>CM053987.1:17435078-18115078 GCA_028641955.1 Protonibea diacanthus
AGAAAGGAGCCGGTTAAGGTGGGAAAGTGAATTTGACAGCCCTGTGTGTCACAATACTGAGTTACATCTTACATCTGTGCTGCAACTTACAGTTATTTTTATTATCATTAATCAGATATTTATTATATCCATTAGTCAAATAGTTGTCTGGTCCACAAAATGTCAGTAAAGTGTGAACAATGTTTGATCATAGTTTCCTAAAACCCAAGGTGACGTACTCAACGTCTTGTTTTGTCTGCAGCACAAATATATTAATTTTACTCCCATAGAAGAATAAAGAAATCAGGAAATATTCAGATTAAAGAGGCTGAAATCTTCAAGCTAAAATTCATTGACAACATAGTTCATAATCAGTCTTTTTCAACAAATCGTTGTAGCTCTTATCTAAGCACGTAATGAAGTTATGGACTCAAGTTTGCTTTCACAATCTGTCTCCACATATCAACATTTTCCTGATAAAAATCGAATTAACATATTGTTTATGTGTAATCTACTAAGCAGGATTTTAAATCGGTCACAGTGCTACAGTTAAGTTAAGCTCAGATGGACCAAAAATAGTAATAATGATGGGAATCACAGGATTAACTGGAATTTCATCTCACAAAAAAAAAAAAAAAAAAAAAATGAGGTTGTCATATAGTATAAATAATGTACACTAACTGGTGTGGCAGAATCTCATTTGCTCACCCGAATCCAATTAATTAATCAAATCCTAGCTCATTTAGATGTGTTGTGGCAATTTCATAAATCAGACACGGAGAGGTTAATATGTCTAGCACGTGAGTGAATCTGAGCTCATTTTGAGAGGTGCATCTTTATCAGTGTTAAATCTAAAAAAAGGCAACACGGCAACGTGAGCTTACATAAAGATTTAGAATAATGTGATAGATAATCGGTTCGGTTTTTCTCTTCATTGTTTACCAAAATACAAATCCTGTAATAATGTCATTCAAAATGTATTCGTAGAAAACTTTTGGCAACCCTGTCACCCACACAGGAATAATAAACACATACGCTTGTGTACACACATCCAACACTCCAAGTACAATCCACCACTATCTCAGCTCAGTGAACAGTCTAATTCTGTCCCACCCACACTCTGAAATCCTTCAAATGCTTAGTGGATTAATCAATGAGGCTTGACTCAACCTGTCACTTAAACATAGCCGTGTATGAACGGAGCATTTCTCTCAGTCTTGTGTATCCCCCCCCCCCCCCCCCCCCCCCCCCCCCCGTCTCTTTTTGACTCTTGGATCATTCAAATGTCCATATCCACATCTTTTGTTTCAGAGAGTGGAGCGGATAGTTCCAAAGGTCTGCAAAATCCTTATGAATATGGGGCACTTAAGCGCGAGGGGGAGACGCACAGAGCGGCTCACAAGGTAAGAGAGGAGCGATCCCTTTTAAGGGAGCAGCACTATACGTGATATATGATGGCGCTTGTGGGCTTTGTTTTTCAAGAAAGGGCAGTGATCCAGAAATGGAGTCAATTACCCATGAAAAGGGGCGGTACAGTGAGAGTACAGGTAGTGGATGTGTAGGTCTAAGCCAGGCCTGCAACCGGTCTTCAGTCTTTGCTGAAAATACATGAAATTTGCAATGTTTGCACTCATATTAATAGATGTTTCTAATCTGGGTCATAGAAGCTTGCTTTTGTGCTTATGAGCTTTGCTGGGGTGAGAAGATCAAGCTCAACAAAGATGCTTGCAGTATCAAGCGATTCCAGCTAATTAAAAGGGAAATGAGGAAGCCATCCATTTACGCTGTTTGATTTTCATACTCCTTGGCCTTCTGCATCACAATTGTCCTCTTCTTTTTGCCCCTTAATTAAAGATTTACCTTGGGATACATACATTACTGCCTAAATAAATTGATTACCTGTCTGGCCCAGTGACGCGCCATTAAATGCACGTCTAAGTCTGCCAGCACCACATCAGGCAGCTGAGCTCTGGAATTGGCTGCTCTCTCTCTCTCTGCTACAAAAGGCCGCATTGATTTCCATCAGAGCAGCCCTCATGTCCACTAAGCACTCCGACTTTCATTAAGACCTTTGCAGAATTCCAGACACGTTGCTGACGAACCCCAAAACACGCATTGTGTGTGGACACAGTCGCTCAGACACACACACACACACACATTTTTCCCCTTGTCGCACTTCTCACAGGGGACGTCTACCAACAGAGCCACGGCAATAACCACTTTCCTAATTAAAGACTCTTTAAACAAGAGTCTGGTGACTTTAAATAACTCATAAATGTCTCATCTATGTTAATAGAGATGTCAAGTTTTTCTAAAGGCTTAAGTCTCATTCTAAGAGACTAGCATCTGAGGTTAAACGGGGTTAAACAGAGGAGGCGCGTTTCAAGTGTTCATGTTAATTTGCCACCTACAGCACTTGTTGTTTGCTTTAAGTGGGGGCTAAGTTGTCTCTAAGAGGCTTTCTGTATTTGTCATAGGAAGTTGGTGCAGGCATAATTTCTTTGGCGTAAACCTTGCCTTGTAAACAAGCAGGGATTTTGATGCCACTGTAGGATGCAGCTTATTAACCTGGAGCGCTGTCCGTGAAACCTGACTTAGGACCTCCAATGATGCAACCACTTCCTTCAGAAAGAGGCAGTGTCAGCAAACTTACCTCCCCCTCTTGGTTAGCTGTCACTGAATTCTTAAAGCAAGATGACAGCATTACATCCTGCGCAGAGCACAAAAATGAGCAACATCGGGCAGAGTTTTTAAAAGTAAAACTTGGGAGACTGGGAGAAAGCTACAATTTACAGTAGTTTAATGTTATGTAATATATTACATGTTAGCTGAACAGCGACAGATGAAAAGCATCTTTGTTGCTTGCTCTGGACGTCAAACATGCAGCTTTTTTTTTTTTTTTTTTAAATGAGCTGCTAATACAGTAAACCCTGCAATGATCAGAGACGTGTGATGAAATACCTGCTACGTGAAACACCAACCCCTAAAACACCGTCACAGGAATGCCTTCTGACAGCACTTAAGAGGCTCCAGTAAGTAATGTATGTTTGTTTGACACGTGTGCCTGGAATTCACAGCAAGATCAAGCACGGTTTCCTCTCTGAAGGCGCACCAAATGATTTTATCAAAGGGACGGATCATACGGCTTCAGTCTGAAGCCATTATCCTGCGGAACAAAGGGCTACACGGTGACAATGAAGATGTCACCTGGGCTGCGCTGATGCTCATTAAAGAAAATGATTTTGCTGTTGTACACTCGGCGCCCTTTTTTGTCTTTGAGGCTTTGCTATAGTAGACATACAGAAGCATCTTGAAACACGGCAAGCAGCCCAGTGTTCACAAATAATGCAGAACAACGACTTATTCACTGATACGAAGAGGTATCTAAAGTTGCAGGTTCTCCAGTTTCATTTGGTATCCTCTATAGAATAGTTTATGGCCACGGGGTGTCTGACTTAATGATGGAAGTACTAATTGAATGAATTAATTATGCAACATGACGCCCTTCTTATATGTTTATTATGTGTAGCCCACTGTGAGCTCCTGCACTTCCTAAATGCCAAGAACGATTTGCTAAGGAAATTGCCACCTCATATTAATTTAGGCCCCATCACCACCACAGAGGCACGATATCTCATTCTCACAGCTTACACAGAATACATTTTTCCACCCAACACATAATGACGGTGGCCTCTGCCAGGGCTTTCTTCAGCGCTGGAACTAGAATTGTTTAACAATGTAAATTATAAGTAAAAGTTTAAAAAAAAAAAAAAAAGTCATTGATAGAAGCAATATTCACATTATTGCTAGTATTTTAAAAGAACTATTTTGATGAATATTAAAAGAAAAGTATTAACATGCAAGTCCTTAAATTCATTTTTAGAATGGATCTGTTAATGAGATAGTGATACGTTATTAATAACTGGGTAGTTCCTTCCCTGTGACAGCTCATGCTGAGTTTACATACAGAAAAAAATAGAATATTTATGATGGAACCTGTTTGAGCTATATCACTAAAACTACTCATCGTCTCTTCTTCAAAGTGTCTGACCATGATGTCGGGGCGTTTGTTTTGTTACATCATCAAAGCGCCCACCGAGCAAGATCTGGATTGGCCTTACTCAATGACTGAGGCATTGATTAGTTTTGTAGCCGTCTCTATTACCCAAGAGTCATATGAATGTTGGTGTGTGACTGTAACCAACTTGCTTGTTTTGATATTTCATGCACAGATGAATCATTCATCAATGCAACACCGTTCAAAGCCCACTCTGTTCACAAGAGGTGATAATCATAGATGGTGAAATGGCTGTAGTTTCCCATGGATTGCACTCCGAGCTACCACTTTCTAGGAAACAAGATCACAAATACTTGTATAGGTGTGAAAAGGACAATACAATGTGAAAATTACACACGTTTACTTTTAGCTGGTGTTTTATGCATGCTGATGCTGTAGTAACAGCACTGCAGAACAATGTAGTAGTGCTATGCTTTTGGCTCTAACCTAGCTACTATGTAGTGCTCCCCATTCCTTATTACAGGGAGTTTTTTGTAAATCTCCCGGCAACCAAATGTAGGAATGAACTATGCACAAAATACACACACACACACACACAGAGACGCACACACACACATATAATTATGCTCCTGGATGGCAGACTGAAATATTCTTATTTATGTCTTCTTCCAGCTTCCAACAAAAGGTATGGAGACAAAGCTCTCTGCCTCTTTCTGCCATTAGAGCACTCTGCCACTACAGACAATATGGAACAGGGAGCTTTAAAGGGACCTTAGCCACAGTCACCAGTCAGATGATTACACTGTGGGCATCTGTGAGCGCCAAAATATATAATGCAATGTGATTAAATAAGTCATATAGAAAGGCACACTTCTAAGGGAATTCTTTATTGCAGACACTGAATGTTTCACATGCTCAGACACATTCCATGAGTTCAAAGTGAGCAGTTACAGCATACAGCTCCTACAGCCACCATACGATGTCCTCAACGCTCATTAACGGACTCATTGCAAACAATTAATCACGAAACGGTCATAAAACCCAACAACACACAATCCAGCCTCTAACAGACGTCTACATTATGATCGAAACAACAACTTAATGTTAACTCGTGCACAGAGGAAGAAGGTGTAGAGGTCAAAAGTGCAGACAAAGATGGTGACGGTCGCTTGTTGAACAAGATCTTGGCAGGCTTTGTCACGATAATAAATAATAAGCAACAAAAACACTCCCAGTAATAATAACTGTGCCTGGAGGGCTTCAGTCCCTCATTCTCCTGCAGCTACAACTGCTGATGTGACGCACGCAAGAGAGTGAGCTGCCCGTCTTACGTGAGTAAAAATGTGGAACACATTATTTCCTGTTCAGGTTAAACTTTAGGTATAGGCAGGTAGATCTTACATGATAGTTTGTGAATGAAAATAATTGATGAAATAAATTAAATTCAAAACATAATGAAGCAAATACATGTAAAGCATCCACTAGCAATACAATGTCATTTCCATAACAACAACCTAAACTGCTTTTTCCTTATAAATATTTAACCAAATCGTCAAATCTTCAGCCCTGTGCAATGCCTGTTGTGTTAGGCAGCGTGATATGTCTGCAGCACACTTCGCAGTGCTCTGTCTTTAACATTTTCAGGCCATGGATACACAGTTTCACACTCATGCAACATTTTTACAATTTGTTGCATTTGATAGAGGGGGGCTTGAAGATCAGGAAGAGGTCAGATTAAAATTTCACTTTGATTTCCAGCATCCTCCTGCTTTCTGCTCTGCAACCAGGCAACAGCATTACATGCAGACACACTGTCACACGCAGGAAGCAGCGATGTGGTAAAAAACAGCATCTCACGTTTCTCTGATGTAGCATTTACACTCCTGCGTGGAAAACAAGCCAATCAGCAACAGCTCTGTGACTCAACGAGGAGTAAGCTTCTCTCTCGTCCGACTCATCTAGTGACTAATAAAATACGCAAACAAAAAAAAAAAAAAAGACAAGTACAGTTTATTTCCAAGTTGACACAGCAGTTATGAAACAGTCATGAAACAATTGATGAGGATGTTATTCCTACCTGGGAACAAATTCCCACCAATTTCCCACCTGCACTGTCTGTTGAATTTTCCGTCAGCCCAGTGATTGCACATCAACATGTTTCATACATTGTCGCGTACGCGACCCTCTACTTAGTTTTGTCAGCTACCATTTAGAGAATGAGAAATCACTCCATCAGCTACTCCTTTTCTGTCCTTGGGGCGCGCTGTGAATCACTTCAAACGATCAACCGTTTCATCAAACCTTCTCCTCCATCATACAACAAAGGAAGCCACAAGCCAAAGAGTGACAGCCACGTATCTCCGACATGACAGCGCGCGTCAGAGGAACCGGAGGGACTCTTGATTTCTTGATGCTTCGCAGTTAGTTTCAACAGCAACAGCAGTGATCTCAGCAGGGGCTGTGATCTTTGTAACACAGACGGAGCACTGGATGCCTTTGCCTAACCATACAAATACATAAAAACTTGAATTGAAGTTTTAATTGTTGTAAGTTATTGTGGTAACTAGGTGACGAGGACAGAATGCTGTCTTTCAAAGCAGCTGAGTTTAATTCTCCCTCGTGAAGACCGTGCCGAGCTTGCTATGATCATCACACACATACCTTCCATATTCTGCTTTGTGCAGTGAGGAATTTTATCTTGGCAAAATTTGAAAACAGCAAGTCAAGGCCTCAGTAAGATTGTGGATTTCTACTTTTAGAAAACAAGGACTCTTTTTTTTTTTTTTTTTTTAGTATTCGTGCCGTGGAGAAGAATCGTGCAAAACTTTAAATTGCGTCCCTGAAACACCTACACATTTGCTCATGTCCTCCCATTAATTTAGAATAGTGCCTTTTACGTCCTTGCAGAAGTTCTTTGTTTGCGTGTGTGTGTGTGTGTCTCAGCAGAACTGCATTACAAGAGAGAGGGGGACATTTGCAACACAATTTTAGACAAGTTCGGACAATTTGGGTGTCTTTACTGCAAGAAAAATCCATCAGCTGACTGGCCTGACACTGATGGCCACTCTGAACTGCAACAAATCAAACACTGCCAGACGACATCCACAGGCGTACAGTCTCCCTCCATTTGCCTCTTGAAACTTTGCAATATCTTGGCTATATGTCACATGCATTCTGCACGAGGCTCCACTAACAAACACGATCCATCAAGAAAGAGCTGCTGCTGTATGAAAGTGGACATGATTTACTGCAACGCCTCCCCGCTCCCCCTATAATCACTTGAGTTAATGTAATGTGGGCAGGCTTTTAAAAACTGAAATGGCGCTCTATAAATCTGGCCCATCTCTTGACCTGCCATCTTTCCTTCCCCTCTTGTTTTCACCAGACTCTCTGCTTGTTTACCCCCCTCTCTTCCCCACACACACACACACACGGACCGACACACACACACACACACACACAACGCATTGCTCTTCTGTGGCAAGTCAGTGCTTCCAGCTTCCTCTTCACCACCAGCAGTCTGTCTCCTTCTCCAAGAAATCTGATTCTTACCTGCTCTTATTCTTTGTGATTCCTCTACACTACAGCAGGACAGACTCTAGCAGTATATAATCTCTGTTGCCTCTGAGCAGTTTGTCCCTTGACATCTCTTCAGTGGAGCTTTGTCTAAGTGGGCGTCCCACACTGCCCTCTACCTACCTTGAAACATGCTTACTGTGTTGTTTTTTTGATCTGTAAACATATTCACCTGATACAGGCATTGCACAATCGTTCTTTTACATAATGAGTAATGTATTCATGACGTGCGCAGTGATTTTAGCTCCACACAGTCTCCTGTTGCCTTAGCTTGCTCCTGAAAGCGATGGGTTAAAGTTCATTCACATTTGGTGAATGTGACTAATCTACAAAAGTGCGAGACTTGATGGTTTCTTGTCTTTGAGATTATGCTGCCTACAGGCAAGCTGACCAATGCACCATGGTCTCCTGAGCTCATTGTTTTCAGTGTGACGGCCCTCCCGCTGCACCTGCATAAGCTTGCAGAATACCTCCGCTTTGCATTAAACATTAATGCAAACATCCATTTCACATGGAAACATGACAGCTGGATTTGCCCACAGTCCAGATCTGACGTTAAGTCTAGTTTGGTGTACATTTCTGCTGATCTGAGTGGGAGCGGGTCTGTGATTTTTCTTAGGCGAGCTGCGGTTCTACTAAATCAAACTGGAGGATTTGAGAGAGAGAGTGAGTGAGTGTACGTGTGTGTGTGTGAGTGTGTGTAAACTATATGCCCTGATGTAAAGTCAATTTTTGGACATTTCTTAGGTGACGTGTTCAGTTGGGTGTACAGCAGTCCATGTCCCAAAGTAGTCAGGCTAAAATGCTATTCTAAAAACCAAACTAGGTTACTCAGTTTGATTAGTTTATCATTTAATGAGTGTCTTTGCTTGTTTGTCGTTGCTTGTTTGCCTTTAAGCTGCTCTGAGCGAGAGTTAACTGAAAAAAAAAAATGCAATTCTGCTTTTGCAAATGGTCACTGGCTAAAAAAAAAACGAAATGCACGAAAAACCAGGAGAAGCTTAGTGCCCTAGTAGCGGAACAATGTCACGTCGGGCTGAAAGCAAAAAGCATGACCAGGCTCTTTAAAATCCAAATGTTAAGCTTGGCAACTCCATTTCCTGACTGGCTGTTGACTTGCTGCCTATGCATGCAACAGACTATCTACATAATATAATTACAACAACAATTGAAACCTTGAAACTAACCAGAGCAGCACAAAACTCTTTCCACTAAAGAAAAAAAACAGGCTACAGAGGTGTAGTGGTGCATACACAGGTATAACGAATGTACCTATCTACCTCTGAGTCATATCTCCATGCAGATCAAGGCTGCAGCCACTTGTTACAATCTCCATCTGTGGCATTAAATGTACAGGGGAGATTTTGCCAAGACATGGGAATACACGAGGGGCATAAACCAGGGCTATACTACACCACTGTTATCGTGAAGAGCTACTGAACGTGATGCGATGCGATGTGACACCCCTGATTTCATTTTCTGTGGGACAACAGCAAATCATTTTGCAAGGGATTGTGGGATTCCAGGTGACATGAGACGGCACCCAAAGGTCGAACATTGACATTTTTTTAACCTTACACTTGATTGCACCCTGGATTCTGATTGGTCAATGATGACATTCTACCATTATTTCTGTATAGCAGAGCACTGCTGTGATTAACACCCCATTGTTAAGGATGCAGTTCTGATCAGCTGGTGCAATAAATCAATAAATTCATTTTTAAAATCAATACTTTGTATCAAATTATTGATTTTGTGGTAAGCAGCCATGTAATAAACCCCTTTAGGGTTCATTCCTCACTAAGTATCCTTGTCCCTGTAGCCTTTGTCACAGCTGCCATTCTAGCATATTATGTTATTTAAACCAAGCTCAAGGTAGTCATAATTATCTTTGTTCCTACACAGTGCTACTGTGTACTATTATGAATAACTCCTCTGTACAAATGATGCTTGGCTACTAAATAGTTCCAGACATCCAGTATGTCACAGACCTGTAAACACCTTGTATTTATTCAGTGTATACTACAGTGTTTACTTGTGTACAATCTTGTTACCTGGTGCTATTTACATACGGGGTCAGATAGTCTATTTATTCCAACAGAAGATTCCTGCAAGACAAAGTGGGAAATCCTCCAGTACACACACACCTGAAGGAAACAAGAAGAATCACTGAGAAAAGTAGCAGATCAAAAGCCTCTCAGAGGTAACAGTGGTATTTTGCTGTAGTCATGGGCTTCATGAGACAGGCACTAGACATGAGGCCAGCTAACTTCACCCAGTCAGTATCATCCACAGATAATGACCCGTCACAGTCTACAAATAAACAAGAGCAAACACACAGCAGAGGGTTTTCGCCAGCCATCAGAGTCTTCAGATGAGGATGACAGCCCCACCAGTCCTCTCCAGATCAGATGGATGACTACATTCATCCAGTAAGGAAGGAGAGAGTGACAGAGAGGACAGGACGGCCTTTGATTACTCATTTATAGAAATCGAAAAGTCATCTTCTAGAAATGACAACTAGAGTCCGTGCAAAGAGGAGAATGAAAGAAACTTCCCTCAGACATTAAAACTCTCATCAATCGCTGATATTTGAGGCACTTGTTTTATTGATCAGTTTATTGTTCAGTGTTTAGTTTAACTTCGGTAACTATTTGTTATTCGTACCTTGTTGCCTGGGCTGAATTGATGAACTGAAACTGCAGTGCTGTAACTTTAATAAATTTGTATACTTACCCTTTTACCAAAGGTGTTTTTTTTCCTATCCAAGTACCATAATTTGTGCTTCTGGAATAATTTGCATTTTGTTCCAGGACAAACTAATGGGCTGAATGTATGATGCAGTATTTCTCAGCTGTTTTTTTTCAATTGTAATATTTACTATCAAAGAATGTGACTTGTTCAACTCAAGTTATGGTTTGTTTTTACGTTCTAACGTTTTTACCCCTCAGCAAGTGTTGCACAGAATTTGTGGGGTTCACTGAGTTAAATTTAGGACTTTTAATGCCACATAGAATGCAATTTAATACCAGCTGTGCCAATTCCAAGTGTGATGGCAAACCAGTGGGGATGATACAAGCTGCATTTTTTGTAGTACTTACTTTTATTAACACATATTTGCCAATACTTCCCAGTAGTATATCACATTGGAATTAAGTCTTCCATGGGTTGATAGAGGATTAGAGGAAGCGATTTGCCAAAGACATATGCTGTATAGCCACTGATGTTAAATTGAGGTCATAAGATCTTTGAGAAATATTACACTCACATGCTGCCCTGACAGGTTTTCAAAGAACAACACTGGGTGAACCATCATTATGTTGTCTCTACGTGGGAGCCATCAATTATCCTAACAAACAGAAGGACAGGGAGGAAACATCAAACCCACATTGAAATGCAAAATGCAGAAATCCAAGCGTGCTCATACACACACACACACACACACACAATATGGAGGGCATTTTATGTCAGCACACTATACTAAAACGCCTTAACTGCGTCGCCTACACCTGCATGAAGACTAAAAAATATGTGTTCAATACGCGTGCGTACAGGCACGCATATTGCGAGTACACCAAATAATGAAGGGTGACGGGTGATAAGTGTCATGCCATGTCAACTCAGCGGACGCCTGTGCACTCAATGTACAAATAATTATTTACTTTATGATGACGAATTTTGAGTTTAACAGCTGCTTCACTTTACAATTCAAGCAGTCCATGTATTTTCCAAGAGAGACCGATGTGACAGTTTAGGCTGTTTCAGTCACACGCGCACACATTAAGGCGTCTGAATCGTTGGCTTTAGTACAATAGTGACACACGTGTTAACACCTATAGTGTGTGAACGTCTACAGTATAACTCATAACTAGACTAACTGCTGCTTTGGTTCGCCACCGAGCCGCTAGTTATGACTTATAATTGTGAAGCAAAGGAGCTGTTAAACTTAAAATTCGTCATCATCAAGTAAATAATTATTTGTACATTGAGACGAGTGTGCACACAGGCGTCCGCTGCGTTCGCACATGGCACGGCACGAATGACCCCTCGCTATTTGATTTCCACAAACACTACACAGTGTGCGCCTGTATGCTCATGTAGAATTGTACTTAACAGTCACGCGTGGTCTTCATGTCACATATTTGTGGCGTGGTTCACCCGTCACGCACCCGTCACATAGGCGTATGCGCAGCAACGCGCGTGCAGCGTCTGCGTGACACGTGCACATTAGACGTTTGATGTCATCGCGTAATCGCTGTACACGCATTTTTTGGTATAGTGTGCTGGCATAAAATGCCCCCCATAACACACACACACACACACACATACAATAAAAGATCACAAACTGATTTGAAGCATTGTCTCGTATCTCATCAACTGTGAGTAATTCTCAAGAGAACCTTTATTTGCTCAGTGCTGGAGACAATCTACAGCACATTGTCCTGCCATGCACCGGTCCGCTCTTCACTGAAATACGCTGTTGAGACTTCTCTCATTCTTTATGTTCCTCTTGTGCCATCAAGATGACCCAGCGATACATCCTGCTCTGTGAGGACAAAATGGCACAGCACTCAGCTCGACTGCTAGAGAAGGTAAAATCCCGCTCTTTCTTAAGATGTTTCAGGAAAAGGACACATAATACACCTCCTCTATAAAGAGAACATAGTGGAGCTTCCGTTGACGCTCATCTACAGGGACTGTTTGATCTTCAGGGATGTCAAAGGTGCCAGCGAGGAGGCCCTTGGGATGAACTTGGATGACCGCATGTTTCTCATCAATGCACCCGAGGCAATTCGGAAAGCTACACCATAGAGGAAAACCTTTAGCAATTGCTTGGTAGGTTGAGGCATGACCTCGCCAACCAGGTGTTCAAACATTGTTTCCGCCACAGCAGGACCAATCAGGACCAACCAACTCAGCATGATTGCAAGCTATGATTCCATGAAAAGATGCAATTTTTGGATTAACTAAATATTTTTTAATAACATGCATTTCAACCAAACCTAGGTCCCCAGTGGGAAATAGAAACATCAAATCTTTAAAAAGGACACTAACAAAGTAAATGGCCTTCACTCTGAATGGGAACTGTTGCCTTGAAGAAAATCATTGCTGCTCTTTTTTTTTTTTTTTAATTCATTCAGTTCTAATTCACATTTAATTCACTGACCTTGGACAAAAGCTCCTCAATCTGCGCTGCATCAAGCCTGAAGTTTCGCTGGAAGATGTCTTGATCCAGTTGGAGCTGTTTACAAACCCATGGCGACATGAGATTTTTTTTTTTTTTTTTTGGTTTCAGTGATTTTTCTCCATTACACTATGCCTAACAATAAAGTCATCTTACAATTTATGGTATAGACATCACAGCAGTGGCTAAAAATAATGTTCAGTCAATAAAATAAACTACTAAATCTCTCCAATGTCATTTGACTGTAAATAATAACAAGGTGAGATAATCCTTGTTCTGAAACAATGTGCTGCTACGTGTTTCATTTTGCGTATGTGCATATAAACACATGTTCGTGCACAACGCAGCTATCTTTTCCGGGCATCAGTTTATGAACATCATTATGAAACCTAATATATAGTTGTATTTCTCACATCTGTCAGACACAAAGACAACACACAGACATGGGCAGACAGATTCCTAGCTAACGTTAGATGGACTGACAGACAGAGATGCAGTGTAAACACATCAACTTATTGTTATTCACTGACATCAACCCAACCAAAGCAGAGAACACAAGTTAACATTTGCCGCAATCCAGAAATATAGGTTTAGGGACCCAGAATACGTCCTCTAGGTATTTCACTTTAAAGACACGATCCTGTTAACTGACGACTGTCAACCGAATGTGTTTGTGGTTGTTGTAGTTACCTGTTTAAAACAGGAAGATAGCCTGTCCTCGTGAACGCCAGTTAGCAGGGTCGCTCGTTAAACATGCCGCGTTTGTAGACTTTGGATACTTTTTGCTTCAAATTTGACCTTCTCATAATTACTTCTTAGCAGCTTATATGTGGTACTGTTGACATACAAGCGCCCTTGTCTCCAAGAAGTTTCAGTAAACTAGCCCAAACAACACACACACCTGCAGTTGAATTCAAACTCCACAACTATCTAACTTTGAATTACTTAAGTAATCTACCTTAGCACTCTTCCCCTCTTCTCATTTCACATCATCAGTCTCAGCTAATGAGCTGCTGTGTTGATTTCCATTCTAGGTGGTCAAGTGGAGCCATTTGATCAACTTCAGATGAGTGTTGTGTCTCAGTGGGTATGATTGAAAACCAGAACAGCATGGTTAACATACCAGAGCTAATACAGGTATTATGTCACACATCCAAGTACTGAATTCACACCAGAAGTATAAGTACTGTTCATTCGGTTTTGAGGGTAATTTCAGTCTTTCTATACTGAAGAATTGTGTGTGTGTGTGTGTGTGGTATAAGTATGCTTCATGTATATGTGTGTCAGTCTCCTTGCAACCTCCCTGTTATTGATCAGTTCTGCGACCTACTGCAATATGCCTTTCATATTAACACTGACTGAGTGTGCAGCTAAAATGCTTCCTTGGCTGGCAGGGTGCAGCTTTCCCATTAGTGTGAAGTGCCTTATGACAAAAAATGTGAGCTAATCCAGTTTCCCGGGCAGAGAATCCTGACAACAATGGAGGGGGGAAAAAAAAACAAAGGTTCATCTGCCAATAACAATAAGAGCAATCATATTTAAGTCATCTGTATTGGTATAGCAAAACCAACGTGGGGTTACACTTTTATTGTATGATGAAGGCAGCAGGTTAGTCAATTACACCATGAGCTAAAGCCAAAGATCGGTCTCAAAAAGGAATTAGGCTGGGTTGCACCCTGTCCATACATAACAATTACAATTGATGAGAAACATTTACTTGTATGTACACAACGGAACAAGTCACACCGTACTCCGAAAATGGTAAAATCAGGGCTTACAGGCCACACAAACAACACGGGGGCCTAAACCATGCAGTCCTTTTCCAGACATACTGTGATGTTTAAATGGTATCCTGCTACTTCTCTAATTCCTGTGGTTCCCTCCACCCACCCGCTGGTCAGGCACCGTGTGCAGTAACTCATCAGAGAAGAGACTAGACAGGGTGAAACACAATTACCTTGCCTCCATCTGTCTGTATGTGAGCTCCCTCCCGCAATATTTGCTCACACACACACACAAACACACACACACAATAGCAGCCACTTGGCTCGTCACAACACACAAACACACGCAGACGTTATCACCCATGCAGAAGCCACTAACTTCCGATGTTTGCCTCTTTTCGCTTCCCCTCGTCAACCCCCCCCCCCCCAGATTTAGGTTGTCCCGCTGTCATTACAATCACACTGACCCCATTCGAAGCAATCTGCACCACCCTCATGTCCCTCTCAACAACCCTATCACCATCACACAAATCACAGCACCTGGCTACCGGTGCTGCCTGTAATCCGTGTGTGACCGGGGCCGAACATGTTTGTTTAACCCAATTTGCGGGTGTATTCAGCTGAAGGGGTGAGTTAAATCCGGACTCTCTGCTATCACTGCTGTGTCCAAACAGTCAACAAACAGCATTACAGGAGAAGTACAGTTTCTGTGGTTATGCTCGCAGCGGTTATCACTTCATTAGGCAGGCTGGAGTTCTTGCTTTTTACCTAGGAGTCAGTGCGACAGTGTCACATTACGAACAATATCCTCTTCTCAGTTCGATTTAGGCGAAACAACAGAATGTTTAACGTGGAAGGAATTGTTTTTGACATCACTTCGATTCAGCACGCGTGTACAGCGTTGTAATTAAATCCTTCCTTTCCTCGTCATTGATAAAACTTATTGCTTTACGGGTCATTAAAAGAGGCAGATGGTACACAGTATTTAATTGTTTTATTACAAAGAAAAAGTCACACAGACGCAGGAAATCAAGACTTTGATAACCTAACTTTTTGAAGTTCCCTAAGCTGTTGTTTGACAATTTATTTGTTGCGTATGAATCCTCAAATGAGTCGTATCATTAGCTTTGTAGCGCCTTATTTTCTAACTTCGCATTTCATGTACTTGCCAGCTTGTACTTGAGACAGTCTTATCCATTTAGCTTCTGAAGTCTTTTTGAAGTGTGAAATTCAGTCTGAACGAAAGACTAATTTAAGTGTGATATTACATTATGTATCAGACAAAAATGTTCAGCAGTTAGATATAACAGTTATGACATAATTGTCTGCCCTTTTCTTTTCTCGAAGGTTCACGGGTTGGATTGCTTTCATCAAAGCCCATCAAACATTTAGAGAAAAAGGATATAGGAGGTTATAAGATGCTGTCGAAGGTGTATGCATGTGATCAATACTGTGCCTGTTTTAAATCCTTCATGTAGCTGTCGAGCTGTTGATATGGCAAAAGGTTAAATGATCTTTTAATAAAGTGTTTCCGCTCACGCAGGGACCTGAACTGCCGCTGCCTGAGGTTCCCTTGAATAAAGCTTTTGAGAATAAAACAGATGAGAAGGTGTCACGGAGATCTTTTGATCAATATGTTCACATGAGCAATTGTGGTTATGTTCAGAATGTCTATGACTGAACATGCATGTATGTCTGTGCGTGAAAGAGAAAGATTAGACCTGTATGCATGTATCGTTCATGTGCATACTTATGCACAAGTGACCTAATACATCAATCAAACGCTGACTGTAGAAACACTGACAAGCAGCCGATGACAAATCCAGAGGGATTCCTCCTCATCCCCAAAGCGCAGTGAATGCGACACTGAGCTGAGATTGAGGAGTTGCAGAGGAGGGAAGGAGATAAGTGTAAAATCACCTTGCCCAAGGGTACAGCCTGCACCGATCGATATCTGTGAGAATTGATGCCAAGCAGTGGCGAGTAGGTACATGTATGGTGTGTGTGTGTGTGTGTGTGTGTGTGAGCACTGAGAATGAGCAGCAGCTCCCCCTGTTGGATGGAAATAACTGAAGCTGAAGTGAATGATTGAAAGGACTCAAACTGGGATGCTGGTTTTGGATTACAAGCTCAACGCAATCAAACCTGACCTCAGATCAGCCACTTCAAAATACACATTTAATATAAATAGTTGTTCAGTAATATATTTGTTCTTCCAAAATGTCCACAGAGGAGTACTTTGTTCCCTGAGCAATGACTTTATTATATAATCATTGGGCTTTATTGTCAATCTGTCTACTTATCTTCGACACACAGTATTTATAGTAGAGTCTGGATTGAAAAACAAGACCCAGTAGCTCCCAGCTCTCTGTGTGTCAGCTCATTTTTGGAAATTAAATTGAAATTTTGATTGGAGATATGCACAAACCACAAAGGACGCTATCGACCAGTGGTGGCAGAAGTATTCCAATCCTTGTACATGAGCAAAAATATCAACACCTGGCTGTAAAAATACTCAAACTATACTAAAAATAAAATACTAAAATTACTTTACATTACCAGCAAAAAGATTTTAGAAAAGTAAATCGAGACGATCACATTTTCTTGTGAAGAATAATTAGCAACACCATCAGATAGCTGTAGATGTCCGACAAATGTATTGAAGCAAAAAGTACAATATTTCCTTAACTAAAGAACCTCAAAACCAGAACCTCAAGAATCTACTTGATTCTTCCATCTCTGCTTAAAATATAAAAGTAAAAGTACTCGGAGTAGAAATTTTATCATACTTATTAAACTACTGGATTACGATCGCTGCTGTATTTGTGTCAGAGAAGCAATTTATGTTGTAGCTGGCCAAGATTTCACTGGTTTTTACCTACTCTGTTTCCTGTGTATAAAATGATAGCATGCTTTGAAAGACAGGACAATGACAGCATGGTTTAGATAAATGTAGTGCAGTAAAAGTGCACAATTTCCTCCTAAACACAGTGGAGCAGAAGCATATACTGTAGTAACACAAAAAGGAGACACTCAAGTACAGTTAGGCACTTAAAGATACAGTTTTGAGTAGTTAGTCACTTTCCACCTCTGGTATCAATTGATATGATAAGGACATTGGGACAGGTCTTGGTTTATTACCTAATCTTAAGATCCTAGGGTTGAAGAGGGTTCTTATTAGAGGGCTTCACAGTTTTATACAGTGCAGAAGAGTTGCTGATTGGACCAGATCCAAATTGTACTCAGGTATACCCGGGTTAGGCTTGTTTTTTGCCGCCCACTAGGTCAATCCAGCTATGTCTAAATATTATGTTAGGTTTGTGTACAGCATGTTCACAAATGGATAGTGCTTTAAAGAATATGATTCAATAAGTCGTGGATCCAGATAAAAACTTGATAGAACTGAGCCTGAATTTGGCTTCAGTGCATTTACATTTATTTTCTGCGAAATGTGCGTTTTTTTTTTTTTTTTTTTTGCTCTGCAGAAATCTTTCCACCACAGACATCCTGCTAGTATTTATGTTCGGCAGCAGTCATAAAACCTCCACCCTGTCCTTGCACACCTTGGACCCATTGATGCGTTTGATAGGTGCTGCCTTCGGTCTGACATTATTTGGCCCATTTTTCATCTTTTTCGCTCTCTCTGCTCATAGCAAACACAGAATGAGCGCCAGTCTGTGTGTGTGTATATGTGTGTGTGTGTGTGTGTGTGCGTTTATGTGTGTTGATATTTGACAGAGCAAGCAAGAGTACGAAAAGGAGGAGTAAAGGAATGTGTGTGTAAGCACTGATGCGTGAATGTCAGTCAATGTCAGTAAGAGTTGAAGTATGTGGGTGTGTGTATGCATACTTGTACATTAATCTATGTGTAAGCAAGGTAACACGGCAATATTTTACCCAATGTAAACTATCCTGTCGAGTGACAAGTGTCCTTCCCTGACTCTCCTGCTGTGCTGTGATTGAGGGGACAGTTAAAAAAGCCACACTACACTTTGGCAGCACGCATAAAGTGTCCAATGTTATCTGAAAAACACAAAAAACAATGCTGTATGTCCTTCCACGGCAGTGGATTTAACACTGAATGCTGCTCCCCACAGACTGACACATCCTTAGCTCCTCTCCTCAGGTGGCAATTTTCATCGGGTTGCAGTCAACAAAAGAAAAGGTGCTCTGCAATCCCACGTGTGCGTTTGACTGATGGGCCCGTGCAGCTGCAGCACAATGAAAAGCACAGCAAATTGAAAGCAGGTAATCACGGACATTGGTAGTCTATTCTGCAACTTGCACCCGAGAGACGAAAGTGGACAAATGGAGTGTAGGGCAGGGAAAATAATAAACAGAGTTGTTGTCCCTCCCTTTCCCATTAATCTGATACGGGCCTGTCCCGATGCAGGGACCATCAGCTGAACTACTTTATTTGTTGTGGTGGTTCCCTGACTCTTTTATTCACGCAGTAATCACTTTGAACCTCAGAGCTCCTCTTCTAGCGTTCAGCATTTATCTGTCCTCCATTGTTCCGCCTGTTCTGACTATTACATCATGCAATAATACCTGCGTACACTCTCCGTGTCTCTTTTAAACGATATGGTGAGAAGTTCCTCGCATTCCTGTAGCTCATTTGTAATTTTGGGTCTGTGGGAAGAGAAATGCGACCTAGGACCCGGCGTAGTGATTAAGGCCATATTGACAACTGAATTAATCCCTGATTGGCTGATGAGGGTTGGCCTCGCTTACCCTGCATCTCGGAGAGAAAGCAATTCCCCTTAAAGATTTTCCTGCCCATTATTTCCGCACTTCTTCTCTCTCACCTTTGGATTCCGCCTTTCTTTCACTGCGTCTCTAGGCGTGAGCTCATTTCCCCGACCAAAGGGCATTGAAGGTTGAGTCGTATAATTCTACATTTGTCTTAGAAACAGAGGGAGACAGCATATGAATCACTTTTATGGCCTCTGGTGTGCATGAACCATTGTCGCTACAGCTGCTGTAATATCTTGTCATTCACACAACGCTGAATGCCAGTGTACTGCTGCCACTTTCTCTGTGAGTGCTTCCATGTTCCAAGGGGAGAAAATGATGACATCCCTCCTCGCAGTAATGATAACATTTGGAACCCAGGCCGCGTGGAAGCGGGGTAAGAGACTGTCAGCCTGGCAGCCATTGTCAGTCAGCTGCTGTCACAGAGAGAGGGCAAATGCCAGGACGTCTGATGCCTCGCTGCATGCCACTATGTGCCTGACAGCTGCCAGCGCTGGCCAAGAGCCGGGGAGGAGTCAAGTGGGGAAAGTGATGGGAAACGTCGTCTTTGAGGTGAGCTGCCATGTCAAGGCCTGAGATTGCGACGAGGTGGGTAACGGTGTGCAAAGACTACTTGTCAACACAATATCTACCGGAAACGCATGAAGACTGGGGAAAAAAAGACAGAGGAACACTCTCATTGAACGTCATATGTGTGTTATATACTGGTAGGTCTGGAGGTAAGCACACAAACGCCTCGTGTGCATAATCAAAAGCACACCATCAAAGTGGGATCACTCGTCTGTCATAACATTGCTCAACATGCCCGACTGCAGAGAAAAGCCCTCTCCTTTAACCTGCTTCAATTACCAGGCTGACAGAGGATAAATGGTGTCCCTATTACTGCTGTGGGAACATTGAACCTCCTAATGCCCTGAATGGGAAAGGGTAAAGAGTTGGTCCAGGGTGTCAAAGAGTCTCTTAGGGATCCTTTCAAACTCACTAGACCATCTTTGAAGCCAATCAAAATCAATATTCCCCCAAAGCCCCTCTGAACCTATAGGCATGACTTCTGGGAAGAAAAAAACTAAACACAACAACAACAACAAAAAAAGCTACATCAGAAAATGTATTGGTCCTGTGAGCAGGCTTCACACAGTAAAAATATCACTGGTAAACATTGTTGACTATCAACGGATACCCCACAAAACCTTTTGTGATCTATTTTCATAATTTATCAAGAGTGGTCTCTGAGGCTAAAGCCCACATTTTTCAAAGTAGTTGATGAAAGACTATTAAATCCTGTATTCCTCTGAGTGCCCTGCAGAGAGATTACATTATGGAAATAAATTACATTATGGCAAATGAAGGAAACCACTTTTATTATACTACATGTGAAAGTCTATCCACCAACAAACCTTGAGATTGTAGACAACACATAAGGCAGAAAACGAAACATAATTGCCCTTGTCACTGTGCTGACTCCCACTTTCCCCGTTTACTAATCAATCGACCATGTAACAAACACCAGCAGCGAGAGGGAACAGGTCTGCGTGCTGATTTGGATCTCCACTTTGTGCAAACTTTGCATACAAAAGTACAGCTCGCTCAGGTCAACTGAAGCATAATAAAACACCCAGATGTCCTTCTGTGAGGCAATGCATATTTTCTTCCTTCTGCTCCCTCCATCATTTTATCTCACTGTGTTTTCAGGGTATAGCACATCCGCTCCAAAACTCCTGCGCGTGTCGAGCTTTCACTGCAAAGTCAGCACGGCGATGTGTGAGTGTATCACAGTGATGCTTGGAGAGCAGGCAAACCGGGATTGTTGTCTTTTTGAAGAGCGTGATGAGTGTGCAATTTTCAAATCACTGTGTTTGACAGAGGACGCTCCATTTATTATTATACACTTGTTTAGATTCCCTACAATGTGGGCTAGGTGGCTCATTTAGTGACTCTTTAACATCACAATATGAGCAATTTGTTTTTAAAATGTAATTGTGTTCCAAGCTAATGGACATTAATCTTATTACATCGAATAGCTTTCGCCATCTATCTATATTTTGACTCAGGAACAAGCAGAAATATGCATATGAATTTTTAATATTGGTGAAGCAGTGATTCTAAACTGTGGGAATGAGGGGGGTATCAGCAATCGAGTATAAGTTGCCGGCAAATGTGATGCAATGTTTTTTTTTTTTTTTCCCGCATGTTGGAATCCAGCGAAATGAAAGAAATTAATCACCCACGTTTGTTCCAAAACGTGTTTGGGTGCATGATTTATATTCTGTATCTGTTATGGGGGGAAAACGAGCACATCTCTGAGTTCTGCGTGTTTGCAAAGCTGGCTGTTTACTTACCATCAGCAAGAATTTGAGAGTAAACATCATGCAGATGTCGGCCTTTAGAAATGTTCTAAACCGATACTTTATATAGTCCCATGGCTACTCACAAACCAGCTATCTTCTCTAATTTATGAGTAGCGCAGCAGACACACAGACATGGCAAATGTGCCATGAACTACTCTGGCACCAAATTCTTATCCAGCATCTAGTGTAGAACATTTATCCCACCAGTGACACATTAAAACAATCACATATTCTGTTTGAAGAAAGATCCTCCAGGATGACACACAACACTCCTCCCTTTGTGCATTTTAATCAAGCTGGGTGTTTACTGAAGCATGCCCAACTGACTTCCCCTGCCCTTGGCATCATCAGTGGGCATCCCTCGGCGGGAAGTGAACACACAGGCTGGCAACCGTGATTCCGCTGCGCCACATCCCCAGCTGCCAGCCTCTCACCAGGCCTAACCGCCACCATCTGACCGCCGTTTGATGTGAGGCAAGGACAGAGTCCGCCGGTTCTGCGGCAGAGGCTAAATCCTTGGTGAGAGCCAGTAGGTAAAGCGGCCCTGCTGTCCTTCTCACCAGCCTCAACAATTTGACTTGTCAAACAAATTGCTCTTAGCAGCTGTTCCCCAATCTGCCTACCGAGCTGAGCCTTGTGCGCTGCAGCCTCCACCGTGCCCCAGTCCCCCCCCCCCCTCCGCTGTGTTCCTGCTCAGACACCATAAGCACAGCCATACGTGTACAGTAGCACCTGTCAGCGGGGAGTCACCCAGACATCAGTTCAACGTGTTTGCAGTAAAGAATCTGCGCTGTAGCGTACAAATGTTGGAGAAGTGAAACAATCTGCCGCTATTCTTCTGTACACAAGTATCACACAGACTTTCTGTACTGTAATTTATGTCAGGAAATTATACACTTCAGCGTCTGCAATTTACATAAATTGGAACATGGTCATATTTCTCTGTGTCGTGCCTTTTACGTCAAATTGCCTGTTGCAAAACAAATGAGGGGCTCCGAGTGGAGATGGTGTATTTTAGAGAAATCACAGACAAGATCGACAAGTTGAAAGACAAATTAGTTATACTGCTTCCTCACCCTGTGGATTAAAATGGCCAAAGGGCCATAGAGTAATTATGGACAAATATTTATCCAGAAAGAAGGACTTACTATGGTGCCACATTGTCAACAACAATATTTGTCTGTACTTCGGTATGTGGATCATGCATAAACAATATGATGGAGGACCTCAAAGCAAGACAGCTGCTCGCTCCATCCTGGCATTCTGAGTCTAATGTATGGTCCAAATGAGTCCCAGTCTGTGTTTGTTGATACATTTTAATGACGTCCCTGAAGGGTGGTATAGATGGATGACATTCTGTTATACCACACTAAGATCCTACAGCAAATCTACCTCTCCTACAGAACACTTCCTCTAGTCCTATGTTTTCCAGTTTTCGCTCTCTATCTTATCTTATCCCAGCCAATCTTCAATTCCTTCCTGACCTCTTCCTGACCAGAATCTCATCTTTCTCATCTGATCTCATCTATTTCTCCTTCTCCCAACCTCCACATTCCCAATCTCTTTTGCCCATTCCAATCTCTTCCTGTTCTCTTGTCTTTCTCCTCTCCTCATCCCTCGTCTTCTCCTCAGCTGTTATCAGCCAGGCGGTCTTTTTCCGAAGAAAGTGATGGTTAAACTACCCTGCTCTGAACTGCAAGGGCTTCTGTCGTAGACTGGTTACCACAAGAAGCAGGTGTTAAATGCTTAGTGGCGTTTCACTTGGTGGACCATGGACAGAGGGGAGCTCCCACCCACCTGATTTAATGGCCCTCAGCCGGGACAGAGTGATGATGCGCTAAAGATTTTCTGGCAAGGTGATGGAATAAGCAGCGTCCTTATTTTTCAACAGAATACTTTAATGGAGGCACTCTTATTTGCAAATTTATTTTATTATCATATACATATATACTGTATAATCATTAGTAAGTAATCACAAGCTTATGGAAATCCTGACAGGCCATTAAAAGGCACGCTCTATGAATACGGGCTGCGTGCAATAAATCATGAATTGAGCGTGCTGATACAGTATTTATAACACAACACTTAGACCTGCTTCATAATTAAAAAAAGAGAAATCTCACACACCAACTTAAAGTCCTTTTACAGAGCTTGGACATTATTAAAGAGCTTTGGCAGAAAACAGCTGCCTGTTGTAGCTGCTTTGCTATAAACCAAAACATTGAAATTACAGGCCACACAAACTAAAACAATTAGCTGAAAAGGCCTAAAATGCTCTATTGAACTGTCTGAGCCATTGTTAATAGAAATATATCGATTAGTGCAGGTTTTAAGATAGACTTATTTTGTTAGAGCCCAAAGCCCCAAATTAGCTCTCAGCTCATTGGTATGTAACTCAAGATGATCCACAGTGGAATTTCTAAACAAATAAAAAAAAAAAAACAGTTGTGGAATTTTTGTCAGTACTATAAAAAAGATACTGCAACAAAATGATTGAATGTATCATAAAACGTCAGGAGAAATACTCCTGATTGTTACTGACTTCTACATGGGGCGAAGTATACAGGGGGTCAGGGTCGGAGAAATTCAAATTGCTGGAAGAGAAATATCGAACAGCAGCTGTGAGAAACTTCATAAACTTTAAGTATTCCCCGTGCTCTGCGCCAACCATGTAAGCTGTAAAATGTGTGTACTCTGTGCAGACACGGATCAGCAAGCCTCAAAATGATTTAACACCTTTATGTGCATGGAAATACATGATGAATCTGAGGGGTAAAAAAAGCACTGGACCAGAACAACAGAGAGACAACTTGCAATGACCTGGCATTACATTCCCTTATCCATAATTGGTTGTTCCTGGTATCTGTAATGATGTTGTCCACTTGCCCCTGCTCTAATGCTGAAAGCCAGTCAGTTTCCCGTGAAAATGTGAAAAAATAAAGTCGACTGACCAAAAACATTTTACATAAGGCTTCCTTAGAGGCAATTTGCCCATTTTCACTAATGGACATAGAGAGCCCACCAAAAAGCCAGAATGTTAATTATGACTCAACACATCAGGGGCAGCAATTGCCAGCGGTTTACAGCCCATGAAGTCCTATCACATTAAGTAGTTTAAAAGATCAAATTGTTGCAATGAAGCAGAATACCACTTCCTCACGGACCTGCTTCCTCAGAAAAAAAAAGTAAGTCTTTTGATGTATCAGACTTGCTCCTGTCATGTTTTCTTTGCACATTTTTCAACCACTTCAGCCGAAAAAATATTCCCGTCACCTCTAGCTTTACAGCGTTGTTATGAAATATTTGAGGCGGATGTGCTGGAGTGCCAGTCACCACCTATTCACTTGCAAATTTATTTTTTGGGGGGAAAAAAGGAGAGAGTTTATTCTGATTGAATTCCTCCCGTCATCCCTTTCGGTCAAAACTGCCCAAGCCTGTCATTAGTATCTTTCTTGTTTTCCTAAATGTTCAATCTGTGTCATCACTGTTTTCAGTTAGCATTGAACATGCGGCACTGCTTTCTAGCAGATAGGATGGGTCTTGTCTCAAAGCATAGCCTTCAAAAACATGCATTTGGCTTGGCTCACTGTCTCTCGCTTCATGCTTGTCATACCTAACTAAACAGGTGACCATTTACTATGTTCTGCTGGCAACTACTATCTTCGATTCAAAATCACGACAACCACAAACTGAGCCAAAGGGAAATCGATTAGATTAAAGGCTGACGACAAGATAAGTTCAAACCACTGCTGACCTGTCTGTTACAACCATTTGTTTTCATTTGAGGACACCTCCACAAATCAAAAAATATTACAGTCTATGGTATATGCATGTATGAACTGTCTTTAATGTACACTGGCCTTGGAATGAGTCATTTATAGACTCGCCGCCGTTTGCTGTAAACAGTTTGCTGATGTAAATTGTGAACCTTGGTTGCAAACATTGAATTCATCAGCAGAGTTAATGCTGGTTTAGATTATTCCTTTGCACTGTACGGTCAGGTTATGAATGATGCTGCAGTACTGAATAATTGCTGAACGCTTGCATAACTTTTATGTCAGGCTGGAAACTCACATGGATTGCTAAAAATGGCAACAGGAGAATACCACTGTTATGTTTGAGTTCTGTGGATTTGCATCTTTCCTCATAAGCCCCAGACATTTAGAATTTCTTTGACATTTCAGTTTTAACACATCGCTGCTCGAAGGTTCAGTTAAAATGGAGAATATAGAGGCGAAGAGCAAGCTAAGTGGAAGCTGATAACTTCAAGCCAATAATAGAAAGTACCGCAGGTGAGTATAAAGAATCATGTCTCAAAGGATTTATTTAAACCAGGTGTATTTATTTTTACTTTCACTGACTATAGATGCCCTTTTCTGCTTCTGAAGGGAGAAATGTTTTTTTTTCTCTCTCTTTTTTTTTTGTTGAGTTTCATGAGAAGATTCAGTGAACTTTGAAGAGCCTTGAATTTAGTTTTTATTTCCAGTCCAAAAATGTGCAGCAGAGAGTGCATCTAGTGTTAGAGGAAAATGTGGGTTTGCTTGTTGTATGTCAATACTGTCAAGAAAGGGGCTGATGTCTTCTTCATGGGTGTCATATTCTGCTCAACATACTGGAGATTGGTGAAGTAACTAAGAAAAGTGATGCATTTCCTTCATGATATATCTTTCATTGGTAGATAGAATTGTTGTTTGTATTTTCCATCTCTCTCTCTCTCTCTCTCTCTATATATATATATATATATATATATATATATATATTTTTTTTTTTTTTTTTTTTTTTTTTTTTTTTTTGTTTTGTTTTTTTTTTTTTTTTTTCTCCCTCTCACCCCGGCAGGGGGTGGTATCTGTGTCATCCTCAAGCTCGGGTCCTCTGGGAGTCTGAGGGTTCTGCGCACTATCTTCGATGTTCCTAGAACTGCACTCTTCTGGACTGAGGCTTCAGTTGTATATATATATATATATATATATATATTTTATATATATATATATATATATATAAAAGGGAACTTAGCTATAGATACTAAAAGGTTTTTTTTTGTACCAGGCTATAAACATGTTTATTTCTGCTTTGAAGTTGGGCAATTCAATATGTGGGCTTATGGCGAATGACTTGGTAGCCAACCTCAAGTGGCTGTTTGCAGAACTGAACTGAATGAACTTCACTTCACAGACATGCAGTAATACCGGTGTGATTGCTGATTTTAAAGATTATTATTTTTTCCAAGCTTCTATAGATAGAGACAGCTGAAGAGTGACAGGAAATGTGGGGAGAGAGATGGGAAATGACATGTGGGAAAGAGCCACAGGTCGGGACTCGAACCCGGGCCAGCCACAGCGAGCCTTTGTGTATGGGGTGGCCGCTCTGACCGACTGAGCTAAGCGCCGTGATAGCTGACTTTAAGTATCATTCATTTCTAGGAGGGATGCCCGTTCTTTTTCATGATAACTAACTGAGATTTTTAAGTACCACATGTTTTATGAGGACCATTTCTATCATGAAATAGTCCTAGTAATGGAGTGACTTTGTGATGTTGTGATCTTCAGCATGATAGAGCTGCTGGTTAATAAAAAAAAAAAAAAATCAGAGCATTAACCAACAGAGAAAAAGCATCTCTCCTAGTCATGTATTGTAATTCCCAATTATTGCCAAGAGCAAAGTCACTCAAGAATTGTTTTACGGTTTAATTGTATCCAGTGGGAATGATGTTTTGATTTGTATTAATTTTTAGCCCTGTGGGTGAAGAATACACATAGAAATTTGGAGATGCTATTGTCTCTCTCTCTCTCTCTCTCTCTCTCTCTCTCTCTCTCTCTCTCTCTCGCATCAGTTCTAGTGCAGCTTTCAACTAAATTTGGTTTAATCACTACATCTCACAAGTCATAGAGTGTCATGGCATGGATGACAAATTACGAGGCACGGCAGTTTACGTGGCAAGTTCTACTGCTTTTCTTGATTTTGCATGGTATTATGCTGCCTGAGCTGCCTTACTAACAACCATATGCTATGCAGTGAAACTCCTGTGCATCAGAAGCAGCGCAGTCATTCTGTGATTCATTCTGCCACGATACAACGCACCCATTAAACCTGCAGAAACTATTAGTAGAATATTTCTTTGTCCTTTGCGTTCACACCATCCTCCATACCCAGACGTGTCTGGTCATGATTCCTGTGCTATTTCTGTCCCTTGCAAGAAAAGGAGATTGTGCAGAATATACAGCATGTAATGTGTCATGTGCAAACCAGATGAAGTTTGACCACTGCCACCTTCCATACCTGTCAAAGAGGGCAACACAGGTTAATGGGAAACTAAACTGCAGTGCCAGGGAACTTCTTGTCTGGGTTTCTCTGCGAGATAATAAGGCTGCCTGTCAAAGGTAATTACTGGCATCAAATCTGTGAATAAGGTTTTTCACACTGTAATGATGTATTATTACAGAATCACTTGCAAATGTTTCACACAGAGTGTAATTCTTGAAGTTTTTTTGCACTTTCTTTCAGACAAATGTCAGGACTAACAACCGGCCATAATAACAGGCCATAATAACCAATCACACCTACCATCAAAGGTATTTTAAATACCCTGCTGTCACTTTATTCATCCATGTGCCTCATTGCTATATGTCGTATAAATATTTACATATACCTTAAAGTGCAGTCAGCTCTCTTAAGCAAATCAGCAAGACGCATGTAAGTGAAAAAAAAGACAGGCGTTATCTTCCATAAAGGTTTAACGACAGGACAGAATGCTGTTTGGAAGGCTGTATGCTACATAATAATTACTCTGCATAAGAAGAAGTCAATCAAAAGTAGATTTGATCCACCATATGGGAGTTGGAATAGAGACTGTGTACCAAAGAGTCTGAATAATTTTTTTATTTTCCTTTGACAGAAGTATGCTATGGGAAGGATTCTCTTCATTTACTCTAATGTGCTTTAAATGGCATCTTCTGTCCAAACCCATCTCTTTTCTTGGGTCACAGTGTTGATTCCAGTGCAGTCTTTAGCACTTAAAGCTGCAATAATCGTCAGTAACGTTTTGATAATAACAAAGGGTCAAATGTGTGTGCATAATGGCAAACTCACAGATAATTACAACTCCTTTTCTCAAATGGCCAAAGACATTTAGGTGGTAGTTTAAATCTGTTAACGTCACTATGGAGCTCAGTCTCATACAGTACCAAAGCGTGTAATGGACCCACCAATCGACTGGAGAGTACCATGTCAGTGTGTCAAGAGCAGGATAACCAGAAGAATATAGATAACCAACAGATGGAGAGCATGTTGAAAAGGTGACACTACCATGGTGGACCATTGTGTGCATTACATGCTTTTAGTCTGATAACCAGTTGTAATGTTACAGTCAAAACATCAAAACATTATTCTATTTTTTCCTATTCTGTATTTTTCCTATTTCAACAAATTTCATTGAAAGACCAAGTACAGCCAGATCCTACATTCTCTGTGGCAATGAGCCTTGAGCTTATTTGTTCCTACTGGATAGAATATATATATATATATATATTGTAACATTATTCAGACAGCAGTAAATATTGCATTTTTTTTGCAGACTGTTTTCATTTGGTGTGTTAGTGACTTCCCGTGGAAGCAGGACAGCGTACAGTGGGATTGAGTCAAAATAGACTTTAGTGCCCGTGTTCATGGTAATGAACCCAGTGAAACAGTGCAGCTCACTGATGTGGTTTTAATGGTTTCTGGACAACAATACAGCTCTATGGCACAGAGCTGGATTTCATAGCTTTGTGTACAAAGACAATTATTGTAGGATCATTTCACCGTCGTTTGGGTTTTTTGAAATGTGTTGACAATAATTAAAAAAAAAATTATTCTCAGCCTTATCCTTTAATTAGACTTTTTTATTTATAGCGTTTCCTGCCCTCATTTTTTGCAGTTGGAGTCACTTGACATGTAAGATGACAGTTTTATTTACATTTCTTTATTTTATTTTTTTCCATTATTGATGATGATGTCTGCATTGGAATTTGTGTGTAACCCATGGTGCTATGGAAACAGTGTAATAAATCCATTGATTGCTGCGATTCAGCAACGCTCTTAACATACCCTGCATCCACGTTCTGACAGTGTTGTCAGTAAAGCATTGCACCATTTCCTTTACTGACATCTGGAGGGTTGTTCTTGTAAACTGTTCAGTCCCCTCTACTATTTCTCTCTCTTTCTGTCGCTCTCCTGTGTACGTGCCCATGCATTCACACATGTACAGTCATGTTCGTGCCTGTGTGTGAATGCACAGGGCGTTATTGAACCTTTTGAGATCGTCTCATATGTCATTCCCCTCACCTTCACGACTGAGGCACGGGGAAGTGTTTTACTTTTATTTTTCAGTGCTCCCACAGCATCCTCCAACACCCCCTGCCTTTTTTTTTTTTTTGTCAGCAGAGATTTTGTCTTCCCCTGCTCTCTGTTTTAACTCAGAAAAACAAGCTCCTACTCATTTGTCAGTGTTCCCTTATCTGCAGCCACACTGTGTTCTCCAGGACCTCTCTACAACTCAGGTTACTTGAGTGGGTGGGGTAGAAGTTAGTTGTGGGGATGTTGGGTGCGAGTGGGGGGGGGGTGTTAGTGAGCCAGGGCTTCAATACCAATGAGTCCCCCTCCCACCATCCCACAGCCTTCACTGCAGACAATAAATCTTTCACAAGCAGAGTCTTTTTAACTGTAATGCAGCTACATATTCCACAATACCAAGATGGAAAACAATTAAGCCTGCTGGTGCAACCCAAGAACCGGCAGGCTTTATTACATTACACACACTTACAAACACTCAGGCTGTCTTTTATAGCACTGAACCTTCCACATATACATTGTCAAACAATATAATGTCCTGGAGGGATTCTACCTGAGCATGAATCATGCAGTTTTCAGATCTGAGACAGTAATCTTATCCAAGAGCAACAAAGGCCCAAGGGCCGGGTTACTTAGATCAAGCCTGTACTCCTTTAAAAAAAAGAAATAGGTTCAGTTATTGCCCTCCATGACCAAGAAAGTGCTTCTCGCTTCCAATGCCGTGAGCAGTCCAACGCTAACATCACGTCAGCAGTCATTTATATGGTATATGGTTGTTGACTTTTCATTACCTTCCCATCATGGTACAGTTTGTTACCTATGGATATTAATACACCAAAGAACATCATGTCAGAATTTACTCTTATACATGCATTAATATGGAAAAAAGATATGAGTCGATTTGAGGCGCAATATACCCAAGAATATATAGTAATGTCATGAAATGTTATAAATAGGGGAATGTTTACTGCCTATATGTTTGTTCAGTGTTAAAAGCTGTCCTGTTTGCTGAGTGCAGAAAAGTAACGGGTAAGGCTCTCTCCTTCATCCGGGATGATGTGTGCCAGTGAAATATGTCAACAACTGCGGAATGCATCGGCATAAAATTTGATTCAGACATTCATGTTCGCCTCAGGAAGAATTTGGTAAGTCTGAGACTTTTCATCTCGATCTAACATGAAGTCAAATTTTAATTTGTCCTATACATTGGTTTACAGTACATCAGATCCTTTACTTCAGTTAAAGCCCCAAAACCACAAGGCCATAATAATAATAATAACAATAACAATAATAATAATAATAATAATAATAAGCAGTCCATTGCAAGTAAATAATCTGCAGCAAAATCATTCTGCAGGAAAGTTTCTCCCTCTGAGACTGACTGATTATCCATTGTGATATTTGTATAGTAAATTATTGGATACTGAATACTGATGCAGGAGTGTTTGAACTGCAAGTGTTGAAGCTGGTTGTAGGTGGAGTTGTACTTTTTATTATATCTCACTGGTGCTTTGCTTTTCTGTCACTCCATTTTTCTTCTTCTTATTATTATTTTACAATTTTTATGACTTTAAATGTGGTTAAATGTGACATTATAGCATGATTTTCTCTTCTTTTCTTTTGAGTCAGACACAGATGTTCTCTTAAGTTCTGTCAGTGACTCTAAATACTGTTCTTCCAGAGGTAAGATGACTCAAAGAAATCATCAAATTAGATGTTTTTTTGTTTTTTTTTGGTTGTTGTTTTTACAAGACAAGACTGTAAAATGCTGTAAGAATGCAGTAAGAGCATGATCAGGACATGGCGTCAGTATGGGAAAAAGCACAAATGTAGCAATTTTCAGGCCAGAGAGGGGGAGAATATAATACAATATTTTTTTCTTCGTCTATCATTACTTACATAAGTAATAGTATTATAGTATTGTATAGTATTATAAAGAAGAAAAAGTGAACATTTTGCTCTTGACTGTTTAGTTTATTAAATCAGTCCGTGTACATCAAATATGTCGTTAGGACTAAACAAATAAACGAATAATAATAATGAAATGAGTTTCACTGGAGTCTGGCCGAGCTCAGTTACACATGCTAATTATTACCTGCTACACGTCAGAGTGGTGTTAGCATGTAGCGTAGTATTTCTTTAGCTTCAGCACTGCAGCTTCACAGAACGTGGCTGCACAATCTAGTCATTTGCAATACTTAAATAAAAGACGCGACTTTGATTTTCATGTTGAAGTATCTGTAAACTTACAGTCCGGGACATTTAGTAAAGATATTAAAATATTAAGCGAGGGTTTATAGCTTCTAATCCCAGAGTGACCTTCTCTTGCTCCCTCATTTGAGCTGAGTCTTGTACTTGGACTGAATTTTCTAGGTTTTTTCATATGAACCAGCCTGAAAGCTCCCCTGGTCAAGACGATAATTAGCCGCTGGTAGGCATAATAGACTTGCGGGCATCAGAGAGTCTCACCATTATAAAGCTGCAATCCTTTCAGGCAGGACAGACAGTCTTCAACACATGGCAGAACAGAGAAAAAAAAAGAGACATTGAAGCTTCAACAAAAAGCAGAGACTGGATCGTGAAACGTATCATTTGCACACACACACACACACACACACACACAGTGTGTTGTACACAGGCCAAGTTCACAGGTACAATCATGATCAGATGCTGAGGTGGTGAGAAAATAGGAGGCAGGAGAAAGAGACATCAAGGCGAGGACTGTTATGAGAGGAACAGCTCTCATTGCAGTCTTCACCCAGTCAATGCAAGACTTTTCACCCAGCAGCCGGAGTATTCTGTGCATAATCCAGCTATCATTGACACCCACACATTGATGGCTGGCGAGTAGACACGTTATGGATTAACATGGAGGATTAGGTGATGATAGTTTCTGGGAAGTGACGGAAATGAGGTGACTGTGGTGACTATATGTTGATGCTGTACATGCATCATTTATGTGCAGGTTGTATATTGATAAATACCAGTTTTGACCTTGAAGCACTGTAGCAAAATGTCATCATAATATGAACTTATTTCTCTATTATTATTATTATTATTAATATTATTACTCGGGGGGAACAAAGTGGACCTTGGCAGTGTTTATCAGAATATTTTATATTGTGCACTGTCATGCAGGGTTATAATAAATCTGTTAGAATGCTTTAGAGAAAAAGAAAGAAGTACTCATCATTTACTTATGTCAAAAGTACCTATTTAAAGCTAAAGAGTCTTTTTATTCTTGTTACTTTAAAATGAGCCTTTTATATGTGCAGTGGGAGTGGGTCCTCTTCAGTGGAGGCCACCATGCTGAAACACCATGTTCCTGCAGTAGCCCGGATCAGACAAACGAAATACTGACTCTGGACAGAGGCTTTCAAGTGTTGCTTCAGTGGACCTTTAAATAATTGTAAAGACTGGGGCGGCGTTTAGCTCAGTTGGTAGAGCAGCCGCCCCATGTGCGAAGGCTCAGTCTGACCTGTGGATGACCTGTGGGCATGTCATTCCCTGTCTCTCTCTTCTCGCTTTCCTGTCACTCTTCAGCTGTGTCTGTCAAAATAAAGCTTGAAAAGGCCAATAATAATAATAATAATGATTGTAAATATGCTTTATCAGCAAAAAGTATATATTGTATCAAGTACTTATTCCTTATGTAGATTGAAATGCAAGAAAAAAGTGTGATCTTTCTACTTCATACACAGCTAGTCCATAGGAACAAATGTCCAACCACACACACACACACACGTATTTGGCCCCAGCTGTTTAAGCGGGCAGCTATTCTCACTTGGCCTTCTTTAAATAATTCATTTTGTCCAGCGGGGAGTTTGTCAGCATATTCCAGACTGGTACTGTATTTACTACAACTGCCCAGAGGAATCGGAACAGAGCAGAACATGTTTACATGTATGTGTACATATGTTGTAATGTGCATGCATGCGTGTGTGTGTGTGTGAGAGAGAGAGAGAGAGAGAGAGAGAGAGAGAAAGAGAGAGAGAGAAAGAGAAAGAGTGGTGAGGGCATGGAAGATAAGGAGTGTGTTGGGAGGGCGGGGGTGAGGACAGCGCGGGGTGGATGTGAAACGGCTTGCTGCGCCACGGTGCCATACCACGAGTGATTAAAACAACGCCTCGGGTCAGCAGTGGATTGGGACGATGGGTAGAACGGAGACAGCCAATCACCATCTGCTAACAGTGTGCTGACTTTGCCCGCCCCAGTAGTTAAGGAGACACTCCTACGGTCCCCCAGGGTATGTGGCAGCATGTGGCCTACATTTTTAGTCACTTTACTGACACACGTGTCCACACACACCTACACGCACGCACATCTTTAGACACACACCTCGTTGAGTGTGAGTATTTCGAGCCTATCTGCTAATCAGCAGTATTTGTGAGGCGGTAATCAAATGTGTATGTGAATGTATGCTGTGTAGGTCTGTATGGATTCTTATATAAAAAGAGAGAGAAGAGGCCACTTTTCCAAAGCTAACTCATTAAGGAGACTTTAAGGTTCAGAACAGTTAACTTTTGATGAAAGAGTCTTAACATGTAGAGTTATATGAGTGTGTTTATGTATATATAGAGAGAGAGAGCATGCCTAATTGCAGAATTATGCAGAGAGTTGTGATGCCAGCGCTGCGCTGCACACTGCATTTTTTGTGAACATATGTAAATAACTTTCACACTTTTCTAACACTGGAGATAGCAGCACTTCACTCTGAGGCAAAGGAAAGGAAGACGGGGAAAGCACATCGTGTTAGTGCATTTAAGCAACTGTGCGGTGCTCCTATAATACAGGGTGTCACTCTCTAAGTGTGATGTGCACTTTGAGAATGTCACATTTGCTGACTCGCGTCAAAAGGAGCCATTCTCCTGGCGTGCACCAGGTGACCCTGAGAGCACAGTGGGAGTTTTGTCTGAAATGTTGTTTCAGATGAAGCAAAATGTGATTAATAATCCATTAGTAGAAGACGTGCCAGCGTTGCAAAGTGGAGGCAAACAGCAGATGAGCTGCAATGGTGCGCTAAGGTTAGGCAGAACATATTGAGGTTAGAATAGGCTGCATGCATGATGTGTTTGTTTCAACAGACCTGGTCTTAGTTGGTCCCTCAGTGGGGAGATATTCATAAGACGTTAGAAAACACACCTTTACTGAGTGGAAAAAAAAAAGGTTTCCTTTGTGTACATACAAAAAGTCTGTGCTGGATCGGCCTGCAGAGCCTTCTGCTTGACTGATTGGCTGATTGATAACTTTTATTAAAGACTTGAAATGAGAAAAAAAAAAAGATTCTGGTTTCTGAAAACAAACAGCAAGTAGACAGAACTGTGCACACAAATAAATACCAGTGTTGTTGAGTTGGGACCAATCTCAGCATGCACTAGCATAAGGCTTACAGTCCATCACTGGAAAACAAACAGGAATAAACAGCCGATCAGTCACTTTAATTATTAATGTCTCCAACATTTAACGCTTCTTGGCTCTTATTAGCCTGACGTGACCCAGAAAGTCTTAATGTAGGAGCAGACCAAGTAAGACAAGCAAGGTAACCCCATACCTGTTGTTAATAATTCAACTTTGCTGAATGTAAATTATGAAAGAATCACAGAAGTAGAAAACAGAAGTAGAAGCAAGATTTTTTTTTGGAGAGAGCTGAAACAAAATTTCAGCACCCTGGACAGTTTGTTAGTTGGACCAGCTGATGTTTCAGCACCACGGACAGGTACACTGCTCTGAGTTGCCTTCAGGACCACACGAGGCAGCGTGTACACGCCGGTCACAACAACGGCGCTACCCTCCTGCTTCCAGGCTCATTACCAAAAACCAGTCAGCGTAAAATTCACCATCAGCGCCTGCATTACAGACAGCACCAAAAATACTGACTCTTTTCTGCACACCCTAGCAGCCGTTGTACCTAGCCCCATTTAGCCAAATCTTATCACAGATACAGTAAGAGTTATTATTTGCTGGATGCTTTCTTCAGAGAGCGGTGAGATCAGACAGTTAAATCAGGTGAATTGGCCATTGTACAAATCGGCCCTGAAGACAAAGCCAGATAGTGTTTTTCAGCACTTTGGTACCCTAATGGACCATTTACCTGTGCCCTATTATAGTCTTTTACAAAGGGCCATCATTAAGGCTAGACAGTGCATCTGGTTGGGTAATAGATTTCAGATCAGCGTAATCATATTGCACTGTTCAGGCTGCTTGTCACATAAAAACTAATCTATCAGGGATGTATCTGTGTCTCTGTGTGTAGGTGTGTAGAGTGTGTATGTAAAGTATGTGCACCGTTAAACTGCATGCATGTGCATGTAAGTCAGTTATTAGTATTGGCAAGACAATTTAGTTTTCATTGAAAAGAGAGAGGAATATGTAGTCGCTGTCTTTTTTTTTTTTAACCAGGCTGCTCGCAGTATTTTGGGGGCCAGAGTACAAGCGGGTCTGAATTCTGTCCACAAAGCAGCACAGGCCTGCGAAACCTGGCAGCACTATTGATTGAGCTTCTGAGACGGCACTTCCAAACGTGAGCGACATGCTAAGAGTCGGCAGGTAAAAGCAGGAGAGGAGATGTGTGTGTGTGTGTGTGTTTGTGTGGAAGAGAGACAAAGAGAACATAGGGTCCAGGATGAGATGTTGCTGTGCATACGCATTGCTCAATTGAAGTGAAAGTGGGGTGGATTTTGAAAGCCGGGGCTGGATTAGGAAAATGCACTGTGTGAAAAACAAATGGGTGTGGTTACGGGGGGAAAATGAAAATTATGAGTAAAGCGGTTTGGATCCCTGAAAGTGAAATCTCATTTCACTGAGCTACAATACACAACATGCATGTAAAGTGAAGGTCGGGCTGAAAATGGAAAAAAAAGCCATATTGCCATGCAACAACGGGGGAGACATTTAGACTCTAAACTCATCCACATTGTTCTCAAGGTCTACCAAAGGCAAAATCCACTCCGAGAATTGGAGGGTAGGAGGTAACAATAACGGGCAGAGGAAAACAGATCCTTTTATTAGCGAGCGAGGAAAATGTAAGAGGTTCTTCCATTTTGCTACAGTTTGCCAGATTAAGTGGAAATAAGAAGAAAGGGGCAATGCACAAGAGAAAAGGTGAGTCAATGAGTAATAAAATGTAGAACAAAGAGTGGAGGCTTAGCGGCGGAAAAATATGAAACTGTACTTGCCTGAGAAATCTATTTAGCCGCATTGATTTCGCTCCTTTTATTTTTCCACTGTCTTCCAGGCAATGATCTTAACCCCTCACAGAGAACAAGAAAGCCTTTACCCCTGGGGTATATTTTATTCTCAAGGTGGAAACTTTGGAAGCTGTAAAAGTGAGCACGGCTATGAGATTTATATATCACAGAATTGAATCCATGCTGTCAGCGTGGGAGCACCCGTACAATGTTTTCTAATCATGTTGCCATTATCTATTGATTTCTTCCTGCGATCGTGCTGCGCCACCCTGCTTCTTCCACATCTCACGTGTTACTGTATGTTATGTACCCACGGTATTATTGTGCAATGTGAGCAGCAAAGATGAGCCTTTGCCCCCCTTTTTTTTTTATTTTTTTTTTATCTCTGCTCGGGATGGCTTCACTCGAGTCCTCAGTCAGTCGTGCAGCCAAGTGCATCGAAGAGTAAGAGGAAAGTAACCTGCAGCTGATGTCTTTTCTTCAAGAGGAACAGGCTGGGATGCTACACAACTGACTGTACATATATAATATGTACTTATACTGTATGTATACTAGTATGTTTTAACCCTACGGGGTCAAATATATACGCCAAAGTTATACTAAACACACAGCATTTAAAACTTTAGATCTTGGATATGACACTATGCAGCCTTAAAGGCAGTGCTGCCCGCTCCACTTGGGTTAACTTCTCTTCTTTCTTTCCTTTCCTACTTCTTAATAGCATGTGCATAACATGAGGAAAAGGGCCATATGGAAATTGAAGGTACCCCGAGTAGGTCATTAATTTTCCCTGAGCTCCACTGACTTATTTACATTACCAAAATATGTCACTGAGAAAATATCCATATATTGAAGCCTAATCAGACATGCCTGAAGGATTGACGAGGCATCAGCCAGCAGGGAACTGAGTGTCTCTTTGATTGATCTGTTAATTTCTTCTGCGCTAAGATTCCTTGCATGGTTTGACCCACTTTGATAAATGTACTCTTTTGAATTTGCAGGATACTTATATGATGAGGAAGCCGTCAGAGAAAAAAACGGTGCCCTGCTGACTTGATTTCCAGCCCCTCGGATTTTATTCTCAAGAATCGATTAAGTTTTTCCTTTCGATTCCCTCCACTGCTTTGGCACCTCGAAGCGCCGGATGGGAAGCTCAGAGCAAATGCTTGGCTTTTCATCGGGTGCTTTCAGAACCAACCCCCATCTTTGGAAGTGCTGAAGGTTCTCGTTCGTATCGTGACTGAGGCAAATGTGCAAGTCGCTATGTTTTGCCTCGTATTTCTGTGTTTTCTCAGGAGGGAACTGTCGACCCCCCCAAGCTTGCCATTGCACTGATGAAAGGGAAACGAGTGCCTGAATGAGGAGTATAGGTTATGAGAGTTGTTCAGATGAGTTTGCCCTGAGTGGATGTTTGGGGAGAAGCGTACGGCAAAGAACAAGAGCGAACCACGGCAGATTGAGTGTAACATGTATTCTCTAGTGCTCCCAAAAAATCTCCAAATTGCAATGTGTCACAATTTACAAATGCAAAAGTTACACTACACATCAGTGATGATGGTGCAATACTGTCCGAAATCTGGACTTACTGCTCACTATAAAGCAAACACAGACACATGCTTTGTCTTGTTTTTATATAAATGTCATGTTTTTTCTAAAGGGCTCTCTCCACAAGCTAGAGACTTGTGACTGGATGAGATTCAAAACAAGCTATCCTGTGTCACTTTAATTTTCTCACTGCTTATTGTGTTCATGCTATGACTTTCGCTAATAAATACTTCAAGTGTGTACTGCCCACTCTGCCAGAAATGTTGCTCTCCAGAGCAGCGTCTTTGATTACAACAGGAAACCCAGCGGAAACTTAAATCAACCGCACATTTTTCTCCCGACGAGTGCTCAGTCCAAAAACTACACAAAACATAATAATAAAAACACATATACTTTTACCGCCGCCATCATAATCTGGGAGCTCCTACAGTCCGCTCTGTTTTGAAAGCCACACGGCTTCCTCTCTGAAATTCAATTACCGTTTCTGAAACTGGGTCAAACAAAAGGTTCATGCATCAGTCACTTTGAAAAAAAAAAAAAAAAAAAAAAAAATCTAATTTGTGCGGACCTCCTCGTGTCAGAATCTGCTGTGACAGTGTTTAATTGCCAACGTTACCGTGTGCTCACAGTAGTGCTACAGAGACGAAAACACATGCAGGCACAGTTGGTGGAGGCATGCCTATTAAACTCGACTCCTTCCTATACTGACTTCCTCGTCTGAAGGCATAGCCAGCCAGAGGAAAGGCATGTTGGGAGGAAAAGGCTCCCTGAGGTAGCTCTTGGCTAAGTCGATTATGGCACATCTCACTTCTGCACATAAACACATGGACCCGAGTTTGAAGCCCACAACAATAAGCCAAAATTGTAACTGAGGGGGACACGTTGGTGGCATCGGGGTCTTGAAGTTGGATCCAGGGCAGCCCCTCTTCGCCCTCTTCGTTAGATTTTCTTGGTGGATAACATCTCGAATTGCTTGCCAATACAGGCAGATGGAGAAGGAAAGAGAGGATGATGGATAGAGGAAAAAGATAGAGTGAAGAGAGGGAGGCCACTCGTAGGAGGCTGGCTCATGGGGTTACTGCTGTCTGTCTTTGCTGGCACACACGTTTGTCCTGACGGGGAGGTAACGGTCTGGCAAGGCTTCGTTCTATGCCTGTTGGATGCGGTTACCAGGCAGCAGTGACTTGATTTCATGGGAGTTCAACAAATGGTTAGAGATCAGTTCTAGAGGGAAAACAGAGGAAGAAAAATTCTCAGCACAAACATTTTTTTTTTTCATTTATTTATTTTTTATTTCCAACTGTTAGATCATTTCTAACAGTACAACCCAAACACAAAATGTTTTTTTTTTCTTTCCTTTTAATTTCCTGGCATCTGTTAGCGTTCCGCTCATGTAATTTGCTGCAATGAATCCCAGAGAACAAGCAAATGATTTGTTAGCTTTTACTGTGTTTTACTTCTGTGCGACGAAGCCTTTAAAGACAAAATTGACGTTTAAGTCTTTTTATCACATATGTCTAGTGTCATCACGTCTCCTATACACCGGTATCTGGCCTACCAAAGACAAAAAAGTCATTTTTTAGGTTTTTTGGGTATTGATAATATAGAGTTTGATAATTCAAACTCGAACCGTTGATGACTCATCCTGCACTCAAAGGTGTATGCTAATTTTAGTAAGTAATTTTTATTATTTATTTAGTGCTTTTATGAACAGGATCATAATTTGTACAGAATATATTTCCTAGTTTTCCTGATGTTCTCCAGCTACTCAGCTACAACTCTCTGTGGTCTTCAGAGTTCCACGATGGGCAGCATAGTATTAGCCTCACTACTTGCTTAGTAGCTAACTAGCTAGCTAATTGATTGCTGCTAAATTAATCTGCTGTTACCAGGCAACAGAACTGGGCTCAGCGGCCGGACTGGACCATGTTTGAGTACAGCTTCTGAGACCAATAACATTACACCACCAAGGTCATTCATGGACTTTTCTCATGGCATAGCGCACACTCGCCATTGGCTACTGTAAACACCTATCAATATCCGCGATTCATCTGCCCGTTTTTACGGGAAAACCATCAATATGTAGAAGCAAGTAGCACACTGCTTTCAGTTTCATGGGGACTTTAAATAATAAACCTCTTGCAGCAACAACTAGAATGAAATATTGATCAATGCAGATAGAAAAGTGGACAAAGTTTTACTTTTCATTTTTCATACACTTTTTTTACACTATATAGTTTGGAAAAAAAAAATGCTCTGCTTAAATAAAGCGTATATGGTGCCAATAATGAGCTACACAAACTTTTTCACCTTTGACACAGTGGATTTGGATACTGGTTAGACACATCAAACAATCTAATTACTCCAGCAGCTTTATCAGAGCTGCACACAACTGCAATATGTTCTGTGAGCTTCCCACTTGTCCATATCTCATGTTAAATTATCTCCGATTGAGATGAAGTATTTCCCTGACAGATGCCACTCTAATTGAGTGTTGCAGCTCCAGTTGGTGGGTTTGTAACTTGGCTCTATGCCTCCGTCTGCCTCTACGACTTGCGTGACGCGGCAAAAAAAATGTAACAACACTCAAACGGAGGTACAAATATGCGCTTTGTCATTTTCCCTTTGTTTATTTTGTCTCTTCTACCAGGTAAGGTCTTAGTGTGCATGGCAAGAATGTACTGTGGATTCTGTTTGCACATCACCCCGCTCATCACTGTCCACTGATCCAATTACTACCGTGCAGAGCCCCCTAAAAAAGAATCAGTATGGCTGGTGTATCTATTAGATTCCATCAGGCGCCATTTTCATTAAACACAGTTAGCTCCCACAAGCTATTCATAAATGTTATATCTGTTTGTCAGACCATGCCCATACACCCTGGCCTGCACTCTTCTGTCTCTACCGTATTTTAATGTCTGGATGTTGTACAATTACCTGAAAAGAAACTGACAACAATGAACTAATCCTTCTAATGGTTGCTGCATGTTTTATCAAAAGCCTGATGCATATTATTCCTCCCTGCTATAGAGCTCTATTGTTGTCCAGTGAGCCACACTGTTGTACTGGCTGACATGTTCCTTCATTACACTATTTTTAATTAACCTAATTAACAGTCATAAACAGGCCTACTCACTTGTGCACCAAAGCCACTGCTGAAAAGAGTCCCCGAAAGCTTTACTGTATTTAGTCCTGCTTGAGTAACATTTAGTGGAAACTAAAACAAGCTAAAACCTGTTTTGGGAAATGGCTGAGCCTTTTTTCTAAATGAAACCATATATCCGTGAGACATTTTTTTAAAGACTTAACATCTTCTGTAAGCTCAGGGCTAAGTGTCAAACACAGTCAGCAGACATGAGAACACAGCAATGTTAGTAAAAAGTAGTCATTCAAGGCAAGAAACAGAGTCAGTGATCAGTCACAAGAACCCCCCGGATCAGTCCAGTGTGTTTGGAAGAGGAAAACAAAGGCGAAGGTTAAAATTATTACCCAAAATGTGAGTGTGAAACTGTGAAGCTAGAACAGATCACAGACAGGCTTCCTGGTTCAATTTTTGACCTACTCTGCTGGCTACTTTCCAGCACAATGGCAGATTAGTAATGACAATCTCCAAATCTCTGGATTTAAATGATATGACTTCACTGTTTACAAGTGTACAAAAATAACACAGAAGTTGAATAATCCTTTAAATATAATAATCCATTTAGGTTTAGACCACCACAATACAAAATTGGCATCCACTGCAGTGCATCCAGGTTAACGGTTCCATCACGATTTGGACATGAACAAAAAGTGTGTGTGTGTGCGACTGCAGATTGGGATTCACAGCTGGAGTTCTGGCAAACTCCTCTAGATCCGGCATTGCACACTATTCAGAGATTTAGAGATCTCCCTCGTCCCTAGTCATGCACTACTGATTATTGTCAATAATGAGATACCTGAATGACTCACACTGACTGAACATCACAGACTGGAGATCTCAAACCAGCCATGATTTGATTTTTTTTCCCGTGTCACCAGTGTGATCAGCATCTGTAGAAAGCACTCAAAAGCATCCGTCAGTCACATACATTATATCATTTGGTTTTCCTGAGGCTTCAGGTGGAAAAATAACAGGACCAGTCTGGTTACATTTGGGTGAGGGACAGCCTGCGGTGACACATCACATTAAGTCTAAATGCTGGGTGACAGACTGGGACCGAGATGAAAGGCAATGAGAGGTGAATGTTTCTTTTCTCCTGTGGACATCTGGACATCACATGTCTGACAGGTAGCAAAAAGCTCTCATTATTCTTGCCATAGTAATCTTTGCCTGCTGCTGGGCCACAAATACAAATCTGTCAATGGTGACAGGAAAATAAGAGTTGGAATTGCATTTGAAAACATCCTGTGATTTAAATATGAAGATGTGACTGTGTTTCTAAGGTTTAGACACATGTGGGTGGTGCGTGTGTTAAATGTGCTTGGACAATGACTGAAGCCTAAATTGGCTGTTCATTCACTCAACTTGAATCTGTCAGAATGATGCTGCCATATTGTTTCATTCCTTGTGATTGGAACGTGTATTATAGACACAAGAAAAGACACGTTAACCTTGAACTGAAATTTGACCTCTCTCTGTTGTGTAACGGAACAAAAACTACAATGATGCTGCAGCTAATGTGCATATTTTCATCTTTTTTTAAAAGACAATCCATCCTCAGGGTGGAGATTTCCTTGAGCAGCGGCTGACTGAACAGAAGACTTACAGCATCAAGACATCTTGTAATCTCAGTGCTCCGCGTTTCACCTCAAATCATAACACAATCATTTCAAGAAAATCGGCTAAAGTAAATGCATATTTGTGCACTCGTGTACAATTGGTATACTTGGTGCAGTTCCTGGCACAAGTTCTCAAGTTGGGTGGCAGTAGACTAATACAGCAGGAGTGGAGATATAATTAAGAGAGTGCCAGTCAAACCTCAAACAGTGAGAAGCAATGAAAAATGAATGAATGAAAAAAAAAAAATCTAATGGAAGTATGACATTTCTCATTGTTTCCTGTACTGATTTGAGGAAGATTACAGTTTCCTCATCGCACAGCATAAATGTGATGTATCGTCTGGTGCAATTTTTCATTTCTCGGGGGAAACAGAAGCTTCACTGGAACCTGGATTTGAGTCACACGCTTCATCTCTGTCATAATTTATTCCCTATTTATTCTTGAAGTCTGTTTCCATTGCGCTTTGTCACTTACAACAGATAGATTAAAGAATACGGCAGTGTTTTGTGGCCGCCATAGTATTTCCTTTAAGCACAGAGGGAGAGGGTGAAGTGACTGGGTTGCAACCAGCAACTACAACGCTGTCACTAAATCTAAAATAAGATAACATAAGATAAAATAGACTTTAATGATGCCACACCCTGGAAATGTATTTGTCACAGTAGCTCGCATACACAAGGTTGATAAGAAATTAGTATGATGCCTTCACAATGTCAAAGAAGGTTTTTAACAGAGTCCTGCACAGTCCTTGGTCTCCTCAGTAAGTGGAGGCGACTTTGACCCTCCTTGTACAGGACGTCTGTGTTGTCCAACCCGTCCACTTTTACTGTTGAAGTGAACACCTAGTTATTTGTACCCTCCCATCATCTCATTATCCAATCCCTGGATGTTCACCGGTGTGGTCTGAGGCATCTCCTCCAGAAGTCAATCACCATCTCCTCCGTCTTGCTGGCGTTAATGTAAAAGTGGTTGAGATCGCACCAGTCGACAAAGTCTGTGATGACCCCCACTGTACTCCTGCTCATTTCCTTCTGATACATGTCCCACGGTGGCTGTATCATCATAGAACTTCAGAGAGCTGTCAGTTGTCTGACGCCTGATGTGTATAGGTGGTACACATCAGCCTCAAAGCTGTTAAATTGCTTTGGGGCTGTTGGAATTGAAGCAATATTACAAACAACTTAATGCCCACCAACAAAGACACTTCACCAGTCATTCTACCAGTACTGCCATTAGCCTTTTGTGAAAGCTAATGTACATGTAGGGGGCGCTGTCACTGCAGAATTTCTTCTTTTTGGTCATTACAATTTTGACAAAAGAATCAAAACAAGCACCAAAGATATACAGTCAATGACGGTTGGCTAACTGTGGACTGTAAATTGTAGCAATGATCCAATTTGTTCTAATGTTGGTTGTTGTATTTCATATCTTCTCACAATAGGTCCTCAATCTAGTTCTTATGAGAATGATAGCAGTTATGATGTCCCGTCTTTACTTGAAGACGCTGCTTGCTTCAGACTGGAACGACCTACTGAGGCCACAATATCTGAGCTACAAAGGATTCTACTGGGATACAAAATTAATACAATCATGTAGGCGGTTACACAGCACTCACAGTCTTATCTACAATGCTGAGAATCCATTTGCCCTCTCCCTCCCTCCTCTGCCCTGCTTCTGACCTTGTCATATAATGGAGTTGTGACGTCTTGTCATTTCAAATTGAACAACAGTCGTCCTTTATGGTGCCGCTGCCTGCCTACGGTATGTAATCTCACATCTCGGAGAGCTCATCTCATCTACCTGACTGACTGGCTTCAGCAATATCGCAGTGGGACTGTGGAAACCTGATCTAGCAGCACCCATACTCCCACTTTATGACAAGAAAAACAACACATCACCCACCCTCGAAGTCAACTGCAGAGGAGGACATTTACTCCTAATATTATCGAGTAATTGTTATTTAAAGGCATTAAGAGCTTTAATGTAAATTCTGTCAAACTGGGTCATAACCGCTTTGTGAATCAGGCAAGAACTAACCACCCGTGCAACTGTGCTAATGATAACCAGCCAGGATTTTGCAACCGCAGAGACAGAAGGTGTAATTCTTCCATTTTGCAGCAGATTTTTCACATGATAGAGCTTGCCTGATGTTCCACTTCAGTAAAGCCCTTAAAACCACTGTATGCACTTTCTGAAAAGCAAGCAAGTGAACTGTGGTATGAATCAGAGCTTGCAGACTCAAGAGGCCAGGGTGAAAAAAAAAAAAAAAGAAATCTCCAAACAGTTTACAACAACCCAGACCTCGGCAATAAAATCTGGTTCTTTCTTTAAATTGTACACAATTAGTGATTAATAACTATAAATGACCATGTGCTTCAGGAAATGACCGCCCCTAACATCAACCTCAATGGTCAGATCAGGCCCGGCCATCCTCTCACGTCTTAGCTTCATTGTTGAACTTCATAATAAATCCTCTGATGGATCGTTGGGCTGCATCCTCAAGTCGAATATGTTTGACTTTGAAAACAAGCCTGTAGCTCTGTGTTAATCTTAGCTGGCTAACCTTGCACACAAACACATGTAGCTTAAGACTGTTGAAGTGTGTTTTTTTTTTTTACTTTTTTTTTTTTAATAGCCTTTTTTAAATAGCCTGTGCTGAAAGGAAGAAGAGGCTAAAAATGTGGAAGTTATTCCATAAAATGAAGTGTGTCATCTGAGCAGTCATAGCTGCTCATCTTAAACATATTCTCAATTAACAAATACTTACTGTATATTTGCACGAACAAGAGAACTTGTACGTCTCTGGTTTTGTAAGGGTGTATGCCTCTATTTCCTGTGTGTAATACAGGACATGTGACATAAAACTTGAACAATACAGATAGTTTTCCTTGCTGTAAAAACTACTCCTGTACATTTAACCTTTCTCCAAAGCCTATAGACATCTTGAGCTCTGAAACAGCAGTTTCAAGCCGATTCCCTTCTCTGGAGCAGAAAAAGTCATTTTCTCAATCACTGAATGAGTTTTGTCCTGACTGTCAAAAATTTTTAGGCATTACATTAATACATGCTCTTTTAGGCAGGACAAAAGAGATTGGCGATTGCTAAAAGTGGGCCAATTAGACTGATGTTGTGCAATGGACTGTGCTAAGAGATGTCGACCATTGCAAGGACGTTCCAGATTTTGACAGTGAATGCTTTGGGATTGTAAAGCTTGTTAAGATAGCCTATCTTAACAAGATAAGATAGTCACAACATAGTAGAGCAGCATTATGGTATGCTCAGTTCTCAAGGAAACTCTTTTATATGTATAAAACTAACATTGTGAGTATCCACTCAAAGAAGAAAGCAATGGAGGAGAAATGGACTGGCTTAGAGGTTCACATTATCAGACGTAGCCTTTCTCTTCTAGTTGGCTAAAGTGAACTTTATGTTCTGAGGAAACAGTGTACAGCTGGGATTAATAAATAAAACAAATAAAATGAAATATAAATAAAATAAAATAATAATAACAAATAAAACAGAAGATTATTATTTAGGGAGTTCTGCATTAACAATATTGTTTTTATTACCCTGACATAAAATCAATTACAGGGTCTTCTAATTCCTTGGCACTCAGGGAATTGTAATGGATAATTACATTACATTTTTAGTGGTCATATGGTACCACTAAATGCCATGAAGCATTTCACTTAAAGGTACAGTGTGTAGGATTTAAGCCACCTAGTGGTGAAGTTGCAGATTGCAACCAACATGGCAGACTCCGTGGAAGAGGACCCGCTCTGACGGCCTCATTTTGAGACAATAAAAATACAACTATTCTTCTTTTCAGGTGATTATACACTAATGAAAACATACTAATGAATCATTCATCCTGTTCCCGGTAATAGATACTCCTTTATTGTGAATCACGTTATACTAGTTGGCAGTGACACTAATTACCAAAAGCAAAGCTTCCATGAACAAAAAGATCATTAAGCCCAATTCTATTTACCGAGACATTCTCAATGCACTGTATACTTGCTACCCTTCTTGTAAATGCTGAGGATGAACTACAGTGTTACCAAGTAAACTGCAACTGTCCAGCAGTATGAGTAGCTTAAAATGAAAATCGGCAGCAGTTTCGTCATTTTCTGGCCTTATTGTTTCTCTCAGCAGAGCTTTGAAATGGAAAAGGCACAAAATTTCTCCAAAAGTATCCTCCTGCTCTCTGTAGTAATCTTGTAATTGTCCATTATCTATGCGCAAGTATAAGTGAATGTAGAGGATTAGGATTAAAATGCAGTCAATTTCATTGAAATCAATGAATGAATGCACAGTGAACTGAAAAAATATTCTCCCTCTGGTTAATGTATGGAAATCAACCTGTTATAACACACTGACTGTGGCATGAAATGAGCAGCGGAGTGAGCAACTTAACACCTTAGAGGGATTTTAGCAGCTACTTTGTTTGTGCCCACCGAACATATTCTTCTCGGTGCAGAAATCATTAGTGAAGCCTCACATGTACAAGCGCAATTTATAAGAGAAACTTGAGCATCGTGTGCTAATGAGACTCTAAATGAGTGGTGCGCACACACACACACACACACACACACACACACACACACAGGTGTGCCAACATTTATACTTGTTTCAATAGTTTTGAATGTGTTTCTGTTTATGTTGCTGCTGCAAAAGACAAACTGCTTCGGAGGATTCTTTTCCTGAAAGACACTGTGCATTTAGAGCAACAAATGTAAAACCGTCTTTAACCGCGGACAGAGTGATTCACTATTGTGTTAAAGAGAGCTACAAAGGGCCATTTACTGGTTGTAAAAAGCTTTTGGATTTTAACCAGTTGCTAAAATAAAATATAAAAGTTGCTGCACGGTCTGCGTTTTGTAGGAGCTTTTCCTTTGTTTTGTTTACTCTCAGATGTTAGCCCAGATGTTTTTTATTTCTGAAAAGCTGCAGTTGACACTGCTAGCAGCCTGTCCTTCATCCTCAGTTGGGAAATTTTCACAAGTCCCCAAGCACTCAGAAGTGTCACAGTCAAAGCCCGATATAAAAAAAGAGAGAAAAGAAAATGAGGAACAAAAGAAAAAATCGAAGAGCAGTTGGTCAGAACGCTTCAAATCCGCTCAGACACTGCAATAGCCAGTTACCAATTACAGCACAATGTAATTCAGCCCTCTTCACAGACACCGTGGAGCCCTTAGTGATAAAATATGCATCATCTTCCCACGGCCTAGTCCCCTGGACAGCCAGCAGAAGGGTCGGGTAACCTCCATACATCTGTGTGTGACAGCAGGCAGAGTCTGACTCGGTGCCAGAACCACAACTCTCCAGGGAAATCATTTAGTCGAGAACTTGGGCCCAGTCACAGCCTGCTCACTGCTGATAAAGGGGTCATCCTGTGCCCGGGTCCTGTCCTGCACCCTCTTCACATCCCGTTTCGAAAACCCATCAGCCATACGATGATTAACTCAGAGGAGAAAAAAAAGAAAGATTAAAGGAGAAGAATATCATGAAAGAAAGAGAAGCAGGGCTGCACGGTGTCTATGTAATCACACAAAATGCCACAGTTTTACTGACAGGGATATAATGGCTGCCTTTGAAGGAAAAGCAACAGGCCATGGCTTTGATGTAGGACTTTTCATATGGTGCAACTTCTCAGTTTCACAGCCATCTTCTTCTCAGTATACACCTATCAGGAGCCATTTCTGCCTCAGACACAGCACATTCATTATCATATTTATTCTGGAGGATGGAAATAATAAGCCTATCCGGTTACAAAAACGTGCGACGCTAGGCAGCATGTCAATTTGCGCCATGTTGAAACTAATTAAGCTTTCAACATTGTCATGCCAAAGATAGGCTTCTCCAATTGGTCATTCATTAAAAATATGTCGCAATTAACATGATCCATTATAAGCTTAATTACGGCATTAATGCTGACAAATCCACAAGCCTCGGCGGGATAAAAATGGAGCCTCAAAATCACGGGAAAACGTTGACTTTCCGAGCTGAAGCTGCACCCAGTTTGACTTGAAACAACTGATAATCAGCTGGCCAGGCGCCACACTCCCGCTGAAATGTTTATGCTAACAGATAGTAACAATGCGTCCGCGGCATGATGATTATCACCGCGAGTGTTAGCTGTTTGCAGCATTATTTGTTCTACAGCCACTGACAACAGTAAATTGATAATCTGCCATTATCTGCGTGGCAGGCCTGAAATAAAAGCTGCAAGAAGAAAACATGTAGGAGGAACCAGCGATTCTGTTTAATGACCTAATTCCCAAAGGTGTGGAGATGGATGGATGGGAAGAGAAGGACGCGCAGAGACACAACCAATTAACAACGAGCAGTTTAACCTTCCTGCTGAGGGAGACAAGATGGGTTAAACGCGCGAAGGAGAATCAAGAATCGGTCGAGTGATTAAACAGAGTGGTTAGTGCCCGCAACTGCATGCGCTCCCGTTTGCAGCTGCCTCTACTCCCCTGCAGATAACATCACAAAAGAAATAACGAGCTCCTGTGAGTTTATACTCACAGGAGTATAAACTCGTTTTTGTTATAGTGATGGAGTCACATCTGTCCACAACCAGTTTGTTTGCACTGTTTGAGGGAGATAGCCTCCGCAGCAGAAAGAAAAAAAAAATAGAGATAATTATGAGTAAGTGGTGAAATCGGTCTGATAGTAGTTGAGCTCTCCTTCAAGGAAAGATTAGGATTCTCTGAAGGGTGTGTGTGTGTGTGTTCAGCGAGTGCCCGTCAAGTGAACAGCTTTTAATGGGAGCGAAATGAGTGTTTTGACTTTTGGAGCAGTACGGTCTCAAGAGAGGAGACACTGACAAGTTGTAAAGGCCCACAGCTAAAACAAAAACTGTGTCCTAGACTATGAGACAGCAGAATTTAATGTCATTTTTCTCCCGTTGAGATGTTTGTGAGGTCCGGTGTCGGTCTTAGTGTTTAAATGCAATCACATTAACCATTTGACACTCATAACTGCACTATTAAAGGTTAAAAAAAAATCAATAACTTTCCATGTCAGCGGTTCCTTCAGTATGTAACTTGTATGGAATAACGCTGCTGCAGCTTTACTCGGTCTATCACGAACGGTAGCTCATGGTGCCTACTGTTAGCAAACTTTAGATGAAAGCAAAAAAAAAATCGAGATGACAAATAGTCAGTGAGTTTTCAGACAAAGCTGTCTCTCACACACACACACACACACACAGACACACACACACACACACACAGTTCACACAAACAGTCTGCGTGCACTTGGCTAGCTAGATGTAGCGGACGTCTGTACAGTGGGTACATTGGCTGTTTGGGAGCAAATAAGTACAGACTGCAAAAGCAATCAGATTGTCAGACTCGCTCAAATAATGTGAGGCTTTGAATGCAGTCTGAGTATTTCTTTTTATGCTTTAGTGCAGGTTTTTCATAGATGAACACTTCAGTGACATTATCACAAAGCTAAAACACGTCACACCTGAGACGCATTCAGGTAATGAAAGTTTTGAAAGCAACTGACTCAAGAGCATCTTAAGCACGCTTTGTATCCTTATGAGGCCACAGCAGCTCTTTTTTTTTTGTTATATTAATTTTTTACTTATTTACTTACTCTCTCTTCCCTTTGTTAGCGCATTACCACGTTTTTCTTTTGGTGCATTACTGCCACCCACTGTTCATCAGTGGGGGATAATGTGAAATCACGCCGCCCGGGGTGCATCTTTGTGCATGTAAACACACAAAGGGAAGCCACACTCGAAACTTTCACGTTCCCTTTCCTGCTCAACAGGGTTGTTGGACGACCTTACGCACACACATTTCATTTCTTTATTTGCCCGTCCTTAAATAAAGCTGTGAGTGCCGCGAAATAGTCCCAGCATGTAAAGTTTGCCTGAACCTAACGCATGATTAAAGCACGTCCTCTCTGCAAACTCATACTGCAGTTAGCTGTGACAAAATAATCAGTCATTGTTAAGTTGTATTAGGGTGAGAATAACTCGCCTTTCCAAAAAATGATTCACTAATTAAAATAATTAACTAGCGTGGACTATTGAATGGAGGATTAGCTGTATTGTTTATTGCTCGCGTTGCCACGCTTCCTGAATTCATTACTCAGGTGGCAGATATCAGAGTTTGCAAAGCTCTGTTTGTTAATACCCCGAGACAGTCAGCAGCTTGTTTTTTCACGGAATGCACGGCATGCAGTGAACGCAGCATAAAGGGGCTTGAGCGGTTTGGCTTAGGCTTGTTGAAATAACATATCTAATCCAATGCAACTGCAACGTGCTTCAGCTTCAGGCAAAGGATCATTGAAAATGGTCCGAAGCCAGGTCTTGTTCTTTTGTGATTGTTATTTCATTGTAAGGACGTGTTTTAATCTCTTTTTGGGTCTAAATGCTGAATGAGCAAAGGAAAGCTCGACAGCCATCTACTAAATTTTTTAACAAAATCAATCGCAATGAGGAAAAAAAGTGGAAAATAAAACAAGTCTGGATAAAAAAAAAAAAAAAGAACTAAATTATGCTTTCAAACAAACTGTCTGCTAAACAACAGTGTGCAGATATCAGAGTCAGGGTGGTGTTGAGATGTCAGTTTAAATAGTGGCATCGCACTAAATGCTGATTTCTGCATTAATCTGAATGGCCCGGGATAATTATGAGTTTTATTTTGCACTTGTGTTGGAGCGTTTTACACTATACAGATGCTAACAGACAGCTAACCTGAACCTGGTGCAGCATGAGTACTACAAGGAGGGTAGGATGCAAATGGATGTGGGCAAGAGATGTGACCCATGACCTGGTTGTCATACTTTATGATAATGCACGTCAGTGAGGATACACGATATAGGACGGTGTCGTACAGCAGGCGATCATATGTGACAGCTGTCACTCTGTCACTGTTAACACAGATTCCAACGTGCAGTGCAGCCTGTACACCTGAGGATTACACATAGCTACACCAGGTTTCACGATCAGATGTTTTGTTTTATGTCTTGCACATCTGTTTACGTGCATGCCAGCCCCCCTTAGCACCACTACTTCGAATGCACATGTACTTAATTCAGTTCATGCCGCCTTTAGGTGCAGCGGATGTATAAATACACACAGTCAGGCCTTCAGCTCCGAGAAAAAAAAAAACAACATTTTAATACAAATGTTCTCGTGTATGACAAATGCGTTGCTAATGAAGCAGCCGTCGTTGTTTCCTTCCACCTTCCCTGTAACGTACAGCTAAGTTTTCCCGTTTTCCCTCTCCCTGCTCCTTTTTGTGCATGCACGGAGCGCATGTAATTGCGAGCCTCATGCTTGGCTTCACTGGGAACCCAGTGAAGCAGTAAGTTGGAGGGGGAAAAAAAAAAAAAGCATCAGAGAGAAAGTCTTGTTTACGGGATGATCCTCTTGGCTGCCATGCACCTGTGTGCCTGGGGGAAGGGCAGATGTCCCAATCATGTCAACCTGAGAACGTGTTGATCTCACTTGTAATAGTGTTACCACATCGTGGAAGGCGAAGAATAGGAAGGAGCTTGTGGTGTGTGTGTGATAACCGTTCTCACATGGCAGCCCAAGCATGATGCCTGACAAAGCCTCCATCTTTAGGATGGTGTATCGAGAGGAGTAGCTCTTCGAGGAGGACAACAAGAGGGTGAGGCTGGGAGACACAATACAGCAGATGGCGTGATGAGACATTCATTTGCGAGTGCACTGGGATAAATGACGGCAAAGGACACAGCTCTTTATTTTCAGCTCCTTGTTTCTGCTCTCGTGCTTCAACAGCAGCTCCCTCTCCTCCCCGTCGATCGCTTTCCTCATATTTTCTTTATCACACAGGCAATTTTGTGCTTTCATGTCGTCTGTCTCATTTTCTCAGCCACTCTTGCGCTGTCTCGGAGGGCACATTTAGAACTGCTCAAAATTAAGTCCCTCCGCCACAGACTGATTCTCACCGAGATCGTCCTGTTTTTGACCTGATAGCTTTCACTGCGACTTCTCGCACCATTCTTTTCAGTCTCATGAGCTGATAGAAAGAAATAAGAGGAATTATAATTGCAAAGAAAAGATTTTAATAGTCAGAGATGTGCTGTGTGCAGTCACTTATAACCTCTGTTAGACCAGTGGATGCTCCGGCAGCATTACAAAGACTTAAAGGACGATTTCTGAAGATTTTAAGTCTGTCCTAAATCAGTATTCGGGTGCCCATGTGGACACTGAAAGAGTTTTTGCTGACTGAAATCATTCCATTGGTTTATACTAACCACAAAGAGATCCCACTGCGACATGGTGGAAAAAAATCTACAGTGCTTGTTCTGCAAAACCAGAATCCCGTTTATCCGAAGGTAATACGAGATCTGACAAATTCTTTGTTTTACTATCCCGTCATCACAGCCCAGCATGGGTTTGTCTGCGAGAATTTTGTGCTAAAAAGACTGTAACTGTGGAAAATACTCGCTTGATTCGTTTAACTCGGAGTGCTGATGCCTCAGATCATCTTCAGCTCAACTTTCTGGAAAGCGTTTTTGCACACAAAGAGAACTGGATTTTGTCCCCCCATCTCCTCCACCAGAGACAAGTTAAACAGGGATCTCTTCCCGTTTCCTCAAACTATGAATGGAATATAAAATAATGTACAGTACATTAAACACTGTTAGACTCAAGGTCCAATATTTGTCTAATGGGCTTTCTTAAAACTGAGTATACAGGACGCAGTGCACTTTATTTAAGTAGGACAACAGCATTCTGGCAGACATACCGCATTCAGCCAGACTCTGGTCATTATACTTCAATTTCTAAGCATTCAATCACATTGACTGCAGTTAATAGATTCCCTTCTGGAACATTATATATACATACAGTATATATTCCATACATATATTAACATAATGTCTCTGAATTGTTTATTAACAATAAAACAAACAAAATTGAATGTACACCACACTGCCACTGTTTGGTTTCATTCCAATATATTTACTAAATGTATTATCATACACACAGAATCAGCACTGACCACTAAAGGAGCAACAAATGTGAGAATTCGATCCCGATACCAAAATTATATCTTATATACAAAGTACCAGCTACCGAGACAACCGGCCGATGGGCCTACTCCTATCAGAAAACTCTGGAGCACTTATTTGGAGAAATTGTCTTAAAGGTGGGGTCAGTCTTACTGATGATTAAATAGTTGGTTGACCTTATTCCCAAGTCAAGTAGTGAGATTTAACAATGAACTGAAATATCTTAAAACTGATTATGGTGAGACCAGCTCATTAACACGGGTTATCTCCCAAAGCATCCTTGATAGGACCAGGAACACCTCTGGGTCATTTGGACTGGATTTACACACATGAAAGCACATAGATTAATGTGCTTATGTGCCTGCACTTTGATGGATTTGTCTAGAACATGCAAAGATCTCTGCTTTCATTGGTTAATCCTCCTACCTCGTCTACTCTATGGCCCCAGAAAACAATCAGGTATTATGGAAAATGACTGCGTTACCACCGAACGCTCTCTTAGATTCATGCCATGTACCTTGGCTGTCGCAGCGCTGTGCTACATAAACATTTCTAATCACTGCCTTTATTACACCTGACATCTGACGCTTCATGTCATTCGGATTGTGAACATTGCGCTTATTTTCTAAGTCCCTGACAGATTTATATATTCACGCACATCCAGTGTTTCAGCTGGAAATTAATGCAGTCCAGCCTGTTATTCAATCACTTTTCATGTTTATTATATCGAGCGAAGAAGTTACACAATCAATCACCCATGTGGATTGCTGAATAAATCTTGTGTCTGGACTGTAATTTGGCAATGCAAAACGACTAAGGGCTGTAATATAATTTCAGGTTGCCTGCTTTTTTGTTTTGTTTTTTCCTAATACAATGCTTTTTACATCATAAACTTTTTGATGCTGGAATTAAAGTAAGACTGAATCCATATTACGCATGTGCTTTATTAAAAAAATGCCAATTCACCTGAAAGTACCACCTCAGGTGGCTGATGTTGATTAAAGAAGCAGGAACAACATTTAACAGTATATGCAAACTGCGTCGGCGCATAGATAGATATTAAATAACGTTAATAAAACAGACAGACAGCTGCCATAAAACAAGATTATAGTTGTCAGGGAATGGAGATGATTCAGAGGAGACTATGTGAAATTTACTACTGTACCTCAAGTCCTGCGGCACAGAGAGCAAAGAGGCCTGTCCACGTGTGATTTAAAAAGATCGAAAGCAGAGAGAAGAAATCCGGCGAGAAACAGAAAAAACAAAAAAAAAAAGTCACTGATGGAGCAGCAATTAGTAGCAGCCTGCAGAGTCATGTATCTTCATATAAAGAAGAGCTGACACATGGATTGAAATATAAATGATGTCCCCTTCTTGCTGATCTTAATGCATAATTAACATTTAACATTACAAGGCCTCCTTCATTTGGTTTTAAAAGATTTATGATTGGATTTAAACTTGAGTGAGACAAGGAAGTTCAGAAGGCTAAACAGACTCAGGGTATCTAACAGTAACCACAGTTTTCATCACATCATACAGTTTGACAGCAAAATTACATGGAAATCATCTTAGTGGAGGTATTTATTATTAAATTATGGATTTAGTTCATCACAAGCACAGATACAGCGCACACACAAACACACCAATAGGCAGTTAAGAGTCCCCAATCCACCTGACCTGTATGTCTTTGGACTGATATCTAAAACTCAGCCCAACCACGGGAGAACATGCACATCTACAAAAACGAAGGTTCAGTTCCACGAGTTTAACGAGGGCTTTAAAGTTGAAGCCAATACCGGTAAGCACACAACCACTGCCAAGCAATCGTTATTCAGTTCTGCAGATTTCCCCAACTGGTCCAAGGTTTTAAGTTTGTTATGTCTTCATAATAATGAGAAAAAAAAAAATCAGCACTTCTCCCATGATTTGTTCCTCGTCAAGGTGGAAAACTCTCCAGACAAAAAAATTCCACTGAAGCCGAATCTGATGAAACTCTTCAGAATATTTGTAAGACAGCACATACTGCTTCATGTATTTAACAGAAAGAGGAACTCTGGGAAACATTAGTCCTTGAAATAAAAAAAAAATGAAGTTCTCAAAAACTATTGAGCGCAAAATTGCAATGAATAAATGAAAAATACAACCAAAGAAAATGCAATTTTTTCAGTAGCTTTGGCTATTGACTATTAGAGCTGGATAAAACTGACTGATATTTAAGCAACATTGCATACAGTACAAATTGGTACTTTTGTGATTTATATTTGTAATGCCGCTGTCATAAATGGACAGCTGTACATGTGTATTTGTTATGATTACATTACTTATGATCAAAAACTAGCGAGTCGACAACTCTGCTAACAGCCAAACATCAAGTGCAACACAAGACATAGAAACCAGCTAATATTAATCACTAGTCCATCTTTCATCCTTTTTTCCCCCCACAAAGCTCTCACCAACAACTAAAAGTCAGTCACAGATTTTCTGGATTTACTGTTTGTCACTCCATCAACGTCGTCTTTAGTCTCTTCTCCTCTGTCATTATGTCCCGCTTGCCCAGCTCCGGTTCTGGCATAACACCATCTGTTATACAAACACTAACACTTCCCCGATGCTCTGAGCTCACAGTCCGGTCAGCCGGGCCAACAAATTGAGCTAACATTAGTTAACAGCACCTATAGTTTCCAGTGATTTGCTGTCGAAGGACGTCAGAGAAAAAACAGAAAATATTTTCGACCAAAATCCAACAAATAGTTGGTGGTGAGTAACTGTTATGGCACCCTGAACCCTCTCGTACCGGAGCACAAAGCTACATACTGTAGTGTAGAAAAGTCGTATGTAAAAGAGACACCATTCACCTGATTTCAAGTCAGTGAGGCATCAAAATGATTTCAAATCTGTTATTTTATGATAAATGGACTGTACTTATATAGCGCCTTTCTAGTCTTCCGACCACTCAAAGTACTTTATAGTACATAACTCATTCACCCATTCACACACATTCATACACTGATGGCATTGGCTGCCATGCAAGCTGCCACCTGCTCATCAGTTTTAGGAACGAACCATTCATATACATTCACACACCGATGGCACAGCCTTCCCCAATTTGGGGTTCAGTATCTTGCTCAAGGACACTTCGACATGCAGACTGGAGGAGCCAGGGATCGAACCTCCGATCATCTGATTAGTGGACAACCCGCTCTACCTCTGAGCGGCTGTGGCTCATAGGTAGAGCGGGTCATCCACTAATCAGATGATCGGTGCTTCAACACACCTGATCAGGAATTCAGACCGATGACATTTAAGCAAGCCCGCTATTCTAACCTTTAAGCTACAGCCAGCCCTTCTAGCAAAGTAAGAATTGTGTTGGGTACTGTCCGGCATACACAGTAACAATGGTGCAATGAATTTAATCAAAATGCCATGTCAATAAATAAATAAATACCAGAAAATATGCATTGTGCTTGATTTCCATTAAGTGATGCTGTTACACTGTTGCATATTGAGCCGATTCAAAGGTCAACTTAATTTTCCATCTCTCATCGATGAAGAGATGAACATTTGTAGAAATCATCATAAACTCATGAATATTATTAATATGATTCTTATATCATTTGCATAATCAAATCGGCTGTGTGTTTGCTGTGTTGTGTTTGAGCAGGAGCAGATATTTGTTTGACCCCAGAGAAATTGATAAAATCAAATATGGATTTTCACAATTGAGTTGCCTACTCTTTCTTTTCAGGACAGTCACATCTGCATGACACACGCACACACACACACACACACACACACACACACACACACACACAGCACTGAAGTAATGACAAGCTACAATCACACCGAGCCACATGGGAGAGATAATTAGACATTTCTAACACGATCTACACGATGCTGCTTATTTTGCAGCACTATTGAAACTAAACAACCTGAGCAAGGTGAGAAACATGAACGCATGGCGTTTTTAAAAGATTACAAAGTAAAAAATCCCTTATGTCTGCATCTTCAATAAAAATAATGTTCACAAAGCAATAAGGATGATAGCTTTTTAATGTTGCTGTTTATTTGCACGTACCTGCTTTCTGCTGACTTACACAAATGCTGTACATTTATGAAACTGTGATTACAGTTACATCAGGCCATTATGTACAATGCAACACTATTCTATTATAGTCCCCTAATGCATAGACAGTTGGCATGTACATAGAGTGCAGGCAATGTGGTTGCAGTGGAGGAGGGTAGGGCCAGTGGAGAGAGCAGGTCCTACAACAGTGTGGGGCGCAGAATGGGCCTCTGTGAGTGACTATATATGACCTCATCTACAAAGCTATTCAACAACGAATATTAGTTTATGATGATAAATGATAAATTTCTCATTTTGTTTGGTCTTTTTTGTCATTTACCGTTGTACATTGACGACTGCTATTTCATTGTGTGACAAGATAATGGCCACACGCTCAGAATATAACTTTTTATTTCTTTGATTCACTGGCTTTCATCATCAGCACTCTCTTATTCACTGTCTATGTTGCTCAGCCACTGCTTTTTCTCTTTGTTTCTTTTGGACCATCGGACACAAAAACACAAAGTGAAATCGCCTGCAGGTCATACCCGGCGTACCCTGCGGCCTCAGTTCCTATGAATGGATTTTGTGAATGAATGAATGAATGAATTTTTTGTCAGAGCTCCACATTTGTAGCAGTAACAGGCTGAAGCCACTGGATTATCACTTATACCTAAAGAGTTAGGCTGGATCAACAGGATCAGGTGCTGCGGTGAGAACAGAGGTTTTACCATTCATTTGAGTGGGGGGTCGTCTGTTTCGGCTCCGGCCCCCAGCAACCCAGCTCAGCCCCTACCACCCCCCACCTCCGCACAACCCTGCTACAACTGGCCGCAACGCCTGATCCTGTCTGAATGCACGCTACCATCGTCCAAAAAAACCAAACTGTCAGGCAAAACACTCTTGACCCACAGGTAGGCTGAAGCTGCCAAACATCGTCACTTAGCTCTCTCAAAGTGTGATTAATGACACTTGATGAGGGAACATTAGCAGCCTAGAACCCTGGTAGACGCTTTCCCCCTATTGAGCACACCGCAATTTAATGAGCAATGAGGAAGGAACACAAGAAGAGAGAGAGAGATGATCTAGATGGAGCCAATTTGCACATCAACGGTGGCAAGCACTGTTGTAACGAGGACAAAAACAGACATTGATGAAGAGGTGGAGAGGAACAGGAGGTAGCGGAAAGCTGTTGCAATTTCCATGTTTAATTAAAGTGACCCTTCTGTTTGTGAGTGGAGGGACAAAGCCCATACAGTATTTGACAGGCACACACGCTGCTGTGTGATGAGCAAATAGTGATTCATGGGTAAGTTGACTAATTGACTGATTTATTGATCAGCAAATTAAACCGTTAAACAGTAGTAGCTGGTGAAAACACAGACCCCGCTGTTCATTATTTTTTCTGGGGCCGTCCCGCTGGTCTCACTGAACAGTGAGAACCCTGATTCAGTTTGACAGGGATTTCAGGGTTCGGCTCAAAGGACCAAGCATATCTATGCAGTTTGTGGCTACCTGCGCTCTCATGCTTCAATAAAACAGTTAATGGGAGCTTTAGCCTCGCCAGATGAGAAGTGATGTGTAAAAGAGAGTGTGGCCGTGCTCATGCAAACAGACCCTACTCATCACCGGACTGACTGCTGAGCGTATTCCCCCCGCTGTCGGTTTTTCTGACTTTCACTGGAAGATAATGCATCGCCGTTATGCTCACACCAAGTGGTGCTTGTGTAAGGAAGGATTTGGTAGTCTAAGCATTTTCTTTATCTTATCTGCTGCACTATATGTGCTTGAACACAAAATTAATCCATGTGCTAGGGATAAAGGGCAGCAAAATGGAAGTACGGAATGTTCTGTTTTTTGGTCATTTGGTCCAAACTTATAGGGGAAAAAAAGATGCACTGTTGTCTTTTAGTTCTGGTCTGGTTCTTTACAGGCAATCTAAGAGCTGCAGACTGTCACTACATTTGACTCCCTTCACAATTAGAAAAAGACACAAGCTTACTGCATCTGTTTTAAGTAATCTTCACGTTCTGATGTAACAGAGAAAATCAGAGCACTTCAGAGCTGATATGCATACACGGTTACTATGGTTACCCAATGAATTTGAATAAATGTTGACCTATGCAGCACTTATACCGATTGCTTATTCCAGAAAGGCTTCCTGAACAGTTTACAATCAGCAGATTGATTTAATAGCAGTTTAGCTTAATAATTTTGAGCCCGTGTAGTCCGCGCAAAAGACTGATTGGCAGCTTTGACAAGCGTAAATGTACCAGATCATTTAGGTGAATGCAGCCCAGGTTACTTGAACCGTACCACACCATTTAGGTGAGGAAGCATTGAGCTTTGGCAGCCCAGTTGGCTGATCGACTTCCACCAACAGTGTATGCTGTCAGCATACAAAGTTTTTGTGGATAGTTGTCTGAAACTCACTGTCATCACTCAGACAACTTTCCAACAAGCACCATCACTTCACTCCGATTAATCCAGTGTTCAGGGGTAAATAAGCAGTTTGAGTTTCTCTTTTTTCATCTATTACGCAATTACTCCTGTCACTTTTTCACGAGTCCAGCTCCATAAACGTCTTGTGAAGATAAAATCTGAGTGCACTGTTATCCCCATATTGATTCATATAACGATTGCGGCGTTTCCCATCTCTCTGTAACAACAAGCTTTTCACCCCGAGTGCGGCCATTTGAAACCGCTATAAAGACTTTGTTTTGACCTTATAGACACCTTTACTGTGTGGCTATAGTGTGTAGTCTTTATGTAGAAAAACACACATAAAGCCAGATAGCCGTAGCCTGTTCTGTGAAGGGGAAATTCTTGTTTCAGCTGTTCCTGTCCTGCTTTAAAGGTAGCATCCTACCACTTTGATCCTATGAAATACACTTCTGACTGTGCTTTCATTGCCCTTGGCAATCTCATCTATCTTCTGGGGCGTCCCTTGTGAAATGTGGAGTCAGTACCATTCATGGACATGTGGGTCACCACTTTCCATATCTGACAGGCGGTCATAGTTCAGCTAAAGAAATCTTGTATTGTTTTTCCCCACTTCTAACATTTTTTTTTTTACCTAAGTTTTCTACCTCAACTTCAAATGGAGCATGACGAGCCCTGTCAGAGATAACTTCAGTGCTGCTATCAAGAGATGTGAGTATTAAAAATGTAAGACAGTGAAACGAGGGAGGACAATGAAGGATGCTGAAGTGAAGAACTCATTCAGCACCTCAAATTCTAACCTCAAATGAGCTGAGTGGAACAGGAGAAGGGGGGGCTACTACAATAACCTGCTGGGTCACTCAGAACCTTTTGGATAGTGAACACACATGGTCCTCGACCATGAAAAGACAAAGTGATGGGGGGAGGGAGAGAAAGGCAGAGGGAACCCGACAAGGACAGGAAATGCTGTGAGAAATATTTCTGTCATCGGAGATGTTAGAGATCGCAAAGTAATGATTGCAAGGAAATGAAGAAGAGGGAAGGCAGACTAATCGACCTCTGTCTATTCATTCCTGACGCATTGCTTAACTGGAGTTGACATGCTTCGAAAAGAAGAAGGAGAGTTTGATGAGGGAGAAAGCCGAGACATGCCTCAAAAAACACTGCTGGTTTGCATAATTGGACAGACAGAGCCCTATTTTTTTTTTTAAATAAACAATGCATAAGTTAGAGAGAATGCGCTCGGCTGTGTCTGTATTTCAATATTCCAAGCTCAGGTATGTGTTATAGTTATTTTTCTGCCCCGAGGCCCTTAGCCATGCTGCAAAACCTGGAGCTCATAAACGAGAGGCTCTAACAAGACTGGTGTCTAATGAAAAAAAAAAACAGCGCCTCCACAAACCAGAGCTCTGTTTCCAACACTCAGGAAACAGTTGTATCTATGAGTGCTGGCTGTGCTAACGTCCAATTGTAGCATAATGCAGCTGCCTGTTGCATTAATTTAGAATCTACACTGGACTGTACAGAGACACGTAGGATTAGGTTATTGTTTTTCCAGTAAAAAAAGATAAAACTTGGGGCTGTTGCCACCTCAGATGGCCAGGATAAACGCAGATTGCCATGAGGGCAAAAAGCAGGATGTATCTGCCAGACAGCAGATAGATGTGTCGACAGAAAAGCAAAATGTCAAGCCTATGACAAGAAGCGTGGCACAAAAATGGAGATCAGGGAAGCTGCTTTGAATTCTGAAACCATCTGGATGCACTCTGTGGGTTTCCAGCATCCATCAGATGGGAAAGTTTGTGCCTATGATTGATTGGCAAGTATTTCAGATAAGGGCTGTACTTGGCATGGAGTGTTGGCTGGCAGTGATGAGGCAATCAGGGCTCTCGCCTTGAAGCAGACAGAAAATGCTTTGGCATAATTTAGCTGCTGGACTGACTGAGGATGAGAAGAGCTTCAGAGGCCAAAAGGTTTTGCTCTATTTATTGACACGAGCGGCAGTCAGCACAAATTAACATGGAGAGCTTTTCTGTTGGCGTCATACTTTGGGAATCACTCTCATGAACTTAATTCAGAAACATTAGGTTTGATTCAGAAAAAAAAAAAAAAAAAACAATAGACGAGGCTTTTAGATCATCTGGTTTTACCCCAGATCCTCACTCAAAAGCTTGACAGTCCTCCAACTGTGGATTAACATAATCAAAAGATGATGTGAAGGGCTGCGTGTATTACAATAAACTGGATGATTTTATTGTTTGACTAATTTCAAGGAGAATTAGTTCAAAATTAGTTTTTTTTTTTTTTTTTAAACCATTGAGTTTTATGTACTTTGTACTTTGGGGCATTACTCCTGTCTGGTAATTATATGACATAATCATATCAACTATATCAGGAACCCGCTCACCAGCTTTATTTTAGAGATGTAGCCTTTACAGTCCATGCGTCATAAACCCATGTAGCATTCTAATATGATCAGATAGTACAACAGATCCTGTAATATCCATCAATCAAAGAGCACTTCATAACTGAGGGCCCATGGCTTACTGCAGCACAATAGACCCTGGCAATAGACTGCTGAGGTACAGTGTGCTTACTTTCCTCAGAAAGTACTAGATTATTCTTGGAAATGTCAAGGCAAGCTTGTTCTGGATAGCTTTGGAATAAAACATGATTTTGTCATGAAAGCAAATACATAATTGCACTACGGAAAATTCTTAAAATAATTTATCGCAGTACGTGAAGGAGGCGTGAATATTCCAATAGACCTTCCATTTTCTTTAACCTTGACATTTTTTTTAAAGTGTTTTAGCTTCTCAAACTTCTCAAACTGCTACAACCTTTACCCTTACAATCAATTAGTAACAAATCATTGCCATAATTACCATTAATAGCTTTGGGAAATTAATGTATAATTCATTCTTTTGTCACACAATTCAATTTGCGAGAACATAAACAACGCAAAAAAAAAAAGAAAAAAAAAAAAAAAAACTGCATTTCATTTTGCGCTCATTTAATGGAACTTAATGGTCTGTGTTCAGTCTCCTCAGTTGAAAAGATCATAATTGGGCTCTGCTTTTTGACACGCTGCGTTTTATGTGCGGATGAAAGACTGTTGCTGCAGAATTTGGAAGGTTGTGATGTTTATTTCAGATTTATACACAGTAAGGCGTGCAGAGTTCATTGCAGGAAATTAATTATGTTCAAATACCTGAAGAGAACTTAAAAATAGATTTCTCTACAGATATTTATTCCTCAAAGTGAAAGACGAGACGACTGAACTTAGGTGATCTGAGGTGTCACTACCCTATTCTAGGAGTGCTTGAACCTAAATGTTCTTTTTTGTTGTTGTTGTTGTTGTTGGAATCATGCATTGCATTTGGGTCACTGATGTGTTTGCAGCCAGAACCAGTCCAGTTAATCTGCATGTGCACAGGGGAGAAAAAAAAAAGAAGGTTCCGGCAGTGCACAGGATTTGATTTCGGGCTCCCTCTCTTGCCGACTGTAGCCCTGATGCCACGCTGCTTTTTTTATACCTCCGACTTATGTTGAGCCAATGTTCAAATAGCCTTTTTGTCAGCAACTCCCGGTATTTGAGCATTCGAACCTGAGCGGTCACAACACAAGCGTGACTGCAGGGCTGATCTGCAAAGACATCACTTCGTGTCAGTGACAGCAACATGTCAGCTTCCACTTTCCCTGTGCACCTTTCTAAGCGAGGTACAACAGCGGGGATGGCAGATTTCTTGTGCCTCGTGTCCTATTCTGCCATCATCAGTGCTTCCGGGAGGCAGAGCTCAACAGTAAACACATGCCAGCCGAACCGATGAAATTTAAAAGTCAAAATATTATGACCAGAAACAGATGAGACCGTGTCAGCACGGTGTTTATTTAAATAGAGCTCAGAAAAATGGAGGGAGACGGAGACGGAGATGGAATGAATTGGGTTGCTATGCATAAAGGAAAGGTTTTGGCAGACAAGGCTACCTGGGTCCTCATCATTAAAAATATACAGTAGATGCCTTTGCAACCTAGTTCTGCAAACTAGGCTGTATCTTGCACAGACTGACAGACAGAACAAGATGAGGGGAAAAGTGAAAGTGAGGTAGGAGAAGGACCAGCAGAGGCAAGCTGGATTTTAATTGGCTGTTTGTTTTTCATCAGTCCCAGAAGAGACAATATTTATGAGTTTGATCTTTCTATGTTGCTGCAAAGTAACAAGACCGCCTGGTAGAACGTGACGTGCAATGAATCGTTTGCTTTTTTTTCTTCTTCTTCTTCTTCTTCTTCTTGCAGCAGCAGTATGACATTTTGCACGTTCTGCCAAATTTATTTTTGAGCTTTGCACGCTGCTAAGGTTAGCCCGAATCCTATGAGAGGCGGTGAGTGAAGCCTCACCTACTGCAGCAACAGTTAACGCCAACACAGTTGAACAGTGTCTGCATTCATTAGAGGAATGGCTGCTGTCAATAAGTGGGAGAAAGCATTTAATAATCGTTGTAAAGAAGCGTAGTGTCACGACTCGCTGGCATTCGCTGAGGTTTGATCTCGCAGCTGAAGGATACAGATGCGCTCAGCTGCACTTGTTTGGAATATTCCAAAAGAGAAACTACTACTATGACGCTTAAACTGCCATCATTTGCATTGATTTAACTGTACAATGAGCTGAAGGGCCACCTGGAAACAAAAGAGAAAAAAAAAATGGTAACCAAACCAAAAGCTGGGAATCAGATTAAGATATCAAAGGGAAATGTTTGCATAATAGAATAGCCAGACAGATAAAATGGCTATGGAATTATTGATGAGTTTTTGCACTGTTGATGCAAATGTTTGGCTAACCTGACCTTGGGTTAATCAGAATTTGAGAGATGGCGCTGTGAGGGATAAGTCCCTGTCCCTACCTCTCAATGTAGAGCTGATGAGTCACACTCTAGCACACCTGAAATACAACCAGTGCTGCCTTATTACCATGGATATCTGCCGTTTCTATTTAAATACCAATAAAAGCCTGAATCATGCGTCCATCCGAGGCAACGGGGAGATGCCATCCGTTTATTCAAGAAACATGATATCTTTTGGTTTGATATTATTAAAAACATCAACTCTGTGTATTCGGGGAGAAGTATTCACTGCACAGGTAATCACATTTTCTAATATGTGCAAAGTTATCCTTCAGTTCTGAGGGTTTTCAATGAAAAAGGTCCCTAGTCTCCTTATCAGCGGGGACCTTTGGGCCTTTTTAAGTTGAAGTAATACGTCTTATTTTCTCTGGTATGAAACAGAATAACCCTAAGTGAAAAAAAAAAAAGAACTGACAAATAAACTCCCACTCGTCCGCCCACTCGCATACTCGCACCTCCAGACGCCCACAACGCCTGTGACGCACAGGCTTCAGGTTCATTCACGCTGACTTTCTGATCTAACTCAATAAAGCTTGACCTTCTGTACAGTCCAAATAAAAGTGCTTCAAGGGTTCAGAATGTAAGTCAAAAACAAACAAAAAAAAAAAGAAAAAGAAAAAGAAAATGTGAGCAACCTGTCAGCTGGAAGACTGCGGGCATTAGGAGGTGTATTACCAATAATACAAAGAATGCATGCAAATGCAGGAAATCACTCGTACAGAAAGACAGGGTCACTTATACATCCATCTCCTAGACACACTTAACACCCACGTACGTGCATACAAATGCACCCAGGTAATCTAGGAAGAGTAGGCTTTGATGAAGTAACAGCTGTTCTTCACGGTGCCCAACAGAAAGGACTTTATGGCAGGCTTGAGGAAGTGCGGATACTTGAGTTAATCTCGTATGCTCCCACTCGGCCACAACATAAAAGACTTTTCCTCGGGGCAACTTTACCTGAGTTTCCCCTTCCTACGCGTCGCAGCAGCAGCCCCTCTGGTGCCTCATATTTCAGCCTTAGTGTCTTTGTACGAAGCAGCATCACTTCAGGCAGGACTCTCGCTTTAACAAAGAATTTATACCTTTCTGTCTGTCTCACAAAAGTTTGATTCCTGTGACCTGAGGCGGCGTGAGAGTGAATATGATGTGCTCAAAAAATAAAATAAAATTAGGCCACACACTGTGAGCGACCAGACAGAATGATTCGTACCCTGCATGTGTCGCACTCAGCAGCATTTTCCAGCATTCAGCTCAGAGAAACAATTACTGTCAGAAGTTTGAAAATGAGAATAGTAAATCGGTATGCCTAAACTGAAAAGAAGGTCTTTTCATCATGGGCTCATGATTTAGTTAACTTGTGTACTGTAAAAATACAGCTGCCTTTCGATTATTTTTCTAATACTGAATGGAAATTTTGTCATTTTTCAGGCCAGATAGGTTTGAAGGGCCACTAGCCAAATCTCTGGTAATGTATCTGGTCATATTCAGAAAACCAACTGCACATCTAGAAGCAATAAGAATCAAAACTATTTTGATCAACAACTTTGGCTCTAGCTAATAGTCTAATGTTGTATTAAACAAACACCAGGCACAGTGTTAGCTTAGCCTTATAGCAGTTTCACACCAAAGACACGAGAAGGATTTGTTGCCACGAGGTGCTGGCAGATTGAAGAGCAGCACACCTTTGGCATGTCCAGTAGCTCCTTCAAACTTTTCTGGATTATGTTTTATTTATTTTTTTTAATTTAATCTTTTTTTTTGCTGCATTACCTACCTTATATTAGCTATCACAAAAATACATTCGGCATTGGGAAAGGCAGCGCAGGGATTAGATTAAGTGCAGCAAGCCTTGGGACAGTCACTGCCCACGGCATCTTCTGAGCCAGTCAGACCAAACACTGCTGCAGGCGGTGCGCCCACCACACGAAGAGCAGGAAGAGAGCCAGTATAAGAGCTTAGCTAGCCCAGCTTGGCTCTAAGGCTGCTCTACTACTACACAGCCTACTTCTGGCTAATGGTTGGTTACAGAAAAAGAGTCTGCTGTGGTCCCATCTTATAGAGACCTGGCCCCAGCACAACATCCTGGATCAAGCTATTGCACTCGATAGGCCAATCATGTTCTGTGCCAAGACGAAAGGGAGGTGGACTTTACATCAATGAGGCCTGGTGCTAAAACAGGCACCACAGAATTGTTACTTTCTTGGTTACTTTCTTGTTTTTAAAATTTTATTTAGGTTTGTTTATTTTACTATTCTAAATTTGAATATGTGTATATATGTTCTGTATGTGTTACAAGAAGGGGCTACAACAACAAATGACAATGACCTTGATTCCTTAAAAATAGTTGCTATCCTCCTCCGATATGTTGTACCAGGCCCTTTGTGGCCCCTGGTTTGGAAAAATCTTAGGTGGGCCCCTGTTGGCAAAGCAAATGGAAAGCAGCCTTTGGCTGACTCCGTTTATCACATGACAGATCGGCATTTTGCACATTGTATCTGTCCCAGTAGCTCCCACCTTTGGCAAACTAGCTAGCTAGGTAGAGCTGCTACCGGTAGTGGTGGGGGAACAGTGCGTGTGTGTGTGCATGTGTGTGCGTAGCTTCTTGTCAAGACAGGAGGAGCGGGAAAAATAAGTCTGTTCTGGTACCGTTTCAATTTTTTAATATAGAAATGTGTCAATAAACCTTTTGGCAACACTTGTGTTTGATTTTGTTTCATCCATTAAAGCGTTTTATTGTGCGCCATCAAAATGTGTTTTGTCTAATGAGAGATACTCCTCAATAAAAACTAATATAATAAAATCCAATTACATAATGAGCTCCAAGATGGGAATTGTTCTAAACTTTGCATCATACAAAAATGCCCAGGGCAACACATCAACCAGAGAATTCTTCACTCGCACTCGACTAATTACTATTCTGAAAATAAATCTTGATAAACATGAAATGTCAAACACTGTGCATGCCCACAAGTTGTATTTAGTGAGGCCATTGTTGAAGACAGAGGCAGTTAAAGCAGAATTAAAAAAAAATGCTCTTAAAACATCAATGCATTACCGGTCTTCAGTGCAGCCTCGAATACACACGTCGGTCATACTGCTGAGTGCAGCTAGAGATCAACCCTGAGCTTGTTGCACTCCCAGAAAGCTCTGGGGCATGTGTGTGTTGTCCTGCTCTCCGTAAGGTGTGATCACACATACAGGTATCTTCTACCACAGCCTGCTGTGAGCCTGAGAGCTGGGCGAGCAGGGGTGAATGTGGCAAAAAAAAAAAAAAAAAAAGAGGCTCACATCGAGGCCTCTGTGTGCACTGCCTCTCTAAGCCGCTTTGGTCTGAAGCTTTGCACTTTTTCAAAGTGCTGGCTTGCGCCATCGATGCTAAGCTTGCCACTGTGGGGCCCGGCAGGCAGTCAAGGAATATACATAGTGAGAGAGACAGACAGACATACAGACAGGGAGACATACAGTGAGATAGGTATGAAGGCAATGAAGGGAGCAAAAGAAGATCACAAGTACCTCTATTAGCCAAGGGGCATGAAACACAGAGTGCCGCATACACATACATACGGAATATAGGCACACACACACACACACACATGCTCCTCATCTCCCAGAACCCCCTCTGGCAAAATCTCCCTAGTGTTCATAATTTGATTTCAGATCCGTGCTTCAGCATTCAGTGTGCGTATGGGTGAGGAAAAACGAGCAGCAGCTTTTGCTCCTTGCCGTGTTCTGTCCGTCCACTGCTCCCACTTTCCGAACTTCGCTCCCCATATCTTTGCTCTCTCCTGATGCTGATGAGATTGAAAAAAAAAAAAAAAAAAGCCTGGCCTATTCTTATTTTGTGTGTGAGACGCTCGGTTCTTCCTCTTTATCTTTCTGTATGCGGCGTACAAGGCCGCGCTCTCACCCTCTTTTCTCATAGGATTAGACATGCTGAGTGTTGAAGGCCTTTGCATACAAAACAACCGGGGTATGAGAACAAAGAGACCTTAGTGTGGGGCTCCAGGGCAGTGATTGGATACCAAATTTAGGAGAAAGTCATAAGACAACAAATAGCAGGAGGTTGTCTCTGACAGCTGCTCAGTGACTGAACATAGCTGAAGGAGAATACTGAAACTGGTAGACACGGCAGATAATTCACAGTTCGTAAGTGCCTCAGCTGTTTTTTTTTTTTTTTTTTTTTTTTGGTAATCACACTGAAAATATAGCTCTAGAAAATGATACTTTTATTTAATTTTACTGACTACATTCACCTTTTTAAGGCTATTTTAAAATATCACTCACATACTGTATTGATTTTCAATTTTTGATAGCTTTAACTGCAGTTTGTCCATGAAAGTTCATATTTTTTATACTGAAATACACCATTTATCAAGCAAAAATGCAAGAAAACTTTGAATGTAATGCCCGAAGAGCTGACTGAGACCTCAACACTTAATCTTGTCCACTGCAAGGTCCTGTACCAAGCCTCCACAACAATGCTGAATCATCTCAAAAAGCCTCCAGCTCTATAGAGCTCAGGGAGATCAATCCTGGGGGGGAAAAAAACGGCAGGGACCTGACAATATCAGAGGCAAGATATTGAGATCCTGTGCACACAGCTTCATTCCTCCCTACATCTTCACAATACCACCTGCACAGGATGCCAGAGAAAACGCTCCCTCCGGTTGTTCAAGTTGCCAAAAGTAGTTGCCCCAAGGTGTTGAATGACTACCACCCAGTGGCCTTTACATCCACAGTAATGAAAGTGTTTGAGAAAACAATTTAAAAAGCTATTCTCTGCAAGACTGAAAACACCTTGGCTCCCATGCTGTTTTCACGCAGGGCCAGGGACATGGGGGACGAAGGATGGCACTTTTAAAACCTAACACACGTGAAAGAATACACATGCAAGTCTGCCTTTGATATTCTTTTTATCACTTTTCAGTGTCCTTTAACCTTGTGTGCTGTCAGAAAGTCTCTCTTTTTTTTCTGGATGTCAGTCCACTGGATGTCTTCTGGGAATTTATGCTGTAAAGTTTATATACGTATGACTGCAGAGGCAATTATAAGGACAGCTGTTAAGGCTGCAGATGACACTCTGATGGTCCGTCTCCTATGGGATGAAATCTATAGACAAGGACTTTGATGATTGCGGTGGGGATTGTTTTCTCCACCGTAATGCCTTAATACAAATGATGAAGCAAAAGACGTTAGGAGGACTTGACCTCCCTCCGCTGTCTCTGCGGTCAATGGCCATCAGTCAGTAACAATATAAACCTCAGGGCTATTATTGACAACAAATTCACCTTTGAAGCCAACACTAAAGCTTTACTGAGCGGAGAAAGACAGAGACTGACTGTTTTCCGAACATCGCGTATGATTGCCTAAAAGAATGGATAGAAAATACATTAATGACTATTAAATGGAGTATCTGTTAAATATCATAATGTCAGCGATGGTGCATTTTTCAGTGTCTTACAGGCTGTAATGATTTTAGAAGGTGTTGGCACGAGTTAGCGCTCATTTCCTATTTAATATTTGAAGTTCCTCAGCGGAGACCCCCTACTGCTCCCACACCAACAGGATTTTAAAGCTACGGGTAACATCCGTTCCAGTAACGAAAACATGATTATTTTTCACATATTTCAAAGTCTAAGGAATTTTTTACGGCGTGAGCCTAATCAGCTGAGCGGAGGAAGATGGACAGCAAGTGACACAGGAAGGAGGAAGGAGTCATCCCAAATTTAATTTATTCAAATGGATTTTTTTTTTTTTTTTAACCGTGTGTAAATTAAGTTGTATCTTTTCTGACAGCAAACTCGTTTGAACAAAAATTATAAGTACTTCTGCACAGACTCAAAAGTGTTCCACCTGCAGAAGATGAAACCCCATCAACTGAAAATCAGTGGTGGAAAATGTCACGGCACTTCACACATGAGCTCCTTTGGTAGTTTTATAACACCATGGCAACCAAATGACAGTAAAATATCATGTATTCAATACACATTGAATCAGACTTGGCACAGGCAGGTTGCTGACACTGTTTCGGCACATTTCGAAGTTCCACAGATGCCCTTTAAGAAGCTCACTAATGGGTCTATTGTGTCAGAATCTGGGGGGTCTATTTACAGAATAGAGAATCAAGAGAAAATATGTGTAAGAATCATTGTGTTTTTGTAGTTTTCTAGTTGCTCTAAAGAGGGCTTTGGATTTCCATGTTTCATAGACACCACCCTTTCTCTGTCCTGCTAGGAAGGAGAGAATGAAAACGAGCGGATTGTGATCAACAATTACACCATTAGATGCCACTAAGACACTGGTCCTTTACAAATGTAATAAAAAAAAAATGGCAAAGTTAAAAAGTGACTGACATTTGATGATTACTCATGTGCGTGTCCTGGGCTTCAGACTTAAGGCTGTGAATCATTTCTCTGAGCTGCACTGATGTGCATGAGCATTAGAGACGGCTGTGTGGTACATTTTACACTTGTAATAACGTGAACGTCATTATTTTGAAAATCTACTTGCAAAGTTGTGTCAGCCAATGTTTTTCTTGTTTGATGCAGAATGAAGAAACATTCGTGATCCTTTAAAATGTTGAAATCGAAATTCAGTGGTACGCCAATCAAACAATGACAACACAGATGTTTGTTTGGTATCATTGCTGCCGTCATTGGAATTGTTTTGAGATGTTTGGTCAGATTCGACATGTTTTCAAATGGACATTTCCCTCAATAGGGAAAATAAGTACCGCTTGCTCCATTTTCTTCCAACATCTGTCTTGCCTGTTTGGGTATGTCCAACAATAGTTCCCACCGAAACAACAACTGTTTTGTTTGATTTGTGTGTCACCGGAAGAAACTTTGAGGCAACGGCCAACATCAAAATGTTCCCTATTGTCATAGAATATTTGATTTGTGTGCAAAGGACTTCAGGATTTCTCTACGCACAAGGTTACTTACAAATCTGCTGTTTATGTACAGTGTTTCTCCAAATCAAACCTTGCTGAGATGTGCACCTGCAAATCTTTTTAAAACATTTTTTTCTCCTTCTCCATCAGGTGCGGCTGAACACCTGTAACAGCGGCATCTACAGGTTCACAGCTGATGCCAATTGAATTATCATGAATAAGTAAGCAGCAATTATTGAAGAAATGTGTTGGTATGGTACCTAACAGAAGCAGCTGGAGTGTGATGAAAAAGACAGAAAGTCTTGGTTCGACTGTAGCCCGTAGCTCAAATGAAAATTTAAACTGTCTGCTGGAATAATGAGATCGATAGAGCTCATGTGGTGAATGTAAACACAGCCATGCTTTTGCACACTTCTGATATATATATATATATTTTTTTTTTTTTTAATTTTTTTTTTTTTGCGCCACTTTTTCCTCCTCCAGGTACTCATTTGTTTAAAGGGGACGCTGTATATATTTCATCGGGGCATTTAACGGCTTACAAAACGCTAAAATCAGTGAGCTCCTTTTCTCTAAACATGTATCTAAACATATTTTTTGCATTTCCATCTGTTCTTTTCTACACCATTTCCAATTATCTCTGCTTAATGCGTCATAACAGCTTTCTATTGATTGGTGCTCCAGCCCCCATGCTTAAATCATTCCATTCAGGAATGGTTGAAATAATAGCACGCACCGGTTTTATTTATCTCTTCGGTTATATAAAAGTCAGAATAGGGGAGAGGATAGGTAGGAAAATTCTATTTCTTCTATTTTTATCCTCATAGGTATACTCTTTGTGTTTTATAATCCAATGCTATGGTCAAATACTTCCTCTGTGCTGCACCTCATGTACCACTGTTTTTTTGTAAAGATTCTTGGCCCAGTATCTTGTGTGTCAAAGGCTTTAAAGCAGCTAAAGAGATTATAGTGCATGCTGCCTTGAGCCTCTAGTCTAAACCTCAGTCTGTATCCACAAAAGGCATTCAGACAAAGGAACTGCCATCCTAATGATTTCACAACACTAAAGGATATGATAGATCTCTATCAACAGAAAAACAAAAACAGCTTATGCCTCCTGTGTTTTATGTGTGCCGAACACCCTTAATGAACATATTAAAGTCAGCATCAAACAAAACAAATGGTTTCAAATGGAAAACGTAATAAAATCGTGGCCTGCGTGGGTCCAAATATAAATGTGGTAATAAAGCTAATCAGACAAGCTCATAACACGGAGGTCATAACGTCCTCTTAGCCACAAGCCAATCAGCAGTGTCTCTGATACCCCTTGTCATTCATGGAGGAATGTATGAATGATGGTGCAGCTGCCTTTGCTTAATCAGTGTAATCCCGAGGACGTAATGGTCAGATCCATCATTCACATGTGATCAACACGATCTACAGCAGTGTGATGTCTTAAATGAAATGAATGACTGAACACATCGGCAGAAGGTTGTCCAAAGTTCCCCCACACCCCTGGCAATGAAATCAGACCACATGTTCAAGATGAGAAGCATATGCACCACACGGCGGAACGATTTTATAACATGCTTCTCCACTGTGAATGACAGAATCAGACTTCATTCTACACAAAACCCGCATGCCTCATGAACAGTTCTTCAAAATAATGGAGACCCGTCACCATAAAAAGATTCATCAGCTATTGCGCCATCAATGAAATTTCATAGACATCTGAGAAGCAATCACACATTTACCGAGTATAAAAGCCTTTTCACAGCGTCACTAAAATGTCCGACCGCTGCAGGGGATTTCCACCTTGACCTTTTTATTCCCGTCTCAGCGTTCAAGCTCCTGCTCGCGCAGGGTGGGCGCTCCCATTGTTGTACACGACACAGTGTGCGAGCTAGTCTGAATGGCGTAACAGCGCTTCCCTCCAAAGCGAAATTCATACCAACGATGCATTTCCGAGGTTGTGAAAACTAGCGAGAGCAACTCAGCTTTTTATTAGCCATTCCTGTGGGCACAATTTACAGGCCATCCAACCGGTCTCGAACAAAGAAGTATAATGAGCTCATACAGAACAAATGGAAGGAGGTAATGGCTGCGCGGGCTAGACAGCATACATTTAAACATCATCCAATTTAATGGAAGATGAATTGTTATTTTTATGGAATTTAGGAGAGTAATGTTGTTTGTAATTGAGCTGCACGTTGTAAGCAAAGGCTTGCACCAATGGTTAGGGTCAAGGGAAGTTGCTTTAAACTAGCAAGACATTTGCTGTTAAATTTCATACTCAAGTAGACAAAATGCTTGTAGCAAAAGAGAAACCTAACTGTGTGATCAAATCTGCGACTTGCGTAGGAGAATAATACATTCTCCTACGCTTGAACCAAAGCAGTCATTTCTTACCTTTTCTCTGTCTTTAAAAACATCTCCATTAATGCAATTGTAAAAAAAAAGATCTCCCACAGAGCCTGGCCATAATGCTACTGTAATCACATCTAGTTCTCTGGGAGTCTTGATTGTGTCTGTGACAACGTCTCCAGAAAAAAAAGACTAGGTAATGTGTTTAAACATTGCTGTCAACATCGGCTGCAACCATATATTTAACACTAGCATACGGTCCTTCCATAAAAGATGGCATTTATGAAGGTAATGTGATGTCGCTTTGTTTCTCAGCGGAAAAAAAAAAAGAAGTGGGTTTCTACGGCTTGCAGGGAAATCACGGGTTGTTGGCTTTGCAGGTTTGCGGTGAATTCCCAAGCGGCAGCCACGGGAAATTAGCAAATCTGATACAAATCAGCTCCTGGGTTTTTATAGAAAATGGAAAATGGGAGTGTAATGGAATTAGATTCAGTGCTTAATGTCGCATGTGCTTGGTTATAATGAAATGCACCTGATTGTAATATATTCCCTGCAAATGTATTATTTGTTACACCTTGAACCACCGCCGCTGTAAAGTGAAACTCCCTTTCCCTGCGTGTCTTCTCCAAACAGAACGCAGCAAAGAACAGGCATAAAAGAGGTCAAATCTGATTGCTCATGGGATTAAACGCAGCTAATTTCTCCTCTCGACGTGGCTCATTTGGGGCTGAATGCACGAGGCGCATACTGTTTATGGTAATAAGGAATGATATCTTCGACCCAGGGGGTGTTCTTCCAGAGTGTTTTCTTAACAACTCCAATTGCAATCAGACAGTCGTCAAAATCGTCTTACAGGGAGCATCAAACGACTGGCCCACAGCATCATCTGAAGCTTTGCTGGCATCCACAACAAAGTGGCTTTTTATGTTGAAAGAATATGAAGGCTCGGTCATCCTGTGATTGTTTCCCTCGCTGTGTTTTTATTCTCACCGCTCAGTGCCGCAGAATGCACATCAGTCAGGACTTAAGAGATTGATTTGTTTACTATGAATAAGTTGTAAAGCAGGATCATTATCATCTTAGTGCTTCTTAGGTATACAAGGTCCCTCTCTGATTTATGATATTTCAAAGAGCATCAGCTCCTTTCCTTGCCTGCAATGCTAATCAAACTTGTTTGCATTTGTTTGTAGTGCCAATCACCTGTCAAGATCACCCGTCTTATCATTTATTTATAAAGTGCATCTGCCGATTTGACTTTGTGACACTTCATCTAAACGCCATAAAGCACCAAAAATACTGTTGACATGTGCCTTTTTCCTCTGTTTCTTTCTTATCTTCACAACATCTCGACAAAGATATCGTAGATAGCCTTAACACGTCTCTTTATCTTTGCATGTAATGAATTTCAAAATAAAACAACAACTATTTAATTAAATCAAAATCACTGAGGCTAACTGAATGTGCAAACAGTATTGGACATTGATTGGCACACTGCACCTTGGCCCACTCTTACACTGAAACTGATCAAAGCGTGATTTGCTTGGATGACATTCAGCATGTTGAACCGAGCACCTCAACGGAATTAAATCTGACAGTTGAATTTCTGGTACAGTCCAGAAAATTGGCTAATTTAATCACATCCTGTTGTCAACAACATCCTTTCCAAAACTAAGTGATTGATCCTGAGAAAATTTAGAAAAGTAATTATTTTTTTCTCAAAGATTGGTGCTAAATTGGGATTCCTGCAGCACTAAACAGAGCCTTGCGACGATTTCCTTGAAGAATAAAACGTGTTTTGTTACTCCCTTGTTACTATTCTACTCAGACAAAGTACAGTTATGAGATTATGTGGGACTGAGAAAGACTATAATTGAGGCCATGATGGCTGAGTGTGAAACCAAGTCGGACTCAAAATGACTTCCCGTTGCTTTTTGTGCTCATGGGAATGTGGCCACAGCAGTTGGGAACAAATAAAGACCCATTGTCTGTTGACTGCTGGACAGGAAATTAGGCTGAGCATCAGAATTTGCATGTTAGGGTTTTAATTGTCTCTCCCAACACTCAGAATCGAGACTGATTTTCAGAGGATTAGTGGCCTTGTTACAGATCATGTATCCAACCTGGTATTAGATGAGGATTGGCCACTGTGGCAGGGTTCCCAGCCTGCACTGAACATGACAGGGTTTGTCTAGGCACCAGGCCAGAAGAGTAATATTGTTTGGTATGAGGACATAGAGAGGGCATGTCTTACCTGTAACTTTCAATTTAATTAAATCACCACCCTGGATTTCATCAGACAAAACCGGTGTTTATTAGTATTGTTGCGCTTGTTCTCACACTTTACGGAGCAGATAAGTCAAAATGAAATCGCAAAGTTGCCAAGACATTCCCCAGAGCTGTACGTGTATGTCTGTGCAATCTGTTCAATTCCCTGTGGGACTGAACATTAGAGATTTTGTTGGCTCTCGTCTTTGAAGGCGCACAATGCCGGTCAATTTTGGACGGCGTCGTCTTATTTTTTTTTTAACACATTAAAACATTTCTTTGTGTGTCGCATTGCCTTTGCTACTTAACAGCAAAAATGGATAAGTGTTTGACTGTGGGTCTGTCCCAACACCCACACTTGGCGGTATTTGAGAGCAGTCAAGTGTCTACTTGTGTCACATATCTCTGGTAATTGCCACAGCGCCTACAGTAAGTGGCAGTTTAGACCGAAAACGTGTGGAAGTTTGTCAGAGCTCGCTGGGACATGCTTGATTAATTAAGGGCATCCCGTCACTCATGCAAATACATTTAATTGGGCCATTTTTATTGAAGGATTTTTTAAAATCTATGTAGTAGTTTCTGAGATAGGAAAAAAACAAAAACAAACAAGCTTTATCACCTTGTTGGTCGAGGTGATAAAGTGTCCTTTAAATTTAATATTGGAGTCTTCCCAACAAAATGTCTTAACGTCCTTTAAAGAGACCCCTCCCCACCCACCCTTTTGTGTCGTAAATCAATGGATCAATCAAATGTGTTGACAGTGTTGAACTCCCAGGTTGAAGCAATGGTCCTATTTGTGAAAATGAATGTATTAATTGTTCAAAGTCAAGGTAGTGCTGGTGGTTTATTGAAGTTAAAGTGCAACAAGAAGCAGCTTTTAAAAAGACTCTTGGGCCCTGTTAGCTCTGTTGGGTTTATAGTGTAGGTGCTTGGCTTTCAGGATGTCATGCTCACACACACACACACACACACACACACACATTCCCCTTAAAGTAGGACCATGGTACACCATCCTGACTCCACTGATTGGCTCTTCTGGAACATTCTGTTTTGTAATGACAGTGGGGAATAAGTACAGGCCTGTTAAATCACAGGCAATAAGAGCCTGGGGGTTCTGGAGAGTGGGTGCGTTCACGTGCGCATTGACTTTTTTGTATGTTTGCATCATTTGTAAGGATTTGTTTATTTATTTGAGTGTGCGTGTGTTTGTGTCCAAGCATTACAGAGGGAAGAGAAACGTTCTCCTCTCCAGAGAGCCTCTGACTGACATGAAAGCCATGCAAATAGAATTGGTGTGGCGTGCTCGCTATTGATTTGGTGGGAAACAAAGATTCGTGTGTTTCAGCGTGTGCATTCATAAGCTGTACCCCCACCCCCCCAACCACACACACACTACTCTCTCTTTTGCAGGGCGTTAAGGTGAGTGTGTGTGGATGCACGTGCCGCTGAACAGCAGAGTCCGAGCTAACTTAATGATGTTTAAAGGTCATGCATGCTTTAGCAAGCACAGCGCAGATACTCCAGAGACTGCACACTGATACCCAGCATGTTGATCAGCGTGCCGTCCCTCTTCATGTTGCCCCCGCTTTGTGTTTCAGTCTTTTCAGGGAAGGTGAACAAAAAGAAAATAGCTGTAATCTCAAGACAAGATTTCCGGATGCTGCAGACAAATACAAACAAACTCCGTTATCATTCACGGGTCACAGAAATGTTTGGAATGTTACAAATGAAGTGGAAACGAGGTGCAGCTTCACCACGAAATGTCAAAAGCAAACCAAAGGTAACATCTGAATGTGGCGCGAGTAAATGCTTAGCTGATTCCCAAGCTCCTCAAACAGATTCAGGCACTGCATATTTGATTAATGCTCCCAGCGATGCTGATATATATGTATATAAATCACATGTCCATTTTTTTTTTTTTTTTTTAATATTGATTGATAGTGGGTGAAATCATTTTCTTCTTGCCAAAGAATAAAGAAAAACTTGGATGAGAGAGGCAGGGGCTAACTTTGTTAGTGTCACAGAGCTGTGTGGAGAGAAAGCGATGAGCAGGCGTGATCACTTTATTTATTTATTTGTTTTTTTTTACAGCCTCTAACCACGTAGGCGGGCAAGCTATAGGTGAACAGCTTGCAGGAACACAGCTCGCAGGAAAGGGGGCAGTGGTCAACTTAAACGAATGAAAGCTCAGGAGACCACGGCAGCTTGAGTTCAGGGGAATCTCACCTATTTTGGACACTACTTACTTCTGAACTGCCCCATGAAGGGAAAATGTTCCGTTACAAAAGTTTATTTCCTACGAGACGTTGAATATATAATGGTCCAGAGATAATTTCCCTTTGAGATAGTGAACTCAGGCACTCATCACATTTAGCTTTAATTGTAACGTAAAACATAATTACCGCAGTCAATACCCGCCTGCGCAACACTTCCCTAATCACGAGCTCCCTCAATAGCTCTGGACAACTTTTGATATTTGACCTTTTGGAGAATTCAAACACCATTTCAACAAAGATTAGTAACAAGGCGTAGTTATTAAATGTGTTATCAGCGCTCACACAGGTTGAGAACGTCCTCTGCATACCCAGCGAGGTAGGAAATAATTATTCTTGATAGGATTTATCTTCAATTTCCTCATTTCCTGCTCTGTCTGACTGGAGGGGAGCGAAAAGAACCTGGCATGACGTTTGATCCTGAAATTGAGATGGCAAAAGAAAAAGTGCCATCGGTGTACTCCAAACATACACACACACACACACACATACACACACCAGTTTAAATACTATCAAAGTGATTTTCTCAGGCTGGCATTTACACGGCAATGTTCTTTGGGGCACATACGGGTACGTATGGCTGCCGTGAGCACACAGTGTTAAGACAACGTGACATGGTATTTGAAGCAGGTCTGAGCAGGATCCCCGAAGCCATCGAGATGCAGACGGGAAGATATGAGAAAGGCATTCACGGCACAAGTGGAGGTTGCTGGTGAAGAGTGTCCTCACGGGAACGTGCCACTCTGTTGTCTGTTTGTACGCTCACCTGTTAAAGGAACAGTTCATCTGAGTCACAAGGGGAAAAAAAAAAAAAACGCTGATAGTTTGGGTTTTATGCGCTGAGGATTTTTAATATCTGCGAGATATCTCCCTCCACTTCAACACAACTGTAACAAATGTGAATGGCATTTTATTAGTGCTGAAAAAGTACATGAAAATAAAAAAAAAAATGAAAAACTGAAAAATAACTTGCCTTTCCAAAAACACTTTTCTTGTTACTGTTGTTAAAAAATCCTCATTCCTCACTGTCAGTTTTCATTTTCATTTCATTTCTTCCAAAATCGCTCCAGTAATAAAAAAAAAAAAGGGTTCACAGCGACGTCTCAGTTAAAAATTACTTTTTTTATTCAGCCGACTTATTTACCCATGTAGATTTAGCCGAACCTCCCCTTTAAACGGTGAACCTAGACACTGTCAACGTTGTACACCGACTGAAATGCATTCATTATAATCACGATCATGACTATATGTGGAAAGATTACAGATAATTAAGTTCTTTCCATTCACTGTGCAGTGACTTCAGCGTCTCTTTAGCACATCTTCGGCTTTTCAGCCCATTTACGTTCGATAAAATACAGAGAAATAGTCCAGTCATATTTCATGTGAAATTTACCACCCACACAAAAACTGCTGAGCCATATATCATTTTTACGACTTGCCATTTAGCATTAGAGCTGCTACAAATTTCTTTTTTTTTTTTTTTCCCCCAGCTCTGAGATTATGCCGGCAATCACTGAACACAGTATATAGTACGGTCTTTTCAAGTTGCACTGGAGCCTGTAGGGACAGAATTTGGTGTGTACTGTGTATTATTATCACTTATCACTTAATGGGTATGTGTGCAATATCATAAAGTCCCTGGCAGTCTGTTCTTTTCCTTTAGAGTGGAGTGTTGAGCTAAAGTCGGCTGATGTGTAAACAGTCAACAAACTTAATAAATGATCAAAGATTAAAGCTGCACTAATCAATATTTTATACGAACAACAAATCAAATATCTACTGTATGTGTAATCAGAGAGGAGAATTATCACTCCACTGTAGTCCCCCTCCGCTCTATGGAGCATTTTAGCATCTTTCAGTTCATTGTTTTGGATTTATAGCCTGTGTGACTTAACTGTTTTGGCTCGCTCTCGGCGCTCTTATCAGCCATGTTTCCAGCAGCAGCATGGAGCTATTTCCAGGAAAATGCTTTGATAAACCCACAGTATGCTACCTGTCCAACAACAAATGGCACACAGACAAAGTTAACAACGGGTGGGTGAACATAGTGGAGCATTTAGTATTTTAAGAGCCGGATATTTTTCTCTGGGTTGGAGGTAACAGCACAGAGATTAAAGGGAAGGCGAGTACTGGACTTGCATATTACCAGAAACACAACTTAACTCTTAGCAAATCAATTTTAATGTTGCTCTGTGTCTGCTGAAGGTGTAGATTTAGGAGGATCTATTGAAAGAACATGGCAGAATATAATGTTAATAACTATTAGTGTATGTTCACGTGAACATACAAACTATGATGTTTTTGTCTGATTTTGACATGTTGAACAACTGTTCCTACAGTATTCCAGAATGGACAAACCAAACACTGGTTCTAGCTCTATAGATTCTGTGCATTTTACGGCCTTCTCCTTCAGTTTCTCCTTCATGCTAGGAGGGAGGAGCGAAACCAGAGGGTTGCAATCCGTAACTGCACCACTAGATGCAACTAAATCCGACTCATGACTGGAGTCACAACATTGAATTATTCATCTAAATAGAAGAAATGACTCATTTGGACAGCCAAGTGTACTTTTTGTACTTTCAAAGTACAAAAAGTACACTTGTCATTATCCACATGATACACTGAAAAGATACATTTTAGAGAACAATTGCATACATTTGTGTCAACAACGATACAGTCCCGAGTAAGTTCATGTTTCTCGTTGGATAATGTGGCCTAATTAGTGCTTGTCAGACACAGAAACGGTGCTAACTCGTGAAGCCGATGCAATGTTATGATGATTTAAAACACAAGGAACTATTTTATCTGCATAAAACTACTGCACAGATGCAAATGGAACTTGTCAAGTTGATGACAGGCTGAGTTTACCGGCGTTCCGATCGCTACAGTCTGATTTCTGATTGATCCATCAATCAAAACTTCATTTTAAAACCTCCCCGGCCTGTCACAGCTTACATACATGATCAGACAGCTTACAGCCACGTTATTAAAACGAAGATCCCAGCAAGTCTATTATCGCTGTCGTTACGGAATGCAGAGCACCCTGACATTACTGTGTTTACATCCAGACTTCAGCTTTTGAGTTGTGCCTCTAGATGGATTGTGAGAAGAAAGTGAGACGAGGATATTAGAAATACAGCAGGGAGCAATATGACCGCAGCTGCTGACAGACAGGAAATGATTTATGTTGCTTGTAGCCGGTGGTGAAGAAGAATCATGACAATCTGCTCTACCAGCAATCACTATGGCAAGATTGTGTGAAAATGAAAATATTAATGGCCGTGTCTGTAGTGCATGGAAATGGCTTAATGAAATAATTCTGATATTCATAATAAGCGAGTTGTTGGGTGGCCTATTGTCTCTCTCTGGAGATGCTAATATACACCCTCTATCTGACACACAACGCTTGCTACAGTTTTTTTGGATTGGTAGCAGGGGCCATACATCACCGGATTGCACAGCTGTCCTCTGCCGCACCAGTAAATTGATGCTAATGCAATTAGCTCCGTTGCCTTCATCTAAACTCCACTCTGAATCTACCGGGAGTAAGAGGCGAGGTGTGTGCATATATATATATATATATATGTGTGTGTGTGTGTGTGTGGGTGGAGAAGAGATCTAGAGGAAAAGAACAGGCCTCCGGATCTCATTAGGGGGAAATGCGTTAGCAGGAAATGGGTTCGGAACACACTCAAACTGGCCATATTTTAGGAGAGTGCCATACATTCTCACCGACATGAATATTGCAAAAGTGAGATCTGTCCTGGCAGCAATAATCAAAAGTAGTCTAAGAGCTGTGTAAATACCATCAGGTGAATATATGGTGACAGTGAGTCACTCACCAAATATTACATGGAGGATTAGCATGAGAGGGTGTGTATTTTAGGCTTGTTAGCCCTGCAGTATATACTCCACACCGTTACCAGCCTCACAACGTGAATTATGAAAAGCGAACGTATGGAAACTATGGTTTGTTATGACACTCTTAGAGATGAAAACAAGTCTATTCATCATTCAGTTCATACAGGAGCTGCGAATATGAATGTGTCAGAGGGACTGTCGAGGGCGCACACAATGAATGACCAGAGAGCTTTGCGTTTGCAGAAAAAGTGAAAGTGAGAAATGCGCCAGTGACACAAAACGCAGGAAAACAGACTCTTAGAATGAAATGAAACATTCGTGTTGCCCTTCCAAAACATGGGCTAAAGGTTAGATCTACAATTCTGCCAAAAGGCCAGATTTTATGAGCAGAAAGTTGCCTGCAGTTTGATGCGCCATCCACCATCGAGTAGAATCAAATTTTATGATAATGCCATCGACCACTGTGTGATAAAAACAGATGAGGAATGTGTTTGTGGCTCCTGTCTGCCAGGCTGCACATTTCAGTCAATGCAGCTTTTTTTTTTTTTCTGTCCCGGCTGGTGCCACAGTCGTCCAGTGATGCATCATGATATGATCTGAAGTTAGCTTCATTCAATTAAATGCAGTATTAGGGGCCAGCAATGCTCAACCAGGAAACCACTCATAAATTAAACAACTTAATTCATCTCCTCTTTTCCACACACTAAATTTAATTTATTCCAAACATTCTCAACAGTGACAGCCAGAACCACCGAGCAGTGAAGAAATGGCAGTTCAGCCATCCAAAATATTAGGCATCACTGCTGCTCGTGATTTTTTTTTTTTTTTTACACTTAGTAATTAAATTTCTAACAACTTCTCCCCAGAAACAGTTTTGTTCGAAAGCTCACACTTTTCTTATGACTGTGCCACCGTCTCTCATTTTCCTCCAGTTCAGCAAAAAAAAAAAAAAAAAGAAAGAAAATAAAAAAAAATAATCCTCCTTACAACAAACACATGCACACCCATGCGAAACTGCTCCCCACCCTTATCTCGGAGAATTGCCAAGCCAAAAAAAAAAAAAAAAAAAAAAAGCAGAAACCTATTCAAACCGTGGATTTTAAGAAATATAAATAACACCTGTCATCTTCGCAGACTCCCTCCTTCTCCTTCAGAACGCGGGACATCTGCTGAGGTGATGTCTCTATAGTGGAGCTGCGTGTCTGATTAAAACGGATGGCACTCTGTCAGGCACTCCCTGTGTCCTGAGCAAGTTTTTAATTAGTTTACGATAAGAGACCTTTTCCTTCATTCCCTCTGGTTATAGAGCGAGATCAACAGCAAAAAAAAAAAAAAAAAAAACAAACAAAACGAGCGGGTACATTTGGGAGGACGCCCGGCTTTCTCCGAGAAGAGTTTTAAAGGTGCAAAGGTAAATCCCAGCTGGAGGCTATGATAAATCCATTGTGTTGCTGCTGTGAGCGTTGGACAGTCACAGGCAGGCTTCATCACTTCATCTGCCTGTCTTCACCTGATATCAAAAGACACTAATCCTTGACAATAGATGTACTGTCCCATTTACAATCTGCCACTCATATGGCATGTCAGGAGCAGCTAGGAAGTACGATAAGCTTGTGACTCTGTGCTGCACTGTGATAGCAGAGGTGTTTAAGTATGTTTTTATGTGTGGAGGGCTACATGACCTGTGTAATCTCCATGGGTTATTGATCAGTAGACATGCAGGGCTGAGATACCTACGCCCAGCATGGTCGCTGCTGTGTAATACCATATGTGTATGCATGCATGCAGGTGCATTTATTGATAACGGTAATCCACGAGAATTTAAAGTAGGAGTGCTGCTGTGAAATACCAAGCCAAGATGCCAAAATAGAAGCAGCGAATGTAAGATAGAGCGTGATTATTTAGCATTAGGACATTTTGACTACAAATAGATACAATTATCACCTTTCGCTAAGCCCTGTGAACCTTAGTTGCTGTTGCTAAGCATTCAAATCTAGCAGTGCACATTTGCAAATTACAGCAATAATAGTGGCAAATTTACTTTTTAAAAAAAAACAAAAAAAAACATACACACACAGTTTAATCCATTCCTAAGATTCTCCTTTTGACTACTTACAGTTGCTGTGATTAGACGATGATTGAGTTAAGAGGGGTGTCGGGAATCCACAAAACCAGACATAAATAGTAAATGGCTGCATTTATCCAAGGCAGAAATGGGAACTGAATCCCAAACTACGCGTTCAATGAACAACCAGCTGTACCTATTCAACCTCCAGTGGACGACGAACAATTCCTTAAAATAAAGAGAGTTGGCTCTCAACACAGGAGTGTCACAATAATCATTATAGCTACACGGAAGGAGGAAATCTAGACTATAATATAGATTAGACTGGACAGGCTGTAATAGCTCACAACAGCTGGGAGAGGACTGAACTGATGGGCAGACAAGACGGGATGATCGTGGCGTTAACAGTTGCACGACTCAGCAAATACTGGCTGAGAGCGCACAACGTATAGCCTGTAAAGCCAACTCAGCAGGTGCAAGTCTGTGTTTTTGCTTACAGACTACAGACTGCCTTCGCACATGTAAATTGCTGCTCCTCATCTCTGAGAGAAGTATAAACTCTTGAAGTTAATTCATAGCGAGGTAATGAACGTGTGTTTGAGCTTGTCAGCTAAACTGTAAATTAATGCCAAAAAAAAAAAAAATCTCTATATACTCCACACTATGTGAGGCTAGCTGTGGGAAGTGCATGAATAATTGACTTATTCTGATGTTTAGTGGTCTCTGCTTGATTAGCATTCATAAATGTAAGGTGCTAAAATATCCGTGCGACCTGTGAGGAGTATTTCAATAACCCGATGCAAATGCACCTATACTATGATGCCAAAATGAAAGGGGGCGTGTATCATATTTAAAATAAGTATTTAAGGATGAGTCATGCGCAGCTGATTATTGATTCCTAGAAGCATGTGTTCAGTTAATTAAGAAATATATGTAAATTGGCTTCTGGCAGGCGCACTCTGCTCTGCAGCTTGGAACAGTCGGTCTTCTTGTGTCACAGGTAAGGAGATGCATTGGAGGGATTACCAGACAGACACCCTGGGGGAGAGATACGGTGTTCGCAGCAGCCTGCCAATAGCTGTAAATAGTCTCGCTCTGCCAGGACGTCACAGTTGTCTCCTGTTACGCAGACAAATGGCTCCAACAAATGAACGCCTCATGCAACATTCATCCCCCGCTTTCCCCCTCCCCATGCTGACCCCCAATGTAACAGCTCAAAGCTTTAACTGGAACTCACAAACCATATATTTCCTTTCATATACTGTTCAGTCTGCCTTATTACTTTGTAATACTTTACAGTGATCCTACAGAGTGACCACACATACCAGTGACCCTGTTAGCTTTTATTAGCTTGACCTATCAAAGAGTGTGTGTGTGTGCTGTTTAATGTATGACGCCATAACTGATTTCACAATTTCTCATACGTGCACAATTGCGGCTATAATGGTGCTAACAAAACAAAACAGTACTTTTCAAACACATATTCCAGCATAGCAACAAAGCCCATTGTGTCCATTATAGTCAACTCTATTATGCAAATATATTGTGGCTTTAAATAAGATTTGGCTTGTTTACCCTGATCACAGCCACATGGGTTCAAATCCTATCACCCCTGTGAGCCTCTTCTTTGTTGTTCATGACGGTATCTCATTCAAAAGGCAATAAAATGACAGAGGAGGGGTTGACTGCCCATTCTCCTTAATGTTATTTCCCCTGGTTTCCTCGTCCTTGCATTGCCGTCTTCAAAAGCAGATGATTTCAGTCGATTTCAAACTAAACGCATAGCGTCTTTTATTGGCGTCTGGGGTGTATGGTGATTGCAGCGTTAAATGGTTGTTAAACCAGCCATTGTGCCGATGCCGTCTGGAGATCTCCAGATAGACAGGTGCTCACAGAATACCCCGAACATCAGCAGCCACCCGCTTATCTGTCTCCTAATTAGGAAAAGCAAATGCATTCAGAGTTTTCTCAGGGCTCTATTCAGAGCGGGGAATTAGTTGTCAGTGCAGCACTCAAAATGAGGGAACAATACATATCAATAAACTCTACTTGGTCTGATTATCAATACAGATGCCATAATATGGTTCCTGTTGGTCGCTCTCTTGGATACTCTGTCTTACTTATAGCCGGTGACAGGGGAGTAAAGATTTCTTATGTGTGACACCTCAAGCTGGAAGCTGGTGATAAACAGTGAAGGATAAAAAAAAAAAAAAAAAAAAAAAAAAAAAAAAAGGAAAAGCCAACTGTTGCAGGAGTGGTGCGGGAGCATCATTTGTCATGCATAATGATTTAAACTCTGGTATCTGGGTCATTATTTGCTGATAGCACTGTGTGGAAATCCAGAAGAGTCCTGAAATTTTGTTTATGATGTGTTTTTATTGCTTAGTGAGGAATAAGTCCTGAAACACAGCACCATATTTGTGGACAAAAGAATTGACGATAACAATAAATAAATTGCAATATGTCGCTATATGAAAATAAAAAAACTATGAGATGAATTAATTATACTTAAAGTACGTGTAGAGAGAGGCTGTAACCCGTACAATAGTGCCCAAAAATAACATTTACACCGAGTAGGAAGCACACACTTAGAACTGAAATGATTTAAGAGGTGTTGGATTATTTATACATTATAATTGTGTGTATTATTAACATGATATCAATATTTAATTTTTAAAAGTATCATGGTTATCATGAATGCCAGTATATAGGAGCACTTTTCACATGTTTCTTCATGTGATATAAAATCTGTATAGCTATATTTTAGTGGGTACTGACAATCGCTCAATTTCTTAAAGGCAAGGTCACTCAGCTGGCCAGCTCTGAACTGCGCTGCTCGTCTCCAAAAACCCATCTCCAGATGAACCCCTCTGTTTATCTCCGCTTCTGTGCTGAGTCACTGTGGAACATGAAGTGATCACACCGTGTCCCTTACATATGCATTGCTGTAAGCTTAAAGACCTATTCCCACTGGAGCATGAAAATCCCACCGCGAAATCCCTGCACACACTCTCATCCCTTGGAGAAGCACTTTTGAGTGTATTTGGCGTCAGGGTCATCTGGAAACTCGGAGCAAAACATAACTCTTTCTTCTCAAAAGCCATCTGGCAGATGCACAGCGTTCGGCAGCAGATCTCAGTAATATTTCATGCTACCTGGACAGCAGCAACATTTGACTTGGGCTTGAATCAGGAGGCTCAGATGTGTGTGTCATTTTACACAGAAACAGTCATGCAACATTCAAATCTCGAGATACACCCCCAGGTAAAAGTGTGAATAATTCTGGCAGACATCTGTAATGATGGCTATCATGAAATATCCATTACTTACCTCATGTTCCAAGGTGGGGTTTTCTAAGTTAATGAAGCCCAGTGGGAATATGTCAGTGGGGCAAATGTACATCATATGTGGATCACCACTGCGGTAATTGTAATTTGAGAACCTCAGATTAAATGGGGAAGCACAGGTTCAGTCTCTCGCAGAGGTTATATTATCTTTATCAGACGTTTGATCATTTGGGCTGGATGTGTGTTCAACGACAGCGCACAGAAGAATTACATGTGGGGGAACCTTAAGACGGTAGAACGGAAATTTGTTCTTGTGCTTATTTCCTGCCGTCCTTAGCGTGCCTCCTGCTCTCCCATTACTACCATTGTCCCCTCCCACCACCATCCAAACTCCAAGAAGTCACCCAAGAATTCCCTCACAGTGATAAAACACCCTTCATTGAGGAAAACAGTTTGCCCATTGACTTAACCTGTGGTGTACATTGTATTGTGATGACAAACAACAATTCTGTCAATATTCAAAGTACATTTTGACATCACTGTGGATGAGCTTGAGCTCATGAAGCTGTTACCCCAGTAAAAGAAAGAAATCTGCTTTATTGTGACACCGATGGCGGCCTCCTTGTCACTTGATTTGTATATATGTCAAGCTGTTGAGCTGCTGTTAAATTAAGTATAAAAAGAACATAAATACAACAACAAGGAAGCAAAGGATGGAGGATCTTATATAATCAAGCTCAAACTCAGGACCTGTCACACTGATTCTTAAAGGGCTGAAAAGATACTCTCATGAGGTGCAATCAGAGAGAGAAGAAAAGCAATACTTCTGATGAATGGGTGGCACACAAGTAGTGGTTAAGCGTGATAGATCCACCAGTCAAGTTTGCTCAATAAAAGGGCACAGTCTCTGACAGTGATACCCTTGGTCTGGGTGGTGCACCAGTGCCATGAGGACAGAATTATTGGGTTTCCTGGTAAAAGCCATGCAGGTTATGTACAAATGTCAGGTTAAGGATGACAGATCCATGCCCAGGTTTACTGTGTTAAGCTGACAGTCAAAATGAAAATACTACTTGGCTCAGAAGTAAAATGAAAGGGCAAGTGAAATTCCCACCGAGCAAGGCAGAGGCCTAGGTTCAGCTCCAGACAACAATGCTTCTGTTACACAACTGATGCTAAGCCATGCACAACTCTCCTGCCCACAAGGGTCCGATACCTCTGGGGCATGGGTGACATACAAGTGCGGTAGAAACAACACACCATCCCAATATCTCGTTCATCTCCTGTTTGTACACAAGTGGCAGGTTAAATATGACAGATCCCAAGCCGAGGATTCCCAAAGATTTCTTTAAGAATATGAAATATTGTGACTCAGAAGAAATAAGTGAAATTCCCACTTACCCAAACCTTAATAAATTCAATTTTGAGACAGAGGCACCTTTTGGTGAAGGGTGGGGCACATGTTTCCTAAAATCAATATTCATTCTTGCCCCTGGCCAAGCTAAACTCCAACCACTGACAAATGTCATGGAAGAGAAATTCAAGTGCCTCATTTACAGAAAGTCCCCCCCTGCCTGTTGCTAATCAAGTTCAGGAAATGTAGGAGGTAGAGAGAAAAGCTTGGCCGAGTTTCCAGTCTATCACACATACACACAGTTAGTTTCATTTACACCTAGAGTAGAAGAAACATTTTTCATCCCTCTGTGGGGTGAGCAGGCAATCGAATGGGATGTGCAAAAGTCCTCTCAGAAAGGTGCAATACCCGCACTCATAGTTTTGAGCAGTTAATTGCACATTCACACACTGACAGGTAGTAAACATGTCCAAAGTTGGGAAAACGCTAACACACAATGCAGAGCTTGAAATACATGTTTCCTCGTGCTGCTTCAAGCTGGTATTCAGAGTAAAGTGTATCCTACAATTCACCACGGTCTATTGTGCCACACCAGTCCAGCTATTGTTGGTAACGTACCTATAGAGTGATTTTAGTGCAGACAATAATCAACATGTTGGATTAATGTTACAATATGATGTCTATTATAAAAACAAAACAAAATATTTCAATCTATCTTCACAGTGTCACGTTCACCCTGCATGGTTGGTCCTACAGTATGTATCTGCACTAAAAAAATAGTCTGTGTTGGATTGTATCATGTACGGTGAGTGGTGGTTGGATAGTGCCCCATGTGGCTATTTATAGCCCATTTCAGTTCATAACTTCTTAATCATCAGACATATAGTGGAAGCCAAATTCCCTTTTTTTCCCCACTTTGTTTAAATTTTTGTCAGGATGTTATTTTCTGCACTTTCTTCCAATCTTCCAATCTTGGTACATAATATATGAGTAAAGTATGAGTCTGAAAATCTTCACTTCCATTGAAAACAGGATCGCATGCCACAAAAGCTTAAGCACAGCACTTGAGCTTCACAACTATTTTATACCAGTGAATGGTCTTTCATGCTTTTTGGTTGTAGAAAATCCTCTTTATAAAGAGATGTTATTTTGTATGATGGGTTTGAAAAAATGCACTACTCAGTGGTAAAAGAAAAAAAAAACTGTGCAGATTTTGAAAGGAACAAGTTCCCTTTTCAGTGTTAAGAGCACGATAATACCTTTAACATGATAAGCTGGAATTAAAAAGGTGTGTTGCTTATGCCAAGGTTTTCTTAAACCTCAGGTCAAGTCTCAGGTTAGCACTATTGGAACTGGATAACTGAATACAAGTTAAACTGTGACAAATCATAGTTCTTAATGGTGTGGTTTGTGGTTAGTATTCAATCTAACCGCTGAGTAGACTGCAGAGAGCGAAAAAAAAAAAAAGGACTTCTGTTGTGGTTCAATAATTATCTCGGGTTACTTCAGCTTTCCTGGACTGGAAAACAAATTCAAAATCGAAAGTATCTGAGATAACAATGGTTACAATACTATTTTCCACTGTCATACAACACTGTGGGAGACCTCTGAGCAGCAGGTGAGCGGGCTTTAAAGCATTCGCTTTAAGAAACTACAATTTCACATCTGGCAAACGGCATCTGCTGATGAAGATTATTTATTCAAAAACTCAATTTCTTATGACTCTTTGCCAAATCTTATAAGTTTTTTGTGAATATCTAATGAGTAGGGTGAAGTGGCAGAACAAAGGCAGCAGATCTGTAGTCCTCACACTGATGAGTACAAACTACAAATAAGGCGATGGCAATGTTTCGCCTGAAGACGACCTTGAAAGTCAAAATGTTTCTGAGCTTGCAATAGTTTCCATGTCAGCTTTATAAGTAATCCTGACAAATTTAATGAGATTTCAACCTTTAGATGAATCTAAAACAGGATTTATTGTAGATGTTTGAAAATGATGGCTGCCATTGGTCAAACAACATACAGTGAGTGTTATTGTCTACCACTGTGTATATTCTAATCTTCACAAAGTTTCTAAAAAAAAAAAAGCTAAACACTTGTGTTATTAAAATAGACTGCTTAGAGGATTGTGTGGCCTTGGCGGTGTGTGCTCTCTGAGTATTTTCTAGTCATTGTTGAGTTTTAAAGCCGCACAAACAAGATACCTCCGGATTTTTAAAGGCCCTCCACTCACTCTGCTTATCAAGGCTTTAGAACATAATGGCTTTGCGAAGTTTGCTTGCGCGGTAATGGCAGCCGTAACCTGAAGACAACTTGTCTGTGTAGGGGACATCATCTTTACGATCATATTTTCAAAGTCTGCTGCATGTTATGCTCCGCTTCTTAAATCTTTCCGCCAATATGCTCCGTGTCGTAAAGAGGTGTGCCTCCCCACTCCCATATCATAAAAACACAGAGACTTTACTTTTATGTACTGAAAGGAGACAATTATTGGGTTAGAATAGAGGAAGGATGATACAACCATGGCAGATCACAGACACACTTTGAGGGTAAAGACAGGAAATCTATACAACAGTGTCATGTGGAAAAGCCAAAACAATAAATCGCACATAACCTCTCTCTTAAGATTTTATGTGCTGTCAGATTAGTTGCTTGTTTTTACTGCACAGGATTCAATAAAATATTAATACAAAAACATATCACAAGTAGGATTTGCTGCGGGATTAGCTGGTGTTGACGGTCTAATACCAAAATGAAAAAAAAAAACAAAAAAAAAAAAACAGATATTGCTAATGATGGCCAGTTGATCTGCTTTATGCATTCATTTAGTCTAATTTGTGAATTCTAACTGAAACCAGCTCACTGGGGGAATGAACTGATGGATGGCATGACAACTTTTTTCATAACGAGTAACACATTCGTAGTAAATCCTCCGCTGGATGTCTTTGAACTTCTCTGAGCGGCCAAATTGAAGTGGAACACAGTGACTGTGTCCTTTCACTCTGCCCAGCATCATTTAACAGCTTGCTACCATCTTCATCATCTTTAGATAACATGGATTTGCCCTTTTTGGTGGACGTTTATATCTTGAAATTTGTTTTGAGTTCCCCCTGACTCTGAAATGAGCTGGATGCCGCTCAAGCATCTTATTATTATTGTTTGTTTTTTTTCTTTTTGGTTCCAGCACTAACAGCTGGTGTTATTTGGAGTCACACTCTGTCACTCTGCTACATTCCAGTAGCATTGTGCCCTCTAGGATGTAAGCACTGGTAGAGATGACATTTCTCAGGTATGAAAATAATCCTTAAAATGTTATGTCCCTTCTGTTTCCACCAACAGAACGGCTGTTCTCTTTTCATTTTTTATTTATTTATTTATCTATTTTTACAGTTGAACACCTTCAGCGGCTTTACAAAAAGATGTGTTGGAGTGTGAGTGTGATTTTGGACCACAGCGTATAATCAGTATAATCGGTAAAAGTGTTCCATTAAAGCAGTTTACAGTTGAAAACCACTAAATATGCTAATAGATTTTTTTTTCAAGCTTTGGTTTTAATCGATTGATTAATTACGAATCAAAGGAAGTTCCAAACACAGTGTGTGTTTGACCCCATACACTCTGTAAATTAAGCACTTTTATATGCCTCCTCGTCCATGGAGGCATTTGCTCTCAGTGCACCATTACTTGTCCTTACTGTGTTCTTTTATCTCACCAGCCAACAAGAGAAGGTGCGAATGTAGCCACGTGTGTGTGTGTGCGCGCGCGCGTGCATCATCGTGCGTGTGTCACTGGGCATGTCCCGCTTCTCTCTGCGATCAATTAGACCCGTGCGGCGGCCAGCAGAGGGAAATTTTAATTATGCCTGCAGATGTCGGCAGAGTGGCACAGAGAGGCTGTCGGCTGGCTGAGAAAACCTCAGATGCACGCGCTGTATTTAAGGAGACTCTCTTAGTGCATGATACAGCCATTAGGCTCTGCAGCGTCAGGGCAGGAGGAGAGACGCCGGAGACGCGGATCGTGGTCTGGAGATGTTCGCAGTCATCAGTGAGAGCATGTTGTCGACGTAAGACGGGTTAAAGATCAGATCATTGTCTTAGATTTCAAAAATCAAGGTGTGATGGGATGACTGAGATTATTCTGACTGACGTGCATCAAAATAAAAACAACAGCTTGCATCACAATGACTAAAAACTCCCTTTAAACAGTATTGACTGTGTGCTCTGATTACTATAATAGTCCTCATTAACAACTCATTAGTACGGTCTCCATTTTACATTTGTAAATACCATAGATTGCGAATTTTACAGCAAAGTCATGTACTTTGCCTTTCCATGTATCAAACCTTCCATTTATTGCTAATTACTGGTTGCACGGCACTCCATTCTAATTGCCCTATTTGGTGTGTAGCAATAAAAGGGAAGATTTAAATTCAATGGCAAATTTGTTTGAAATCATTTAAAACGGAAAGAATGGCTAAATGCCTGCGTTGCAAACGTATTCCTCAGGTCATGGTGGTCTTAAGTGCTCAGTAATATGTGTGAAATGATGGTGTACGGATGTTGTGGTTGGATAAGCGCTCTCTCTTTTGAGGCAGTGTTTACAGATCCGCAGCTGCCCTATTTGGATGGAAGATCTCCCCAGAGAAAGGCAAAATTAGCAAAATAACGCTCGCCTTATTAACGTCGCTGGATACAAGGTAGGCTGAGATGCTGCCAAGAATGTCTGGCAAGCCTCGCTCGTGCAAAGACATAAAGGCGGACACATGAAGACAAGGGATGCATACGTGGTTGGAAAGTTTTAATTCAGCTAGTCTGTGGAGAATTGCAATGTTTGTGTCTTTTGTTTATGGGGGCCAGAGGGAATAAGGCTAACTTAGCTTCCCTGATACGCCACCTTGTTTTCTGTCACACACACACACACACACACACACACACACACACACACAAACTGACTGCACACAACCGGCAAAAGCAATCTAGGTCATCTTTCATCATCTGGTTCTCTTGCACAGGCAGAGAGATGGAGTTAAGTGGACACACAAGAGTGTGCAGAAAGTCAGCGTGCACTGTGTGAATCCAACTAGCGGGTACTGCTAATGACAGCGCATAACATCGCCATTACATGAAAAGATCTGCTCATGTTTAGCATGAGAAAAGAGACACTCTTGGGGTGATTTTTGCCTTGTTTGTGATCTGCTTTAAAAATCATCAGCTAGCAACATTTAAAACAATGAAACAGAAAACTATGAAATTGACGTAGATATTTTGCATCAACACACACACGCCGTACCACTATATATTCACTTAAATCCTATGTGTGAAGTTTGAGTATTTTATTTTGGATTGCCACACAGCCTTCAAGTGATATTATCTTCATATGCTTATTGTTTGACACCAATACATTACAATGGCTGAACAAAATGAACAAAAATAGCGCACCGCTGCATGGAGTGTGTATCATTCACAAATGCCTCAAGCATCCAAAAAAATAGAGATTCAGTTGAAGAAGATTCAACCTAATGTGTGTGAGAGACAGTCTTGTTGCCTTAGTGATGGTTCAAGGTTCAAGGTTCAAGCATCCATTTATTAAAAACTGAAAAAAAAAAAAATGATATTATACTGCATGTTATATCGTATTTGCTTTGTACACATTTGATCTTCACATATAACGAGAAAAATCAATCAATGCAAGCATATTCTCTACCTTTGTCACAGTGAAAACACAATAATCCAATAATGTGAAAGTAAATTAAACACTGACAGACAATTTCACAGCATAAATATGGTTTCAGGAGTGATCGAAATCTGCATGTCTGATGAAATCTCTAGTTATAACGGTTCACAGTTTAATACATTTTGTTTCTATCGACAGGCATGGTGAATTGTAGATTAAATTAGGAATCTTCTTTTATTTAGTGTAAAGCTATGTCTTACAAGTTATAAACGCAAGGACCAGCAAAGAAATACAAAAATTGATACATGTGGTATGTATGTAACAATTTAGTGTCTCAAAAATAAGGTGAAATCAAAAAGTTCTTTTCAACAAGGTCAATCACATAGGGGACTTTTATTCTGAAAGGTTTGCCCAACCAAGCTTGTGTCAAATTAAAAGGTGACTTTTTCCCAACACGGACAAAAAACACAACCAGAGCATAATTGAAACCTTCACACCAAAGTCCTTTATATTACTCACCAGATCAACAGCGGTGGGTTACAATTAAATACATACATCAGTATTCAGTATTCATTATTCAGTTATCAGAGTCGTGTGTTGCCCCCTGATGTGTCCTACATATCAGTTTTCATAAAGCAACATTATGTAACTTTTCTACCTTAAAAGCTTCACTATTATGTCGGATGAATGGTGCCTCTGTCGTTCCCACACTGCGCCCAGTATACCAGGTTCTGTGCAACTCTGTGCTTCGGGTAAGATCACTTAGGAAGATCACGTAACACCTTACATGCCACCAAGCATTTGAATAAGTTTGGTGAAACTGGATTGTGTTTTATGGAGAACATGTTTTCTGTTTTTTCCTCTCATGTTCTCTGGCTGCTGTGTGTGGTTTACAGAGTTTCCTGGTGGACATTAAAGTAAGTGCTGGGAAATTAGCTGTTGCTAGTCAGTTAGCTTAGCCAACTGGGGCACAGTACTGGAGAACTGTTGGTGTTTTCACTGTTAGCACAGTGGTAAGGCGTGCTGACCAAATCTTCTTTGTCTGAACTCATCGTGTTTTTTGTTTTTTTTCTTTTAAATTATTTCCAGCCTGTTCCACCTGACACATCATGTAAATCAGCAATTTTATTTCTGACTGTCGCACCTGCAGTTTGGGCACAGGTGATGTAGCTTCTTTGAGGCTGTGTTTAGTTCTCGCAGGCGTGAGAAACCGCAAATGTTCTCAAATGAGTTATTTAACCTACTGTGACCTACCTTTGGAGCTTTGTATGTAACCATGCAAATATCAGAATAAAAACCCTTTTCCCATGAGATGTTTTCATTTGTCTTCTCTTCCTTTGTTCTCAACTACAGTTTAGATTGAGCATTAAAGCTTTTTTTTTTCACAGTTACCAAGAGACTTCACCACAGAAACCGACACTTTGAAGCACCGGTGTGTATAGTGTCTCTCTGAGAAAGCAGCATGGTCACCACACTTGTGGTTTCAGTTGAATGACGGCTATTGTATGAACGCTGCTCTCTCTTGGGTGCAAACAGACGGAGGCCCAGGGAGCGTCTGGGGGGAAATTACATATTGGTTTTTCTGTGCTATGGTGCCTCATTGATTCAATATTCACAGACACACTGAGGCAGGCAACGAGCTATATCAAAGCCTGGACACTTTCTTCCCCCCCCTAGACACTGTGGCTCCAGCATGATTTTCTAAAGTTCTGTGTTTGCCTCAGAGCAAAGAGATGCATAACTGACTTCAAAACTATAAGGGGAGGCCACGCAAAACACTGAGTTTTTATATGTTTTTGTGATGTGTTTGTGAGCTTCACTGAATTTATTTTTTTTTTTTAGAGACTTCTGTCATGTCTGCTGTGATATTCCCTCTGTTCTCAACGGAGTGCTGGACGGTGGTGGACCGATGAATCTCACTTGAACACTACACCCCAATAAAAATGTAAACAAACAGCCATAAAATAAAAGCTTGAAATCTTAGTCGTGGATTATGGCAGTGCACAGCACCATCAAATTGCTAATTTTATTTTCCTAATAACTGCCACAACAATAAATTAAACCTTTATGGTCCATGGCTCACTCCCCCTCTGTGCAATTTTGATTATTTGCCACAATCCTAAAGTTTACCGGCCGTGTTTGCTGTAGCCATTTTTAACCTTACCTGCATTTAATGTTTTTATTTGATACAGTGAGGTGGCTACGCTGGGCAGCAAATAAAGATAAAGGCTGGACACAAGAACTTCCTGGAGTCTTGTCATCATTGTGAGACTGCCAGGCAACCAATGGAGACTTCAGCAGGTTACTGCACCTGTTACTAGTTCCTAGTCCAGAACATAACCCTTCATAAAAAAAACAAAAAACGTTGGCTGTTTTTGGACTGTTGGACGGCTATCAGGCTCCCAAACATTTAAAAAAAAAAAGACACATTTACACTCAATAGGGAACATCTAGCTCCTACATCTTTAATAAATGTATAAACCCTCAGCACTTCTCTTTCCTTTAGCTTTTTGTGTGTACACTTCTGCTACTGTAGCAGTATGCCCACTATCACACAACAGGCCAAGTACTCAACGACGGTCTCAATTCGCAGTACCAACCTGGACCTTGACCGGGATTTTTCGCAAACACTTCAAAATGTGTTCTCGTATTAAATTAATAATTCAAGAGAACTGTGCATTGGCTGTGGCATGCACTCTTAAAGGGCTTTCACTCTAAACACTTTTTTTTTTTTTTTAAACGGGAAATCTGGTCACTTCTGCTCATGATCCTTCAAGTGCTGTCTTGCTGCAATGTTTTGCTCCCACAAACTACGGCGATGTCTCAAAAGACAAAAATAAATAAATAAATAAATAATGTATGAAAAGAAACCTATTTTCCAAGCAGAAGAAGCAAATGTTAGACAATTAATGAAGCTGGGAATCTGTGTATTCTTTAAACAACTGCAGTAGTATCTCTACTGTGAGATTTACATACTGGCTTTCTTACAGAAAACAAAGGCAAAAGAAAGATGAGAGGTGTGCAATATTTTCTTTACCGTTTTTTTGAAGTTTCACTTTGAGATCGCATGAATAAGTCAACAGTGTTCGTTCATCACAGGATCACATATCTCTTTCTCCTCTCTCTTCTTCCCTCACCCTCCAATCTCAAGCATCTCCTACCTTTCATCTCTCTCTCTCTCTGTCTCTCTCTTATTGAGCACCTGTTTATTTGACTGTCTATAGCTCACCGCTTTCACAGTCAGGTCCTGTCTCGCTGTTCATCATTTGAGGCCACCACTGGAGCTGAGAAGAAGACGTGTCAGTGTGTTTACATTGGTATATAGTGTACACTTTGAAGCAGATCAAACTGAGAGGAATCAGACACGGCTTGGATTGTAGCGAGCGGCAAACCACCTAGGGACGGCCTGGATGTGTTTTCATCTGACGTGTGGTTAAATAAAATGACAAACAATTACTCACATGGGAGACAATGTGAGGTCAAACACTGTGTTATGAACATGTTCTTCCTTTTATGAGGTAAAAAAAAAACTGAGTTTATGAGCAAACAAACGCACGCACTGAACAATTCAGTTCACTCACTTTCTCTGATAGGCGACGTCATTTCATTTTAGTTAGACATTTTAGCATGTCACAAATACTTAAATGCTTTTATCGCAAACATATAACAAGAAGTAAACATAAGCGTGAATATTTGAGCTAATGTTAGCCTACTTTGAAGAGATATTATTGACTGACATGTCACCATAAGCTATTAATCATACCAGTCGAACCTCGGCTGGGGAGTTTGCATGTTCTCCTTATGTCTGCTTGGTTCTCTCCAGGTACTCCGGCTTCCTCCTACAGTCCAAAGACATGCACTTAAAGGGTTAATTTGTTAATTGTTAAATTGCCGTACGTTCGAACATGAGCGCGAATGGTTGTCCGTCTCTGTGTGCCCTGTGATGATCTGCCGACTTGTCCAGGGCGTACCCCACCTCTCGCCCTAAGTCAGCTGGGACAGGCTCCAGTTCCCTGTGATTCTAATGAGGATAAGCGGTTAGAGAAAATGGACGGATAGAAGAGAAATATAAATAAAAAGAAAAAATACTGTTTAAACACAGTTAAAAGCCAGAGAATAAAAGTAGATTTTAAGGTATGTCTTAAAAGCTTCAATAAACTCAGCCTGTCTTATTCCAAAGCCAAGGCACCGCTACTGGAAACCCCTATCCCGAGCCTTTTTTTTTTTTTTTTTTTCTTTGAACGAGGCACAGTTAACATGCCACAGTGGGATGGTATGGGGGTCTGCTGGTTCTGGAGTGGGTAAAAAGTTCTGAGCTATATGTAGGGCAAGACCGTGGAGAGATTTAGAGACGATTAGAAGGATTTTGAAGTTGATCCTGAAGTGAACAGGAAGCCAGCGTAAGGACATTAGAGTGGGGGTGATTTGGACTCTCTTTCTTAGATCTTGTTAGTAACCGGGCTGCAGCATTTTGAATTAGTGGTAGATGGGAAATGGTAGCCTGAGAGATGTCTAGGTAGAGTGAGTTACAGTAATCCAGCCTGGATGATATCAGTGCATGAATGACTGGAGATCAGTGGGCGATAGGAAGTTTCAACTTTTCGTTTTTTTATGTTTTTTCTTCCTTCAAACTTTATGCAGCCTCCTAAAGGTACACAATGCCCCTTAAAAAGATGCACTGTGTACAAAGCAGTGGCACTTGGCAGATTGCATCCAAATACTACTCTCCCTTCCAAGTGTGTCAACTGCCAAACTTGCCGGACCCCTCTGTGCACATAAAGGTAACGAAAAAAGCAACAATTCTTATTTTCAGCTGTGCATATCATATTACATTTCTGCCATTAGATCCTGCTAAATGTTACACACTGGATTTTTTTTTTGGGTCATCTTGTGCAGAGCAAAGCTCTAACCATATGCTCCATAAACTGTTTGCCTTAACTCAAACTCAGGAATACCCTGTGGTCTAATAGGGGTACGATGTCTATGCATATCATGAATAGTGCCGCTAATGTACATGTTAATAAGAAAATCATTTCAATTACTGGAGAAAATGACTCATTTGTATTCAAATTATTACTACTTTTAGTGCTGGAAAGACCCAAATGCAGATGAAACGGTAGCAGTTTAAGCAGTCATTCATCCTGGGGAGATAAGTAACCCTGCCAGATGGAAGACAATGCACGAAGATGTAATTAATCACTGTGTTCCCTCTGGGTCAAAAGAAGGAAAAAAAAAAGAGACTGGATTTGCAGTTTTAGCGCTCAGTGTTAAAAAAGGGTCGAGTAAGACACCGGACATGGGGCTGTAACTCATTTAAACGACACCGTGAAGTGTTTGAATCTTCCTCCACATCGATTTCTCATCGTTTCACCTCAGATGTACTTTGAACATTTACGCGTTGCAAAAGATTCTTTTTTTTTTTTTTTCTTGCTCTGCGCCTCAAGTCTTTGTCCTCATTAGCAGGATTCGTACCCGTGCCTGTTTTCCACCTGCCGTGGCTCTGTTCCCGTGTCGCTGATTGAACGAGTGGGTGCCTGTGGTTTGAACTCCTTCCCTGCAATAAAAGTTCTGGCACGGCAATGAGATCGGAGTGAGAGAAAGAAAGAGAGAGACAGAGAGAGAGCCAGAGGACACGCTTAACGGCCCCCTCAAGCGAGTTTATGACCTTTTAGTGATAAGAGGCTTGTCTTAGTGCCCAGCAAATTTATGAGTGGAAAGAAAAAGTGCTTTCTAATGTTACCTGACTTCTGTTTTTTTTTTTTTTTTAACTTCGCCACGTCTCTGCAATAAAGGCGCATTGTGCACCGAAGAGACTTTGCACTGTACGTTAATTAAAACAGGTTTCCTTGGACTTACTTGAACTAGGACAAATCCAACCTTAAATGATAATTAGGCCTGTGAAATTACTGTAAGTGCTTGATGCTGAAAATATTCACACTTGAATGACATCACTGATTCAAAATCAAGCTCCAGCCATGCTCGGTGGATAAGAGTTCCACCTGGGGTCAAGTTTTAAAGGAATTGCTTTAAATAACTCATCTTAATGATATAGAACTGTAATGCTGTACGTCACACACCATTTACCTCTCAATTCATCTTCCATGTCTTGTAAAATAAGACCACCAGTGTGTCATTCAAAGCACACTGGCTCTCTTCAGTTAGGCCTTGATTACTTCCCATTTCCTTCCTCCCAGTCATCTTCCCTGCACAGTGCCATCTCCCTCATTAGTTATTCACATCAGCCCCTTATTCTCCTGGAAACATCCCTTGTGCATAGCGACCCTCGGTTCATTTTCCATGGAGACATATTGACTCTTTTGATGGTCTTGCGCTGCTCTACGAAAATATTACCCCCTTTTTATTCAAATTAGAGAGCCTGTGGAGAAGGCCAGTGTGCGGATCAATGCACAAATCTCAGCAATCTCTCCCCAGCTGCACATGTGTCAAACACCGTGTCGTGGAGAGATTACACTGCGCTCAGAAGCCCAGCAACTTTCTTTTTTTTTTTTCCAGGTCTGCAAAGCAAAGGCTGTGGGACGCGTGGTGAAAAATCGATCATTACATTCGGGTTGGTGGCAGGAACCTCATTGCCCCGCCTTTGGCTTACAAGTTGCTGGCATCCACAGGGATGAACCAGATGGTAGGCACCTAGGGCAGTGAGCTTTGAAAGTGAACAGGCATGGCATGCGCTTTACAATGTGCAGCAAAATCTTTCAAAGTGTCACAACTTAACCAACTGCCTCGCATTAATGCTGAATAAGTGATGTTGCGTGCCCCTGGTTGGCAGTGTTTGCAATTACGCTAATGATGGCAATGTTCTGTGGATTCTCAGGGCGTTTTAGTTTTAGATTTTACATTTTTATGCAGCTATCCTTCAGAAAGATTTGTCATTGCAAACGTGGTCACCGATAATGGATTTTCAGGAGCGATTGTGCTATGCCGTGTTTTTTTGTTGTTGTTGTTGTTGTTGCTTTCAGCTGTTTGTATGCAGCTCACCATTCTTCCTTAGTACAGAATAAATACAAACTCGATACATATTTGAAAGCCGTCATCCTTTCACTCAGCTTGACCCAACACATCCTTGGTGCGGGGCAAGAGACCAAAACCTCTCTGCGCTGACATGCCTTTCTTTAAAATAGAAGCACAGATAGCCACAAAGCCAATACAATATATCTCTAATGGCTTCCTCCCCTTTGATGGCCCTGATGTTTAATCAGAGTAAGAGCTGGCTCTTGCCTCGCTATACTGGCATCCATTAATTTGGCCTTTCTTTTTCATTTGTTTGTTTTTTTTTTTTTTTCTTTACTGCCCTAACAGCCAGCTGGCATTCGTCTTTGGCCTGATTGAGTCCTGTTCAGTGCAGGGTTGGAGACAAATGACTCACAGCCACAACTGGTCAATGCCTACACTCACTGACCCACACACGCAGGCGGGGTTTGCTGTATCTTAGTCCCAAGTGCTTCATTAAAAAGATGATTGAGCTCCTCCTACTTTTTCAATTTTTAATTAACTATCATCTTTTTTTTTTTTATTGAGTTGGCATGCATGGCTCCATTTGTCTTCATCTCCTGAATTATCCACCGCTGTGGATGTCTTCACTGCAGAAGCCAGGCAAATTTCACAACCCGCATCACATTAATGTTAAAAGGTTAGGACATTAGATTGGCTTTTCTACCCCAAAACAAGTTGTCTATTCATTTAACAAATATAAAAATTTGTCATTGTCATGTTTGGCACAGTTCTCAAGGGGTTTGCCACAAATAATAGCAAGGAGCCATCCAAAATTCACTTGTTTACTAGTGGATACAACAACAGATGTAACATTAATCATTGTGAAAAAATTGCTTGTACGGCTGTAACAGATCCAGAAGGAGGGGGATCATTCTTGCGTGCGTAGGCGAACAATGATTAGGTAAGACACGGAAATTATTGAATCCAAAATTACTACGCTCAGTAATGGCTATACAAAGTGTGGTGCGGTCAATGAATAGCTCCGCAGTGCTGACAGCCATCAGTCATTGAAGATGAATGCACTGACAGCTGTAGAATATCAGACAAACTGAAAGAGGAGATAAAGGAGAGACAGCTACAGATGAGCCGCCGCGCACATTTGATGTGATTCAATTATTTTATTTATCAATAAGCTTTAAACTGAACGTTTTTTTTTCTTTTTTTTAATAAACATAAATCTGTTGTTTGGTGCTGTAGGATTTAAGAAATATGCTTCTTTTTTTTGTTTTGTTTTTTTGTTTCCGTGAGTTTATTGAGATGGTTGATACTGATCAGGGTCTGTCTGTTAGATACGAAGTTGTAGATGGTTAGCTTCGATTAGCGCAAAGACTGAAAACAGAGGAAGCTGTCCAGAGGCAACAAAATCCTCCTCTAAAGCTCACTGATTAACATGTTCTATCTGGTTCATTAATCTGTTCAAAAAGTGAAAAAAACCCAAAACAAAACAAAATGTAGTTTTTTTACAGGGGCATCATGTGTTTAAGTATGAAGCTGAAGCCAAGATATGATTAGTTTTGACTAGCATAGAGACAGAAAACATGGGGAAACAGCCTGGCTTGGTGTAATTAATTTTTGAGAACAACAACTGTTGTCATCACAGTAAGATGGTATAAAAACAAACGACATCATTTGTTGGAGAATCTGTTGTTTGTCGAGAAATAATTACACGTTTTACATTTTTATTTGTGTACAGATTAAACAAACAAGATAAAATGTTGTTAGGTTACATCTGCTTCCCCTTTTTTTCTGTATATATATATATATATATATATATAATTAGCCTAGCTTATATATATGCTAAGCTAGGCTAATTGCCTCCCGCTTCCAGTTCTGTGCTAAATGCATATACTTGAGTGTGGTATAAGTATTTCTCAGAAAGAATATGAGTATTTTCCATATATAACCATTCCTGTGACAAAATTTCCTAGTCTTAATAAATTTTCATATTTGCCTTGAATTGGCAGTCAGCTATAATTGTAGCATAGGCCTAAAGGATACTTGAGATCGCATGAGTCATACTCCAGTGTTTAAAACTGCACACATTTTCATTAAATTGAATGAGACATGTTCCCGAGACAAGACCTCCAGACCCTCAACCTTGAATGTGTCACGTCTGAAAATAAAACCATGCCCTCACCCAGAGATCCAGCACACACGGTGCCACAGAGAGAGAGCGAGAGAGAGAGACGTGAACTCATTTTCATCTTCATTTCAACTCCTTTTAGTTGCAAATATGTTTGCTCCTCTAGAGTCATTAATGAACACTCTGCAGTAAATATTGCATAGCTAAATGAGGATGGCTCCTCATCAGTGAATAAAGTGTCTGGGGCAAAAGGGAAACGAGTCAGACTGCGTTCCAAGATACGTCAAGTAAAGAAGCTCTCAACTTCCACTCGCTGAGGAAAAACACTCTCCCTCTAGGTCATTAGCTTTAGCTGGTCTCCCCACTATGCTGGCCTTTTTCTAAATGGGCCGATGCCCTGACCACATGAGCGCTGCTCTGGGACCATGTCAAAGCCGTCACACTACATAGAATCACACCATCAGTTCCGAAGCTGAGTCACCGGAGCTAGTCCATTACGTGACTTGTCATTGCGGTGGGAAGATGGGCCCAGTCACTCGTGTCATTTAATGACGCCCCGTGGTATTTCAGCACAAGGAATAAGAAGAGTTGTGAGGATTATGCCGACGCCTTTGTACAAAGCCAACTCTCTCGTGTCTCATTTTATTCCTCTGTGATACGCTGGAGTTTGATCCATGCCACATTACGGTTCTGAGATTCGCAAATCAGAATGATAAAAGAGAAACAAAAATGACTATGTCCAAGCTCACTTTGTAACCTTTATATAATCTGCCCTAAAGCCTGTCTCTTTTTTACCCAGCCTGCCTCGAGGTAGCTGCATTCACCATCTTTCCTATGATAGTGCAGTAGCCAAGCATTTTTATAATGAAATGCCTGTAAGGTGACAGATAAGACCCCTCTCATACTTGTCAGTCAGCGGCTTTGCCCCGTGGAAACTTGAAGCGTGAATCCAGAGTACATGACAGTTGAGTCAGGCTTTTCTTTGGAAGGGCGGGCGAGAGTGAACGATTGAATCATGCCTTCCTCAAAGTGCTTGTGTCACCGCAGTCAGATTACGTATTGGCCCGTTCACTAAATCACTCAACACAAGTATCTGCTATCGGTTACGATGCATATGACACCGGGGGTAAAAAGAGACGCGGGGGTCGAACTTGAAACGTCTGACTCTTTCTTGCTTCTACGAGATGTTCCCATCATTGTCTGCCTCTGTGGCTAAAATAAAAATCATACCTATCTCTGTAATCACAGCTAATCACAGCTATCTTGCATCTAATTTAGTGATGCACACAACCAAAAGGCAGACACCAGAAGGGGTATTTTTGGACATAATTGGACTGACAAACCACTGCTAGTTTAGCTCATGATTTACCGCGGCCATGTTGCTGATGAGCCTCCCTGCAGAGCCTCTGCAGATAAGCTTCTGCAGTGTCCACCGCTACTGATGACTTGCCATCAAGGCAAATTTCCTTCCACATAAGAAAAGGGTCTTATCTCCTTAACATTCGCAGGTCAGCGAAACCTTCACATTTATGATAAGCAAAACTTTGCACCGCAACCGACAGCAGCACCACCACCCAGCGTATGAACCATTCTCCTCGCCTGGCCTCGCTGCCAGCAGCACTGGCTTATTTTGCGTGACCCTGTGTTCTTTTCTGACTTAGTGCAACGCGAATAACCACGAAGGTCAGGCTGCAGCAGTAGTACACAGAGAAAAGGTGTGTGTGTGCGTGTGTGTGGGTAGCAAGAAAATGTGTGCTGGAGCGAAGGGTGCTGAGGCCAGGGCTGTAGCTTGATTTCATGGACTCGGTGCAAGCATGGCAAGGTCAACATGATGTCGTCCAGCTGGCACTGAGCAAAAAAATCAGAGGCGCTGATCTATTTTTTTTTTTTTTTTTTTTCCCATGTTGCACTGCTGATGTGGCTGCTAGCTGCTGGCTCCAGCTCACTGTTCCAGCAAGATCAGACAGAAGAGGAGGAGGCTTCATGTTGCCTGAAAACACCCCTGTGCTCCCTGGTGGACATGCGCACATGAATGAATGAACACACAAACACAAACAGACCCGAGCATGGACATGAGCGCGCACTGAGGCGCACACTGACATGAGCACATGCACAAGGGTCCTCTCTCACATTGACATTCATGTCCACGCTTGTCCACACACACACACACAAACACACACGTACTGCATGAAAACATGGGTCAGATGGAAATATTCCAGATCTTTCAACTCTGTGGTGGTGACACCTTACAATATGGTTCACAAACATGTGAGTCATTGCTAAGGAATGAATCAGAGCTGATAATTAATGAAACATCAATAAGTAGATGGTAAATAACTTTGAATCTATGACTATATAGTACGATGATTTAACAGAAAACTGATCAGGTAACGATTGGTTCACAGATATTGGTGAATCTACATACTGACCAGTTGCTTCATAAATTTTTGCTCATTAAAGGTGAAGTGGAGGGGAAAAAAAATTAAATGGAAGCAATTGACATGGCTCATAATACATTTTTAACGAGAGGTGAGCGGGTAGGTAGTGGCGCAGGGACAATCTGACAGCAAAAGGCCATGAAACTGTCGTGTTCAATAGCGGACCTTTATGGAAAGGCAGGGCAAGGATACAGCATTGCTCCAAGTGGAGGTCAGAATCCCTCAGGTAACAAAAGCCCAGGTGAACGAGGAAGGAAAATGAATTAGAACCAGCGTTTTAAAAAGGTCCTTGAATGGCCGTTGCAAATGGGTGAGCCAGAGCTTACAATACGGAAGACAAACAGACAAGTATGGAGGATCACTAAAGCAACGTATATATATATATACAGATCTGATTGAGCTAACACAGGCTACAGAAGCATATTGTGAGTTGCACTACACGATCAGTATGGGGGAATGATTATAGTGATCAATAACTGTGACTGTAAATAAATGTACATATCGCATATTGGTATTGGAAGATACCATGTTGGAAGTTTTACTGGCTTCGACATGTAAAATCAGCCTTTCTGACTGTTTTAATTGTGGCTTTATCCATCCGTTTTTAAAAACAAAGATTTAAACTCACCCTTTTTTTTAATTTTGCCACAGCTGATATGGTTGGAAGGCTGGTATGAGCGACTTCACAAAGCTACACTGAAACTATTTAATGCCACAAGCAAAGCCCGGCAAAAAAAAAAAAACTGTGTCGAAGTTAAGACTTCATCAAACTTTTCCTCAGTGTGCTCCTCTCTGCTCCAGCTGAGAAGATAAGCCGTCTCGAGTTCAAAACAGCGGCGGCACCGCTCGGTATTCACTTCCAGCGATCTCAGCAGCTGAGCAAGTTGCGTTGCCATCCCTTGAGCCGGTCAAGACCACTGAGCATGCTGGGAGTCGTGCTCCGATAAGCCACAAACAGCGTCTCTCACGGCACTGCTGCTCTGCTTCTTCATCTCTGTCTCTGCACACCCCCTCCCATCCCACAACCAGCCACACCACAGGAATGGTCGGGGTGATACAGGAGCAGAATAGACAAGCCAGCCTCTCCTTGGAATGGTGAATGGAGTGGGTGGGGATGGAGGAATACGGAGGTTTCAAGGGATCAGTTCAGTGAGAAACTGCTCTTCTTCGCCCTTTCATGGCGAATCATATCCCATTAAGTGGGTTTTGTCCTGTGATGAGGATGCTGCTGGCGCTCCTCAACAATCCCATTACAGATCATAAAGGGAGCTGGGGATGTGGCCTGAGAGCACTCAGGCTGCTCCTCAAAGGCAGATGGGCTTTGAGTGTATGGCGACTCTGCCACATCTGTTAATGTCTTTTTAAGTCCAGGTGAATGTTGGGAGCTTTTCCTCAGGCACCCTGTTCCTGCCTGGTGCTTCTTGCTCAGTTGTTAGCGTCACAGGGACTGGTTTGACTTAACTCAAATGTGAGTTTGGCTTAAGATGTGTGAAAACCAAGACCAGTCTGACAACAGAGAAAAGCTTAGTGGTACTGCTCCACTGGACCGGAAAGACAATGGGTGTGTCACGCCATCCATAAAATGCTTCCTTCTTTCCTTTTTTCATATTTCGTCCTTTCATTTGATTTCTGTTCTGACATCTTGCCATCTGCCTGAATACTGTAAGCTTCAAGAAGCTAGAAAGTCTCCTTCAAAGACCTTTAAGAAAATGTAGCACTCCACAATCTGGATGTATATTTTTAATGCCGTGCTCAATAAAACTGCACTAATCAATATTTTTATATGATACTCCATTAAATTGTGAAAGGGGTGATGAACCCAGAAAGAATTACCCATCTCTTAAGCTCCTCATCAGTTCTATGGAGCCTGCCGCCCAGTTTGGCATCATTGTTTTGGTTTTCTGGCCTATAAACTGCTCTGATTAATCCTGTTTCAAGCTGTGATAAACGCACTGTACGCTACCTGCTACCAGCGCTAACCAGGAAACAGACAATGTTAGCAGCTAGCTAGTGGACAGAGTGGAGAATCTTGCGGCTAAAGTGTGTGCATGTGTGTGTGTGCAAACCAAAACAAAGCTAAAAGGAGAGTGCATGTTAGACCTGCACTTGTCACATCCAGATAAATGTTAATGCTTCTTGTCTGCTGGATTTACAGATGGGAATGTTTTATCTAGAAACGTGCTGATCGTATTTTAGCTTTTTCTGGTGTTCTGGTTTAAGTGGCCGAAAATCAATTAATGCTGCATTACGTTCCAAAGAAGCACCGCTCCAAACTAGTGTTTTTCAAGTTCAATACACATTTCAACAACCATTCGAGAAGTAACAAGGCCTATGCATATCACAAAGAGTTCACAGTTTTATTCATACATTCACATATCACTACTCAGTTCTTGCCTTATGCTAATTTCAGATACACATCTAGACGACGAGACAACTTAAGACCTAGGGCAAACTGTTGTTACAAGTCTATTTACTTTTATTCATTCACTTTCCTCTCATCTTTTCCTCCAAGTTAGTTAGTGGCAGTGAATGAATGACGGAGAGAGAGTACACAAGCAGCAGGAAACGCAGATGGCTACATAGCTATCCATGTGACCTTGCCCGGCATTATGAAGATATGACCATCGTATATTTATGTTTTATTTGCTGGAATATGGAGAAATATAAAAGACAGACATGTCTAAATGACTAAAAATCCTTTTCCTGTGTGTATTTTAGTGAATATTCCCTCTTGTTCCCCTGTAAAGACTACACAGTTACACAGGCAGTGAATATTATTGTGCATCTTTTTGCCAAACGCGGTAATTACTTTGGTTATTTTTTAAGCCGCTGCAGCTGAGAGTTAAATCAATACTGAGCTTTGAGCAAACATAAATGATTTTAAGTAGGAGTTCAATTGTGCAATAATTGCATTTGCAAATGTTTTTACACATAAACTTTTGTAATACTAAATACTTGTGTGGGTGGACATAATATTCTAGCCAGATTAAATACAATCCATCTCAATAACTCCTTCATATTTACTGTTGGTTCATGTTTTATTTAGACTGTGTCAAGGAGGATTTGGGCTTCCTAAGCTGTGATTTGTGTACACAGTGGCTTGCTATAAGGGTTCCCTTATATACATACAGGGCTAAAATGTACACCTCGTATATTACATTGCTTCGCAAAGTTTGCTTACAAAGGTAGAAGAGAATTAAATTGGGCATCATGGCATTTAAATTGGCAAACACATACAAAAAGAGATATCCACACAGCGTAGAGTGTGTAACTTCCAGAAAAGCACAAAACTCATTTATGCAGATTATTTATTTCTCTCATTACGGAAGTGGATCATCTGAGGGTGTGAGCCTCACGTTCAGCTCCTCTACTGTATGCATTCCTCCCCACGCCTAGCTCCGAGCTAAACTCCTGCACCAAGGCCTCCTATAAAGCATCACCATTAATCAAACGGGCAGCTTGCGGTTTTTTGAAAGAACAAGCAAGTGGCATAAATAACTAAAACATCAGGGGAAAGAAGGTGGTGGAAAAAAAAGACGGTGCTGAATAAGAAGTGAAAAGGGAAATCACAGCCAAAGTCACCTTGAGTCCTAATTTACAAAACATTGACACACGCATTAACTTCAATGAGGGTGATTAATATCGTAAAAGGCATTTGCTGCTGTTTACATTGTCAGGTGTTTATCCGTAGTTCCCAATTTGGCAAGCTTCACGTTTTCATATTTTATTTTAAGTATCGCCGGCTGCAGAATACTAACAGCTTGTCTTTTTGGGCAACAGTTGCGCTCCCCCAAGCTCTTGAGATGGAGCCAACTAATGTGAAGGCCGGCACACAAGGCCATACATTTCAACAGCTCAGGCAGACAAATAAATGATTTCTTTCGCTCGCTTTAAGTCAAGAAGAATCAGTTGTCTCATTACGCTGACAGCAGCCCTGTTGAATGCGACTGTCATAAATGAATCTGAGCAGGTTCAGGGGCCATCTCATTAAAATGTGTTGGATTTAAACCATCCACACTGGACATGCTGACATTGAGAATTTCTGTTTTCTTAACTCGGGGCCATCACAATAGAAGGCGCTATGTTTGCAACACTTCACGAAGACCTACATGGGAGTACTGCATGAGGATGTGTGTGTGTGTGTGTGTGTGTGTGTGTGTGGTGACTGTGCAGGGTGGTAATGATATCATTACAATGTACTCAGTTAGCTCAGTCAAGCAGCACTGATTCTGGAGCACTGTAAAAGCTAAAAAAGCTTCAAGGTGTTTATATTGCAAGCGCTGCAAATGTCTCATTATTGACATTTGTAAAGAGGATAGACACAATGGATCCAACTACTCCTGATGACAAATCTGATACTCACTTGTTATAGCTACCCGGCTACAGCGCTTATCACAAGGACAACAACAAAAAAAAAAAAACAGGAAAGCTGCGGCAGACACATTCTTCCTTTCATTTTGAATCGGTTGCCATCTCACCTTGACCGCTCTGTCATGAAATCAAGCCTGGTTAGCAGCTAATGCTAAGACACGTGCACTTGATCACACACTCGGTGCAACTTGCAGTATCGATCAGCTGGACAGGGCCTCATGGGTCCGCCGGGGTGTCACAGCACGCCGCCGACTCCTTGAGTGAATTGATCATAGAAATGCATAAATAATAAAGTGGCATGTCATTCTGACTTCCTATTGATTTTCCCATTAGCAGCTGATTGATACAAGCTTTAAATGTCAGGAGTCGCATTGATTGCCACGAGTCCACGCACTCACTCGCAATGTCATGTCACTTTTCCCGTGGCTCTGCAGCCTTCCACCTGGATGGACAGAATTAAAGGTCAACAGCTGCATTTAAGCCGTGTTCCCACCACAGTGTTTACACACACTCTGCCATGTTTACTTCTCCGGTTAACTAGCAGTTGAGAATGACACCACGCCAACTTCCCAACGCAAAATACCTAAACTCTTCACTCTTGGTCAATGAAGTGAATGAATCTGGATCCGCAAACAACTCTGAAATGCAAGGCTTTATTTTTGAAGGCAGATATTGGCATGCGAGAGAAAAGGCCGGAAGGTTCAGTGTGTCAGGATGCAAAGAGATCAAACAATAGTCTGGACTGAAGTTCAAGTAGCACTAAAGCAATCAATTATTTGAAGATGTGCTGGTTTCAGCTCTACGGTGCGTGGATTTGCTCATTCCTTTGCTCTTTTATATCATTTCAAATATACTCACCTGACTTTTAGTAAAAATAAATAAATAAAAGCCATTTAAAGTTGATTTTAATGGATGTTAATCAGCTCTAATCAGCTTAGGTGTAAGGCCTGATGAGTCCCTTATTGTGATTTTTCATTTCTCCAGTGAAGGCCTGTAATTGCTACTTCAAATTACACAAAAAAAACTAGTCCATCATGTTTAGTTAACGTTAATCAAAATGCAGTCATTCAACTATTGTGTCAAAAAGTTGTGTTTCAAAGTTCCAGTGTGAACAAGTGTTAAAAAAGTGCAAAAAACAACACAATGAACTTTTCTGCAACCATTCGGTTAAAAAAAAAAAAACAAAAAGGCACGCCTCGCTGTTTCATACCCTCACTAAAACTGCTCTAACTTCTCTTGAGGCTAATATGCCAGCTACTTTGTCAAGAGAAAGGCATTTAGGATGTGGAAAATTAAAAGTGCATTCATCTTTCAAGGAGAAACTTTTTCCATAAGGGCCACAAGCAACGCAGGGTAAACAAAGTACCAAGCGTATAATACAACTTCATAATTTTACTGTTGACTTTCTTTATGATTCAGAAGAAATTGTGATATTTGCCTTAAGGCTAAAACATCCGCCGCCACCAGGATTCTGTTTTAAGCCTCTCAAAAAGGAAATAGCAGTGCGGGAATGCTCAAGAGAAAATCACAAGAGTTTGTGTTTGCATTTGGGGCAGAGCTGAGGGGCAAACATGAGGAGAAAAGCCCAAATGCACACAGTCGCTCCTCTCAAGCATGATAGCAACAGTTCTTTTTTTACTCTAGGGCTTCGATCACATCCTATTAGGCAAGTTTACAGAGACACTTTTTGCTAATAGTATGCCGAAGAACATGAACATCCAAAAGAGCTCAGCAGTAAGTATGTGCAGGTTAATGAAGCAGGGGTCCCAACTTCCTCCCGATTCCGATGATGAGATCATTTAATGATCCTCTTGCAACCTATTTATGGCACCACTTGGTGAACATAACAGAGGTTAATAAAGTAGAGGTCAACTCTTTATCACACCTGCACACCACTGTTTTCCCCTCTCCTGCGCTATACCGCGTAGAAGTATTTCTCATTAATGAGCTCCCCCATAGGGCGGGAGAGTATAAATGTTCTGTGCAGAGTTTAATGCATTGATTCCCACAGGCATGTTTGCCTGATCGTCAAATTATTCTGGGTGCCATGGTTGGTATTTATTTCATGCTAATAGCCTGCTTCTTACCGGAGGCTGGAAAAACAAGTGTAACACGCACATTACACAGAAAAATGCCAAACACTGGCCAATCACGAGTGTAAAGCGAAGCAGATAGAGAGAGACAATACCCATTAGAGCCTTGACTTGAGTCATTTTATATGGAGGAGGGAGTGTGTGTGTGAAGCTGGCACAGGGGGAGTGTGTATTATATCCATTCTTTTGCCCCGCGCAAAAAAATGGAGGGACAGCAGATGTGTGTGTGTGTGTGTGTGTGTGTGTGTGTGTGTGTGTGTGTGTGTAAGGGGAGGGGGCTTGTTTCTGTCTATGCATCAAGAGTGTAAACACGGTTATACTCATAAAGTAATAATGGCTTATGATAATAACTGTGGCTCTGCAAACATGCAGCAGCGTCAGCTCGCAGGAAGTTCACCTGCAGTGCGCGGAGCCAAAGACAGACTCCGTCTGACACTTTCTTCCTTTGTGACCATCAGATAAAAAAGAGGCTTCGTGTTAGTCCTTCACTTGACATACAAATGCATCAATAGCCACAACTTCAAAGAAAGGGATGTTACATATTAATGTTAAACACATGCTGGTGAATATATGGCATGCAGATGCACATCGTGAATGGACTATTTATTATACAGTACTTTTTCTTTCCAAGAGCTTTTTACAGCACTTCACATGTACCCTTTCACACACACACACATTCATACCCTGATGGCAGAGCCTGCCAACTGAAGATACACAAGTTTACACGCAGCTAGCTTACAACACGGCTACCAGGAGCAATTTGCGGTACAGTATCTTGCCCGAGGACACATTGACTGGACTGGGAAGCCGGGAATCGAACCGGAGACGCTCTGATTACTAGACAAGCCACAGCTACTGGTCATTTCCCAGTGTTAACTTTCTATCCATTTTTTCTGCTTATCCATCCATCACATATATAGCCACACGAGATGGTAAATACATGCAAAAGCATAAGACCGAAGATTTATATGATAACTGAGCCATCCCATGACAACTGAACAAACTCCCTGCACAGAAAAAAGAAGGCAATTTAAAGATCTCAACTCGGCTTGATTGTTGGACATCATAAATATGCACAGCCATAGCATGACATCCCATGATCACAGTAATCGTCTACTAACTGTAATATTAAATTATCCTATCTGAGCTGACATCTGGCAATCAATCCAATTGTACAAGCGCCCATTCACCTGACCCGCATTTTGATGTGATGTTGAGGTGACAGTGCTAATCATTCTGACAACCGGCACAGATGAAAGAGAAAAGAAAAGCATAAAAATCACACGATGAGGAGGCACAATGAATGAAATACACTTTGGAAACTTTTCATAGTTTAGACTAGTTCGGCCAGAAGGTGGTTGAAATCTTCATCATCATTTGGGCATTTGAACCAACAATCATCACCGTGCGGTCTCAGCAACATGTTTTTAAGATCATTTAAAACTGCTTGTTAATACAGTTTTGATTTAACACTTTCATCACTTGATTGTCCAACTCATCCTGTTATAATCTCTAAATACAAAGATGGCGCAGTGTCATTATTTGGTTGTTATCTGCCCTGTCCTCGTTGTCGTTTGACGAAAAGTCACTTTGGTGATGTGCGTTCTACCCTATCCATCATCATTCCAAATGACCCTCTGCACTCATACAGTGTTTCCTTGGTGACACCTCCTTCAGGAAGTCTCTCTTTGCTCCTCTGAGCTGAAGACTTCCTTGTTGATTAAAGACTTGATCAGTTTCTGGGTTATGTGATGATGAAGGATAGAGATGTAAGAGAGATGATCATGGGCGATGGTAATAAACTATGGATGGCGGCCTGATAATTCATATGAGAGCTGCACACTTTGCAGTTCCCTCCCTGTAATGCACACATATTAGAGTGCATTAATGAATAAAGCTAGACTAATATCTTGACTTCTTGCAATGTCTTTGTTGGTTTTGTATATTACATTGGATCTAACGCTGCATTGTTTAAAGGGCTGTTTTTGAAATGGCCTTGCCAATTCTTTTTTTGATGTAAGTGTCTGGCAAGTGTTTCTGAGCCCAATCACATCTTACAAGTTGTAGTTTCCTCCGTGACCACATCACCAAAATTGCTCTCCCTGCATATGCAATAACATGTCAGTGCTGCAGAACAGAATCTCATTCCATGCCCAAGCACTGACAGTTTGCAGCGTCCTGAATGACACATAAAATGCTTTGGGGGTGCTGATCCCTGACAGCGAGAGGATATCATCTGTCTGTGCCTTCCAAAACTATTACTATTAACTGTTACTACTATGGTTTGGTAAGTCTCGGTCTTTGGTTAGGACCTCATTGGTTTTAAAAAGAACCTAACAAAAAAAAAAAGAAATCCAGCTGGGGTCCTTGCTGAAAAACATCCTCTGCTGGCTTCCCACTTGCGAACACTACCAGCTGGGTTGGTCGAAATGCCTGCTGGGAGCTGCAGTGGACACATTATATCCATGTAGAGTAAAAAAAAAAAAAAAAAAAACTGTGGAACTAGACAGCAGTGTGTGGGTGTGTTTTTGGGTCTGTCTTTTTGGTTTGGCAACAAAAACAACAAGAAAAAAAAATATTTTGATAATGTAATTTTAACAATCTTGCAAAAACACAACATGTCTGGTCGAGATATTTGGATGCGTGTTTCAGCTTCAACACGGTTCAACCTTTTTTGTTCTTCCAAACCTTTCTGACTGCTGTGCACAAACCCAGTTTTCACACTCACAGCTGGATGCTACCCACTATAACCAGTCGGATCTGCTGTCCAAAGAAGCAGCTCCAGTCAAGCACTTTTAAGACTTAAATGCTTTGCTAAAGAGCACCTTGATGTGATGTGAAAAGGGTATCCTAATAAAAACAGCTACACTGTAAAAAAAAAAAAAAAGAAGAAGAAACAAGCATCCCAGCATCCCCTGCTGGCTTCCCACCTGCAAACACTACCAGCTGTGTTGGTTAAAACGCCTGCTGGGAGCTGCACGGGTGATCCACTGGCATGTTTCTGTACCAACAGTTACAGCTGTACAAACCATGTGTGCATCTTTGCATTATCGTCCACAGTTTAAAGCCACCGGCGCGTTTAATCTTAATCTGCTATTACAACATATGGCATGATATGATACACCCAAACCCAAATAATATGTGCAGTTATTGCACTCTGCGTTTCCACATGCGCGCAAACACCTGCAGCTTCCAGCTGAGCAGGCTTCCACTTTGCTTTTGTCTGATAGGTTCTGTTGATTTTTTTTTTTTTTTTTTTTTCTGGGCCAGCCTCTCTCATCAAAGTGATTAAGCAATTACACTGATTGTGCCGATGCTCAGAAGAACGAGGGAAGGGCCCTCGAGTATTGAGTGCTAAAGCTTTCTTGGAGATAACGACTTAATTTGTGCCTAATCAAAATAAAGCCCGTTCTCTTAAATCTCCAACCTTCCTTCAGCACTGGGTGGCTCAGGGAATTGAGAAGGTATCTTTAAGAGAAACCGATGGAGAAGAGAAAGCCTCTTCTGGAGTCTTTTCCAGCTTAAATATCATTTTTTTAATTAATAAGGCTGGGTTATATACAATTCACACACGCGGTGTTATCAGGAAATGAGGCCTCTCTTTTCTCTCCAAATGAAATAATAATTAGCACATCAGAACTGATAGAAGATGCTGCACGTATCCAACATGAAGCCCAAGAGTTTGGGGATTAAATCAACATGCAGTTTGTCTCTTAGCGCCGCTGTTGGCATCAATAATGAACAGTCTGAGTCCTCTGGATCACTAGCAACAGACCCTAATGCACGAATTCCCTAAGTGCCGTTTTCTTTCTGACACACACACACATAAACACCCCAGTCATCATTTTCCCATCAGGCCACTGCAAATATCAGGTCTTTCTCCATGTGCTGACATTTCTTTTGCCCGCTCATTTCACCATGAAAGCCAGCCCGAGCACACGCAGCACGCCTCTTTAGGCACGCTGGATTCAACATCAAAAATTAATCACAGCAAAACTCAAATCACAACCGTGACGGGGCGACACGAATTAGGACTGCTGAGTCGTGCGTGTGTGTGTGCGTGCGTGCGTGCCTGCCTGCCTGTGTGTGTCTGTAGGGAGTGAACAACATGGAGAGAAGTGAGAGAGAAACTAAGGGAGGGAGGGATGGGAGAGAAATAGAGGAACTCACCCCGGGAGGATATCTCAAGGAAGAGGCGGGGGTCTGCAGCGCGTATCGCCGCGGTGTACCGATCCTCTATCCCGGGCACTTGCGCCCTTTTCTCGGGCATGAGCCGGACCCTGAGGCGGCCCCCCTCTGCGCCCAGCCACCACTCCAGAATAGTTGTGAGGTCCATTTCCAGGGTGAACACCGGGGCCTCCTCGTACACAGACAGCCCCCCGCATCCCGTCTTGACTATATCCTCTCCTATTTCCACCACAACTTGGTTTGATTTCCTGCTGGCTTTCGTCAAGCCCAATTTCAGAACTTTGGACAGCGGCCGTTTGTAGAAGAAGGGGAGCTGTCCATCAACAGACGTGTTCCTCAGCGCAGAGTCCGTAGTAGACGTGTCCACGAAAGTAGATATGGTTTTCTGCAAAGGTATGCAGTGCATTTTCAAGTTTGCGCGCACCGTGTAACATCCGCGAAAAGTCTGGCAGTCGCCGTTCAGGGGTCTTTTTATGAACTCTGCCAGGTAATAGCGCAACAGAGAAGGGACCGCAAAATCCACAGCCAGGGTTTTCCTCTTAAGCCTGGAGTTTATGGTTTGGTTCAAGTCTCTCTTGCCCCCGGTTTCCCCGCTGCTTCCACCGGTAGTACCGCCGCCGCTGATGTTGCTGAAGTCGGCGGTGGGGGGATCCATACCCGTCGTGGTCCTTGGCGAGGCGCACTGCAGCCCAGCGAAAAATGCCGCAGAACAAACAAGCAAAAACAATATCCTGGCGTTCATGGTGAAATAATTTCAGTCTTTCGTTTAGGAGAAGCTCTCCTTAATCCCACCCTTCACCGCTTCTTCTCTCTGCTCGTGTCACATACGCAGCGCAAGACCACAAAGTGCGAATCGATGATCCTGCGGGTCCTGCGCCTCTTCGCCGGTGCGCACCCGTGGCAAGACGAGGGGGAACTGGGTTTCACATTTGTTTCCCACTGACTGTTGCTGTCCTCCCTTCTTCATCAGACGGAAAAAAGTGCCATGTCTCCTCTCTGTTCCTCACACACGCATTCACACACAGACGAACACGCACACACACACACACACACACACACACACACAAGCACACACACGAACGCACGCGCACCTTTAAGACAATGCCTTTTATCGCCGGTGCGAACCCAGCGAGTCGCTCTCCGGGACGCTGATTGATATGCCGGTCGGGTCCGCTCCGGTGGCTTTCAAAGACTCCCTGTCTCTTGGCACAGTTGTGGCGGCGGCACAAGTGGTCTCTCTGTCTGTCAGCGGCGGGATGCAGCGTCTCCCTCTCTCTCTCCCCCCTCCCTCGCAACTAAATCATGAATTCGCGACCAGTTTGGAGAAGCGGAGCATCAATTAAAGTTTTAAACATAATCATATCGTACAGTCTTCGCTAATTGGAAAGCCTGGCAGCAGCCTCTCGGGTTAATTGCCTTGCTGATGGTTTCGGCGCTCATTTGCTCAGAACCGGTATCTCCGGTCGTCTCTGTCATACCAGTACACGCGGCAAAGTCGTCCACACATCCATTTGACGTCAATATAAGACGTTTTCCCCGAACACGACTCCCTCGCGAAAAGCCTTCAGCAGTCAGCGTAGGAGCCTCCGCCGCGTTATGGACGCTCTGATGTGCCCTCAGCGCAGCCGTAATGGTGCCTGGTATCTTTATTGAAATTAGAAATGCCAGGAGGTATGGCAGCACAACGCCACAGTTTGTCTCTGGTGATTTTTTTCCAATGAATCACCGAGCCTCTGTGTCCGGAAATTAGATTGGATCAGTCGCGCTCACCCGTGTTGTGTGCAAATCAAATAGTTTCAGAGGGAGGCCGTTTGGGTTGGAGCCCATTTGGCTTTTGTGTTATGTCTGATGTGAAGAGGCCAATATGTCCTTAAAACATCAGGGGGGAGAGGGAGGGGGCTTCTCCTGCCATCCTGTCAGTTCATTTGCCACACACACTTCCCCCTTAATTGGGAATCAAGGGGTCAGTGTTTAGGGGCAGGAGGAAAGAAATGCCAGAAAATGCTCATGTGGCCACCCCTCCCTCACCTAAACACACACTTCAACTCTCTCTCTCTCTCTCTCTCTCTCTCTCTCTCTCGTCTCTGGCTCCAAAAGTTGAATCCTCCGCTAGATGGCGTCAGCAGACACTCATGGTAATTCACGCTCCTCAGTTTCACAGACAAAGCCGTTAAAAGCTCTAATTGGTCTGCGATTTTTCACACAGTCTCATTAAAGCCTTATCTGTAGAAGAGGATAAGGGCCCCATGTGAACATTTCATATGAGCAATCACAGAAGACTCCATAGAATAAGAGGCAGATCTCAAGCATATGGCTATACCAATCTCTGGTTTGCAGGGGAGGGATATGGATATAGTAGAGGTGCACTGTCGCCTCACAGCAAGAAGGTTGTGGGTTCAAAACCTGCTGCCAGCTGGCTGACCCCGTGCCTGGGTTCACTCTGGGTGCCTTGGCTTCCTTCATGCATGTTAATAGGTTAATTGGTGACTCTAAATGGGCAGTACGTGTTAATGTGAACTGTGAATTTTTATTTGTCAGCCCTGTGGGGAAGGGGCGACCCGTCCAGGGTATGCACCACCTCTCATCCAATTTTAGCTGGGATTGACTCCAACCTTCTGTAAAGGCTCAGTGGTTATAGAGAACAGTTTAACACATGTAACTTTCAACTCAGGTGTTGAAATACCTTAGCCAAGATACTGTCAGTGACTTCATCAGTTTGTATTTTGCAGTTGGGTTTCTCTGATCCAGTGTGCTCCATCCTATGGCGCCTATGGCACTATATAGAGATGTTTTCTTTGGTAGCGTAAAAAGAAGTGACGGCCTCTAAGGTAAAATTTTCATTTTTATGAGCAATAACTTGAAACGCCAAACTTTTTTTTGTTGCTTTTGAAGTTTCATGTTGTGGGTGAGGATATATATATATATTTTTCTGTCTGTTCAGGTGAAGTGAACGGAAAAACTGAAGTTCACATTGATGACCCTCCAGTCAGAAACGTGTTCGGCTGATGCCTTCTTTAATGCACACGTCCGGCAAGAGACACAGTAGTTGCAGGTGTTCATAATTAAAGCAAATAATAAAAAAAAAAAAAAAAATGAAAATGTGGTTACGTGGGTAAATTAACAGGTGAAATTATACCCAAGAAATAAATCAGATAAAAACAAACTTGTATGCTCAGCACACAGTTTTGTTTTTTTTTCCTCCAAACTGCTTTTTGTAAATTTAGAAATCATCTGCACTGCAGCTGTGCTTCACCTGCCCCATGGATGTACAGTATTTTGGTGTAGGATTCCCATATGGCTTCCCATATTAATGGTTATGGCTATTTTTACAGCTTACAACAACAACAAGCGCCTCTGATTGGACAACATTAATTCCTGTTTAAGCCACAAGAAATGTAGAGGTGATTGTGATTAATTTTTTAACAGGAAGAACTCAACTCCGCTTAGCTCTGCACAATACAATGGCCTTCCTTCCTGCTAATAAAGCAGCATCAATTGCTGTTTAGTTACAAATGTATTACCTATAACTACTTTCTTCTTTCCTGATTGAGGAAGGAGATTGCTTCTGTTTCCTGGGGGTTAATTGGGATGCACAGTAGTATGTGAATTATTAATATATTTATTGATTGATTGATCATCGTCTTGTGCCTGCATAGTTATTACCCAATAAAGGAACTGTCCTTCAGCGAGGCTATCCTTTGTCTCTAATCACCTTTTCAATTGCTGCCTTAATATATACTCCATTGCCATAATTGGACAAGGCAAGCTTGCTGTATGTGTGATGGGGTTGTAAACAGACGTGTGCTTCTCTGTGCAGAATTTTTTTTTATGTCAAGGTTTGTGACACAGTCCTATAGGTATGACTGCGTTATTATCAAGTCCTTTTCTAGTTTTCTCCGTTTTTTTTTTTGTTTTTTTTTTTTTATTTGAACCTGCCCCACAAATCTGTTGTTGAAGCAAATTCACATTTCTATAGGTGTAAGATGTCATTTTTGAGTCGGTTTTGAATCTTCTGCCCTGACCTGTGGTGGAACAGCAGAGGAGAGAGCAGAAAATTAGACCCCGAAGCACATGAGTGAAAGACTTTGTTTCTTTATTCATCAGGCATTCTGCCCAATAGCGGAACACATTATTCACGACAAGTTGTTTTATTCATGGTTGGACAAGATGAGGGCTCATAAATGGTATGGGAGGGACTGAATGAGCCTCGCATGGAGCAGGGGAAGGAGGGAGAAACAGTGGCAAACACCCTGAACTCCTTTCAGTATCTAATCTGTAATGCCGTACTCGCGAGTGCCAAGCCGCTGGTACAATGTTACATCGGACGCCGGATTCATGTACATGATATCGTACACGAGTACTGGAGACTCTACTCGGTTGCCTGAGTCAAGGTGAGCCCGTGCAACCGGGGCTTCCAGCTAGTGTGGCTGAATGCAAGTTTGATAATTTGGGTGCGGAGGCAAATGAACTGTGGAAATGGCCTAACCATTCACTGAAACAAGACAATATCTGGGGTTATTAATAATAGATTAAACACATCGGTAATGTTAGACAAATTGATTTTTAACTAGCAAAACCCAAAGTCAAGCGTTCTAGCCGGAGTTCCATTTCTCACACTAAATTGATTTTGATGAACAGATATTTATGTGCATAATTGTGATCCAGATGAATTCATTCGGAGCACTGCAGAATATAGAGTAAGAGGTGGCTGTGGGATGTATGGGCTGCAGTTTGTTAACAGCCCTCGCTGTATTCTTGATAATTGGTGTGCATTTTGAAAGCCATCTACCAGACCGCCAAGTAGAACTTAATTACTTTCTGATTGATCACTCATTTCCATTTTTCGGTCCTTATGGAGTAAAATGAACCAAAGCCTGGACATCGGTTTCACGCATTGCCATGAGTGCCATTTACCAGCTTTGGTGTTCATTTCATTGCAACCATGTTTGGTATCCAGCTCACAGGTCAGTGTGCGGCAAAAGGTCGGTGGAGGAGTGGTAGTGTGATAAATTACAGACAGATAAGTTCCTACAAAGACCCTCACCCCCCCACCAGAGCACCACTTTTCATGGCGTCTGGTAAACCTCATAAATCAGCAGCTGAGTCCCCACAACTAGTGACCCTTTCAGCCAGCATCATCGTACTTCACGGCCCGGTCCATCCACTTTCTGCATGTCCCAACCTCAGACGCTTGCTAGAAGCAGAGATGGATGTTCCCAACACATTCCTCTGGAGTTGTCAATCTACCTCTCTTTCTCCCTTTCCCACAGCCTCACAGACCATTTTTATCTTTTGTCTTTTTTTGCCTTTGTGCATGCGCAACACGTGTCTGCAATGATTGAGGAAGGAGCTGCTGAGTCTCGCGCACCCAAGCCATGCATTTTACAATGCCGAGGCGACAGTCCCGCTTCCTTTAGCATTCCCACCTCATGACATTTTTTCTCTTAGTTCCATAAATCAAACTCCGAGACCTGCCGAGTTGAAGAAACGAAATAAGGCTTTTGAAGAAAATAGGGAGGGGAAAAGAGGCTTTTGCACAGAACGTTTTCAAGATTTGGAGAGTTTCCTGTTGACAGCTGTAATAAGAGTTTGGGGCGGTCATCTCTTATGGTCCACGTTCACAGGTGCATGGGGGTAAACTTTTGATAAGTGGCAATTCCCTGGGTATTGGAACTTGAAAAATGTCAGCCTTTTACCTCCAGTCCACTGAGCCCTCTGCATGACCAACGCTCACATTAATCATTGCACTGCAAGGCTTGAGCCTGATTTTAGCCAAGTAGTTAGCATGTTACGATGCTGATTCACAGAAGTGCTTCCAGCTTCCCAGAAGCATAACTCTTATTCTGATTTAGCAGACAAAAACAGAAAAACTGAAAAATCCATCTAACATTTTGGAACAGCAGTGTTAATTGAATGAGTAGAAGCTTCCTGTCCATTTCACCTGCCAAATGTTAGATTATAACTTCCACGACTCCCGATGTGGCATGAAATTTGATCCAGACAGCTATGAAAAGTAGATACACTTAGTTAGACTAATGGCAGACATTAGTCTTTATAAAAGGTTGAGTTCGCATTCCAGCTTCTCCTGATGGAAGTGTGAAAAACTGCCATGAATTTTCACATGATTCATGCAAAGTGGACAATCCATTTAAAAAAGGCTGCAGGAGGGTATGTGGTGCAGGGTGGGCGAAGTTTTGTTTTTCATTGTGACTCCTTTGACCTGGGAAGTTCTGCTCCAAGACTTTTCTGAAATTTCTCTTCACTTTTGGACAGTGTACTCATGTTTGCCAAACTTCATCTTCTGTACGAGACACGCCGCTCCTCTGTCTGCCTCTAACCATATGGTAATGTATACCTGCTGGTCCCCTGATCATTTCCAATTACAGCTCCTAAAATGCAAATACACTGTTTCAAACTTGAATTAAATGGAAAAGGCCGCTTAAAAGAGACATTCCACATTTACATGTCAAAGTCATTGGGCGTACTATGACGCATGTGTAAACAGTTGTATAATGTCTTCAGTGTCTCTGGAGGATTTTTGTCAAGTCTGAGTGACATGACTTGATTAATGTCACTGTGTGTAAGGAGATACATTTGAATAATTGTGGCACATACTCTAAGAGGTATAGGTTTTCTAACATGAATTGGTTCTGTTCTGGTTCTGATTATCAATAATTGATTGATGGATTACCACAAAGATGCAGGATTTTTTTTTTTATTGTTCTGCAATTGGATATTTTATATATTGATTTCAGTTAGACTCAGTATATATGAATTCAACATCTTTTACAGCCGCGAAATGTACTGATTTTTTTGAGACTTGGTTTCAGTGCAACAAGTTATAAACTCCTCATTTAGATGATCATATTATAGAGTTATTATGGTGAATGTGTTGGTAAATAGTTCACTATATACATGCCCAGGAGACACTGAGAAACATTAGTATTCATTTGAAGTCATGGTTTTGGCCACCTGCAGAATTTAAGTCCAATATTTGTTACCTTTGATTTGGTGTCTACCGACTCCTGAGGCAAAGCTACTAAATGCTCCACTACGTTCACCAGCTAACCGCAAACTGTATCTGTTTGTTCTTCAGAGTACAATGAATGAGAGATTTTACACTGACTCCGAAACAGGGTTGAAGGGTCTAATGACCACTATCCAGTTGCATTATGGGATTTATGGGTCAATGTCATGTTCATTCATTGTTCTTGGAGTGACCCAAACTAGGGACAGAAAGTTGTGATAACTGAGCCTACTGCTACATCGGTTTTGACCTTTTTCTTGTGAGTCTTCTTGCAACTTAATTGCTGGAGTACCACGACACTTCTGTACTATACTACTGTAGAGTGGCTGGTGACTCACGCTCACAGAAACACATTCAATCATTATGCTTCTTTGGAAGGAACATTTCATTTAAAGATCTGACATTTTTTAATCAGAAGTTCGGTGCAGTTGCTACACTTCTGTGCTTAAACAATTTCATTCATCTCCATCTCTGCAAATGACTAGATTGTTCTCTAAATAGATTGGGAATGATATGGTTGAGGTTTTTATCGTTTCAGCTTCATTTCCCGTTTCTCTGCGCAAACCATCTTCTCCCTTAAAAGCTCAGAGGGAGACTGAGAAGATGGAATACGTTTGTGTTTGTGTTATCACTTTATCCTGTTGGCTGGGCACCTCATAATGAATTCATTGCCTCCGTTCGTTCCACTACTTTCAGGCTTTATCGAAAATGTTTAAAAATTGACAAGCTGACCACTTCCAAAGAAATTCATCATTCCCTGAAAATGAATTTCTACAACCACAGGCCTCCAAAGTAATGAAAAGGATGTAGGTTAAAATGGGAATCAGCCCGGGCACTCAGAGGTTCTTACAAAAGTCAACTCACACTGACACACACATACACACACACACACACACATATATACACAGAGACAAAACACACACCCAAACAATACCATAGGACCTTATTATCAGGCATGGGATTACAATCTCTACGGTTTTATATGCTTAACGCTTCCAAGTGCTGCTTTCTTCATGTCAAGGCTTATCCCTCCATCTATGAAAGCACATTTTTCAAAAGCCCGCTAGCATACACTTGCATGGCTTTGTACATCGGAATGCGTTTAGCGTCGAGATCATTCATCACCCATCTGAAAACACACTGCTGATCTGAAGCCGTGCATGCCTGGAGCTCACCTGAGACCTTCTGAGTCACCAGAAATGTTTCCTGTGCTCACGCTCATCCTGCATAAATGAATACACAGGAAAAAGACTTATCCTAATGCTTCATTAAATCAACATCAGACTGCGTCAATGCATCAGTCATCCAGGCCGGTCAAGGTAGCTCCAGCAGGCTCTCGGATTTTGACTGATCATTCAATCGCAGTTATGGATTGGATGGATGGGCGAAGAAGTCACTGTTAGAGCTCTCCTCAATTAGTTAACCATCGACCTGCCACAGCCTAATGGGCCATTGGCGGTCGACTTCAGCGCCGCATCTGATGAATTCCCACTCTGGAACCAGAGACGGGGCAATTGGGCGGCTGGATGGCGAGGACCAATTCAATCTCCTTCACGGATCAAGATTCCCTGGGACAAAAAGGATGAGAGAGGGGATGGTGCCATCGAGGGCTGTGGGGTGATTTTTCACTGGCCCCTTGTCAATATAACCTGACGGTGTGCTGCAGCACGTTAGGACTGAAAATGATGTATTGGCTGCATGGAGCATGATACAGGGCATGCCCAGCATTTGACTCGGTGACATACATCACAAGGGAGAGGTTAGAGGTGAATTAATAGTGAATTATCTGGTGTCAGGGGAGCGGTGAGGGGGTCAGTGTAGAGGATGAATACAGTAAGGAGGAGGTGAGCACGAGACAAAATCTGCACGTTTGTTGTGCCTTTGGAAAGAGCAAACCTCGTATCAATGACTCAAGTTTAAAAAAAAAAAAAAAAAAGAAAAAGAAAACCTCAGAACAGGGTGGCATTTGGGGTGAAGCGTGGGGGGATGCGAGTGCCAAAAATAGACTGCAGCATCGCTACTCGACTGTGCATCTTCAACGCACAGTCTTCTTTCTCATCTTGGGAGAAGCATCAGTTTATTTTTCCTCTCTCCCCTTCTTTCAGTCTCACCCCTGTTTCCTGGTAACAGACGTGTGTGTGTGTGTGTGTGTGTGTGTGTGTGTGTGTGTGTATGTGTGTGTTCACCCTGTTGGTCCACAGGAATATAAATCACAGCACTTAGTATGCATATCTGAGACTTTTCATTTCTCCTTCCTCCCCCCCAAAAAAAAGAAGAAGAAGAAGAAGAAGAAAAAAACAACCGCAGAACCACAGCTGCAGGAATATATCGCCAATACATGTACTCCAAAATACAGCTTACAGTCACACAGAAAAAGGGGAACAGGCAGGTCGGTGTGGGAGTTATAGCATGTGTTGACCATCGAGAAACGAACAAGTTGGCAGGAAAGAAATTGCCCTCATTTCAGTATCTTGTTTTCTCCAAATTGCTACTAGTAAAAGCAGATGCGCCCCCCAAATCAACTGGCCTTGTGGCCCAATGTTTCAATTTCTTTTAGGTTTGTTTATTACCATCTTGGCTGCAAAGTCTACCCCTGCCGCGCTGCTTTCTTCACTATACCTGTGTTCTGTGTCTGTGTGTCCTAAGCCTGCTCTCTACAGTCTGCAGTCGTCTTATTGTTCAAACTCTGACCTACATGCAAGAGCTAAGCCTAGATGAACACCAGCCGTTGACAATATTATTCTTTTCTCTAATGCATTTCATAGTCTAGCAAATATCAAAAAAGAAATGTCCTGATTCAAACACATGAACACATGTAGGAGCCATCGGCCGTGTGATTTTTTTTCCTGCTATATTTTCCCATTTTACACACAAGATAAGTCTGCTATATCAACATCCATTCAGCGTTAAGCTGCCTGCTCAGATATCTGTATTCTGAAAGCACGTCGGTGCTCCAAAGCAAGTCACATATTGCCAACGAGTGCTCCATAAGAAGAATAAACAGTTGCAGTCAGGCACAGCTGCAGGAATTCTAATTGAAAGCCATTTAAATACGCTTCTGCCTGAAGTCTGGACGAGGGATTGTTCTGACAGGGGAAACCTTTTCCTCAGCTTTGCCTGAAGCTGACCACCTGGCTGGCATTTAGCATTATTTGTCAGTCCTTTCACTTGTGTGTGCATGCGTGTGTGTGCCCTTAGAAAAATTTCCCATGTATTCATTTGGTAATGCAATGCAAATCATACATATCCTGTTTGATCTTGACCTTTTTTTTTTTTTTTATTAGTATATAATCGGTATTATTACACTCTTAAAATTGAGATATGGATGAACGGAAGAGTAAACAAAGCGTGTGAATGTCTGTACTTACTGTCCAAATAGTTGATGACTGTGATCTTTTCCTAATCTTAACCAAGTAGTTGAAAAAAAAACAACCTCACTTCAAGGTCGTGTTAGTAGCTGTTTTTGAGCTCAGTCATATTGCCTGATCTTCATCAGATGCGTATGGATTTTGCCCGTTTGGAACTAGAATGAATTTCCATTTTCGTGAGCACTTTGAAAGGTGGCTATGATCAATATTTTAAATTAACGTTGGATGACATGTCTACTTGTATATGGCTTGTAGTGATGAACACACAAAGAAATACCACTCAACTCTGCAGTTCCAGCTAAGGAGCCAAATATTTTCATTAAGAGTTGGTGGAGAAAACTGAGATAAAAGTAGAGTGCATTTTGACATTTATCGGGTGTCCATTTGAAATAATTTAACATATATATATATATATATATATCTGCTAGAGGGCGGCACGGTGGTGCACTGTCGCCTTACAGCAAGAAGGTTCCTGGTTCGAACCTCGGCTGGGGAGGTTTGCAAGACTGTGTGGAGTTTGCATGTTCTCCCCCCGTCTGTGTGGGTTCTCTCCAGGTTAATTGGTGACTCTTAATTGTCCATAGGTGTGAATGGTTGTTTGTCTCTACAACCATGTGATGAGCTGGCGACTTGTCCAGGGTGAGAATTTTCAGCTGGGATAGGTTCCTTTCCCACTGTAGCCCTGATGAGGATAAGCGGTTTCAGATAATCAATGGATGTTCTTGTTGCTTTAGAATGATCCCAGATTTAGCCAAACCATAACCACTGCAGAATAATTGTTGTTACAGTTTTGGAAGGCACAATGAACGACAATGAACAAGCAACACAGGACTGTAAAGACTACACATAAATGCAGTTTTAAGACAAGAAGTTTTAAGTTTCAAGATAAAGGATGCACTATGCCTATAATGTATGCATATACAAATTCTATGTACTGCATTAATACCCATACCCATATGTTTTCTTAAAAGGTATTGTAATCGTCTTGCACCCAATATTAACATTTTCTGCCCCTGCCTCATGTTTGTCTGGCTGTTATTTGATCTGAATAAATAATACCCAACCACAAAAGTACCCAGTGTCTTTGAGATAAAATATGAGGCCTGCTCCAGAAAAAAAAAGAAAGCAGGCTTTCGCTGCTGTCAGAGCTGTAAGATACACTGAAACTATGATAAATTCAACAGACAATGTGTTGTTTTTTGTTGGAGGACTTGATAGGTCAAGGTTTTCCTTTAAAAAAAGAAATACTACTATCTAGTATTGATCCATCTATCCATCCGTTTTCCACCATACAGTTGTCCGTGAAGGGACACTGTAGGGCTGGAGCCTATTTCCAGCTCGCACCATGGTATCACGGTTTTATTACTTATTTAAAAACATCCATTCACACTCACAGCTACTAGCAGTTTAGACAGTGCTTACTACTGCATTACCATTCTACCGACATAATATTGATCAACAAATGCACTTCATTACATACAGTATATTACTTCAAATCCTGCCCCCACATTACTCATCGTAATGCATCTTTCACAATAAATGCTGCGTGTTGCTCTTGTGGCATTTCACAGACATTCTAGGACATGCATTAGTGTTTATGTACAAGCTTAGTCTGAGATAGAACAGTCATGATAGCAGCCAGTGAACAAGCCCGTGTTTATCTTTTGCTGTATTCGCAGTATCTATCCAAAACATCTGGCACTTGAACAGCAGCTTTCCTCATTCCGCATGTATCCCTCTGATAGAACTATGGATTAGTATTATGTCTGCAAGTACAAGAGCTGCAGCTGTGGTAACTAAGTCCATTTACTCAATACAATTTTGAAGCACTTTGACTTCATTTGAAATTCATTTTTCATATGTATGCTAATTTTTGCTCCACTCTCTTTAGGTATAGTTATTAAGATTGAGGTTTTTCATACAAAACGGACGATCGTCTTGTAACATGATGTATAGATTAAACTACCGAACTGTCTCAAGTTGAAAAATTAACTCTAACTTGACCAACTACAACACTGAAGTACATGTTACATGTTCATCAATAATAATGATCCAGTGAGATAATAACATGAAAGCCTCGGCCCGCTGTGACTCTGTAATGGATTAGTGGCCATTGATGATGGATGGATGGATGGATGGATGGATGGATGGATGGATAGATTTAATAACACTGATAGGATCCATAGATCATAATGAATAGTTTGACTTTTTGATACTTTAAATACATTTTATTGCCCATAGTTCTATAATTTTAGGTAAGTAAACTATTGAATGCAAGACATGTAACAGGGTCTTTTATCTTTTGTCTTGTACATTGAAACCTCTTAAACAGTGAAGAAGAAGATACTCAAGACCCTTAAGAAACTTCTTCTTCACTGCCTGTGCACGCCCATCCCTTTGTTCCTTTGCTCATTACCGCCACCAACCGTTGATTAGTGATATAGCGTGGAACTGCTCGTGCGTGAAATTGCTTCATAGTGCTACTAATGGTCAAAAACTCAACAGCGTGCCGACAGAGTTAAAGATTTAATTTCTTCCACCAGTGAACAGTTGTAGGACTGCATGAAAAATTAAATACACTGTACGAGGATGAAGGTGATTAAAGACAATGAAACGTCGATGTCTGTCTCTGCAGTATATGCAGCATACAGAATACCATGAGATTAAGAAGCCGTGAGTCTGACAGCACTGCATCTTGCCTCCTGTCTGAGGAAAGTACAAAAGTGTGGTCCACTCCACTTTTGGAATTAGTTTATTTGATCTTTTGACAGTGAAGCGAGAGGGATGAAATTCAATGGAGGTCCAAGGCCGGATTCAAGGGTATTGTGCTTAGATGGTGTGTATATATACTCACCCTGAACACAATGCTCCCATCCCGCCACTGCTCCACCCACCCTCACACCCACACACTTGAACATCCTGAGAAAAAATTGCCTCATAAAACTGCCAGAACACGTACCACAACTCAACTACAGCGTAAATACTACTGCAGGAATTTCTATGAGCACAACAGCACGGGGACATGTAGCTGTGCAGAGCGGCTGGATCGTTTGTGAGCTTTAGCGAAGAAACACCCTGGCTGGTTTACTAATTGCCCTCTTCTCATCATCTGCCCTTCCAATCCTTTTCCCCCCTTCCTGTCTTCACCTCGCCTCACCCCGCTCAACCTAATGAAGCTTTCCAGTCAGGAGATAAAGTAGTTAAAGTGTCCCGGTGTTTCCTTGTTAGCTCCTGTGAAGCAAACACATCAGGAGGGGGAGTAAATGGGGGAAACGTTACCCTCCTTAACCCTCCCCCGCAGTCTCCTCTCCTTTGTGCACTTGGAAGTCGCCTACACAAGTAAATCACAAGGGGGCAGGCATGAGATTTAAATGAGCCGATTAATCCCTGCGCTAATAATCGCTCTATTAGGAATGGTGGAGTAGTGATTAAAGCTGGTGGAGGGCACTGTGCACAGTGTTTTTTATCATGCCGTGTTTCAAGTAGATAAAACACCCAGGGGAGTGTGCGGTAAAATATACATTAAAAGGAGTGACTTTTTCATGAGAAATCTGAGCCCACACCTTAGAAGCGAAGAAGAAAAAACTGCAGGGATGGCCATTTTTTTCCCCTCCCCGACATAAAAATGTAAGTAAGGAGATTTTGTTCCTTGTTTTTCTTGTTTGTGGGACAAGTTTTTCACCCAGAGGGAGTTGATTCATCTTTGTTTGCGGTGATATACCTCTCAATGATATTCATTTGCCTGAGGGTTTGTTTCATAATCCTGTTTACTCGTGTTCCCCTCTCAGCACCCCATCTTTTTCCCTCTAATGTGACTCATGACTGTAGTTTTTCAGTGTTACTTTCGGTCTGCCTCTCTCTTTCTCTCTCTCTCTGTGCATCCGTCTCACCGCTGTCATACTCACTTTGTCTAGCCCGGCATAGAGAATCAGCTCATTCATACAGTCAGGTTTATTTCCTTTAACACTCCCTTAAACCAAGTCAATGAAGGTCAGAACTCCTCCCCATAATACTGCATTTGTTCCTGCTTGCTCCCCCATGAACTCTGGCTCCTCACTTGTGGTCCACTTCCTCTAAAGCTGTCTGACACATCGGTGTTCATGTGGAGAAGTGAAAGAGGTTGCAGACTCCATTAGCGGCTCTTACGTAATTTGGTTATGTCATCATTTAATTATATTTACATGCTACTTTGCAAAGCGACGGCAGAACATTTGGCAGGCGTCTCGCCCGTGTCCTTCATGATAACTGGCAAACGTGGAAAGCTGCCACGACAAGTAGCACTCTGTCATATTCGGCAGCATTGTCTTGCGGTTTGCTTTATAATCAGCACCGAATGAATCATACACGTAGAAGTGGAGCAGACCGGTGTCTCTCGCCGTATGTTGTAGATTTATTGAGGCTTTAAATCTCTAATAGTGACTTAGAGCATGTCCTTGGATGCACATTAAATTCCGGTGAATTATTAATGGCTCGCTATTAAATATTTTCACCTCTTTCTTAGGAACTGTCTTGTATGTGGGTATTAAGATTGAGTGAGGGCAGTCTGGGGGGGCGGGGGGTTATCCAACAGTAGTTAGGAGTTCACACAAGTCAGGTGGACCATGTTTAATGGAGCATCAAGGCTCTGACACTGTAATTTACAGTGGTGGTGGGAGAAAATATTTAGATTCTTTACTTAAAGGGGAACTCTGCAGACACATAAAGGTGAGTTTTTTTCTTGTCTCGAGGAGTAATACTCAGCCAGGAAATGTCTTCTGTGGCTCTAAAGGAGCTTTGTTGTGATTGAGAAAATAATCCTGGGGATGTCAGTGAGGTATTCTTGGCAACTTGGAGACTTGAGGTAGGACTGGTCTGACAAAATGCTATTGAGATGTATTATGTTATTTTCATAGGGTCCAGCATTTCTGGATATCGCCTCATTCTAGGGTCAAGCAACTTATAGCTGCTTGGGCAAGGCTTTGGGGATGCCAGTGTTTTGTCGAAAGTCGTTCATCCTACCAACTATCAGATGGATTCCCATTAAATTTTATCTGGAACACGACGTTCCAGGATGAACGTTAAAAACTTTGGCCATCCCCTGCCTTTTTTGTACAACCACTCCAGAGCCAGCATGGCTGCAGAGTGTTATACCATCTACATGGGAGACTTAGTATGGATAGAAAGTTAGCAGAGGAGCTTCAGAGCTCCATTGGTGTCTAGACAGAATGCCTTCAGGCACAGTATTGAGTGTAAGTAACCCACGTTTTGCCGGTATTCAGAGGCCAATACACAATGAGCTCAAGTGTAAAAATATGCTCTGGCCTGTGTTAAAGCGCGCACAGCAGTCCCCTTTGGACTTTTTGTGCAATATTTTATTGCTTTAGCACTACTTGAAGTGAAAGTGACTGATATAACAATGTACATTTATTCCTTTACAAGTGAAACTGCAAATTGGCTAATTTCAGCATGTCATATTATTGCAAATTTATATTTTTGGATTTTGGATCACATATTTAATATGTAGGCTGCTAGGCAACACGGTTGTTGGTCAACATGAACCTAATTTCAACTCTCAACGGCATTGTTAGGTGTTTTAATCCATACCAATGTATCTCATTTTACAAGCTGATTATATATGTTTGGATGCAACTGAAATAGTTTATAACTACCAGCTGCAGCTGTAAGAAATGTAGTGGAGTTAAACGTACAATATTTCACTCTGAAACATAAAGAAGTATGAATGTATACTCTCCAGCATCAGCCATTACCGTCTTAGGGTAAATATATCTACAATCTAATGTCCAGATGCAACACGTGCGTCTCGCAGCTCTCCTGTCATAAGTAATGATTCGGTTCACAATTATCAACCCCCCGCCCCGTTTTCTCCTGTGTACTGAGAATGCAGAAATAATGTGGCTACATTTATGCAATTTCTGGAGCAATTACCACAAGCCCAGCTAATGTAAATGGGTTTAATATCTAGGGGAGCAATGTTTTTAACAACCACCATTACAGAATACCATTTGTCGCTTTGATTAATTGCTTAAAGAGAGCCAAAGCAGAAGCTCCCATGCCAGAGCGCCTTTCTGCACACAGCACAGAATTCATGTCACATATATTTTCTCCTGGTGAAAGTAGGCATCATACATTCATACTATAAAGCTGTCGACTGCCTTGCATCACGGGTATGGAGAAGGGGCTGCAAAGACCAATAAAATGTAAATACAACTTTTTTTTTTATCAAAAACACAAAAGTAGCGGTTAAATCAAATTGTTCCATGAAACAAAATGTCAACGCAGCAACTTAACCAAAGACGTATGGAAGCTGTTACGATAGCACGAGGTGATTTTTCTTTCCATACCGGCTCCAAACATTCACTCAGACATTATAAACCTGAAAATTCTACATGTCCTGGATTGTCCCTGATTCATGCACCATGACCATCATGCCCTTTCAGACTGGATTTATTGCATTTATTTAATGTTCCCCATTACAAAGGCTCATCAAAAATTCTTTTCAGAATAATACAGTGTACAGCTTTCGCAGAGGTTTTCTGTAGATGTCTTACAAGGGAATTGTATTATTCTGTCTCAGGACAGCTTTATGTGGTCATCATGAAAAAAAATGTCCTTTGTTTGTATGTCTACCTCGGGAGATCGAATTCATAAGAAATGAATGAATTCTGAGTGTCTAGACTTTAATTTCTCCTTCCTGCTGTCCTCTGACTTCCTCTCAGTGGCTCTTTTCAAAGGCAATAGACGTTTTATAGCTGGACAGAAAGGAGATCTTTTCATGTTAACCGACGCCAATGGAGGTCAACGGCAACAATGTCATTAATGCACAATGAAGTCAGATTGCAGGCGGGACGTTTTCACTGGATACCGTAACTCACTTGGCTGTAAAACGTTTGTTGTCCCCTCAGGAGCCTCCACTTAAGCTTCACCTGGGGTTACATTACGCCGTCGTGTTCCTACAAGCAGGCTTTGCATTGCGACAGCAAGACCCGCAGACTTTACAAGGCTGCGGCACTGACTCTGCACCTCTCTCTCGGGATTTAAGGGTTTTAAACTATAACGCAGTCACATCCAAGCATGATCCTTCCTTAGCCTCTCTAACAGCTCAGCCGGCTCTTATTTCGCATCACGTTCTCCCCACGGGGGCGACTGTAAACAAGCCTTCGGCGTCACTCCACCCAACACGAGCTTCCTGACAGCGAGAGAAGACAGCCACTAGACAGACGGCGTACTCCACTGGGGGAAACGGGAAACAGCAGAGACCTCGAGAAGTACACCACCACCAGCATCCCTTCAGAAGCAGCCTTTTGTACACCAGTGATAAGAGGTTTTTCATGCACTGGGTTGACACGCTCATGGAGTCTACACGGAGGCAATGAAGGCATGCCTCTTGCGGTTTGAAGAAGCGATGTTTGATCCAATTTATTGAACATCCCCATTTTGAAAACAAGTCTCACATATTTGCAAAGAAGCCTGTGTTCTGTGAGTGTCAAGTCATCCTTGAAGAAGAACAAAAAAAAATAAATAAATAAAATAGAAAAAGTCAGTAGCCACAACAGACTTCCTTCAAATCTGCCACATCTTACCCAAAATGTACTCTTTGAACTCAAAAGAATTTCAGCTCTCTCGCAGCTATGAAGACATGATGATGCAGGACTTTTGGGTATATTGTGATTTGATTCAAGTCATTTCAGTGTCCCTCTCAGGCACATCCAAACTCAGGCCTTTCACCACCAGTCCACTCAGACCACTGTCCCAGCAATATTAACTCTTACTTTCTCTAAATCTTGTGTTTTATAAAGTGTGAGACACTCTAAAAGCAAAGCTCTGCAGTTTCTCGAGATGTCCAGAAAGCCTTTTTGGCACTATAATTTGGGACCATTTTCTTTTTTCCCTATCACTCCATTTGGGCTATTTTTCATCATGTACTTTAAGATATTGCTGTCACTGTTTTAACAAATCTTCAATACACTGAAATTCTGCTTCAGTCTGAGAACGTTTGGAGATCAGGAAGGATGTGTGTATGACTGGTCATTTAGTTTCGTGTTCAGCCTTTTCCGCTAAAACACAGTGAGATAATTACACTTGTCCGCGGTGTTTCTAACTAATTTATACTGTACAAATATTTTTACATATTTTTTCAGTACAAGGGCTCAGTAACAGATTCAGCTGTTGATGGTTTGTTGGGGAATGTTTGAATTGAAGGTGACACACCGGTGTGCTGCCTGTAATTTCTGATAGTTCATAAATCAACGGTTTGTAAAATGGTGTTGATTGAACTGTCTTTCTGGTGATTTCTTTATCAATTTCTGCTGCAGCACGGGAATGTTCAGGTTTACACGATGTAGAAACATGAACAATTTTACCAACCCAATCCAGTTGTCCAGGAAGCAGTTGGAGTTATTAGTTATTAGTTAATTAGTTATTAGTTAATTAGTCATTTTCTTTGTTGTGACATTAATTATTATTGTTGTGACACACTGCACTGTCCATCTTCATCGTCAAAACACCAAATGAGGACACACTTGTGCGCTTTGAAGCTTTTCCGGAGTCTCGTGGTGGTGCAACACCTTCCTAAGACTTAATGCTGGCTCATCATTTCTACATATTAAGTCTGTTGTGCAGTAATTAACCTGTTTGTTGGTCTGTTATAAGCAGCTCATTATCCCTGCGAGTTTCTCAGAGGGAGACGGCGTCTGTGTGACGAGGTCTGAGAATCTGCTTCATCATCAACATTTCTGTCCCGCGCTAGCTCTGTAAAGCAACAGCTGCTCTGTCTTGTTTGACAGGCAGAGGCGCTGATTAGCATTGCCATCAGCTGCTTATTGCTAGAGTGGCTAGATGATAGCTATTTAACTCTGATCTGCTTCTCTACCTTTGTAGTGCCACAGCTGCTGGAGCTCACAGGCCGAGATACGGTAGGAAAATGTGTGGTTTGATTTGGTTGGATTGATTTTGTGTACATATAATTATCCCTATAGGTAGAGTGTGCTACTATCATTACCTTTACAGGCAGCAAACTCCTATTTCAGCTGTCCTGTTCCATCTCTAAACTTGTATGGGGACGTTTGTTCCAGGCACAGATTGAAAAAGAAAAAAAGCACCGCTCTTCTTTGTCTGTGTTGTACCTCATTAATTTTATTCTTATTATTTGGTTAGTTATGGAGAAATGAAATCCATTGGGTTTTGAACAGTTTTACAACAATGTGAGCTTCATCCGTGCTAATAAGAGGTGCAAGTGATTAAACATCGAGTCACATAACTGAACTCTTTAATTATTTTGTCTCACTGATGTTTGACATGAGCAGAAAATCATCGGGCCCTGTGAGAATACGCTGACTGGAGTTTAAAAATGCGACAAGCACAAGAGCACATAAACGGAGAAGAAACAATACCTGCTGCTGTGTGAGATTGTTTTAACAGTTTGTTTTTATTAGTTAGATTGTTAGAATGTATTCAGTCGAGTAATTTCAGCCTCTGTTTTCCCAGAAGTCAGTTGGCTGTTAAGATTTCTGCTGGGATTTACAGCAATTTTAGTGTCGTGCTCAAAATATCTAAAAGCAGCTGTGCCTTGGTGTGAATTTGGTGTTTCACAGCAAAATCACACAAACAAACTGACCAACTGTCTGAGGCAATGGTAGACGTGCCGTGCCTTCCCGCAACCAAAAAATAACCACAACAAAGAGCCACATATTTCCACATCTCAGCAAACAAGACTAGATTACAGACATGGTTTGTATTAACATTGCATATGAATAACATTATATACATTATGTGTTTAAATTAGTACCATGTCGAATGGCTGTTTCTGTGTCGATCTCTGTAGGGATCCTTCCCGTGATGCGTTCAATAACAGTCTTTATCAGTCAGAAGCACAAACATGCACTTTTAGTCGACATACTTTGACGGGTGCATTTGCCCCAAGGATTGGCTATAGTTGCAGCTTGTTTTGCAGCTGCCGGCTGAGGCGATTTACTGGACCATGTGCCTATTAGTTATTTAGACCCCGAAATATAGAAAAATAGGGCCCAGTTGTAAAAATACCAGAATTACCCTAAACCATCCCTCTCAGCTTGTCAAGAGGAAAGGGTAGACGGAAAAGACAGACAGTCTCACTAGGCCTCACAGACATTTGTATCCTCTAAAAGTCCAAACAAACAAAGCAAGGCGGTTAAAATATAAGTTTGTGTTAAAATGTAATTTCATGATTTAACACAACAGTAATCCGTCTATTGTTTCAATGCACAATGCATTTGTAATTTGTAGTCTTTCTTTCCATTCTTCGTTCTTGTCACTCATGGTGTAAGTCTGTCTGCGTACCTAGCTGCTCCCCGCACGGTAGCTTCCATTAAGGTTGTCTATCGCAGCCGAGAAATATTCTCATCATTAAGCAGAGCGGTCAATCCAGAGCCCCTCTGTAATTTTCTCCGTCTGATACCAGCGATTGCAGGTTCAGTCCCCGATCCTTCACTCGTCCTCAAACTGAGGTGTTAAGAAATCAGTGCTGCCCTGTCTGTTTTACCCAAAGCTGTAATTGTTCGCACTGGCTACGTGCATTAATCCATGCCTCCATCTCCTCAGACCAGCATACCCACCCACGTGAGCTCCACTGTCAAGATTTCACTACTCTTCTGTAGTACCACACAACGGATATGAAAAATTCAGCAGCCGCCTGACAATCAGCAAGGTGAGTCTCTCGTGTGAGTTGTCCACCAAGAAAAAGGGACGAGTGGGAGTGAAAGATGAGAAAGAGGAGATGTAGATAACTGGAGATGTGTAGCAGACATGAATTCAAAGTCAACCACCTTATTACCTTTCCCTGTCCACTCTTATTTAGCTAAATGCACGGAGACTGCCACGATTACAGACTGGTAATGACTACCAGACAGAAAAACTTACACGACCATGGAGATTATACTTTCTCTGTTTCCTTAACAAGTGAACATGGTGGGTCTTGGGAGGCTGTGTACAGCTATAAATCACTGCAAACTGGATGAACGCACAGTTTCTAAACTAAAATGACTAAATCAAACCCAGTCGGCATGAACAATCCACTTTGAGTTTATTATGCTTCATTTTTAAAGCCATGAATTAATAGGATACCTTGTAATGGATGCTGTAAAAAAAAAATACATCATGATTTTACAATGCTGGCTGCTTCTCAATAATACAGTAGATTGTTGTGAGCCACAATGCATTCTGGGGGAATTCAGCAGTTGATTGGACCTTTGGACCATATCCACTCTTTATTAAGTTTAAATTTACAGATGCACTGTGGGACCTCGACACATTCGACATCATCAGTGCCAGAAAGCAGATGGATCCACAGCCAGCCAAGATATGTGGCTTGTAAAGTGCATTTGATTCGCAGGTTATTTAAGGATATTTCCTTTTGAGCTAGCTACCTTGTGAAGGAAACACTGGTTGCGCTAATAAAGTCAGCTCGGCCGTTGCTAATCCGAGGGATGTTCCAGATCACTCGATCACTGATCTCTAATATCATCTTAAATCAGGGCGTGTGATGCAAACCTAACCACTTAATGTAACCAGGATGGATGGGTTGGAAGTTTACTTTACTTATGTAATGTAACATCACATACGTCAACTATGTAATACAAGTTGACTTCCGTGAGTAACTAAACCAACGCGAGTAGTTTTTCTGGCTAGACCTAACCAAACGGTAAGTGTTTCACAATGTTAACCGTGTGTTTGGTAGCATGACGAAGGTCACCCGATGAAGGTCACATGACTTTTCTCTGCACATCCAAATATCAGAAAATATGGCATCATAATGGCATTAAATGATTCAAATGTAGACATTACCGGAAAAATGCTAGCATGCTAGTTATGTGCCATGCCACATTGTTCTTTACAATGTGATATATGACCCACTGTATTCTGTGGGAAACACTGCAACCTCAAAATATGCTTAGTGTACATGTTTTCTGTGACAGTACTATGTGCAGGTTGTTAATTTAAAAAAGGAAAAAAGTATTGTATTAAACTGTATTGTATGTAAACTTAAAAATTCTGGTATCATGACAACCTTAATCCCTCCTCTGAGTAGAAGCTGTGCACCTGGTCTGTAGCTGCTTTTTGCATGAAAAGAGAAGGAAGCACAGGAGTTCATTTGTAAAGCAACGCCTGGTCTTGTTATGGTCAAAATAGAACAGCTGCTGCAGACGCTTCTTAGCTGGGGTGCCTATAATTTCAGCCAAATGACAGTTGTGGTAGCCTATATTTTGAAAAAGGCTTTCCTTAAAAAGAAAAAAAAGAAAGAAAAAGGAAATGAACACAATCTTATTTCACTGCAGAATAAATCTTTTTCTCAAGGATTCACTGTGAAGGTTCAAAAAAGAAAAAAAAAAAACTGTTCCATTGCATCTCATTCCATCATTCAGTTCCAGAGGTGCACCATCATTGGTTGCACCATCAAGAGCTCTTGAGAGTGCAACAGCAGCAGATATCCAGGAAACACACAATACCTGGAACTGTACCTGAAAATTACAAAATAAAAGACAGTATACACTGCACACGTTTAATGTAAATATGTAGCACAAGAACACACACTTGACTAGCAACAAAGACTCTTGTAAAATCCAATAAATCCTTACAATCCAATACCAAAACAAGATCCAATAGACAATCCAACAGATGCATATTTTCTGTCACTGCTGCCAGTACTTTGGGATACCTTCCCCAACAAAGAATAATATTTCTATTAAGTATAATATTTCTTAAAGTCATATTGCAAAGAATCTGCGGATTTCGTTGTCTACAGTACAGAATATTATTAAAAGATTCAGAGAAGACATCCAGAAGAAATCTCTGCATGCAAGGGACCAGGCAGAAAACCAATACCGGATGGTCATGATCTTCAGCCCCTTCGCCTACACTGCTTCAAAAACAGATATGATTTTGCATTCGCTGAAGAACACTTCATCTGTGATCACAGTTCATCTCTGTATTCATGAATGCTGAAGTTGAAACTCTACCATGCAAAAAAGTAAACCATATATAAGCCAGATCCAGGATCACCTTCACCTTCTGTGGGCCTTAGCTCCCCCTGGACTGTGGCAAAGTGGAAAACTGTCAGCCGTGATGGTATGGGGGGTATTAGCGCACATGGCATGATTGGTAATCTGCCCCATTGTGAAGGCACTATCAAAGCTTAGTGATATATACAGATTTTGTAGTTACATGTGCTGCAGAGTAAACAATGTCTTTTTCAAGGACGGCCTTGCTTATTTCAGCATGTATCTTTCTGCACGTATCCCAAAAACATGGCTCTGCAGTAAAAGAGTCCAGGTGCTAAACTGGCAGTCCAGACTTATGACATATTGAAAATGTTTGGTGCATTATGAAATACGACTACAACAAAGGAGACTTCAAACTGTTGAGAAGCGATTGGTCTCATTGTGGTGGTAAACATCATAACCTTTTTGAAAAGTGTTGCAAAATCAAAATGGGCATATGTTTCCAAAAACAATCAGACTTCTCAGTTTCATAATAAATATGGGGTTTCAATGTTTTGTACATAACACAAAGGGCCAACGTTTTTTTTTTGGAAATGGGGTTGTATTAGTTAAATTCCACAAATGACTGTTCAGTGACTACCAGAAAAAAAAAAAAATGGCAACAGCTGGAGAGACAGATGGCAGCTAGGGGACACCGCTACCACGGGGCAGAAGCCTGTCTAGATGTAGCGACTCTCGTGTAGGGGGACTCCGCAAATATTGCCATGGAACGATTGAATACCAGAGGAGTCGCCCTAGAGAGCGAGGAGAGGAGCGAGCATCACAACCGACAGATGCAATTATGCCAAAAGGAGCATTTGTGTCAAAATATGCCGGCAAATGAATGACTGCGTTATACACACCATTTAACTTGAATAGAAAACTTTTCTACATCACACAGCAGGCTCGGGGGACTCAAACCACACAACAAAACATGCGCTCAAAATCTACCACTCAGCCCCCCTTTACCACAGCAAATGATCTCACCAGAATCATAAAATACGCTAATAAGGGTCCAGAGTACTGAATTAGTGAAATGTCCGTCTGTATACCAAGATACCAGTGGGGGGGGGGTAAGAAAATATGCCATTATTGTTTTTGTAATATCATTACAAATATGAACAATTCTTTTTGTTGTAATGAATTCGTCATATTTCCAAAGGATTGGTCATTATAAGCGAACCCTGTCACACATAATCATTTGATCAATTCATTTTATTAAACACATTTTTTTAATGATTATCGCAGCTTTGAGATGGGATGGTAGAGAATACTGTAATAGAGGGAAATGGTTCAGTGCTGCAAATGGAAAATGTTGAAAATTGTCCTTAAGTAAGTTACTCAACATAGCAACAGTATAATATTGTCAAAATGACCTGCAAGACCCATTGAAAAAAAAAATTGATTTTTTTTTTTTTTTTTTTTTTTCCAGCTGATGCTTCAGGTAAAACTATTCACATAAAGACGTTCATGGACAGCTTTGTGTGCTGTGGGTTCTTTGATCCCCACGGAGGCCAAAGAAGTCTTTGTCCATTATGCTTTACATCTTCTTTAGAATATTACATTATTGGAAATAATATTACATGTTTATATTAGAGAACTGCATTCATAAAGACCTGGAGAGAGAATATATTTGCAATGATAATATGAGTCCACATATGAGAGGTCATCTTCAACAAGCTGCACTGCCGGCTTTGTTGAGCTGAGGCAATTTAGTACCCATGGGTCATCACAAGCAGCGGGGTTATTCAATTATCCCGATAGTTTTCAGTCCCAGGAGTTAAATTCACATTTATGCTGGCGGTACTGTTAACAAGAAGAAACCAACACATTCAGCGCTAATTCTGATCAGCTTCATGGTGTTATTTTGGTGTCATTGACAAGACATTTGCATTCTCTTGTTGTACAGATGACGGTTTCTCAATGTCTAACACTTTTTTTTTTAAGATCACACTTAAGCAAAGATGGATCTGCAGCTGGTTCAAAACAAAGCAGCTCCTCTTGCCCTCACCCTTCATGACGATCTAATGTAAACAGCATGCATCAATCTCTTTTAATAGGAACATTCATCTGTTGAGAATTCCTAACTGTGACCTGCCAGTTTCTCCCATATTTCAAGACCATCTCCCAGAGTGCCCTCCCATTATGGTTCTCCCAGGAAACTCCCGCAGTTTTGCATGGCCCTCAAACTTTATTATTAATTACCAGATTGTCTCTGAATCCCAGTCTACACACACACACACACACACACACACACAATCCACCACTACACATCAACCCATCTGTCACTGCAACCTGGTAACCCACAACCCGATTTAAGGGGCGTGTGCGCAGCTGCTCCCCGCACAGGTAGATGGGCTGGATAGAGTAAGCTTGTTCGAGATTAACTGCATCTTGCCTGGAAAGTGAATGAGATCAGACTGAAGCAGGAGGAGGAGGAGGAGGTGACGAGAAACAACAGTTGAGTCAGACAGTTTTCGGCAGCTGCCAAAGAATATACAGGAAATTAGAGAACTCTTTACGACCTGATCTGTAGACTAGCTGTAGTCAAACATAAAATCAACTTAATCAGCTCTTTGACAGGTGGAATTAGAGCAAGTCGGCATCAAATATCTGGTTTCCATGTACACCCCCGGTTTGAATGGATGAGGTGTGCAGCACTGAAACAATTATCGCGAATGCAACATGTGAACCAGCCCATCCAGGAGCCCTTCCTCCAGTGAAACATGACCAATTGAGGCGGCTCTCTAGTGTAGCATATAGCGTGAACAACCTATTATGTGGTAGGTCAACCTGACAGATTACCTGTTCACTGAACATGAGTCCTTTGAGCATGCATCTGCGCGAGCTATAAATGGACTTGAATTGCTTGAGGTTCATCGCGGTGACGCAGATCGGAGCCAAAGGCCAAGCAGTGTGATGATTGGACAGCCTTGTCATGTCAGTGTCATCGCAACTCCAATGTATTATTCTTATGAGTTTCCAATGATTTATTTTAGCTATGCACTTGCAAAGACTGGTGATATTGCTGTCTTATTAGGGTTTAGCAAATCCACTGCATGTTTTTGTATTTTTAGTGTATTTTTAGCACAATGCGACGAGCATGACGCAGGAAACAAGACTCAAGCATGTTTGAAGGTCAGGGTCATTGTCATAGAAACCGTTTGGAATGTTTCACCTGTCAAAGACTTGAATGAAATAATAGTAATATTTTTTTTAAACCATTATACATTAAAGGGAGTTTAACTGAAGAAGCCTGTCTTTTGCTGCCTAGTACAAACACAGTCTGATCTGCTGGCCACTAAGCAGCTCCACTGAAGTGTTTGGGGTTAAAGCCTTGCACAAGAGCACATCAGCAGTGGTAATAAGGGAGGGGGAAGACTGTTTTTTTTTGTTTACTTTCCCCACCCAGATTTACCCTGCAGGTCTGGGACTGAACCAACAACCTCCTGGTCACAAGTTTCCTTCCAACAACAACAACGACAATGACTGAAACAGGCAGTATAAACAACAATATTTGGGAAGAAATAACAAAAAGATAATATATAAATGTAAAACTTATTCCCTGAGTCCCTTTCCTTAATAGTTAATAATCTCTTTAAAAGAATGTGTTCAAAGAATGATTTCACCATCGCTTTTTATTGACAGTGTCAGAATTTATGGAATTAGTTTTGTTTCAAATAAATCCAAACAAAACTTTTTCAATGTCAAACAAAAATAAAGCCTGAGAAAGAATACAATTGATTTAAGAGAGAGAGAAAAAAAACTCACTGAGACCAAAAAATGTAATCTCAAACATAAAATTTATAACCTGAAAAAAAAAAAAAATCATATGTTTTTGTTTACAGTTCGCTTTGTTTCTTTTTCAGTAAACAGGGTTTTGCTCTCGCCGTTGTCTTTGCGGTTTCGCTGCCACCTCTCTCTCGTTTGCGCTCCCTGATTTTTTCATTCCTAGACAGCAAATCAAGCGCACCGTCTCTACGGTCTAAGGTAGAGGGGGTAAAGCACGACGGACAGGAACAGTATGATTTGAGGCTGGGAGTGAGCTACAAAGAGATTCTGAAAAGCCTGCCATTGCAAGGAACCATCATTAGCAGCTTGTAGCTATGACAGGGAATATTTGTAGTCAGATCTGAGTTTACATGTTGGTAACGGCGCACACGTACCAGAGACACCTGTCTGGGTGCGACCGCCTGCTGGGTGCGCCATGCCGCCGGTAATCCCCCCCTGTATGGAATTAGTTTTGTGCCAAATCAATCCAAACAAAACTTCTTCAATGTCAAACAAAAATAAAGCTTGAGAAAGAATAAAATGAATTTGAGAGAAATGCTTTCTAAATTGATATTTCTTTCTATGTGGTCATGAACAGCACCATTCACATTTCATATTGTTTTTTTTTTTAATATGAAAATATTGATGTGCAGCTTTAAAGTCTTGGAGATGAAGGGAAATTCGTGCTGCATTCTTACATCTTTGTCCCGAGTTTAAAGAGCACCTGGCAGAGTTTTTAATTTTCTTCATTATCTCCACATATTTGGAATCTTGCAGGTAATCAGGGAAACAAACTCTGTCGCAGTCCTCAAATGAACACACAATTTTAGCACCATCATGCTTGGGCACATTTTGTTCTGTTCTCTGCCCTGATGTACTGTATAAACCTGCAGTTGGGACCCTGATGGAACCTCATTCTCTGTTTGCTGTGAGATCACACCAATCCAACGTCTGCTGTCTGTGTCAGTGTGAGCGCGTGGGCCGTGATTTACACAGTTACCTGTCCGACTGTCTTTCCACCGCGCAGGCTCAGGACACCGCCGCTACTATACGGCTGTGTGTGTGGGTGCTGCCTCCTACTTAGCAGTTGATATGAATGCTGCCTGTGATTCTGCACATGTTGAAACCCATCTCCAACGCAGTGCCTCCTCTTGACAGTTACAGTCACAGAATCTGGCGCTGGCCGATATCCCATCTGTCCTATTTGAAACATATGAGCATGTGAAATGTGTCCAGCTATGTTTGTTTTCAGCTCTAACTCTATCTCTTTACGTGTTTTTTGGGGGGTGTTTTTTTTTTTGGTTCATTTCACGTTTCTACTCTGTCGCACGCTCAATCATCATGATAGGGAATCTATCCATAACCAGGTGTACCGAAAATGTCTTTTTCTGATGCTCTGTCCCAACAAATCATTTTGTATCATTTTTGCACACTGTCACTCGCACTTCCGAGTTTCATGTTGTATGATATGCGGGATCTTGTTAGGGTTTCTATTTAGTTCAGTCCTTGACTCCCTTTTCTTTTCACTCTTTTTTTTATGCTTGTGATAACAGACTGTATCAGACTTGAAGTTCTGCAAACTTGTCACCTCCATCAAGTACACAGAAGTCTGTAAAATTCAAGAAAAGCAGGCGGTTGGATTTTTTTTCTTTTTTTCACAGCTACACCTCCATTTTAAGCTGGATATGGTCCCAAAGAACTCTCCTAGAGAGAACCAAGCAGTTGTTAACCAAGTAAAAGCTGGGTTTATTAGACCAGAACGAATAGCTCCCTGTCGACAGCTCTTGTGAATTATCGAATCTTGACATCAGATTTGTTGACATGTTGTCCACATGTTTGTTGATGTCGGCCCGCGATGGCTGGTAATTTCCAGTGGTAGCGGTGAGGTTTGCTCGGTGTGGTAATGAAAACACCAGGAGCCGGTCTCCTCTACCTGATCCTTCCTGTTGAATAAGAGTTAATGATGACTTCCTGTGCTGCACATGTGTAGCTCCACTCGGAAGGCACACCATGCTCCTCGCTCATGTTGCAGATAATTGCGTAGCTGTTAGCCGCGTGGTTATGCTGCTCATACCTGACCTCATTTAAATTTATGTTGTGATTTGTCGACTTTGTTTAAATTATTGTTTTTCGGCTCTTAACTACAATGAAAGGTTAGCATTTCAAATGTTGAATAGCGAGTGTGAGGATATTATTTAAATCTTGCTGCTTTGTCTTACTTCACTAAGATGCAATTACAGGAGCTAGCTGACAAGGTTTCTAGCAGCAAATGGCAGAAATGGGGCACTGCAGGGATTGATTCTTGAGCTCAGCCATCACTGAGCAGGAATTGTATATCTGCCATAAAGATTAGGCTTACATATGCTGTTAACATGGCTGTAGGGATGGCAATGCCAGCCTGTCAGTCAGTCGGTCCACCACTTTTGCTCATACTTACATAACTCAAGTGTTCAATGAATTGTCATGAAATTTTATAGAAGTGAATAGATCCCTGAGGACAAATCCTGATCACTTTGGTGACCCCTGACTTTTCCTCTAGCACCACCACGAGGTTAACATTTTTGCCTTTTTTTTTTTTTTTTTTTTGCATTTTTGAAATGTCAAGACAGCTAATGGATGGTTTGCCATGAAATTTAGCTCCTCGGCGTGAATTGTAATAACTTTTGTGATCCTTTAACCTTCAACTAGTGCTTTCATCCAGTCAAAATGAATCAGGTTTATCGCACGAAAACTAACAATGGTGGCTGAATATCAGCATTTTTTTCATTTTCATTAAGAGCCCCTCGGCATGTTAATGTCAGCATTTAGGTTAAAGCATCGCCGTGCCTACAGCCTCACAGAGCCGCTAGCATGGCTGCAGAGATTGCTTCCTAACATACAGCAAGAGATAATGAATGGAGCATGAAAAACAGTCCAGATATACTACAAGAGATCAGACTTCCTTGTTTTGTTATATACTTGCATATTTAAAATATTCTGCACACTGTGAACATTTGCACATTACCTGGTACTTGCAATTCCTGCACAGCTGTACTGCTCTTTTCATTTTAAAACATATTGAGTAAATATATTTATTGTTTATATTGTTTATACTTTTAATAGAATGTTTACCATGCACCGATGACACCAAAACAAATTCCTTGGTACCTGGCAATAAACCTAAGGTAGACTGCTGATTAGTCTCTCATAGCCAGACCTATCTCCATACTTGGAGATGTAACAAGTGCACTAAACTTGGCAAAATTAGAATCAGGGCATGTGTTCGGTCGTGTCACTCATGCTGTTTGTTGAAGTAGAGAGCAGATTACATCTTCATTGAAAAAAAATGATCTTATGGATCAACAAAACAGCTAGTTAGTTGACTTTCCATCGCATGGAGTGCCTGATCACTCTACACTATTTAAAGGTTTTTTGATGCGAAGGATTCAAAGAGGACCCTTTAGTTAGACCTGCTAACCAGTTAGCATACAGATATCTGCTGCACTATACTGCTGAGTGAAACAAAAAAAATCCATTTTTATGTGACGTGAATAACTAATACGATATGTAAACTGCACAGTTATGTATCAATGAATATTCTATGGATACTTAAATAATATAAATGGTGACTGCATATGAATGATCCCTCTGTGATGCACTTACAGTAGGTCTTTAAAAGACATTTATATAGTCCTGTTGAATTATAGTCAACATTGTCACTGCTGTCACTACATGTCACTACATGATAAACTAGCAACGTGCTTGAGCGTCATTTTTTTTAATAAGCTAAATGGGGTTATCATCTGTGGAGACAGCTGATCATAAGGTAATGAGACAGCGATGATTAATGTTTAAGAACAATACTTCGTAAGCCAATGATCTATTTAGGAACCCTTGTGTCAGTGCGAGAAGGAGCCTGGACTTATTATGAAGAATACAAAAAGAAAGTCTGGTAATCTCTCACCTCTGATGGATTTTTAATATTGTAACAGAACCAGAGCAGCACATACACGTGTTATGATTAAATCCCAACCCAGTGTGAACTACTTTATCGTGTTTCGTACAACCCCCGAGTGTTTATAAAATATGCAAGTACTGTCTGTTGTTCTTTTGGACAAGATTTATTAACTCTAACTTCTTTATGTTGACTACAATGCCTGCATATACGATATGCTGAACCTATGGATTTTTTTGACTCCAGCTCTTCCCCGTTCCCGAAGAATCACTGTGCAGCAGTTCCTTGCATTATTTAAACTTATTGCAGATGATAAAAGCCGCGTGAAATGGGTGATTACGACTAAAGCTCTGTGCTGTAAATGGCATCTCATTTGACTAGGGAGTAGTTTGTCCCTGTAAACTGTATTGCTGTGTTTTCTGAAAACAATGGGAGCTTTAACTCTCACAGGAGGGAAGGTAAACCTGCAGTGAAACGCACAGTCAGAGGGTGAGATTTGACTTTTCAAGGGCAACAGTGAAAAAAAAATAAAGTCAAATTTCGCTGGTGCAGTTCTTAAACTTACATGACTGTGGCTCATAGCGCTTAAGACTAAAAGAAAAAAGGACAGGACCAGAGGGGCTAAAGATAACACACTTTAATGTGTCTACTAACTTAAAATGGAAACCAATGTACCTTAGCCCTTTTCCTTTATTCCTGAATGCGCCTGGAGCCACACAACAACATTCTTTATTCAGGTACCTCTCCTCCTTTGGCCCACTTGTTATATATTTAGATATTATTTGCAAATCTCCAGCGGACCTTCGTGATGACACCACCAGACACGGCCAGGAGACCTGTGATGCAAGCGCCAAGCTTCTATTGGTGATAAATGTGGCAGGAGCCGTTACTTTGAGTTTCTTAGGCCTGTTCTGGCTCTCTGGTGAAATAAACGCTTGAAAGATGATGGATACATCTTTGTATTTGGTGATTTACTGAGCAGTTACTGCTGGGATTTTTTTATGACATAGTTTAGTCTAAAATAAAAAATAAAAAAAAAACTCTGAATGGTTATATCATGCCTCTAAAACGGCGGTCGCTCAGGCAATATTGCAGTTTGCAGTGTAATATTTCTTCATTTATCACGCTGAGCAGTCTTCTCTCTGGGCAAATCAATGAAGGCCTCGCTATACGCTGATCATCTTTTATTTTTCGCTAATAATGTTCCCCAGGAAGTCCCTACATGGCAGAGGGATGCTATTCTATTGACAGCATGACCCAAATACCTCAATTATTCCAGAAGAGTGAAATCGTCAGAGAGAGAGAGAGAGAGACAGAGAGAGAGGTGTTAAAATAGAAACAATATTCAGAAATATAGAGTCTATTTGGCACATTTGCTAAGTCTGGCAAATAACAGCCATGGCACCAGATCAAAGAATTCTTCAGATGAATTAGATAGACGATCACATTACGGCGTACAGCCGTGACATATTTCAGGCTATAATCTATATGCAAATATGCTACATCTTTTTTTCATTGCGTCCTTTATGGGTCAGCATGAATGTTAGCGAAGGACAGTCCTAACATTTTCCACTGAGGTTGGGTGTGCTGACCTTCATGCCTTTAATACCTTTCCATTGTTGACAATGTTGGCCAAGTTTCAGTTTGCTGAATCATCGCTGCTGCTGCAGGACGCTATTTCCATCAAAATGTGCATAAATTTCTCTGTAATAAATGTAAACACATGCGACCGTAGCGGTAGGCGGCTTACTTTTTTTCCTGAAAAGTCGCCCCGTGAAGCTTTAACCCTGCCACGACAAAGAAGGCTCAATCAAGATGTCAAATAAAGTTGCCTTGCCGCGACGCTATCCGAGTTACATCGGTTGCTAATCCCCTCACGGAAACGTAAATGTTTGATGAGAGCCACTTGAAGGGGGGTTTCATTTTCACAGCTATTACACATTAAAAATCCAACTGTTTCTCGGGGTGTTTGGAGTCTCTCTACCTCTGTGTGTGTGTGTGTGGTGTGTGTGTGTGTGTGTGTGTGTGTGTGTGTGTGTGTGTGCGTAGCTGTGGGTGTATGGAAAGCCAGCCGGTGACTGAGTGCTCACACTGGCAAGACTCCTCTTTTGTACGAAATTCAGCACTGTTAATGATTCATGGTTTACAAGGTAGGCTCTTCACTGACACTCTTATCCAGAATAATGACTTTGTACAAGTGCAGCTATAAAACAAGTCAACATGTGTGACTCATACAAAAAAAAAGAGAGGGCAGTGGAGTGCTCCAAAACTGCTACTACTGATGGAAGGGGATTTTTTTAATGTGCCAGTTAGTATGGATACTGTAGAGCAGGGGTGTCCAACTCATTTTAAACGGACAAGTAGAGCCCAATTTGACCTTCAGGTCGGGCCAGTTAAACTTGAAAATAGTAACAAAGTGACACCTTCTAAATGTTCCCTTTCTTGTAAGCGTAAAGACGTGTTCCGTTCGGAAAATGATAACAATTACCGAACCATCCATTCACAGAAGACGATGAAAGTGAAGAAAATAAGTGCAATTTCCACAATGTGTCTCAAACAGTAAAGCTTCCAGTCTCTCAACACCATGAATAAACACAGCCAGTTGAGCAACATCTGTAACGTCGTGTTTGATGAGTTTTAGGCTGTCAAAGTCAAAAATATAACCAAATAAATAAATACTCTTAAATGAAATGGTTGAAATAAAATGTATGTGTCCTTGTGTCCTTTTCACTTCACGACAGAACAAATAAAAAATAAAAAAAACTGAAAGTAGAAAACTAAATGTTATTTAAAAATCATTTTTAACTCCTTCACTCCTTTTTATTTGTTCTTGACATGTATTAAATCAGTTATCTTTTCCCCCACGCAACATTTCTCCTTTGTCCTCTTAACATTTCAAACCGCGTGGCTAACTTTTTGACAGAACTACACCAGCCAGTGCAGTTAACGTTAAATCATCTATATACTCATATCATATATTATTCCAGTTGCATGAACAATGGCCGAAGCCTGACAGTGTTGTGTCATGTAGCTTGTAGGCCTGTAAGATCTTTAGCGGCCCTTTTGTGGCCCTGTTCTAGCCTAAAATGTTATTATCTGTCAAGGTCCTTTCTGATCCTTATACTGCTGCAATTGCACGCATGAATGCATACATGTACAGTCGTTAAGTAGGCAAGAAATCAAAGTGTGCTACTGTTTTGTACTATCATGTTACTAAGGTGTTTCGTGTCTTGCTCAAGGACACTTCAGCATTATAGAATGATCCGGGGATTGAAGCACAAACCCCACAATTCATGAGTAACCATCTCTGATGCTGCTGCCGATAAAACAAAAGGGTATTTTTTTTCCCAAAAGTGCTTTCACAAGATAATCTCCACACCTACGAGATGTTTTCATGCGTTGCATCTGTGAGCACCTCCTCCATTTTCTTTGTGCACTGCATTGTGGGCACTGAATGGGACACTGGATTTAGGTTTACCACTGGCTACATTTTTGGAAGTTACAGGGTCTGTCCCAATTCATGTCCTCTCCTATCATATCCTATCCACTGCTGATGCACACTTCAAACATGATTATAATGTCATCTAATACCATTGGTATTCGGAGCCACACTTCATCACTGTTTACGGCACCACACCAGTCTTGTTGCTGGCAGCAGTGAGCCTTTAAGCTGCTTGTAGGACCAACAAATAGTGATAGAAATTATGGCTCTTTGAAGGGAGCCTGATCTCACAGCTCCATTCTTTCCTGAAAGCCATTCATCGTTCTTTTAGGGGGCGGTGTATCTGCGAAAAGAATCGCTGGGGTAGGGTAGGATTTGGATCACATCAGATTCGAAACACATTTTTCAATATGTGACAAAAAAATCTACTTGCTCTGTTCAGAAATGTTCTTTACTCTTCAGCCTGCGTTTCTTTTTAGGCAGTTGTGTGTTCTGAGCAGTATGTGGGATTTTATTACATTACCAAAGTGAGGCTCACTATTCAACAACTATTCTGTCTTCTAAATAAATACATAAATTAATAATAATAATAATAACCAATTGTCCCTCAGACACATTTGTGGCCTAAACATCACTAACAATAATCAACAGACATAAAGAAGTAAATAAAACATTATATCAGTATCAATAATTTTGATAAATACATTACAGTTGTATCAGAGAAACCATTCAAAACAATTTAGAATTTTATTTAGAATCGAGGTAAATATAACTTTATTGTCCACCAGGGTCAAAAATGTCAAGAAAGAATGATGAAAGCAGCACAACATGTAACAAGTAAACTACAAAACAAGCACAAAACACACACAGCACACAAATCATCAAATCATAAAACATTCAAACATAAACTGCTGTGGAGACAACTGACTGCACTTAAGCTATGCAGTATTAAATAATAAATTAAAATATTTTCCGTTGCCAAAGGCGCCCAACACTCTGTTCCTCCCAGAGTTCAGCGTCTCAGACCGAGGGAATAAAGAACGAGAACTGTCTGTCAGGATGTTTTAGGCTTTGTCTCTTGTCCTAATGATACACAGCGGTTCACTCAGCTTCATCTGGTGCTCCCATATTATTTTGCTGGCAGTGCAAACTATTCTTGCCAGCTACCTCATGGGCTTTTAGATAACTCACTTTAATTGCTTTATGAATTGTGCAGTATTACTGCTCTCAGCTCCTGAATGTACATTTGTTTTTCGCTGTCATCTGATCGTTACTATAACAATGGTGGACCAGTGGAGAAACTGTGATGCAGCGTTATATAGGCTGTCCTCCATGCTAGAAAACTAGTTGGCCTCTGTCGTGCCTCTAAATGGTTAAATAGTTCGCTGTGTGTTTTGTGGTAGTTATACTGACTCACATCATGAAGCAGTTTTAATTTTAATCAGGGTTGGGAATTGTTTCACCATTTGTGCATCACGACTTACTGCACACGGTTCCCCTTTTTCCCCCTTCCCCGCAGACAGCCTTAACCGCTGCTGCTCTGTAATCCTGTTGATCCTACCTATTTGTTTTTATGTGGAAATTAAATAGAACTATCAAAGCATCTGAGCTCAGCTGAGACACAGGCGACGGGGTGACCTTATTAAGGGTATCCCACGAGCTCCAACAAACAACACTTGCAGTCTTAACCGGCACTTGAGCTGTGTGGCTCTTAATAAAAAAAAATGCATCTCCCAAGTAGGTACTTGACTGCAAATACCACAAGTGTGGGAAACTGGCACAGACTGGGAAAATTCAAAATCGGGCAGAGTGGATAGAGCCAGTTAAGAGATGAAGTAATGTGATAGCCTGATACACCTGCAATCCATCAGCTCCCTTTATGCCTTAAAGCAACTTTTTCTGTCATAAAATAACAGATTTTATTTAATTTTGATAAATGATAAATTCAGATAAACGGTATCTCTGTCATTGCCATTCTGTACTGAATGTCTGCTATTTCTGCACAATGTAACATTGTTCTCCAGGTACGATTACCCGTGAGGAATATGTCACTGCTTTATCACACTACCAACTATTTAATTCTGGTGAAACTGATTCACATTTTATGGAGAACATGTTCTTCCCCTCTGATGTCCTCCGTCTGTTCCTTAGCTCTCCATTCAGTACAGAGTTTTCTGACGGTCAGTGAAGTAAACTGCTGCAAGGTATAGTTGCTGTTAGCTAATGTTCGCTCAGTTGGTTAGCTGTGCTGAGCTCAGAGCACCGGGGGAGTGTTTTGTGTTTTGGACCACTGGGAAGGAAAGGAGGTTTTCAGGCCCTGGGCGAAGGCAAATGCTGTCGGACAGTGGAGGCGGTGTCGTGCCAAAACCGGAACCGGGCGAGCGGGCAATATCCGGGCTCAGCAGCCTCTATGCATGTAATGACAAAAACGGAAAGAGTTGAGTAGGTGATGTTGATGGAGAATGGAGAAAAGAAGGGAGTGACTGAACAAGAAGCTGTCCGACAAGAGTAAATCCGGGACTGACTTTTAGTTGTTGGTGAGAGCTTTGTGAAATAAAAGGCTGAAAGACAGACGCCGAGCTGGCTTGATGTTTGGCTGTTAGGAAAGTTGACGACTGGCTTGTTTTTGATCATGAGTAATATAATCATATAATCATCAACAAATACACGTGTTTAACTGTCCATGTTTACCACACTGGGGTTATAAAAATATCAGTTTCTATGCTGTGTTGCTTTAATTTCTTCTCAATGAAACCATCATTTTAAGACCTATCAGACAAAGTGAATGTAGATTCAACAATATATTTTGTTGCAAAATTGACTCTGTATATCAGATTCAATATTGTCTAGGTCCAGCATCTAGTGGTAATTACACAGCTTGAGGCATTTTCATATCGTCTTCAACATCCGGCTGCTTGAATAAAGAAATATCATTATTACCTTATATTTTCTTCCCGGTAAGATCCAGGAACCAACTCCAGTCACAGTCAAATAGCAATCACTTTCTGTAACTTGCTAATGGAGTCCCTTGTTAGAAAGGAAATGCATATTTGATTTGGCAAAGTAATGATAACAATGAGTCAGGGCTCATTGGAAAAGTGAAAATACAGTGTAATTTCCTCCTCCTCTAATTTCCGCTTTGAACACGGTGACGTACTGCACTCATCTAATCATCTTCAGCACAATTAGGCCTCAACACGTACATATACTTCTTCATCTTTTGGTTTCTGTAATTGCATCCTCCGTGTTGGCTCTCTACAGGATTTATTTGCTTTATGCTTTTCATGGCCATGGGATTGTGAATGAAATCCAACACAATTAATTGTTATTACGTTCTCGGTTATTTTGCAGCCGTCACCAAGGTGTAGTTTTATGACACCAGGCAATTGTGGCAGGAAATTAACATCTCGTTAACTCAATTCAGGAAATGTCGAATCCTTTATTAATAATAACTGAGTTCAGTTGCATAAGGAAAGAGGAAGAAAGTAGAAAGAAGTACAAAAGCCTCTGTATGTCTGAAACTTCCAGAACATTCTCAAGGAGTTTTCACACCTTGCCTAGAGAAACGGTTGAAAACCAAAAAAAAAAAAAAAAAAAGATCTTCTCTCACACGTAGCTCCAGCCTGTCACCCCTGGCTGGGTTTGACACAGTGTCGGTCCAAGCTGCATCGTCCTTGACTAGAGACAAGTCCATCATGCAGTACGTGAGGAGAGCAACACATTCAGCATTAGTCCTCTGTCCTGTCTGTGTCTCCACGGTGCCGTTGTTCTGATTCCCCTCCCTCATCGAGCCTCTGCTTTGAGCTGTCACTCTCTCACTAAAAGCAGAAATGGGGGAGCCAAGCTGGACCAATCATGGCAGATAATGCGCTTAAATCAGGCAGTGGGTGTGAAAGCCGACCACTTGGGCCTCAGCTCCTCACTTCAAAGCCTCCAAATTTGCCTGACTCCCCTCATTAGCTCTGAAGTATATACTACAAATACTGCTTTCAGTGGTTAATCAATCGGATAATGAAACTCTTAATGCCTTCTTCTGCCTTTGGGCAGTCTGGTACTTGTTTGTCGTAGGTTCCAGAACAAAAGAGGACCAAAACTTCATTTTGTGCTGAATGCAACAATGTTTTTCCATTCATTCTGAAATCAGGTAATATTGGGTCTTCACCAGAAATGTATTCTAGGTTTTGTCACAGCTGCTGTATCTTTTCCAACTGATGCACGTCATTGTGAAATCACACATTTGAGTTTTCTAACTTCACCTCCCTTGTATCTGGCTATGAGAGGCAGTGACAGAAGTCATTAAAGCCCATGTGTAATAAGAAATGACTTGAAATCTATTCCCTTTACATTTAACACATCATTTAACACATAAGGTGAGGAAAACGTAGGGGAGCGTTTAACATCTAAAGAGCGAGGTTTATTTTCCGTAAGAGTTGGCAGGGACCGAAAATAGAGAGTTAATATTGAACTTACACTCAGCAGGTAGAAACAAACTGCCTCTAAATTAAAGATAATGTTGCTCTGTAGCTACTCAATGTTTAAGTAAGTTCACAATATCAATGTCCAGAGTTCAGAGCTATTTTCTACTGCCCCCAAGTGGCCAAATTAGGCCAAATTTTCTATATTTTGGGACACCTTACAAGAGTTTGTTGCGAAAATTCTCATGTCTTTATGGTATATATGAAGCTGTAGTGAGCAGCTGGTTAGCTGAGCTCCACACAAACTAGAAGCAGGGGGAACAGCTAGCCTGGCTCTGTCCGAAGGTAACAAATCACCTCTAAAGCTAATAAATCTACTTTAGGTCTGAGCATATATCCCAAAATGTCAAACAATTGCTTTAAAGCTGTTGTAATCAATATTAAATAGCCTCACCTCCTCCATTGTTTAATGCTATGACATTTTGGTTATACACCCATAGTTCCTCCTAACATTTTACTTATAAATAAGAGTTGGTGGAGACCAAAAACTGAGTTAAAAGTGGAGTGAATATTGGACCTATTTGTCAGTTGGACACAGATGTATATATTTACATATCTGGAGTAATGTTGGACAGTAAATAGCTCACTGCTTGCTAACACATTAGCCATAGCAACTTTAAAAGGTGATCATAGACTTCAGTGTGGTAGATATTATTGTTTTGTTTTATTTTAAGAGGTGTGGAAATGACACATCATGCTTTTCACTCTTCATCTGGCAGGACTTGTACCTGTCTGAAAATAACAGCAAGTTGTTATATAATGTGTTGTTCATGGACATGGATGATGCCAGTTGTTGGCCAAAAACATGTCATCATCTGAAGGTATTTTCTATCAAAAGAGAAATGGGAGTTTTAAGTCTTCAAAAGCCAAGTAAAATCCAATTATTCAATCCAATCACATCTATTTAATACCTTCACTAGTCCATCGCAAGAGCTCCAAATAACCTACAGTGATGCACTTTTATCTCAGCGACCCCAGCTGCATATCTGTGTAGGTGCACTGCCCCTGCTTTATAACCACAGATACATCTGGATTAATATACAAAGACACAGACTACTTGAAACCCGTAAAATCCACATTTAGTGACATGTAACTGATGAAACAAAACCGTGAGAAGTCCAAAATGAGATTTGTATTATTAATTTGTATTATTATTGTAACAAATTTGTTGTAATGTTATTTTGACCAGGAGTAAAAATAACTTCATAATAAATTCTTTCAAACAATGATGAGAGAACAGTTTGTTATGTCGGGTAGAGTCTGTTGTTTTTGCGGATATTTCATCCGTTAACGAGGCTTAGTGTGACCTGAGGTGTAAAATAAAGAGCAAGATGGTGAAACTGCTCTGTTCTCTTTATGAGAGCTACTGTTGTTTACCTTTTTTATGTGTAGCACCAAGGGGATTCCCTGCTGTTATACAGTAGCCTAATTTGTTAGCATTAGGGATTGTCATTTAAAATGTAAATTGGGATCACAGCCGAGGTTATGCTGCTGTAGGGAATGAATTAAAGATGAGTTTGCATGTTAAAGACGAGTCCTAGAGCTTCTACAGAGTGTAGTGCGGGAGGCTATGATATGTTTATACGACAACAACTGTTTCCTTTGAAACCCATTTTAGTGAAAGACTTTTAGTTTGGTGATGAAATTTTCATGAATAGCAACAAAATTGAGCTCCTTGCCAACAGAGGAAATGTTCTGGCCCCGATTCAAACGGTGCCATCTGCCCGAGAGCCTTGTGTCAGCAGTTTAGCCATATCGCAACATCTACCACATCTCTGTGATGAAGACATGGCTGCAGCTCAATCGCACACCCAGAATGGCGGCTGGGGACAGAAACAGTGGGTGGAGAGAGATGCAATCTCGGCTTGGCGAGCGCTTTGATGTGAACCAAGGCATCCCCCGATTACAGCAGCCCCTGTCCTTTGTGGACGGGGCTGTTTTGTCCCTTTGGGGACCCTGAAGAAAAGAGCTGCTGAGGGGAAAAATGCTTTTTTTTGTGGAGCAGTAAAGCAGGAATTTTTTTTTTTTTTTTTTTTTTCTCCAGATGCATTTCATGGGGTGTTTATGAAAGCAATCCAAATGCTGGATATACACCATGAAGTGTCTAGCTGTTGGTGTCAATGCATGCTGTAGGCTGCCTAGCATTATCACTGCCAGTATCATTGCTATGAGTGGGCGTAATGAGAAATTTGCATATGAGCACATCATTATTATTACATTATTTATTACTTAATTTTTAACTAAGTCTCTGGAGTTTTCCTGCTGTCGCATCACCCCGCCGACAGATATGAACTAGACGACACCGAAAGGAAGCCATGTTACAGGCAGACTTCATATTTACCACCAGCAGTGACAGCACTGCCGCAGGAAGTATTCGTCCTCGGCCCAAATAGTGTTAGTCGTCTGGAAAAACAACAGCAACACAGGGCATGTTATTACATTTTCGTTCAGAGCCAACACACAATGCTGACAGAGACGGTACCATTTTTGGCCCGGAGCTAGCAGCAGACTCAACTGAACATAAATAACACTTCTGAATCAGTGAGTTACTGCTGTGTGTTCTCCAGCTTTCACCACACCAACCAAGGCAATTACGGCACAACGGTGGTGTTGTGCTTGTGTGTGTATGTATGTGTGTGTGTGTGTGTGTGTGTGTGTGGAGGGGGGTAGCTTGAACTCCCTGGGGGGAAAAAAAAAACCTTAAATCGTTGTGGTTAATCCTGTCAGAGGCATTTAGGATAAGCACATTATATTTCATTTCAATACGTGAAAAGAGATGCTACACTGCCTTTGCATCTTCATATCTGCTTCAGCTCATGTTCAATTCAATTCAATTCAACTTTATTAATCCCCGTGGAGGAAACTGATTTAAAGGCAAGAAGAGTGCCTCAGACAACAAGATAAGGGACATAAAATCTGAGTCATGGTGGGAGGGAGAGAGGGAGAGGCGTAGCGAGCGTGTTTTACAAAACAAACTTCTGTGAAGACCCGAGGGAAGTCTTCATTGTGTAGGCTCTGTTTTTCAGGGCAGCCGCTTAAAAAGTTGGACTTCAGTCATGGTGAAGCATCTGTAGATACTGTATAATATATATTATCTGCACATGCTTCGACATGACTGGTACATTTTGCTATCTGTGTGAAAGTATGTTTATATTCTGGCAGTAAAATATGGTAGCATTTGGAAAAATAGCATGCAAAAAGCCTACTATTAAATGAGAGATTTTTTTTTTTTTTTTGCTTCCCACTAAATCACCAGAGACAGACTGAAACAGTCATTTAATTTTTTTTTCCCTGCCCTGCAATCATGTTCTGCTGGGAAAGATTGAAAAAAAAAAATGTTCTTTTTTCTCTGTATCTCTTTTCATGCCACGTCTCTGTGTGAATCAGAAACAAAGACATGGACAGTCAGTGAGTGCTATTGTGGGAGGGAAGCATGCTTTTGCTAAAAATATGCTTTGAAATAACACTGAATTTTCATAAAAGAAGAAGGGTCCAATGAGGAAAACAATGGCACTCTTATGTAATTGATAATACTCGACTTTACCTTTAGCTGCATTCATTCTTTACAATACAATCAATGTGCTTAGTGTAATATGAGGGGATTTTTCCAGATATTGAGCTGTAGACAGAATTTCTACCTCTTGCATAATCCTCATTTCAATTGTTTCAAAGCATAAAATCCTTCTGTTAGTCACTGATTGTTTTAATTATCTCCTTTGAGGCATTAACAAGAGAAATCAATAAAAGATAATGGCCCGTGTAAGCACATTGTGCATAAGAACTTTTAAAGCCAGAAGACGGGTCAGTCCATCCAAATGATGAAAAAAAAATAAATGACTGAAATATTTCCTTAGTGTTATAATAGCTGGGTAGATAGAGGGGGTTTATTTATACAGGTTGATTATCCAGACTAACAAGGACACGGCTTACTCTTTTCAGTGCTTCGAGCCGCACAAACACAGCTCTATTCACCTCCATTGTATGTGAGTGAAGGTAGACATTTTTAGAGACGGATATCTCAAAACTTTGGCAACTGAAATGACCAGCATGACACCACTACAGGTAAATTAGACAATATGTAGTTTATTCAATAACATAATGAAACATTTTTGATACAGACACCTCAATAAGAGCCACTAAGCAGCTATTGAGTCCATAACACTAATGGATGGTATGACCGCAGAGATTCATCACCTACTTAGCCTACTTGGTGTGCGTCATTAGGAAATGGCTGCTAACACATGAGCTGTATCAACGTCAGTTAAATCAGTTATCTATCTCAAACATACATTTAACAGTTCATATAACTTACCTCTGTGGTTAGTGTACTTACTACAGGCCGGAACTGTGAAAATACAAGCTCACGTAACAGATGTCAACAATTAACATATATAATTGTATGCATCACTGACTGCTCGGGCTCATCTTTACCTCTAAATAACTGCTCGTGTGATCTCTGGAGATAAAGTCCCCACGCCATCATTAATATTTATGGGCATGTCAGTATATTTTAATTAGACCTAACTTGCAAATCCACCTGGACCCATCTCGGTGCGTAATATCTGATTTATCCTCTGACAATGAAACAGCATGATATCACTGATGTCTGGGGTTTATATCGCCATTGATGATACAATATTATTTAAATAAAACGTAAAAGGAAACTTTGAACGTGAGCTAAATGAATAACGTAACACATGTTCATTTTGGCTAATTTTACAGAAGTCCTGAAACTGTTCAATTTAAGTCTGTGACATTTGATTTCCTTTAATCGTGATTACAAACAGCTAAATGATTCACGGCTTTAACCAATGAGTAACTGTGTGTTTTTCTAATATAACACAGCTTACTCTTCTGTACTTGATTGTTGTGACCACCAGCCAACAGTGTTTTAACATCCAAATTAGCTGCTTTTTCTATATAGGTCACAGAGCTCCTGGGAGCTTTGCTCAACCAGTGCTACCAGCATCGTGACATTTTTCTTGGCCACAAGGGAGCTCTAGTGAAGAAAATGGGCTTCATCTCAACCACGGCGTCGGACTACAAGGTAACATTCCAATTTTCAACAAGGGCCATCGAGAGATCAATGATTCATCACAGTTTATTTCTACTATGCATAACTCATGACCCAGGGGCTTCATTACGCTCTTAGAAACTTTTACTTCCTGCGCATGGATGATCCACAAATAGGTCCTGTTGAAAGTGTTTAGGGATGTCAGATGTGAGCTATCTATCTCACTCCTTACATGTGGGCCCAACAATGTATAGTAGTTATAGCTTCTCCTATGTTTTAGACATGTTTTATAATATTTCATCATCATCTGTTTATACACCAGCTTTCGTTGGTCATATGTTTATATAACGCTTTTCCCTTTTTTTATTTGGCAAATGCAAGGTACAGTACCGTATATGTTTTAAATAACACATCAAAATCCCCATGTTGTTTAGACAGATATTATTTTGTGTTAATTATCTAAGTTATAAATTGTAAACCGAGAAGTTGCATCTCTAATTGTGAATAGAATTTACAATGTTGCAAAGGTTAAGGTACAGTGTGTGTGTGTGTGTGTGTGTGTGTGTGTGTGTGTGTGTGTGTGTGTGTGTGTGTGTGTGTGTGTGTTCAGAGTTTTGTACTGTAGCAAATTAAATTGATCGCTGAATCCAAGTTTAATGGTCAACTGCAATTTCAACATAAAAAAAAAGAAGAACATACTCCTGTGGCAGACTCAAAAAGAAATTGCGAATGCAAGATAGAGAAAGCAAGACAGAATTTACAGTACAGTTCTGTCAGTTACAACTCTGACACAGCAAAGACTTGTTCCTGGAGAAATGTCTTTCTGAGAAAGAACTGACAGAATACAGAAAAAAGTTGCTATACTTGCGATGGGTTACATGACTATGTGTAATGTCAGAGGGGTCCCTTGCAGTGATTTATCACCCCTCAGAGAATTATCACCTTCGGCTCAACAGAGCACTTTATCATCTTTCAGCCCGTTGTTTTGGTTTTACAGCAAACACCAACCTTGTTTTTATCTCATCGGTGTCATTTCCAGAATGTTGAAGAGCCCGTGTTGTGAATGTTGTACTGATATTTGTAAGGTGGCTAAAGGCATACAGTATAACTTCAAGGGCAAATATTGCTCTGTTTGCTAATACAGTCACCAAATCAACTCAAAGTCTGTGTAAAGGCAATTCTGAGATTTCTTTCAATATACATTAAATATGTTGAGAAAAAAAAACATGTGAAAAGACTTTGAACGATATATTACTGAAATGTGGAGTTAGAGGTTAAAACCGTTTTTCACCAGTTTTCAGGATTTTGTGGGCGGTCCTAAAGGGTGGCTCGATGACACGCTGAGGCCACCCTGAGCATACCCCTGCACATCTATCAGAGAAACAGAGATGAATTCATCTCGCTCAGAGTGTTTCAAAGTTAGTCATGATATTTTCTGAACTCATCTGACACGTTTCAGTCGCTTCAGAGTTGCTGAGAATTCATTTTTATATGATTTGGACACCACATTTCATAAACTTGTCAATATTTTTAATCATTCAGATTTGGTTGGGTGGTTAATAACACTTTCTTCTTTGGTCTGACAAACTCAGAACACATATTTATTCTTACTCTACATGGACTTTAATAAGGCGATAATATGTCAGTGTTGTGTTTACAGATTGTTGTGCTGTCCCCGAGTGGCCATAAATAAATGAATGCAGCGCTTTGCCTAGTGAATCTGGATTTTTTCCAACCAAGTTAGATGCTGAAATCTGGGACATCGCTTGTGTTTCTTGTCTTGTCAAACTTTTTTGTAGCAGAGCATTATTCTAACTTAAAACATTTATCACAGTTTACAGGCTCTGACCAGCTACCAAGGTAGCTGTGCGCAGACACAGTCTTCCCTCACTTTTGGTTTTAGATAATCTGGCTAAACGTTTGGCTTCTTCGTGTTTTTTGCCCTGTCAGACTTTCAGAAATATTGCTGTGTTCTCATATTTTACTTTGGTGAGCATATACTGTAATATTAGAACTGAGAGGAATTGTGCTCAAGGGTAGAAGATAAGACCTAAATTGAAATAAACCAGAATAATCCTCTGAGCATGAAAAATCTTTGGCAAAACGAATTATTTATTATTTTTAGGATATGTCTTCTTAAAACTAATAGTATGTTTAACTGTTGGAGCTCATCCAATTCGACATGTTGAGTACTTAACTGATATATTAACTTTATTCTAAATGACAGCATATTGAACTTCATATCTGACACATGGCCTGTGCCAGGGGCCTCTGTATGACGCACCAGTGGCTGTGAGGTATTTGGCCACAGTCCTGTGGAGATCTCTGACCTATCGGCTCCTTCTGGACAGCTGCTGTCTCTCTTTTTATGTGACTTCATCAATCCCTGCAGTTAAGTCCCGAGCTGTGGCCACTCTCACAATGAAGATATGGTCTTTGTCTGCACTGCACGGACCTGCGGGATGATTTGTTGATCTTCATCATGGAGAGCATTTGTTCCACTCAGATGGGCCACTTCCGAATGCGCTCAGCACAAGACGGACCTGTGGCATGGTGTCTGCGATTAAATGGGCCGAAGTGACCCTGTGTTCCTCTGCTTGCACTGTGAGTCACACGCCTCCTTGTCGCCGCACTGTCACCGGCTGTAAATGAAGGGTTTCATACTGTGTGTCGGAAAAAAAACAAAATTGCTACCTGTTGTTTATTGCTACTTGGGGGTGCTGTTATAGATATAAAGCACACAGCACAATGACAGTGACTGATCCTGGTTCAGTGTAGCGACTATAAAAGCATATGCCTGCTGGGTAGATCTAATCTGAAGCTGTGTCTCATTTCAGGGAGCTCCTCATGAAAAAGACACAGGGTTTGTAGACTGAACCAGCACTTCTTACCCAATTTAGACGGTCTTACACTTGAGTAAGGTAATATCTGAATGAATAATCAGGGTGGTGTTTAAAATACAAATGCTCCATTTGATGTGAAATCTGTTTCGTACAAAGTGAAAGCACTCTGTAATTGATAATGATTTGTATTCTAAGTCGCAGCCGCTACAGTTGCCACTGTTAAGACCTCAGAATGGTACTAACCTACCACTTAAAATGGATTTTCATGCTGATGGTTTTCAGAGCCTTAAGGTCAGAAAAAATGGCACAAAACCTACCATGTGTTTAATTTGTGCACACAAAGTACTTAATTCTGCTATTTGGGGACATGGTGTTGGTTACTGCACCTGTCATTGCAGATGGTAAGGAAGGTTCTTCTCTTGCATCCTCTGCTGTTTAGTTTGGGAAGATTTGACTGCATCATGCATATTCACCAGACACCTGTTTGCATTGTAGCAGTGAGTGTAGAGCGAGTTATAGGCAGGACATTAAGTATACTATCAGATTTTTCTTGAAGGCCGTGGAAGTGAAGATTTCGTCATTGCACAGGGCTACTGTTCAGCTTAGCTAACATGACCCAAAGACTGGAGGAGAGGGATGTTACCTCGGGGATGTCATCATCAACTATATCACGAAGCCAAAGCCTCAAAACTCTACGATTCTCTTTGATAAAGATCCAAGTACCACAGAACAGCAGTGAATGTTGGATGGAACACGGCTGACACGGGAAAACAGGCTGAAGGAATGAAATTGACAAAGACAGGAAGTGAACTAACGTAAGACACCTGAGGAAAGACTTTTTAAAGTAAAATACTAAACCAGAAACCCTAAACCATGACAGCAAAGTGGAAATAAGAAATGAACAGTATTTTAAGTCTGTCAGCAGATCATAAAATATGATTAAGTTAGAAATAAAGCCTGAAATATAAGACTTGGTTCTCTCTGCATTTGAGGTAAATGGAGGCCCTGCCCAGCCATCACATAATGTAAAAGGTGAGAAAAAAATCTGTTTGTGCCTGTGTAAATTTGCTTCAGCGCCACTTAAACTAATTCATTTTTTTTTTAATGGTAAACTCTGCGCTATTGTTCAGAAGAGGCCAAGATTGTAAAACAAATTATCAAGAGTTCAAGAACAGTTTTTTTTTATTATTTGGTTATGTCATTTTGCAGGTTCTGCACACAAAAAAAATATATATATAAAAAAAAAAAAAGTGCTTGTTGACAGGGTTTAATGAATGTGTTTGTCATGATTCACATCCCTTTTTAGACTGCGCCCCTTGGACCACATCACATTAATAGCTGACTTCATTTAGCAAATAGGTTCTGAGCCTTGTAATGTGTAGGAGTTTATAATGAGTCATCTTTTATTTTGGAGTATGTGCATATGCTGTTTATCTTGGAGCGTACATTTGGAGTGGAACAGGCTCTTCCAAAGCTTTTTTTTTTTTTTTTTTTTAAAAAAAAGACAGTCACTTATACAGCACGTCATGTCTTCAATACATCAAAATCAAAATTTCCAGAGTTCGAGATACATTTATTGATTCCAAACTTTCAGAGCTATGACGACTGATATTAAATGAAGCTTGCTGGAGTGTAAATCCTTTAAATGTTTATTTCCTAAGTACACACAGTCCCTGTCAGTTCAGCTTTTGTCTCCTGACGGAGCCGTACTCATCGTATCCTCCTGAGAGACTTGTTCATGTTTTTCAAATACTGACAAAACTTTACAAGACATCTGAAACAGTAAGCTGTTATTCAACTTCTGGGAGGATTTTCCTCTTCGGTGTTACACTGTTGTGCCGACCTGCAAAATACACAGCACCGGATGTGGTTACCCATTGCTTAACCTCCCTGGGAGCTGATCTCTATATCCTTCATGTTGTACTTTCTGTTGTTGTGATCCAGAAGGTTCCAGGCAGAAAAAAGGAAGGGATGAGCAGTGAGAGGCTTATTCCCACTCCTGCTGCTCTACATGGGGGCCTGTCAAACTTAGTTTACAGGCTTGGTGCTGAGGACTAGCCTAAAGCCAATAAAGTAGCAACAAAACCTTCATGAATATATAATTTAACTCCGGACTCCCAGTGCCTAAACCCATCTACTTGTTTGGTTAAATGAGAACTTCTTTCATTGTTCAACAGAGTTTTATTTAATAGTCTCACTTATCAAGTGCTGCACAGAGAGGCCTGAACTTAAATTAAACATGGCAGTGCTGAGCTGTTCGTCGTCGGGCAAATATGACTAAATTCTGACCTCAAGGTTGATGCTATTATGTTGAAATGTGATGCATTTTCAGTCCCTGACTTTTTCCCCCCCCCTCTTGTATAATAAATACAATGATATCTGCTCCCACTCTGAGCCCAGCACTCCATCATACATGCATCTCAGATAAATTAAACTGTAATTAAATTATTGGATGGCTCAGCTAGTGGAGCCAGCCAAATAATTTTTATCTTGGACTTGACGTTAAATGTGATGTAGAACTCAGCTTTAGGCAACATGTACTTTCTGTCCTGTGAAAAGCTGTTCCTGTGGCTATTTTTTTTTAAACCATTTGAGTCAAAACATTTAATTTTTTAATCTGTTTTCACAGATATTTGTAGGAAAAGGTTGAATCGATTAATCAAGAAGTAATCAACAAAATAAAAAACTGCAGCCTGCTTAAGATTTCAAACAACAAAGTTTGCCTCGTCAGATCAGTCTATTCCAGGAAGAATGCTGTAGCTGTCAAACTGCTAACATCAGCTTATTATAGTCCAACAAAAGAAAATAAAGATACCAAGATAGATTTTAAATAGCCGCTGCCTGTCTATAAATGTCTCAGTTTCCTCAGACCAAAATACATCTATGACTGTCTTCTATCTGCACAAACCCTCTCAGCGTCTTCGGCCATCATGTTGCTTGTTCGAGAGCTCAAGCTAAACACAGAGAAACAGCATTTATGTAGTTACTACCGCAGGGCTGGAACAAACTCCCAAGACTTGTTCCAACTTTGACTATATTTTTTTCAAGGTCTTTTAAAATATATTCAATTCAGTTAAGTTCCATTCAATTCTTTTTTTTTAATATAGCGCCATGTCATCATATATATATATATATATATATATATATATATATATATATATATATATATATATATAGACACACACACACACACATACATATAAAGATACATATTCTGGAACCAACTTGGCTTTCATTGCATTGTGGGACGTGGGATCCAGTGTGTCTAATTTGGGCACAGTTACAATGGGACTTATTTGGAAATCTATTATAATTGTATTTGAGCATATGTTCTGGGTTGGAGTGGTCTGAATCAGAGCTGAAACATTTATTTAGTTTCAGTTATTTTTAAGCAAAAATTCTGTTGGTCTAGCTTCTAACGTGTGAGGATTTTCTGCTTTTCTTTGCCCTATGTGAATCAAATATAGCTAAACACTAATTTAAAGATGCATCGACGGGCTTTAGGAAATTGTGATGATATGTTATGTCATTTAAAGACAAAGTAATGAATGTGGAAAACAATCTGCAGATTATTCAAGAAAATTATCAGTACTTGCAGCTCTATGTGAATGATCAGAATTTTGTATCTCGGAAATTTCCAAAGTTTTACATGATGATGATGCCAAATTTAGTATTCCTTTATCCCCTGCACTTTTGACACACTGTCTGGTTTCATTAAAAGGTTCTAAAATATAGTAGGACCCCTTTTTACCCCATGAAGTGAAGTTTCATCCTTAAATTCAGACATGGTAATGTGAAAAATTGAAGGATAAACTTCTGGGTTACATTACAGTAAGTGTTGGGCCACCAGAAGCCTCTTATATGTGTGCATGGTTCTCTGATGTGACACGAAAAGCTATATCTGCACTCACGCACATGCACATAATCACACTCTCACTTTGAATAAACCTGAGTGCCTTTTTACTATTTCAATCTCCCATAAATATCTGTCCCAGTCTGGATCCCTCCTAACCTTCATCACTCATCTCACACATTCAGATGAGCAAGACTGAATATGTTGACTTATCAAATCATAATTATGTCAAACCAGCATGCTGCTGTATTTATACCATACGAGCGGAGCATGATAGCTGCAAGCAACTCTCCTCAGAAGTAATTTCGTTTGAACTAATGAGCGAAGAGAGAGAAGTCGGCTCAGCGTTTGCTTTTAAACGCCTTTGATGAATGACTCCTGTCCCACTGGCTCGTGCTGTCATTAGCTTGACACCAGATAGAAGTGAAGTCCTAAAAGAAAATGGAAAATTGATTTACCTCAATTTTCATCCGGAGCAAATAGTTCATCCCCGTAATCCCACGCGACGGTGCACAGAGCGATTAGAAAACTGCCGGCGTGTGCTTCCTGTCGCACTCATGTGGAAAGACACCATTCTAATCAGCAGTTATGCCATCGTTTCACCGCGCTGCACCACTATTAATGTGATATGAAAGACAGACACCATGGAGTCTAATTTCGGCAACGTTTCAATGGGACTGATTTGGAAAGCTAGTTCTATCATAATTGTATTAGATCTGAGCATATGTTCTGGGCCAAAGTGAAAGAAAGGGTTTGTGATTAATAAAAAAAGCTGCTTGTATGATTGCATGGCTATATTTTTCATCATTTATAGAACGCCCTGTAGATTTATATTTAAATAAAAAAAAGAAAAATGACACCAGGTTCTGATAAGACAAGCTGATAAAAGGTACATGTGCAATGCCCGCAACTTATACAAGACGAGAACAGTCATGCATGATAGATTCACCATGAATACAATCAAATGTTCACATTGTTATGATTCTGCCTAAAGTTCACATTAACCACTTTGACATCGATTGTGAAATATTCAATTCATTACACGAGTGAAATTTGAGAGCTCTTTGGAAGTTTGGAGTTTGGAAGACAACAAATAACAAAACAGAAATGACAAATCAAAATTAGTCTAAATTAGGGCTGACAAGCGATTAAAAAAACTGATCTAATTAATTATAGGCTCTGTGGTTAATTAATCTAAATTAATCGCACATATTTTTTTTTTTTCTGTGGAAAGCATCCAAACAATCAAACATGTTTCAAATCAAACTGAATTTAGTAGCTGAATAAATGAATGACAAATAGACATTTTAAACATGAAAGTTCAATATGTTTCATATGAAAAACTAAAAAAAAGTAAAACCTCTGCCTGTCCTCTAACACTGACATTGACCTGCAGTCCATTTTGTGAGGGAGTTCGTTAATCAGTCGTTAGTAGACTTCATCAGTTTGCATCTGAATGTCTGGTTGAGGTCGAGGCTGGCTGCTAACACTAGCATCAGGTGTTGCCTCCATCATGTTTACAAAGCAGGTGTGGGCGGAGAGTTTTCCCACTCAAAGGTGGCAGCAGCAGATACCACGCAGCCTGATTCTTCTTCTTTAATTTAATGGCGGACGGCAACGAGCATTTAAGGAGCATTGCCGCCACCTACTGTGCTGGAGAGTGGGCTAAAGTTTCATAATTCAACTAGCAGACGCAGCCCGATTAATCTGACTTATTTTTTTAGCACGTTATTTTTTTCTATAATTAATTAATTGAAATGAACGCGCTAATTTGACAGCCATAGTCGAAATATCAAATTTTAAAGTAAACATTAATATGTTAACCACTCAATTTTCTGATTTTACAATCAGAATTTTATAGGACCTTCAAAGAGTACAAAAGGAGTTTAGACGTACTTTAAGAGTTTTTGACCACTGCTTGCATGCAAGGATCATAGACAATATAAAACATGGATGGATATCCGTGATGTCACCGAAAGGTGACAAAGAGTCATTATGAAGCTCATTGTGGTGGCTCTGGCTGTCGCCATCTTAGCAGTCTTGCTTACGCTAATATAAAAAATTGGCAAAGATGGGGAGGGTGGGTGGAGCTGAGGCAGCCTGAATTGCTGAAATGAGCCACCTGTGACAGCACCGACGTATAATTATGCATAACTTTAAAATAATTTGAATGTGTGAATTCTACAAAAATTCACCCCCAGTACAGTTGTCATGAGTGTGGAAATTAGCTGTAGAGACCAGGCTGTGACCATATTTGTTTTTGCTGTGAAGTTGGGAATTTTAATATGGGGACTTATGGAGACTGACTGGTTTTGAAACCAGCCTCAAGTGGCTATTTGAGGAACTGCAGTTTTTGGCATGTGCTCCAACACACTTTTCAGCCACTCTGCTGATATGTCGTGGCTTTAATGTGTAACACTTGTTCGTTTACACAACATTTTAAATAGCATAAAATGATATTGTAACTGTAGGGAGACGTGTGCTTAAATAAGCTTTCTACTTTCAGGTATCAGTACTTTGGAGCATGCAAAAGTTGGATATAATGATTGCGTACTTGTGATGCAGCCCTGACATGTCACGTCTGGAGGCCAACTATTGGTTGATTCAGTGCTTGAAGGATGGCATTGTGGGTAGACATGAGTATTGTCCTTTTTTTACTTATGAGTCATTTATGAATCACACTAAAAGTTTATTTCAACCTCTTTATAGACATCTTTTTCGAAGAATTGTTCTCCTTTGTTAAAGTTTTACATTTTCAAGACTATTATAGACACACCAGCCCTGATCTTTAATTAAAATCATTTATCCATCTCTATACCAATGCACAGAAATGTTTTGCAGTAGAATGGTTTTAGGTTTCAGAAAGAAAAGAAGAAAATAAATTAATTGGCTGACTCATATTTCCACAGGCTGAGCCAAACAGCTTCAGTTATTATGGATGAATATATACAAACTCTTTGCTACAGGACAAATTTGCATATATATGTATATATATAGTATAAATGTATGTACGTAAGCCTTGGATATGTCCTTAGTTGAACAGTTCATGGCTGCAAACCATGACATGAGTGTTCCTGGTGCTGTGCTGGGTTATATGAGGATGTCATAGCAACAATAGACAATGGGAAACAAAAAGAAGAATGATGAGAGGAGAACATCTATCCAAAACACCAACATTGATTTTTATTTATTTATTTATTTATTTATTTATTGCACTTGGCCGTGTTTACCATCTGTTTCATCTTCTCTGTGTTGACTTTATGTTTGCTGGTTATCTCATCCTGCGGCTGGATGCCATTTCAATGCAGACAGCTCATCAAGACAAGTGACAAGTGTTAAGGTGTGAGTGTGGCCAGCAGAGGGAAGAGGAAGGAGGAACTAAAAATATGCTCCAGGATTGGGGTGTGAAGTTTGCACTGTTGCTTCCAGGAGCAAAGCAGCACCTTAATGGTGTTTGTAGCTCTAAAACAGCACTGTGACTTTTATTACCCTCTTTGGGCTGAATTTACCACCTGTGCTGCAACCTCAATCTGTGATGTCAAGACACAGGTGGTTCGCATTTGGCTGGTTGAAAGGCTTTCAGCAGAATGCTTTCACAATGTTTCACATTGTTCGACCAAGCAGAGACTGACTGGAAAACCATTGTCCATGCTCTATATGAAACATGGGTCTGTCTCCTTAAAAAAAATTAAAAAAGTTCTCTAATGGTGCCTCGCAAAAGTTCAACAGGAGGGCAACTTCATTTAGCCTCTCACCTTCAACGTTTTTACTCATTATTACTTCAGCCTCGAGCTCTTTTCCCTCCTTCCTGTTTTCTATAATCCAATTAGACAAATCCATGTTGGATTGAATCATCCAGTCAATAACACCAACTTTTTCTCTCATGTTTGAATGATCCAATAACCAAGCTGTGTGTTCTTCATTATAATACACCTAATCGGTGGATATCCTGCTGCCTCCAGCTTGTGTTGTTGTTGTACTTGTCAATAAGTTATTGTTCTGAACTCTAGGGAAATATCTTTAAATATTAAATAGATTGCCACATAATTTCTGCTCGTGTTATTTTTAATACACATGGAAAGTGCCCAAGCCTCTTAAATACTCATTTTATTTACAGGAAGCATTATTTCATATTTTTTTTAGATGATGGGCCAAGTAGTTGAAGTTTTCAAATAAAAGTCAATAAAACTGTGGAGAGGTTAATATCAGTAGCTGTTTTGGCTGGCAATGGGACAAAATCATAGACAGTTGTATCACCCACACATTTCTGAAGAGTGGTTGTGAAGCTCAGGATGTGGTGGACCTGGCTGCCGCCAAGATGTAGATTCTTGGTGGGACACCCAGGCGGGCTGAATAACACCTGGGTGCTCAAATAAGCCACCTGTAACGGCACATACTACAATGTGTTTCATAATCATATTGTATCACACATCTGCTGTGATGTTGGGCATTTTAATATGGGGATTGACTTGTTCTGTAACCATCCTCAAGTGGCCGTTCAAGGAACTGCAGTTTTTGGCACTTATGCCATGGAGGTTGGCACTTGGATAAAATCCACACAACTCATGACTGAACTGACTGACAGCCCCAAAAAAGATACCTAGCTAACAAGTTGACATACAGTTCCATTGCTGAAATATTATTTCAACAGTAGGGATTTTTTTTTTTTTTTTTTGTATAATTAATAACCTTAAATAAAATCCAGTTTAACGTCACTTCAGGTGATGTCTAAGAATGGGGAAACTGTATGGTAGGCCTGCCCGGATACAGCTGACAAAATTGGTTGCAAACCACTGATTAAGACTGTGGAGGGCCCTGGATGAACAAAAATAAAAAATCATGTGTCATTTTTGTTTTGCTGCTTCTTTGACATCCTAACTGGCAGACTTCGAAACTAGTTCTCTGCCCATCGAGGTTTAACTGAACTACCTGACAGCTCTCCCTCTGAGAAATATTTGTGTAAGTAAAAATCCAATTTTCTGTTTTCCTGGATGACAACATCTGCCCGTCCTTTCTGTCTCTGAGAGAATTGAGATGACAGTTCTAAATGGTATTTTCACAACTGAAGTGCAGTCTCTATACTGCATCCCTCTCTCCACATATATAAATATATATGTGTGTCTACTAATGCAATTCAATAAGCCTCTGTGTGATTTATTTACACTACCTCCTCCCTGTCTCCTTTCTCGTCTGTCTTCTGTATCTTTTCCCCCGTGGGAGGGGAAAGGGAACATCAAGCAGACCAGACAAAGATTCCAGATCTCAGATGACGACAGAATTCTTCAACCACCCCCCTCTCCCCATCTGCTTCAAAAATCTTTAATTATCAGACTAATTTCTTGTTAAGGACTAGTTTGTATTCATACATCTGACACAAACCCAGTTGTTTACTGACATGCTGCTCCACTGAGACAGAGAGTTCTTTGGCTTGCTGTGTTGTCAGTTCACCATTTGCTCACACCTTTCCCACCTTAACTGTTTTTGAGCAATTATTCGGACATTTAATTGTAATGAATTTTGATTTTAAAATTGTACTGGAATGAATGTGCTGCTATTTACATGTCGATGTTTGCTTGTAGATTTGTCTGTACTGTTAGCGTGGTAGAGACTATGTTATGGTGTTGCATGTAAATGAATGTTTTTTAATGGCCGGTGATTGTTTTGTGTTCACCTGCACAGGGACTGCAGATGGAAGTTAATACCTAAATCTGGCATAAATCATCTCCTCCCATTTGGAGATTAATGTATTCTGTGCATGTTTTAATAAGAAAAAAACACTACCACAAATAATGATGCTAACAATAATAAGGGTGATTTTAAGATTCACCACTTAGAAGTTTTAGTCCATTTTTTAAACAATGGATCTTTGATTTCAGAGGCAGACAAAAGCAGGCATATCTAAGCAGGGACAAGGCAACAAGATGAAATTATCCATAGCAACTGTTGCTAGTTAGCTAACGTCATCTCTGTGAGTTGGTTGAAATGATAACTTTAATGTTTTGAGCTGACTCATCTTAAAAACTTAAATATGCACCCTGATGCGAGTGAGACTGACGCTGCATGTTTCAGGCAAAAGGTCGGCATCCATTACCTTGCTCGGTTCACATACCTGCTTGTATTTTAAAACACCATGTTTTACTTAAAACATTGCAAGAAAGGGGCGGCATTTAGCTCAGTTGGTAGAGCATCCTGCTGATGCCCAGGGTTTCAATCCAACCTGTGGCTCTTTCTCGCATCTCATTCCCTGTCTCTCTCATTGCAAGAAAAAAAAAACATTTAAGGATGTGTTTGGCAAATGTAACTCTGTCTCAGGTAAAGTTCAACTGTAACTGGAGTTAACTGCAACTCCACAAAATGTATTTAGCTGACAATATGCCCTTTGACCGGCGGCACGGTGATGCAGTGGTTAGCACAGTCGACTCACATCAAGAAGGTCGAACCTCGGCTGGAGCCTTTCTGTGTGGAGTTTGCGTGTTCTCCCCGTGTCTGCGTGGCTTCTCTCTGGGGACTCCGGCTTCCTCCCACAGTCCAAAGACATGCATGCGGTTAACTCTAAATTGTCGCCTCTCGTCCAAGGTCAGCTGGGATAAGCTCCAGCCTCACTGTGACCCTGATGAGGATAAGCGGTTATGGATGGATATGCCCTTTGGCCTCCTTGGCCTTGGAAGTAAGGCTTGGTTAGCCTACTACCCCAGCGAACAATTGTATTTTTTTTTTTTTTACATTAAAGCACCATGCACCACACACTTCAAATGTGGCTTTGGCCTGGTTACCGTTGCTAAGATATGATTGGATCTGTGCTCACAGGGATTGGTAAATCAGCCTGTCTGTTAAATGTGTGAAACCACACTGAAAGTACCACAGTGCTAAATATAAGTACAGTGGGATTACCCTAATAAGAAAATCATTTAATAAAATGAATAAAAATGTTTTTTAAAAAAATCATGAATGCAGCTGTCGAGTCACTTCAGCCCTCTGTGCTCATTTATCACCGTAATTATTTTTTCATTACTCTGGCAAAATGATGGAACTGTCTCACCCTCTTCCCTCCATCGAGGAGCACAGTCTTATCACCCCCCCATCTGTCTGGCTGTGTGTATTCCGCTTAAATATCCGCCCTGATTGGGGTAAGATTTGGCCAAAAAGTCCAGGCTACTGTAAAACACAGCAAATCTAGCTCCATCATCTGGCACCACGACATCTCAGCGTATATTCATCCCTTCATCTCTTACTTGTAAATGAATAGAACTCTGTGCACATTGATGATGTTCTTTGCCACCATCAGGCCAAACTTCAGCTCTCCCTGTCTAAATATTGCCCTCTGCCCAGCGTAATGTTTCCTGTGATAGTAACAGCTAACTGAAGAGATGATTAGGCCTTGGCGGAGGACTGTATTTTAGAGCGTTTTCTTGCTTAGCTTTTAAATTTGTATCACGCTTCGGTGGCTTATGCTAAAAGTGGAGGCAATTGCGGGCTCGGTAGAAGCGGTTTCAATCAGCATTACTGCGAGGCGCTGATGATCAGAATCAAATCCAGCGAGGAGTGTTAACCGTAACCACCCGTTTCTATGCCAGGAGCAGGACCAATGGAAAACAAGAGCTTGCAAGATTATTGAACATCCACCCCCACAAACACACACACACACACACACACACACACACACACACACCACACACTTGCGCGCATCAAAAGAGCGGCATGTTGCTGGAGCTGTCCACCGGCAGCTCAAGGAGAGAATCCTTTCATTCTGGTCACTGTGTAATTTGACCTTCTGCATTATGGCAGCTGGTTTTATTTTTAGGAAATGGCCTTGGGTATTGTGGTGTGACCATGGCACAGTGTTGCAAAACTCACATTAAGTGTGAAGCATTATTTATTTAAACTCTGCTGGGTTCCAATCCAATCCCAGCAAAAAAAAAAAAAAAAAAAAAAATGCACATTTAAAACCTGAACAATATTGACATCTAGTGGTCTAGTTCAAATTAATTAACCCACTGTTGGAGATCATTTAGAAATGTAAAAAATGCACAAGAAAAACAACTACAGTTCTATCATCCTGTCAACATGCCGTTCTGATCATACGTTCTGATGCCTGCTCATTAAATTATTTTTAAAGATTCTCATTTATGCGCTGCATTCTTCGATGAACTGTCCATGCGCCGTCCTCTTCATCTCCAGTTCTCTGCATTAGATCTGATGTTGACCACGCAGCTGCTTTGACAAAGACGTGTTCGAGTTTGTCGTCTGCTGCAATGAAAAACTGTCTCAAAATGTTAATAACTAGGTTTAGGCTTTAAGTTATCCCGTCCATTCAAATGAATGGAAAACCTGAATATCACGTTTAGTGTGTGTTCCAGTGTCCCTGCAGATTATCATGGAAGTTATCCAGGAGTGTGAGCGACAAGTCTCGCTGTGACGGGTGTTCAATGTCACTTTATTACATTTTAATTCTGACGTTGATAATGAAATCAGTTTTCATCAGGTTGTCCATATCCTGCACACAAAACATGATGCACAAGAGTGCACAGGGAGAAGTATCGCAGATGCTCGTTTTGTAGTCCATCTTCTAAACTTTGTAGTTTCACCACAGATCACGTCAAAAACATCTGCCGTCTTATGATGACATAGTCTAGTGTAAATGCAATCAGATTCTCTGAACACCGTGGACGTCTTTTTACAATTCATTATGAATTCTCCTTTTGACTATTCAACCATACCCAGGGGTCACAGAATATGTCATAGTGCTGTCACCACTAATGAGACTAAATGGCGATCTGGCAGAATCTGGAAGGTCAACTACATCTTTGAACTTTAGAACCATTCATTGTAGTCTGTGTTTGATTACTGACACTTCACTTACAGCTGGGGCTCAGGAGGTAGGTAGAGCGGGTTGTGCACTAATCGGTTCGATCCCCGGCTCCTCCAGTCTGCATGTCAAAGTATCCTTGGGCAAGATACTGAACTACTGAACTGGATTTGAATCAAACCCAGTTTTTCCAGTGAGCTGTAGACAGTATCATCAACCAACATGGATTCGGGAAGATGGCCGATGGTTAACCAGGTATCTTTTTAGTAGACGAGAGTACGATGGTGAGGCCAGCAGAAAATACAGTCACTGTAGGCAGCACTGACGTTATGTAGCTCCCTCACACAAGGAAACGCAAACGCTGGCAAACCGAAGCTAATAATCAACGAATTGCATGAAAAAATAGACACAAAATCATTTTGTTTAATATATTTTACTCCGCCTTTGTGATTTCCCACCTTTGGTAAAGGGGTCTGATGGCTGTCCTCACTTCAGTTGTTTCAAGGTACCGACACCATGCTTCATTTTGCCGCCCTGCCATCCTGTCGGACTGTTTGTTTGTTTTCCCTGCGCAGTCCAGATGGTGTTGTCCGTCTGCCGTTTGCCTGAATCCATGTGAATGCAGCATCACTCACGCTGAAACATGTAATAACCACCAGGCATAAACAAGACCAGCCATGCTAGCAGCTCTGTGAAGCTGTATGAGTGCACTGCATGCCAACACGCTCACAGTGACACAGCTAACATTCTGTTTTTTTTTTGTTTTTTTTTTGCATGGTATGTTGCGCACTGTGTTCTTCATCTTAGTTTAGCATGTTAGCATGCTAACTTTTGCTCAGTAGTGCTAAACACCGAGTAGAGCTAAGGCTGAGGGAATATCTTTAGTTTTGTGGGTATTAGCAAGTTTGATGAGAGTAAAATTCAAGCACTTTTCAAGGACTTTCAAGGTACCTAAACCATGAATTTTCCAGATTCTCAAAGCGTTTATCATCATCATCTAAATTGGCACGATGAATGCAAAAGAATCCTTTTTTTTTAATGCACACCAATGAATAGATATTGCATCTGCTGTTTGGTTTACCAGCTGTTCATAATAACTTTGATTGCATGTTTTGATCATGATTATTTAATGCTTGCTAATTTCCACAGTAACAAAGGATGAGTGAACACGCCAGGAGACAACAAACAAATACAACGACGGGATTGTTACATTTGAAGTATCAAAAGATCTTTTGGTTTACGTGAGTGGCTGTGTGGATGAAACATAAAACAAGCGATTTTCGAGCAGTATATTCAGATTTATGCATAATTCACATTGGAAACATTTTCTAAACTTTCAGGACCCTGTAGGAACCCTGCATTAAATGAAATCTTCTTCTTAAAACAGTCAAAAATTCCCACAGTTGAGAAGCTGAGACCATTAAATATCAAGTCGTGTTTTCTGATTTCAATGCGATGAATCAGTTTTGAAATGAAGCCATCGCTAATCAAATGTATTTGTGTCCCTCTGTGTGACCACCCAGTCTAATAAGCCAAGAGCCACCGCCTGCAGTCTGACATTAAACTCAATCTCTGAAATGAAATAAACTCGACTAAATGATACATCAGAGCCGAGGACTCGGCGTGAGAGAGACAAATGTATTTTGTATTAATATATAAAACCAAAATGAGATGTCAGCACTTCAGAAAAATATGTTCTAACACCTTGCACAAGATAGATGGTATCACAGGTAATAAGTTTAATTTGAACAGTTCTGAGTAATGGGAATCTGCCGAATTTACATTTCAGTGTGTGCAGAAGAAACTTTTCAGATCTTCTCTCAGCACTTAGGGGCAGACACGGGGGTGACACTGAAAATGGGAGTGCGGTCACATCGCAAAGTGAGGTTGGAATCAGCGTAATTTTTGTGTCACCGAGATGGTTTAACATAGACAGACCTGCTCTATATGTGTGTGTGTGTGTGTGTGTGTGTGTGTGTGTGCCCTCAAACACTTTTAAAAGCTTCGGAAAAAAAAAAAATGTGTTTGCAGCTGCAGGAAATGACTTTTGGCAACATTTTAGCAGCTACAGAGAAAGGGAAGTAAATTGGGCATGGTATTGGACAGATGTGAGTGAAAACTGTGAAACTGTGAAAGTGTGTGTGTAGCGAAGGGTTCAGACTAAAAAGTGAAATGTCGAATTAAATAAAAAAAAAAATCTTCATCTCCTCGCTGATGCACTGTGACATAAATAATAAGCCGATGTTCGGCTTTCAGCCTGAAAGTAAATAATGTCACACCTTTCCTATTTATGACTCTTGATGTTGGTACTGACTGCAATCCCTGAGAAATGTGATGAAATGCGTAAGATACTCTCGTCAAAATTTCTTCAAGCACCCGATGAGATGAATTTCTCAGGTAGCAGGAGGCCATTCTTTCTCATGTCGTGCATAATTCTCGGTGGACAAGGTGGTGGTGGGCGGGGGGCGGCGCAGTAAGTTTGCTGCAGCCACCGTCGCTTGTCAAGACGCTCAAGAGGCTATTTGTTATTCCTCGTCTGTGAGAGGGACTGACATTTCCCATTGGCAGTTGAAGCGCATCTAGCGGTGCCCTCTGCCCCCGTCATCTCCTGTGGTTTGCTCAGCTGAAATGGGACAAAGCTCGCAGGGGCTTATGGAAATCCACGGGGGAGTTTCTGGCAAAGCCACATCCAGGTTTTTTTTTTTTTTTTTTTGGACAATGTGGTATGGTATAGTGGGACTGCAATTGCCTCCGGAGACTGGTGGATCACCTTATTACATACATTTACACAGGAAATAGCGGCATGAAGAGAGCAATATCAGCTGAGCAAAGATTTTTTGGCGCACTCCCGTTCCAGAAATATTCCACAAACATTACAAGAGCATGAAAAGAAGAAAAGCACTCTGACTGTTGTTCCATGCCAAACTATCTTTTTCTTGTTTTTGTCTTTGGCTGTGCACAATGTTTTTTTTTTTCTTCTTCTTCTTCTTTTTCATCTACCTCCATTTCATAAATTGTATCACCTGCTGAGACAACAAAAAGAGGGAATTTAAAGTGTACTTGACGGAGGCCCCACATGCTACAGCACGTGGGCAGCAAGATGAGATCCTCACACCGGGGATCGCTGCGAACCTCGGGTTTTCTGAAGACAGTTTAAAAGGAGTAAAAACAAGGTTCATTTAAAGAGATTGTAGAACTCCAAAAATACAAAATGCACTTTCAGCGAGATGAGACTGGATGACCTGAAAATACAAGCACTGCACAGAGGAGGGTGAGAGTCCAGGTTTAAAAGGAGCTGAACAGCCCCCCCCCCAGCGGGTGAATCTTAACATGGCTAAAGTGTATCTGAATTGACTGATTAAGCCCGTACGGTCTTACAAGACATTCTTGACCAGAGCAACGACCAATATGATCATATGGCAAATGACTAAGAGGGAAAACATTTCCAAAGATCTCATTTACATAAGAGACATGTCCCACTGTGAAAGATACAGCAGACTTTGTCTGGCACACTTTCTCACCCAAACAAAACTAAAATAAGTGAGTCACTAAAAGATCCATTGGCAACAATTAAATTATGTAATAGTCAGTACTGGGGCCAGAATATGAGCAGCCTAAAGTAATTAAAAAAACATCTTTTAGAGAGTAGGGGATCATTTCCAGACAAGTGACTCATCATTTGGTCCAAATTAAGCAATTCCTGAGTTCTTGTTTTCTTGAGCAATCAGGTCACAGATTATGTCAAGTCGAGTCTTAGTTAAGTCAAGTGTAGTCCCTGCGCACTCCTACATGTGGTATCCGGTCTTTATAAAGGGAAAAGACAAAATGAAAATGGACTGCACTGATATAGCCCCTTTCTAGTCTTTCGACCACTCGTTTTATTCTTCCGATTGGTTTGATCAGTCAGGCTAATGCTAGCTAGCTACAGAGTTGTGAGAAAACATACTGTATATGGCTAATGTCAGCCTTTACAGACACTTCCAGCAAATGACCAACAGAGACTGATGTTTGATGTTGTGGTCCGGCAGCTGTATTCAGCTCTTTTTCTACACACATATGAAACCATGGCGTGATGATGTCATCCATAGACAATCAGGTAGTGTCGCATGGTGCTTGACGGACATGGACAAGTCGTGTCAACTCCAGCTAAGTCCAGCTAATAAAATTCAGTCCTTATATATCCTCTCAGGTCAATAACAATGTCCATTTTACAGAATATTTTGTTAACAAATCACAAGCTTTCTTTCCTCTTCCACAGTTTAGTTGAATATAATACAGTTTCATTTAATATTCTCAAACTTTTTCTCCATATCTGCATGTAGTGCCAATTAGTTCAAGTGTTTGACTAACCTCTCAGACGTTACCTTGTTAGAAGGCTGGTGGGTGTTACTCATCCAGCGGCACCATGGTAGGTGGACCGATTCTTTTCTTCTTTGACTACAAGGACTTTACTGCATACCCTTCACATCATGTCAAGAGATGTGACTCCAGGTCAGCTCACACAGTGCTCTTCAGAGTTTCCTGTCAGTTTCCCTTCTCCATCAGTCGGTGACACTGAGAGAAAATGTGATGACAAAACATAGCCTGTCTGTGTTTTTTCACGGTTTAAAATGTTGTACTGCTAAAAAGTTTGAACTATTGTAGCTGTGTTTGAATAATGCATGCTATTCATTATTCATGCGCACCCATAAATGCATTATTCAATGTGCAAAAAGTCTGGTGTTCATTCACACAATTATAGTTTCAGTGGAACACTGACATTTTATATAACAGTCCATAAATGGTTAGCCGCCAATACTGGTGGTTTCGGGTAACCAGTCATCAGCAGTCATTTGGAAAACGACATGGTTTTTCTCTTCCCTCGGCTGAACTACAGTTCAACCAAGGGCTCTGGTAAGCTAACATCTCTTCTCTCCATTTGCAGTCTCAGGGGCAGGAAGAGGTTTCACCAGCATGACAGGAAGACGTCTCCCTTGGGGGCATTAATCAACTATGGACAGCTCTCCCTCATCTCGGAGACCCTCGGGGCAAATCCAAGGTCAGAGAGAAGGTGTCTACTATTCTGTAAATTTGACAACAAACGAGTCCCATGATGATTTTCACAAAGATGAACTTACTGTCCATCTAAACCTGTGTCATTGCAGGCTTGAACAAGTCAGTAAAGGGTGTACAGATGATGGATGCAGGTGGACTGTAAGTTGAAGCTGACCAGACCAAGACAAAATTAGCGTTTGTCTTTCAACCTTTTATTTCACAACACCCCGATGACTAAAATTTAGTCCCAGATTTACTCTTGTCCAGTGGCTTCTTGCTCACTATCTCATTTTCTCTCTTAGCTTCCTCTGTCAACATCCTCTTTGGTCTTTTTATCGCTGTCATTATGCCCATAGAGGCTGCTGAGCTTTGGTTACATTGCCTGGTAGCCCAGCTCCGGTTCTGGCACAACATCAGCTCTGCTACCTGTCAGCATGCTTGAAAACCACTCCCCTCTGAGTTGACAGTCCAGGCAGCCCAGCTAACAAACTGAGCTAACATTAGCTAGAAGCAGGTATATCTTGCAGCCGTTTACTTTACTGTCCATCAGGAAACTCTGTCAACTACTGAGAGTTGATGCGCAGTGTACATAGACAGAGGAAAAGCAGCAAACATTTTCTCAATAATATATGATCCAGCCTCACCAAAATCTGTCAAATATTTGTTGGTGTGTTTGACTTAGTGCCATAAAGTGTTATGTACTTCTCGCGGGTTATAGAACCCACACATTTCCATGTGAGAACAGACATACAGGGTGAGGAGTGGGGATGACAGCTCTCTGCTCTGTTTGCCATTACTGTTTGTTTGAAGTGAGGAGCTCATCATTAACTGGGAAAAACTTCATCTTCTCTGAGCTGTGGAGTTCCACCGGGGGAGCAAGAATTCATGCTCCATCACCCCCATCATGGCCAACCCTTCTCTCAGCTGTTACAATGTGCACTGAGAGTGTAGCAAGCCTGAATGTGAGCCACAGTGCACGCACTACTATCTTTTGCTGCCACTGAAATTCGCTATAAAAACAGCTTTTTTAGACACTATATTTCCTACTTTACAAGTGCACTCATGCCATGACACGGTTGGTATGCAGCCCAGGCTCCTTCAGAGGAGAACAAAGATGCCAGGTGAATGCATGATGGATTCTCGTCCTATAAAATGACCCAAGAGAAGAGAGACACTTTGCGGGACATTCAGAGCGTCCTAACCGACTTGTCAGGCTAAATCACAAAGCGGGTGATGCAGCACTGGAGAGCGTCCTCCTCCCCCTTCCGATTCCGACGTCATAAATTCACTCCATTTTGCAAATTAAATTCTGATATTTTATATGATCGCTGGCAGGCGGGTACACTTAGAATAAATAATTAGGTAAAATTCAGGAGCAAACATGAACATAATCAGCAAGAACAAAGCCAACAACAAGAAAAAATATAGTTTCTATCCATTAACTTACCTAACTTATGAAACACTTCCTTTCACTTCACTTTTTGTTCATTTCACGTGGAAATATACACTTCTTTGACAACAAATAACAAATATAAAGTTAATTTCTTAAGCAAATCTGCTGTGAAATCTCTGTATATAATCATGGTCATAACTGTCGACCCCCACCAACGCTTTTTCACTACACCTACTACACCTGAGCCACTATACCAATATCTATTTGTTCATTGAGATCCCAGATCTCTTCCTCCAGGCAGTCCCGGTCAATGTCTCCATTGAAAGGTAGATTAGTATCTGGTCTTGTTTTGTAATGGGGAATATTAAGTTATCCATACTCAGATAAATAACAGGCTACATTTGCTAGAAAAACATTGAGAACCAACCAGGAGTCAGGAAAAGGTCTGAATTTCAGTTGTTAAACATGTCAAACCCTCTATCAGGGGGTCCCAAACTTTACCCTGTTTGGGACTAACTTTAAGACTTAAAGGTGATGATGATCTTGGTCTGCTTGAACTTGATCTCTGCGGTCTTTAAAGTATCATGCAGTGGATAAGACTCTTATCCAGTCCCAGATGGTTACCATAGAGAAGTTCAGGCAACCGGCTGTCCGCTGCTCTCCATCAGATGTCCATTTTCCACACATCAGTCTTCTTGTTGGAACTAACTATTTAATATTTAATGTAATATTTGCATCTCTGCTGCTGCTGCTGCTCTCACAATGAACATCTGTTTAAGCCATTAACAGAGAAGAGTAAAAAGCAACACCTCACGTTTGATTGGTTTGGTTTAGTATGACTGTGCTTGCATATATTTTTTATATTTTGTTGTCTCAAGATAACAAAATTGACTAAGTCTTTTGTCACTGAAGTGCAGTCTCTTGGGAAGTTGATCCAAACGTTACCTATCCACAGTGTCACAGTGCACGTTGGACAACTAGCTGCTAGCAGCACCGCACCTGCACACAAACGGCCACCTGCTGAGCTGTGGGATTTTTACAGACATCCAGGGGGACCTCCCAGACCGGGACATCTGCTACCTATGAACAATATATGATTGATGAGTATATGATTACTGTAAACCCTGCACGTTACAGCATGTGGGTGAAATGATGGACTAAATTAGGGGGTGCATGTGCAGGTGTGGGGCTGTCCATAGGACTGAGCTGGCAGAAACATGACACCCCCCGTTGATTTTGAGTGATTACTGTGAATGTTGATTAATAAATTAAATCAATATTGCTTTATTTGTGATGAGTTTAGTTTAACAACTAGCAGATGTCCAGTGTGCGCTGTGATGCTGTGGATGGATAACATTCAGATTAGACATGACAAAAGACTTTTGTCAAATGATTATCTTGAGAAAACAGAAGAAAAAAAAAAAAAAAAACAACTGCAAGCATAGTCATTCTCAGCTTCTGCAGGCTGGAAAATGACTTGGTGGTAATTAAATATATCCAGATGTGGCTTATGCAGCAATCTATTGCAAGTGGGAAGTCGATGCGTCCCACCGCATCTTTGGGAAAACGTGGACACCTGCAGTGGACTGATATATGGGTCCACTTTGCACAGTGGGCTAGTGCTGCAAAGTCACAAACAAGCACAGATCATCTGAACACTACATATAGCAAACCTTGAATAACAACTGTTTTCACTGTGAGCCGCCATGTTGCTGTGCTTAATTAAAAATATGCTTATATGCTGTCGAACAGGAACACGAGACTGAAAAACATCGTTGAGAAAAACATGATGAATTACTTTGTAAAAGTGGAACATGATGCAATACTCCGGTAATCCAAACTGTGTGTTAAGATTGGGCACTGATTAAGCTAATTAGGCAGCCTGACTGGCATCAAAAGGCCATTTTGTTTGACCACACAGAACACACGCTTATTGTGTGAGCCACCATATTGCTGTGACATCAGGCGGCTTTATGTCAGCTAGAAGTTTCAGACTTGGAATTCTGACTTGAGTGTCCGTTCCACTGCACTTTTCCATGTCAGAGGTCCTCTGTGTGCAACAGCCCCCAGAGACCAGATAACACACCAGGGCTGTTTTCAAAATCACTCCCTTCTCACTATGAAGTCCTCTACATGGAACTCCCTGGATAGCGAGTAGGGAATAGTGCATGAGTGGATGTTTTCAGACTGTGTGTGAACTATACCATGGCTTCCAGAGGAGCTCTTTTTTTTTTTCCTTTTTTCAGGAGATTGGGGAGAAATATTCATAGGTCTTTATGTCAGCACATCTGATATACACCCGTCATTCATAACACTGACAATTAAAGATACAGGAAAAAGATAGAAAAGCAAGGAAAAAATATATTGTCAATATTTCCCCCAAAAACCTTCATAAATGAGGTTTTATTGTAGTTTGCACCCCGTCTGTGATTCGACAGTTGAGTGATCAGATCATTCTCAGTGGGTGCTGACCAGAAGGGGCGACAATGAGCCGCATTTTATAAGATCAAAAGCTTAAAGGGATGACGACCGCTTGGTCCCAAACGAGGTCTTTACCTACTTACTGCACATATGCAGCTCAGAAGAAAGTGTTACTGAAGATCTTCTGGGAGTCTGTGATCCAAGAATAAGCCTCATCAAGCTTCAGCAGTGTGACATTATAGATGTATCACCCACTGAGACGTTCTATACTATGTATCTTGTTACATTAGGGCATTGCGCGTGCTGTTTCAAACCAGAAGTGATTTATGGCAATATTGGATTCATGTCAATGAAAATGTACTGTATAGACATATGCACACCACAATATGAAATAACATGAACTATGATAAAGATTTTTATCCATACCGTCCACTCATGAACAGCCGGGAAAGAGTCTGGTCGTTGCTGTGCTTCGTGTGCAGCTTCAATATGTTGGTCTCCTTCTTATTCAATACATTTCTCCCCACAGACACAATGAGCCATTTTGGAAACCCATTTATTCACCTATTTGATCAAAGTTCACATTTTCTTTTTTTTTTTTCCTCTGTGCCCCTGTGACTATGGGTTTAAGGCAGTGGACATCAGGGGTGTGTCCGTAAACTAAACGCACAAACAAGAACGAAAAGAGTTAAAAGAAGAAGGCTGCAACAAATTTAAAAAAAAAAAAAAACAACAAAAAACAGCATTCAGGAGACTTCAGGAGTTCATTTAATCCCAAGGATTTCTGGGGGGGGGGGGTAGCTGTAGAGGGAAGAGCTCATACAGACACTTCACTGTACATACAGATTTACATTGTGTGGGGACATGATGTATGGTCTTGGCTTGGTCAGTCCACCTCTGGGCTGAGCAGAATTCTGTACAACAAACAGCGGGTGCATCCCAACTCCACACCTGCACTGTGTTTGCACGTGGGAGGGGAGGTGGGTGGGTGGGGGTGGGGGGCTCTGCTGATAAGACGTGTTCCAGATGGCACAGACAGATTGCCGTCTCGTCCACTGGTAACCTGGTCACACAATATACTCTAATACTATTTATTACATCGTGGCAGAATATTTAGAATGCGGACTGCAGTGCGGGCAAACTGAAACAGCACCGTATTATCATTCAGTCATTTTCAATGCAAACTCATCAAGGTTATAGAACTGGGATGCAGACTGAACTGACAGCAGAAAGGGGAACTCCATTTCATTAATTTCATTTTCAGACTCGGTTCGCCTTTCTGCCCAAAATGTTGCATCTGTTCCTCAGACAGGGAAAGACATGACATCACTGCCCTGCTGGCTGAACTGTGTTGTGGTGGTGGTGGTGAGGCGAGGCAGCGGGGCCGAGCTGCCCGCGTTTCAGTGTGTGTCCCTTGATTCTGTAAAACCATACTTTGTTCTGATAATAAAATCAAAAGCATGAAAAATAAAATGAAAGTATATATATAACTCTTTCAGGTCCATTTTATGTATGATTGGTGTTCCTCCTCGTTCGCTCTCATTCCTCCTCGCTCTCGTTTCCGTGCTCCATGTCTTCCTCTCCGTTAGCTTTGGAATCTGTTCTGCTGTCGGGATCGTCGTCCTCCTCCTCGTCCGCTTGTTCCTCCTTGTCGTCTTCCATCGCCTCCTCCTCCCAGTTCTGAGAAAAGCAGAGAAGAAAGTTACAGCGAGAACACGAATGGTTCACTCTTCTTCTTCTGTTCTGACTGTTGTGAGCTTGCAGCATCTGTGACTGTCCGTTACTTACATCGGAGTCGTTGTCAGGGAGTCCTTCGTCACCAGAGGCCTCATCTTCATCGGATGATTCTGTGAAGGGCACACAAAAGAAAACAAATCCATCAGCTGATACTGCTAAATACTTCCCACCACATCAATGCTGGCATGGCTCCCTCTCCATGTGAGAGGAAAAAGGGACAAAGCCCTCCATGCTTTCACTTGTTTATACATTTCATGCGAGAGGCGGCAGATATTTGCATTTCAATGCCATAGTGGGGGCCATTTGGTTATGACAACAATACTGACTGTGTGGTGCAGGAGGGAGGGCTGTCGATATGATTTGCTGAAGCTATCTGCCCCATCAGGTCAGCCGGGCACCATCTGCTGCGCACACAGTCACTGGTGGTCTTTGGATACATATTACTGAATATTCAACTATTGTGTCGTTTAAATATGCTCATGCGCTGCAGAGCAGGAACATGAGGCAGAGGTGAGGACTAAGAATTACTTAAATGGGTGATCCAAATGGCTTAAGAATAGTGGACGCTGATTAAACTTATGAGGCACGCCGACGTTAGAAGGCCTTTTTTTTAAAAACCAACAATACATGTTAGTTAACATCGCAGACGTCATTCGCAGAGTCAATGAGTCAAATCATTTGGAGTTGGGGCCAAAAATAAAGCTTTAATGCTGCATGACCTCATGACGACAGGCAGCCCTGTTATCTGCCTCAGCCCCGGCTGACTGCTGTACGTTCAACGCAGGCCTAAAATCTAATCCTGTATTCTGCAGGTTGTCTAATTACGGCAGCTCATGCTACAGAATGCTTAATTAACGCATTATTCATGCGACCCATACAGCCGACAACTAGGACAATTAGAGAGCGCAACTGTTTGCAACTGAAAGATCAATTAATCTCACGATCTGATCCACTTCCTCGTCTGATACGACTTCCTGCCGCAGTCTCGTTTTGGTCCTGGTGTATGGCGGCATCCACGTCGCACTGTAACAACCTCCTGCTCATCAGCTCCCATTATAAACTTTTTTTTTTTTTTTTTTTTTTTAAAATGAACCTTCACATCCTGGACCACTGACGGATATTGAAACTCAAAGCGCAGCTTAATTATTTCACGAAAGCCAATTTTCTACGTGGTTCAATAAAGCGTCTCATACAGTACGGTAATGAGAAATGAGAGTGAACAGAGCGGGCCCTTGTTGTTCTGCTCAAAAGGGAGGATCTGAACGCTGCCGGTCAGGTTGCCAGGCAACAGGAGTCATGTTTGCGTGCGGTGCATCGCCAAGAGTGGCTGCATGGTGGGCAACACTGCCTTCAGAAATTTTAACCGATTCAGTGCAATCTTCATGAAGCGTCCCGAATGATTTGAGGTGAGCGCACAAGACCGCGAGAACCCGAGAGAACTGACGGAGCGCGCTCTGTTTGAGGCGCCGACCTTCACGTGCGACCCGTTCTGACAGTCACTCCAGTCAGTCACGCGTCTTAAATGAACAACCGGCGAACTGCAGATCGACACGAGATCATCTTATTCCGTCAGCTGCCACTCACGCCGCTCGCCGCATTCAGTCATCACCGGGACTGATACATGAACGTCCTGAGTGTACAAGATTTGAAGGGCCGAAGAAATGATGACGCCACCCGCTTTGAAGAACACAGACGGCAGGGGGGGGAAAAAAAAAAAAAAAAAAAAAACATTGGTAGGAGTGAACATAAACAGTGACATTGCAAGAACAAACACTTACCCTCTTCATACACCAGCTTGGCCGTGTGGTCAACATCTGTAACTGATTTTGTGCTGTCGTTTGTCGCCACCTAGTGGGCAAAGGGAAGCTCAGTATTGGAGAGGCTCATGCACAAGTCACACGTTCTTCAATGCATCGTCACATTAAAAAAAAAAATGACAATGACTTCTCACACAGTCATGTTGCACCTATTTCAGTGCTTGGCAGAAAGATAACAATGCGTATGTGACATGTTCCTCAAAGCACACAGGTTCTCTTCAGTCATGCGGTTGCAAACCCGATCTAATTAAGAGCTGTATGTTTTCATGACACCTTAAGTGGATTAAGTCTACGAGAAGAAACTCTGATGCACATTCTTCAGTAAAAGAGGCATGAATAAAGCTCTTGTGAAGTCACACCTCCGCCTGAGATGTCCCCCTGACGGTGAATTCATTTGTACAGATGGTGATTTTCAAGGTTTGCAGTCAGAATGATGTGTCACATTCACGCGGCGCTGTAGTGTTTTGATTCTGAAACTGCACTGCGACAACACACGTCTGAATTCACTGCGTGGATGACATCCAGTACGCGGTCAATGTGGACCTACGAGGAAGCGCGTCTGGTCGCAAGCGGATAGCCTGCTGATGACATCGTCCGTAAAAAGGTCAGAAGCTGACAAATTTACACTTTAGGAACTGATAATCGTCCTTGTAAAAGCTGCAGAAATGATTTATTCTAACCATAGAACCTATGAGGGAGAATCTGTGTACACTTTAATAAACAGGTCGCATTTAAGACAATGTGGGAAAAAAAAAAAAAAAACTTCCTCCACAAGGTCACAAGTATCAGCTTTGCATTTTTGGAACGGATAATCGTCCTTGTGGGACTGTTGTGCCTCAGGACTCGGCTGGAAAACTATAAATCTAAACTTGTACAAAAAAAAAAAAAAAAAAAAAAAGTACAGCAAGAAGTTCTGTGCCATAACAATGAATGTATACAACACAACTGCGCAGGAGAAATGCATTAACCGTGATAAAGGTTAATGCATTCCGCTCATCCTTCTTTGCTATTCCCTTGTTGATCTGTCTCGCAAAGATCCGCTCCTCTGATTCCAGCTTCTAGAATGTCTTTCCTATGACAGTAAACTGAAAAAAAAAAAAACTGTTTGGCTTGTGGACAAAACATGACATTTGAAGGCATTCTGGGACTTTGGGAAGCAGTGATCAACATTCTATGGACCAAACAAGTGACTGCGTGAGAAAATGATCAACAGATTGAATTGTGGAGCCCGTTCATTTAACAAGCACTAAAAGCAAAGACCCTGTGCTCTTTCTCGTACTCACCTGTGTCATTAGCAGATACAGCTTCCCATGCAGCTTTGTTAGTTTGTGGAACATCTTCACTCGGCTCTCAATCATGTGATACAGCACGCCCAGCTGGGTAACCAAGTCTGGAAGCTGTTGAACACACAGACGGATCAAGTGAAGGTGAACAAAAGAATTCCACACAAAAACAAGACGGCGCTCGATGATGAGCAGACCGCTAAAAGGTCTCATCTCCCCCCCCCTTCGGCTATTGCTTTTATATCGCGTAGTGAGTATAGTTCACCTTTATGTGAACTCTCGTGTACAATTTTTAAAGTGTTCTCTTGTTAAAAAGGAAAACTTCTGTCTGTGTGACGTTAGGGGAAAATCAAAATGTTAGCCGGCTGATGGTGCGATGGTGAAAAGGTCACAGGCTGCCTGCAAGAATCAATACGTTTCCTTCTGTTCTGAGCACCAACATGCACAGTAAATAGATATTCAGCTGCTGGTTATGCAGTGACAAACTGACAGACGGTCAGAGGCAACCACAAAAAATTAAACCAAACTGAATATGAATTTGGACAAAGGGAAGTGATATGCAGAGGAGGATGCTGTGGAGAGCTTAAAGTTTGATCCTGCACAGAAAACATTACAGTACAAAGTCAAACGTGCATCAACAAACTAGACCCTGGTAGCTTCATACCCGCAAACTAAAGGTGACATTGAGTTATGAGGCGCACTTACCGATGCCAGGTATGATGTGTGGTGCATGAGAACAGCCTTCAGCCACCGTACCATTAAAACTGCCCTGTGGAAGAGAAGACATGCAAACGCTGTGTAACGTGTACCAACGGATGAACTGAAGCCAGTCAAATGCTAGGAGTTGATCTGCCAGGCTAATACTTACGTAAAAGGGTGCCCTTGGAGCCTCTTTGTGAGCTACAGGAAACGAGAAAAAGGATGATTAAAGATCACTCAGAGTTAACACAGCTTCACTTCAGAAAACCTGACACGGTGACACAAGATCTGAGGAGGTTAACGCAGCTCAGCCAAGGTTGAAGAACAACCGCCTGGCGTGTCTCAGGAACACGGAAGGGTTTGTACGTCACACAAAAAACTCACCTCTTGCACCAAAGGTAAAACAGCAGAGAGGGGTAACCGAGCGACTGTCTTCTTTATCACCATGTCTTTGCGAGTCTGAAAAACTTTCTGGAGAGAGAAAAGGGGGGGGGGGGGACACTTAAAAACTGAAGTCTAAGATCCCAGTTTACACCACAATCTGTTTAATTTACTTAAAAATAAAGTTTTTTCTTCATCCCAACAGCAATCAATGTATATTCTCAGTTTATTTCACCTGCTATTCATGCAGACTTTTATTCTATGTTTAGTTATGTCTAATTTCCAGAGTAAGGGATCAGGAGAGGACTTATGTAGAGGAGCATCTAGATATGAACGAGTGGATGCAACAACTAAACACTAAAAAATTAATTTCAGAGCCAACCGAAGAACACTTACATTTAGGATGCTGGCGTCGCTGCTCTCCAGGCCCTGCACCAGCAGCACTGCAAAATTGTCTGTCTGTAAAGACGCTTTTCCTTTAGGTGCCCCCTTCTCAGTGGAGATTGAAGACAGATCGATTTCTCCTAGTCGCTCCGCTATCGACACCTACAAGAGAGAAGACGCTCTTCAGATAAACAGGAATTGGCCCATGTCTGTTCACAAGTTATTTGGAGTCTGAGCCAGAGAGCCATGAGAATGGGACAGGGGGAGATGTAGAGTACCACTGGTTTGGCAGATCATCGACACTGGACCCACCTCTTTGGTGTCTGTGTCTTTTTTCCTCTTCTCTGACCCCTGTGAGGTCCCCTTGATTGGGGCTTGGTGACCAGGAAGCCCTGGGACCAACACTTTGCTCTTGGCGTTGACGACTGGGGTCTTCACCTGGAACGAAAAACAAAATCACAGGTTTTCATCTTCAGCCACAGTTACAGTGTCACGGATTGGCGAATAAGACCACACATGGTCGAGAACACATGTCAAGAATACTCGGGTGTTCTTCAGGAAGATTAAAGAAAGAAAGACTTGATTGTTACCTTGGAAACAGCGGTTTCTATGGAAAGGGACAAGCTGGTCTGAACATCCCGGGTCAAACAGACATGTCTCTCTGCTGTGTTGATCTCCTGAAAAGATGAGGCAGGAACGCGGCAGACAAAGCAAGACTTTGATTAACAGACGACTGATGATAATCTTTATTTCTCTAAAACTGACTAACCAGCTGGTGAACATCTTCAAAGGCAACAATTCACCAATAATGACACTGGTGAATTGGGAAGTAAAAACTGAACAGTCACGACTAAACAACCAGGATGTATTAGACTGTCATGAATTTAATAATACTGGATTTAATTATAACTATTTCCCGAGTGACTCATTTGGTATCTGTGCACTCACTCCAACACATTAATGTCTCGATGGATATTACTTGCTTCTTATTAAAACGCCATTTTGGTCCAAATGTAAAAAAAAAGTTATCCAATAATATTCTTGAAAACGTTTCAGGTGATTGTATTTCCGTTGCTGACGTAACTTACATGACGATAACCTGTCTATGATATGAAGAAGCTGCTCTATCATACCGGCTAAACAAAACATGGCTATCCGAGCAATCTTCATTGTGGCCTAACCCAAAGAGAAACACCTCTTCCTGTGTACTGACCACTTTCTCCATGACAGGCTGTAGGTGGTTGCCGTAGGCCAGCTGCACAGTCCGTGTGTCAGCTCCGAGGGCAGCAGCCAGCAGTGGGATCGGCGCCGGGGAATCCTTTGTGTCCGACATCTGCACCGTACACGAGGGTGACATGGGCTTCTTACAGGGCCTGTGGGCACAGATGTTTGGACGAGCGGCAACATTGAATAAAATGGGTTTCTTTTTTTTAATTATCAGCAAAATAATGTGTTTAGAACATGTGGAATTTCTGCAGAGATGAGGTGAATATTCCTTCTTCTGTCATCTGTTGCCTCTGCAGTGTCCCATAATAACCATTAGGGGGCGTAAACACCAAATATGAGCTAGTGAACCAAAAATGAAAATGACTTTCAGCATCCAGGGAGGTGCTCTGCATCTAAAATAACACCTGTTTTAACAGAGCAATTCAGAATCGAGCTGTCACAGAAGAGTAACCAAGCCTTTCAGCTGTGATGCTGCTGGCCGGCTTTGTGTGATTCGAAACGTACGCTCGGAGAGAACAAATTAAAACTGTCTCTTAAAACAAGACAAGGAATTGATTTTCCTCAAGTGCTCAAATGTTTCATACAGCTACTTTACACTGCCGTGTGCTGTCTACTACGGTATACAGTGTTTTACGGCCTTACCCGTTTAAAAAGTGCTCAAAGAGATGCAGCTGCCCGTCCTTACACACCACTGCCAGCCTCACCGCCTGTGTAAAACAAAGCAGCACACACAAACATTTGCATATTGTAAATCAGTAATGTAAACAGGAAATATCAGTGGCGCTCCAAACATAATTACACCACGTTAAAGCATGCTTAAATCCTCGGGCGTTCCTGAATAAACATGGATGCATATCCACAGGGTCCAACACTCGTTTAGCCATTTCAAGAAGTCAAATTGGGTTCAACAATGCGTTCAATGCAAGGACACAGACAGTGGTCATTATGAACCGTTCAGTCCAAAATAAATCATTACAGTCCCGGCGTACACCGAGACATCTCTCTCTTCTGACCTCTTCCTTGCTGTTGGACGTGACGAGGTCGACGTGCTGCGGCTCATCCGTCAGCGTGAAGGACACCACTGAATTCTTGTCCTTTCCGTCCTCTCGTACTTGCCTGCGGGGAGACAGCGTTGTGTCAGTTCCAGTTTTAAAGGATGCCAACCACGCGGCCTCGCTAGCAAGCGCGTACGAGCTCTGACTGTGACGCGCGCACTCACCAAACGCTGAGCAGTCGATCGTGTGCAGCGCCGGACAGGAAGTAGAGGCCGTTGCTGTCTGGGGGTCTCGTGGTGGCAAAGCACAGGGTCGTCACCGCCGTGGAGTGGCCTGTGAACTTCTGCGGGGACGACAAAGAGCGGGACAGTTGGGTCAGTTCGCCGCCTCTTTTCGAAGTGGATAGTGTGGCGTCAACATGTTTGCGTGAAAAGCGATACTTGACATCGGTCTGATAAAATAGACATGAATATAAATCTTGTTCAAACAAGACGCTCACCCTGTAAACCTCCTTGGTTTCCAAGTCCCACATCTTGATAATCTGGCCAGCTGAAAGCAGCAGTTTGCCATCAGGGCTCACACACAGACTGGTCACTGCTGCACGGTCCGCCTTCCACTTACTGGATCAAAAAAAAAAAAACACAGACAATGTCAGCTGTTGGTGCATAGCGGTGACGGTCTATCTTCTAGCTGTTTTTAGATGAGAGTCTAGCCTCCATATGGTGATGAGCACAGATTGTGGTAACAATTCCTCTATTATGTTTACCGGCGCTGCATTTTTCCTTCTTACGTTTAAGTGGGCCTGAAACTTTACAGCTATGTTCAACAGCGTGCTATTTACTCCCGCACTCCACCTGACAGCGGCAGGAAAGGCACAAAACAGTCTCGCCGCTCTCTAGGCGGTTTCGTGGAGCACAAATGGGCTTCGGTGAGCATCAAGTGAGGATTCATGGAGACATTACTGTTCATGATTGTACCGCCGACTGAGCCGATACTAAATCAGTCACTGGAGAAAAGGGTGTTTACGATGAAATACTGAGATACTAAACGCATGATGGTAGAACCTTCAATGATGGGGCTTGTTGGTATATTTCAGTGTCGGGTACTGACTTATGTGCTACAGCTGCTTACTTAGAGACATTAGGCTCTTTCAAAGTGTCTTCATGAGGAAAACGGAGCCAGTAAAGAGAGTGCCTCGTGCTGTTTGCAGGTTGTAGGCAAGAGTTCTTGCAACATAAACCGGGTTTTTATATGAGCTAACTACAAACACAACACGAGGAGCTGGAAGTTTACCGCGGTGAGAACAAACACACACACAGATGGAGCACCAGAAAAGTTGATTATATTTTTTGTTCTATCAAATATCCCTGGGTGAAATAACTGAACTCAATCAATAATGTGGCACTCCACTCCGCAGAGCAGACTTAATGAAACTATCTCAGACAGTCTGTTTCACCCTCCGCTCCTCACAGAAATATTCCTTCCGCAACAACAAGTTTTTCTAATACTGAATCTCTGCTCGTCTTTGCTCAATTTGCTTTTAAGCTTAGAATTATTGTCTTGTTTGAATAGAAAATAGTAAGCAATCAAGGTTTGAATTAAGTGACTCTACAGAGCGCTTCACCGAGGGGATACAGGGAGAGCGTTTTCTGTGCTCACACAAATGCAATTTTACTATTAGAATTATTACTATTATTACTAAATTATTAGACTTTCCCTGGGTTTAAAAAAAAAAAAACTGAAACTGAAAGCTGGACTTTTGTTATTGCATCCCGAATCCTGTCCTAAAACGACTCTGACAACGGCTCCAGACTAACATTCCTCTCTCCATATAACATACACAGATTAGATTAGGATTGAGTATGGCTTTAATATTAGATTCCACTTCTGCCAATAGATCCTCCTAAATCCTCCAAGCATGTCGCAACGTCATGGGCAAACTTTCACAGTCAAAGTGGAAGAGGGGGAAACAGTCCACATGAAAACGATAGATGGTAGTTTAAGGTTAACAAAGGGCAATGTCGAAAACGTTATGACGCACCTGACGCTAACTGATTCTAGCGCAGCTGGAGATGAGCGGATGATACTGAAGCTTGTTTCAAATGAAGAATACTAACGTGGACTGATGAGGTCCTAAACTGCTTCATGAAGTGTTTCATTCAGTTTGACAGGGTTAAAACTTCAGCAGGTTAACTATGTGACATTCATATCAGTGGGATGAGAAGAGTGGAGAAACAATAGAAATGATGATGTACACTAGAAAATGACAAGTAATGTAATAAATATAATGCTGTGAATTGTTCTCAAAGCACATCAAAATGCAATGTTAAATAAACTACAAAGTAAAAAGAAAAGGAGCCCACAGTGACATGGTGCATTAATATTTCATATCAGAAAATTGTTTTAGATATCTAGGCTTTATGGAACGTATCACATCTACACTTAATGCAGCACTTCAGAACAAAAAGGTATCACAGCTTTAATAACACACGGGCTTCTTGGACTTTTATTGCACACATACTGAAGCCCCAAATCTTTTCGGCACAAACAGAAATAAAGCCTGAAAGCTTCATCTGCCCATTTCTAATAACCGCTGAAATTAGACTGAGCGGCTGTCTGGTATCTCTTGTCAAGCCCCCATCTGTACTTGTAAAAGTTCATTTATGATCGAAAACACGCGCTCTGCAGTGGCGGTTTGAGACCAGAGGAGACACTCCGCTCGAGAGAAAATTACAATAAAAAGCACTGCAGGCATAAAATGATGCGTGTTCCTGAGAACAACGTTCTCTCACCAGCAGCAGATCTACTGACACATCTACTGCACATCAAATGTAACAGAAAATATATTTACAATTTCAGTGTGACAAACTCAAAACACCAATTTAGTTTCCATATTTTATCTGCCTCTGTACTGCAGACTGAGGCTTCCACTTCATGCAATGTGTTGCTCCTCTTAATAAATCAGCATCCCATTTAGATTTCAAACATAACAGTGTCACCCGTTGTTGCTGACATGTTTTGGTTTAGTCGGTGCTGGACATAAAACATGTTCCCAAATCAGGAGGCACTCCTACATTATTTCCTGTATTATTTATCCAAAAATTTCACATTTATTTTTGTTTTGCAAAGTTCTATTTATTACTGATCCTGTTTGTTGTCTGTATCCTTCTAATTGTGCTGTGTGAAGCACTTTTGGCTGCATGTATGAAAGGTGTTATATCATTAGTTTTTAAGAACATTATACCTCTACAAACAAACTAGATACTGACCTCCGCGGCTTCCCTGTCTGCAGGTCCCACTCTACAATGTTCGTATCATCTGAGCCGCTGTACAGTAAACTGTCTTCAGGGTGCCACTGGACACAATTTACCCCTGCACTGTGGCCTCCATCCTGACAGAGACGGAAAGTCGTAGTTAGCAGCGCCAAACACATTTTTTTTTTTTTTTCACGGTGACAAAAAGCATGCCAATTATTTTTCCAAGCTACAGGTTCTGTATTTTAACGCTCTGTTACATTTCCATTCTTAGCAGGATACTGTATTCAAAGCCAAGATTCAAACCCTCAGACTCACCAGGGTACAGTGCAGTGCTCCCTTTGCTGTACTGTAGATGAGCACAGTGCCCGCTGCTGTGCCCATCGCCAACAAATCTGCCTTCTCCTCCACCTGCACCGCCTCTGATTTCCTCTTCTTCCTCTGAGGGCCCTCCTGAAATACAACACAACTGTGGTGTTAACCTGCTGACACGTTACTCATAATGATACAGGTGTGAGGCATGCTTGGTACACTTGGTGGACATCTTTGCTTGTTTTTTTAAGATCTCAGCTTTACGCCACTGAATATTTTGACACTGTGCGGTGACAAAATTAAGTATATAGTCTTTGACTGATGTAGAAATTAGACAGCTACACAACCTGCTATTAGTAGCGGATACAACGAATGTAAAATATCATCATGGACTCGACACACATGTTCCTAAACGGATTAAAAAAAACAGATTTATGGTTCTGTGTTTACATTTCTGTCTTGAACTAAACACCCTGACTGTTGTAGAGCTGTTAACAAATCGGTAAAACTTTTTCTGAGGCTCTCCTTCCAGAGGTGTCATGGTGGCACACGCTTCTGAAGCTTTGCTGGGTGAGTGCTAACTTCAATAACGACTTTATTTGCAGCACTAACAGGCCTGAACACAATAACGCATACGTGGTTGGGTTAATGTATTTGTGCTAAGCGTTCTTTGGAGTTATTTCACCCAGAAATATCAAATTTAGACACTGTTCGTGTTTTCTTGACTACCATGTGGGACTAACATGTGCGTCCTGCGCAGCTGTTGAAGGCTAGCTAACGGCTAACGTGGCTACCCTGCTAATCAGAGACGAGAAAGCGTCTTCATTAACACACCGCCGAGGGTTTGGAGACTTTTTAGTCCTTTCCTTTATTCATAGTTACGTGTTTATTGTTTTAACGTGTCCACTTTTAAAAGAAACTATCACACACAGCTTGCTAAGGCCTTGCTAGCTGCCGTAGCTAACAGCAGGGCACTCCAAAGCTGCCTTCACGTACCTTCACTGTCCGGCATGGTCCCCAGGCTATGCAGACACAAGTGGCGCTCAAATGGGCTGAAGGCACGTATTCTTGGTGAAGCGTTTTACTATCCGTGTTCCAAATGCGAAGTCTGCCATCCTGGGCACACAACGCTAAGTACTGTCGTGATTTGGGTGAAAATACGCAGGGTAGCTGCAGCGAAGAGCTGCCACCATCGGCCGCCATTTCTGAAGCACTGCTTGAGTCTGCGTGCGTGGTTTACACGAACCACGTGTGGCATGCTGGGGACATGCGCGTTAGGAGCGTCAGATGCACCGCCCTCTCATTGGTCGGCCGCCACCAGACAACAAGCTGTTTGATTCATGATGTTTTCAAGTCCCCTCGTTACAGCTTGCTTATTTATTTATTTATTTATTTATTTGTAGAGACTGATAGACTGTTAATAACAGTACATAATACTAACAGTATATAATAATAACAAAATATGTAAATGTGAAATGTGTAAATAGAATTTTAATTTGAGGTTTTACAGCAGTTGTCATCCTTATTTGTCTAGTGTGTACGATTTAAGGGGCTCTGTTTACTATTCAGTTATCATGGAATATAATATACACAAGTTTATAATTGTTAAAAAATAAGACCTACTGCTACTTCAGCATGAGCCTTTTGTATCTACAGATGCTGCGGGTCATCTTCCCGCTATGTTGAACCACTTTGTTTCTACAGTAGCCCTGAACAGACAAACTAGATAGAAAAATGTTTGTTATAATGTTCACCACATTATAGTTTATGTTGGAAGGAGACGGTGAGGCGTGAAGGGTGCAATCAGTAACTACTGCAGCCTTTGATACCCTTTATCGTACACACTTGACACAGAGGTTGCAGAGGTTCAAGAGGCAACCTCTGCAACCTCTGGTGCTGGGAAATGAAGCCAATGTGATGCTGAAGTGCTAAAAGCTGTAATTCCTTGCCACTTGAGACAGGTTCCAGAAGTGAGTCAATCTGTATAAGTGCCCATATTAAAATGTTCAACTTCAAAGCAGAAATAAACATGTGTACAGCCTGCTTCAGACAACAGTTTTGGTCTCTATAGCTAATTTCCCAGTTCATAACAACTGTAGGCAGGGTGAATGTTTTTTTTAACTCACCCATTCAAATAATATTAAGACTTGAAGCTGCGCATAATTAACAGCATAATAACGGCATAACAATTAACAGCTGAAATATCAGATATATCCAATAATTGATAGTATAGTATAGTCAGTTGTTTACAGTGGAACTTGTCCTGCACACACCAGCAAAGGCACTGCCCCTAAACAGAGCCTGAAACCTGCATGACATCCAGCTCTGCAAGCACAGGCTAGCTGCTGATCCAAACACACTAGTTCCATATTAGAGCCTTGATCTAATTATATAGGGCTATGAAATATCAGCTCCCTACTCCACTCCTGCAAGACATTTATCACTTTTTTACACTTACCCACCGCATACCTAATCGCTCTCAAATATACACAACACAACAATCAAGTAATTTGCATGTAATTTCAGATTATTATCTCCAGAGTTTCTTTTTGTGAGCTTGTCTCCAGATGCAACACTGTAATCATAGTGTTGCACAGTGCCCCTTCCTCTCCTAAATCCACCTTGGTGCATACAGCCACCATGCCACCTTTCTCCTAAGAGGCTGAGTACATCTGGCTTTTACGAATCATCCATTTCATCATGATCTAACATATATTAGACTTCCATCTTTTGTATGTTCAATGTGCCATTTTGTTCAGTGCTATTCTTTCTCTCTGTCTCTTCTTCCTTCCTAAGACAAATTATAGGAACTGTGTCCTGTAATTATGTAAGTATTAACCCTTAACTCAGCCTTTTCCTCATTGGTTATTGCTACCTCATTTAAATTACTCCAAACAGGATAGCTCTATTCCCTCCCGTCCCTCCTGAGTAGAGTGATCCAAATTGAGTCGCAGTATCTCCAGTGTGTCCCCTTCGCTTGTCCTTATTACTGCTGCCTGAGCTTGTTTGCACTAAATCATTATGTGTTATTTCACCAGTTCAAACGCTTATTATTTCGAATTCTCACTGCTACTTTACATCCCACAGTACTACTGTTTTCCTCTTTATTTTGCATTTATTTTTAAGAATGGACTGTTATGCAGGTTGATATACCTTGTCTCATTTGATTATTGGATGCAACTGTAATAAATTGGATGCAGGTATCACTTTCTCTCTCAAATTTCTCCAAATTAGTGTTCTCAAATACACACTCCTCAGCCCAGTCTCCTGTGGCATTGATGTAGGACAATTTACTTTACATAAGCCTTTGATGAGGGTCGCTGCCTATGCTTACTTCTTGGTACACCTTCCAATCACATATTGGTGTAGTATTATTGGCACAGATGCACACTTGATTATTTTCGGCTAATAGATCTTCTATTACCTCATCATTCTAATCTGATCTCTCACTTCTCTCTTCTTGACCCTGCTGTCCCTTTGTTTTCAGTCTTCTTAACAGCCTCTACACGTAAAACTTTTCTTTTTTTTCTCACTCCCTCTCCACACTTTGGCATATCCATATTCCCCACCACACCAAGCACATTTTCCCTTTGCTTTCATACCTTAGCCACATGCACACATCTGACGGGGACATGCGCGGATGTGTTCAAAACCACATCTGATGTTCAAAACCCCTCATTTGATTTAGTATGTATGTATTTGTATGTTAAAAAGTTAACAAACTTTTAAAAAAAGTAAAATTTAAACTAAAAATAATACACAATAAAACACATGCATTAATATAATGTGCTTTTCTAGAACCAAAAATAAAAACATTAAGCATAAAAACACCTACAAAATAAATACAATTCATACAGAATACCAAGTGCAGCATTTTACTGCAGGAGTTGGTCACAGTGGAGTTACAGTAGTTTTAAATACTTAAGATACAGTTAGTCCAGTCCAGTGGTTTCCAACCTGGGGATAATGGTCATGGTCACAACATAACTATGAGGGGTCCTGAGATGATTGACAGGCTTGGAAAGAAGAAGAAGAAAAAAAACAACAAAAAAAAAACATCTGCTGCAAAACTCTACAGTCATTTCTGGAACTTTTCACTACTCTTTGCTTTATGGGGAAAAAGGGTTTTTGGGATTTTAAAAAATGGTTCAAATCTTTAACAATGTGTTGTATTTTATCAGCTCATCAAGTTTTTTTTTTTTTTTTTTATAGAATATTAATCTGAAATATAACTTGTACGTGTGACTGCTATAATGCAGTGGAGCAGAAACCCTCACTGTCACTCTCCCTTCCGATAAATCTCAGTCCTGGACTTTATGTTACTCTCCTTCATGGGTCTGTCTCCCTCTCAGCCACTGTTGCTCCTCTCATGTCACTCACTAAACTCCACATCTGCCTCCCTCCTCGGCATCCTGTCAGTTTGTAAGGAGGAACAGTAAAGATATTGTTCTGGACAGGTCAGTAACAGGCCGATATCCCAAACAAATGTTCTTAGTATGTTTATTAAATTGAATGTCAAAGTCGGTACAGCAACATGTGATGAAAAATCAGGTGGCATGTTAAAACTTCCCGCTAACCACTTCCGCTCGGTAACGAGCGTCCTACGTCACCAGAAGAAGGATTTGGAAATAAAGAGACTGACCTCAACTATTCCCATTTATGATACATAAAATAAATAATGCGAATATCTGTATTACTCTGTAGGACATCCCATTTGATTTCACCACTGTCTGTACATATGTACACTGAATATTATTATTATTTTTTACAGCACTTGAACGCAGCAACATCAAACACAGCCTTTCACATTAAAAGCATAGAACATAAATAACACGACTGTGTTACCTGTGAAGGTGTGTGGACGCCAAATGAACGTCATATTTTCATTTTACGTGACCGAAGCCGATTTATTAACGCAAGAACGAGACAATTCGGTGTATATGTTTGTCTGTTTTCCATCTTGAAAAATGTTTAATATTAATGTTGCTGCATTAATTCAATAAAACTGCGTCACATTTAATTGTTGTTCGGTGACTCCGGTATAAGTAACAGTGAGCCCGGTTATAGGACAAAAAATGTTACAAAAGACTGCAATAAAGCTCCGAAACGGATAAACTTGACGTTTATTTGAGGTGGAATGAGTTTATATAGAACAAAAATATGTAGTCGTGAGATGCCCTCTGCTGGTAGACTTAAATGACTACACCCGTCGCTCAGTTATGACGTTGTTCACGTGTGTTTTTCCAGCATGGTGACCACCTTGGACTGTAAAAACAGCCGGGCTCAGAGACCTGAAGGCGGACGGGTTGTTAGCTGTTACACTGTGAATAGAGTAAGTTGAATCTCAATCAGCTGCAGGGACTCTTAGATTCAACAACCACAGCTGCCATTTTTAATCTGCGTTTAATACACTGGATGGGATCTCATCTTTACTTTCATTTTATATATTGCCTAATCTGAAGTAATGGCTGTGCAAATGCCCTTTGCTGGACTTCTACACAGACTGCTGAGAATTAGCACATGCAGTCAAAGACACCTCAGTAACAGGAACATACTTGCAAAACTCCATAAATGTAAGAGAGAGGTAAGAACCTTTTCCACTGGTTCTGTGACCTGTAACCAGAATGAGGGAGACAACTCAGAGTCTTCATCCCTGAGTGCTAAGCTGACCTCCAGGCAAGCACTGCTGTCCAGAAGGAGTCGACCCCTGTCTCCCCTGGAGAGGATCAGTGGCCTGCTCCCACAGGATGCCCTGAGTCCCGAGGTGATGCAGCTGAGGGAGCAGAATCAGCAGGACGTCCAGGTACCGGTCACACACTGCACACCAGAGGAGAGTGGACTAGGGGAAAGCCCCAAAAAGGACGATTCAGAGAACCATCATGCTGCTGTGGAGCCACACACTCAGGAAACATCAGCCACTCTTCCTGGGGAGAGCCTGCTTGCGTTTGGGGAGATGCTTGTCGCTGAGTATCGCAGGAAGGGCCAGGTTCAGTTCAGGAAGATGTTCCAGCTTCAGGCAGGGGCACGCCTGCACAGCAGCTGGGGGACCATCCTGCATGACAACATAGCCGGGCAGCCCGCAGGTCTGTTTTTAAAGACAGGCATAGGGGTTCCCATCTTAATACGTCGGGCTAGTCTGGAGGACTATGTGTTGTTTATGAGGAGAGGGCCAGCCATCGCCTACCCTAAGGTACACTATTTATTTGGTGTAGTATAGACTTGTAGTGATCATTTGTTGTTCTTCTGTGTATTGTGTGTTTTCTTTCTTTCTCTCTGCAACCCTCTGTTCACAGGATGCATATGCTATGCTAATGATGATGGATGTCACAGAGGGAGACTGTGTGTTGGAGTCGGGCTCCGGGTCCGGGGCCATGTCTCTGTTCCTGTCCAAAGCAGGTGTGAGCCCGTTATACTTCATTGTCTCACTTTGGTGTTGTTCTATTAAGACTGAGTTTTTACATTTAGTCATAATTGTAACACACAGGGCCGAGCAGTAAATCGGTATTTTGAATTTTGGATAATTCCATCATTTCCTAAAATGACTGTGTTCCATCAAATTGTGATTTTAATCATCCAGCTGGAGCAACAGACAGAAGAATGAGCAATACACATCTTTAAAAAGTGCAGATTCTTAACTGACTGATACCAAACTGATGTTACTTTCTGGGACAAAATTCTGGATTAAAAAATATAAATTTGGCTACAATTATTATCACTAATGGCCACTTAAACTTTTTTGCCACAAAAACAGACATTTCTGCTAGAATTAAAGAAGTAAGTATCTCATAATTTAATATCTACAAACTCTATGTGTTATATTAACACTCAGCCTTTATTTAGCATCTTTTGGACTTCCTTGTTTTGTTAAATACCTGCACATTTAAAGTAGTCTGCACACTGTGAACAGCTGTTAGTGCACAGCTGCATAGCTCTTTTTAAAACATATTGCATATTTATGTATGCTTATATTCATTAATACTTGATTTTCTTTATCTTCCATATATTTCTACTTTAGGTTTGTTATGCACCATTTACACCAAAGACAAATTCCTTGTAAGGGAAACGTACTTGGCAAGAAATCTGATTCTGATTTGGAAATACAAGATGAAAAGCGAATTGGAAATATTGGTCGAGAACTCTTTATTTACAAAAAGGCTAAATACACATAGATGTTAAACGCACACAAACAATTTAAAGTGAAGTGAAATAATACCTAATAACCTCATCTGATCCTCATTAAAACACATTAAAATAAGGATACATCACTTTATTGTCTCCTTTCTGCTGATTAGACATACTTCTGCACATCACGGATTACTTCCTGCCGTCTACTCCTGCATGCTTTAATAAAATAATAATAAAAATTGGTGTGTGTCTGTTTTTTCCCCAGTTGGCTCCAAGGGCACCGTGGTGAGTGTGGAGGTCAGGGAGGACCACCTTAAGAGAGCTGTTCTCAACTACAAACGCTGGAGGACATCGTGGAATCTGCGGCGAGGGGAGGAGTGGCCCGACAACGTCCAGTTTCACAAGGCTGACCTCTGCACGGCTTCCCCGCTCCTCGCTGGTCAGGGCTTCCATGCGGTTAGTGTCTGGCTTAAAGGTGGTGCAGCACAGAGCAGCTTGTAAACTGACTGAGACAGTGAAGTGTATACAACAATACAGCAACACATGACTCTGGGAATTAGATTTCATGGCTGCTGCTCATTTACTGGATGGATTATGTCTGTTTCAGGTTGCTCTCGACATTATTAGTCCTCATCTGGTTCTATCCACAGTGACTCCATGTCTGCACCCTGGAGCTGTGTGTGCTGTCTACCTTGCCAAGTGTGTATCTCTCCTGTTTACCTGTGACCTTTCAAACCAGAAGGAGCTAAACGAGCTTGTGTACTGCATGTCGTATGTAGGAAATACACACATTCGCTTTTTTTCCTGAGAGAGTTAGATGAGACTAGATGGTTAGCGCAGCTTAGCACGAAGATGGGAAATTAGTTGCAGACTGAGCTGTAATTCTGCAAAGAACAGAGACTTACCTGCTTTCTGGCTGTCCCTCAGTATAACACAGGTCATAGACCTGCTGGAAGGCCTCCGATGCTTGGCGCTGCCTCTTCTGTGTGAGCAGATCATCGAGGTTCCGTTCAGAAATTGGCTGGTGGCTCCAGCCCTCCAGAAAGACGGCGGGTACTGCGTCAGGAAAACTCCGGTCCTGCATGAAGACCAGAGGGACGAGACATCGGATGAGACAGACAAAGGTGATTTAAAGTAACACCAGCGCACTTGTTCATGTTTTCCCTGTTTTCCCACTCCCTTTAGTTGATGTTTTGCTGGTTATATTTCAGAAGAGACGACTGCAGAGAAGCAGCCAGCCTTCGGGAGTATTCCCTACATTGCCAGACCTCATCCCGAACAACTGAGCCACACAGGTCAGATATGATCAGATCTTGTCCTAGTGGAAGAGTTTCGATATGATGTTGTAAATGGATACTCATGATCATCTTTTCCATTTTCAGCATTCCTGGTGAAACTGAGGAAGTACGTGCAGTAGCTGTTCTGACTGTAAGGAACCTTTGACAAATGACTGCTGCATATCAACCAAATTATGTCCTGCGTGTTTGAAAAATAAATGGTCAAAACATTCATTTTGATATGTTTTTTAATGAAAAATCTCTAATTTATGAGTAAATGTAATGAAATTGGCCCTGTTAATAGGGATCAGTATGATGACTGTCATTTCCTGCACGTAAAGAGGAATATATTCACAAAACAACAGTGGACTGACACAAAGGTGCATCTTCTGTTTCTATCAAGGTAAAGCAGGTTGTAAAAAAAAAAAAAAAAATCAAAGAAATCTCAAAACAAATAAAGTTCAAACTTTTATTCAAAACTCAAAAGTGGCAGTGTTGGCTCATTACACACGCACATTGGCAACAATATTAAAAATACACCCAGTGGGATCCCAGTATGTGAAGGAAAGTAAACTTTGATACAACCAGAATTGTGGAATTCATGTGAAAAAAAGTGTTGCTTCAGTACATAAGTAATATAAATATATAAATTAAATTAATATCAGGAACTGATATGAGTGCAAGTTACACAAAACTTTACAATGCTCCATCAGAGCGTGGTGTCTTGAATGACATAAGCTCATTGTCACATGCTACCTCCTGTCACTGTTAATGTTGAATCGGGATCATGTTTGGATCAGAAGAGAGAAACACACTAGTGTGTGTTTCACTCTGAAGTAAAGGTGTGATCACAAGTGTAAGAGTTATTAAAGAGGAGATGATGGAGAACGCAGCTCGGTAGGTGCAGAGAGAGGAAGAGGCGGCGTGACGCTCTACTCCTCGTTGATCCAGTCCATGGACGTGTCGTACGTGGACGCGCAGGAAAACTCATCCCCTGACAAAGAGAGAGGACAGAAGAAAAAAATGAGTTAGGTACAAGTGAGTTATATCCTGTTCCTCTCCGGTTCTGTCAGGGGAAAATACCAGAGCCTTACAATTTACCTTAAAGGTCAATTTACCTTAAAGCTTTCATTTCAAAGTTTACACTGGGTATGTAGATGTATTCCATACAGGTGTCTCTCCAAACCTTGACACCAGACACTGGCAAGGCGACTTTTAAAAGAGACGTAAAATATCTTGTGACATTTCACTACTAGGAGTCATCAGCGTGCTAACTTTAATATTCAGGCTCCGTTTCAAACTGAAGTCGGTATCACAGGAGTACAGCGCCGTCTTTTCCTGTTTCACTTTCTAATGCTGCTTTGTGGAATTCCTCCCAGGTGTAATCCAGCTCAATCACATCTACACAGAGAGTCACTTTAAGAAAGTGAGCTTTGATTAAAGTAGCTGCTGCCCGAGGCACACCTAACTCTTGTATCATCTTAAATTCATGAAGCTAAAATCCAGTGGTGATTCATGGATTTTTTTTTTTTTTTTTTTTGAATAAGCACAATGTATTCATTGTGGATGTCATCCTGTCGCCTTTCCAGTCGGCTATTAGACACACTGCATGTATGTGTGCCATACATTATAAGCAACATAAATAACAATAAAGAAAAAAACAAAAGATCAATAAGCAAAGAAACATGACGTTTGTGGCTCCTTCTTCAGGTTCAGGCTTCAGCCAGAGCCCAAGTGGGCAGGAGGTACTGATTAATCTGTGATTATTTCTGTGATTTCATGATTGTTAAACGGGCCCCAGATCAGGTTGTGACCTCAGCACTCCGTACAGCACTCACTATGTTATTCAGTTGCGTAGTTTTCTGCACAAACCTGAAACATCAAGATGTCGTTGTTTACTTGTGGTCCAGCAGCTGGCATTTTTGTGATTGCACAGGTGTTTTCTGTTTGCCTCAAGAAAAAAAACAACATTTTATTCCAAATTTTCAACAGACTCCATTGACCAGGTGATGAAGCCCTGAAGGCTTACGTGCGGGACGCTACGTGGCCGAATCACAGAGTAACATACATGGTGCTGAGGTCACAGCTCTGGCTATATCAGGGTAAGTGTATGTACAAATTTTACACAGGAAGCACACTTATATTAGCGAAACCTACTGGGAACCTCCTCGGCACAGTAGCAGGAGGAATGACGTGTCTGGATTTTTGTCTTCTTCACCGCATTCCTGTGAGAGGTTGCCCTCTTGGGCTCTGGGGTGGTCTCCAAATTCAGCATGGAGGTGAACGGGTGTGAAAAGGCAGGGCTTGGGGTCTTTGCGGAAGAGCCTCTGGAGGGAGAAGAGGAATCTTGGGCCTCATCAAACCTGGAGCCACGGTTACACAGGGCGCAGGAGACCGGGGAGGCCAAGGGCCCGCGGGGAAAACCAGCACGGTCTTGGTCACTGTACTGCCGGTGAGCGCCGCTGTGATGCTCCAACCGCTCTCGCTGCCACAAGAAGTGAGAAGGCAAAATGGCCATCACCTGGAGGACAGAGATAGGGAGACACAGGCCAAGGAATAAATAAATACTGCAGCTCCGACAGAAAAAAAAACAAAAAAAACACACACAACAGAGATGAGACTTCTGGCATGAAAGCAAAGCAATAAAAACTGCACTGTGCAGCAAAAACATGAAAAACCATTTATCAGTCTCCTCAGGCAATCACACTTGTGTGTACCTCTTCGCAGCAGCGCCTGCTGACAGCAGCTCTGAACTCGATGCGAGCCCACAGCTTGTCTCGTTGCTTGAGGAAGCGGGGAAACAGTTTCTTCCAGTTCTTTCCCAGCGCCCAAGGAAAAATCTCATACTTACTCTCCTCTTCATCCTCCTCCATAGTGTTGGCAAGATACCTAGCGATAGATAGCAGCACGGGACAACTGTGGGGTTACATGATCAAAACGAGACAGAAAAGAAGAATTTTCTTTGAAACTTACATCGCAATGAACAAATTCCTCCTGGTGTATTCAGCAATAGTGAAGCAGGCCCTTTTGAAGTACACAAAGGTCATGGCTAGAAGGTACTGATGAATTAATGAGAACAGTCAGTCAGTTAATTGGAAGGATGATAAAACTTTTGTCACCTTCATCAAAACCTTACTTAACAATTTACCTTGTCAGTCAGTTTACAGCAGCAGTCCATCCACAGGAAGTCCTTGATCAGGTCGTCCTCTGTAACCAAACACAGTCATTTATTTTGAAATTTCAAATATTCTTTAAGTTTGAAAGTCCTGAATAAAAACATGCTTTTCATCTTTACCAAAAAGTCTGAAGAACGCCACCATTTCCTGCCGCTGGATGACGATAGTTGGGGTCCTTTTGGCGTTATACATCCCATCGTGACGCTTGCCCGGCTGGCTCTTCTCCGGTGGACCCTCGGCATCTTGACCGCTGGCTCTTTTGAGCCGGAGACCTCTTCTGACTTGGAGGGAGTGCGAACTGTTGGGTTTGACCCGGACAGTTACCGAGGGTGGAGTCTGGCACCACCTGTGCGTGCTCTTCATCATGCTTCAGCTTAGAGCATCTGTAGTGGAAGAAGGTCTCTGGTATGTTCTGAGAGGAAATGGTGGAGAGGCGAGAGGTTATATAACATGAAATATGCAGCTGCAAGCCCAACGAAAGCTAAGGTTGCTTCGTATTGGTCGTTTGTGAACCTCTTGAGCATTTTGGAGTTCTACGGGTTCACCCTGATTTCCTTATTTAATCAAAACCATTATTTTTTATATGAAATAACAGGTGCAGGTTTATCACTTCACTATACTCTAAAAGAAAAATCAATTGTGTGGTCAAGACTAAATTAAAAAAGAGTTTTTGGTCAACTCATGTAGGTGCAAAAGTTCGTGAACCCTGAGCTGCATTGGTTAAAACAAGCAGGTAAGTAGAATCTGGTGGGACAAACTGGTGGCTAAAAGCACCATTGCAATGGACCATCAACGACTGAAAGAGAGATCAAACTAGGTCACTTCAAGTCTCACCCGGGTGAACCTGTACAGGTCAATCATGCAGAGAGGAAGCGAGATCTCAGAGAGGACCTCAGGAAGAAGGTAGTGACAGCACATTTGTCTGGGGGGAGCTATGAAGTCATCTCAAGAAAAAAGAAATCTGAGCTTGATCGCTCCAACATGAGGCAGATCATCTACAAATGGAGAGCACTGAAAGACTACAACTCTGCCTAGAAGTGGAAAACTGATGAGTCACTACAGAAGCTGTGTGGTTGAGGTGAACAGCCGCAATATCCTGTTAGCAGAAGGGGTTCACATGCTTTTGCACCCATGAAATCTGATTTTTTTTTGTCTGAGTTCATTATTTGGAATGTCAGTATTGTGAATTAGGGTATAACTTTACATTAAATAAGGTTATTTTAGTGTTTTACACACAAAAAAACTGACAGTCTGACCTAACTGTCAGCCACCGAGCAAAACAACTAGCTCACAGGGCAGCTAGGCTAACTTTAACGTTATTTGGTGAAACTCCTGGCTCAATAAACCTGACTTACAGCCTTAGAGTTAGACAATAATGAAAAGTCGCAGCTAATAAAGTAAAACTGACTCCACCTAAACACTTAACACCATCCCCAACACGGCCCTCACCTCCACAGACCCCCGCTGTGAATAACACAGGGTTTGAGCACTAACTAACGTCACCTAGAAAACCGATCAAAAGTTGACAAACAAAGCTTGTATGAGTGACACAGCCGGACACAACTTCAAAGTGAAGCGAAGACTCCCCTAAAGAACAACCAAGCCTAACAATTACCACGTTTAAAGCTAAAAAAGCTAAGCAATAAATAAAGCAAGCATCAGTCGTTACAGGTTACTGACCGCAGAGGACGGTGGGCTGAGCGAGAACGCGCTTCAGGGCCCGCGCCAATCGCACAGCAGTACACCTGCACGCGGAGACGCGCAGCCGACCAATCACGTCAGTGATCACGCCCTCCTCTTCCTCCTCCTGCCTCTTCTTCTTCTTCGTCAATGTCAGCTCACCATCTCTTCAGTCAGCCTGTGTTTTTTAAGATGCTCCGCTTCTGTCTGTGTTTAAATAAAAACAAAAATCACACGTAGACTAGAGATTTTAATATAGACACACGCAGATAAAACGAATGAAGATTAAATTAGTAATTGTACAAAAATAGTTTTTATCCTCTCCATACTGAAAGCACACCCCTCTCTCTTTCCACACGGTCTAATCTAATATGCTGCTTGTAAAATGAATGATTAGAATTTTAATCATTCAGCTTAGTTAGGATTGTGGAAAGTACATTTTATAGGCTCCCGGGCCTGGGACCCAATTAGGCTTATTGAGTAGACTAATATTACCAATTGAAGTAATATACCAATTGAAGTAAAGTAATATAATATAAGTAAATATAGTGAAATTATAACAGCTGGTTGTTTGGGAGAACATGATATTTTAGCGGAGTGTGTGAATGCACATTGTGGAAAACTTTTACCTGAATTACATTCCCTGCCTAAATAAAGAGCGTCTAGAAAGTCACCAGCAGAGGTCCCCATCACGCACAGTCAAGACTGACACGGCTTCAAATCACAATAATAGCGTTAATAATCACTGAAAATGAGAACTTGTGGAGTTATGACTTCAGTGCTGATGTTTAGCCACAGGGTGGCGCAGTTATTACATGAAGAGTAGACCTGAGGGCTTTAGTAGGAAGGAGGCTCAACATAGCCAGGCTCTGTGTTCATGACTCAACAAAACCTGTAGCCCCATTCAGAGTTAACTATGTTATAATGTTACTAGATCATGACCAGGGAGTCAGTATTTGGCACCAATCCCTTTCAGTGTCTGGAGGAGCAGCTAAATGCTGAACAACAGTTCAACGCAGCATACCCAGACTTTGGGAGTCTGTGGACCAACAGCCTCGCCCCTTCCAGGAAGCTGTGATAGAGCTGATCTCTGTTTCGCGGAGACAGCAAGTCTAGAGGGAGATATGTTTTGTTAGTTAGTGATTAGTTAACTGAAAATCTTATTTTGTTTTGTTCATAATTGTTCATGGTTTATTTTACTGGTTATTTTGGTTAGTTATTCTCAAAAAGGAAAGTTAAAATTGTTACCTGTGCGTGTTACATTGTTCTTTTGAGATTGTGCTCTGAATAAACAATTAGTTTGTACTCCTTTGTTTACTGAGTGCTCCTTTGTTTCCCAAGTTGTGTGTTTGGGTTCAAGTGCTAGTTCTATTAGTTAAGCACATACCACACAGACATGAATACAGTTGTTTTGTTTTAACACATTCAAACCATGAAAATGATGCTCCACTTTGTCCGTACACCTGCAACCTTTTGGCTGTTTTCAAATGAACAAAATGCAAGGTCACATTACAGGGTATGACATGTTCACTCTTGACTGTATGGCAGGGTGTGTTTTACTGTAATCTCCAGTGATCCTGACATGGGCCCAACAGTGAGGAGGACCGCATTATCTGTCCAGGGTCCTCAGGAAGAACAATTAAGACACCAAACTGATGAAGACCTTCTACCACTCTTGTATCGAGAGCCTGCTGGCATACTGTATGGTATGGTACAGTATGGTATGGGACCTGCACTGAGGCCGACAGGAAGAGGCTTTTTTTTTTTTTTTTAAATCTTTTATTATGATAAATGTATTTTCATTTTACAGCCTGCCTCTCGTCATCCTTATTAGTCCGTCCTGGTTGAATTATTATCTTGTGAAGCATTGAAGTAACTTGACTAAACTTGATACACGGGTGTAGAAAAAGAATGGTAGCCTATAATAGTGTATGATAATAAATAATATATATTTTTTACTTTATGATGCATAATAATAAGTTAGCACACTACTTTTATTTTGAGGACATCACTTCCGCTTCCGGTCTGTCCGCCATCATATTAATAAATTAGAAACAAAAAACAAATTTGGGCCGTTATTTGATTTTATTTTTTATTTTATTTATTTATTTATGTTTTGATGTTGGGAGCAAAATTCGTTTTTCCGTTTTTGGTTTAAAACGAAGAAAGGAAAAGGGGGCATTGTTTTGTCAATAGATAGAGACAGCTGAAGAGTGACAGGAATGTGGGGAGAGAGAGAGATGACATGCAGAAAAGAGCCACAGGTCGGATTCGAACCCCAGGCTGCCGCGGCAAGGACTGCTCTACCAACTGAGCAATATGCCGCTTCTCGTATTTTAGGTTTTGACAGAAAAACAGATTATTTTGGTTAATATAAACTCAATCAACTGTTGCAACGTATTTACAAAAATGACATCATTATGTCTTTGTCAAAATCCTTTATCACATCATAAGAGTATATTGTTGAGCTCAGCCTGCATTTTAAATATATTAATCTATTTAATATTAACAACAATTATTTTTCTGTTCTGTTTTCATTACATTCTGTTGTTTTCCAGACAGAATTCTAAAAGGAAAGCCTAAAATAAAAGATTACTATAATCTTTTCTTTAAAAAAAAAAAAAGAAAAAAGAAAAAAAAAAAGCAATTTCTACCACAGTGAGGCAGAAGTAGTTCAAGTTATTTTAAAACTTGCCTCACTGGTCCAGTGATCTGGTGCAAGGATAGGAGGAGTTAAAAGAAGATCAGCTAATCACCAAAATAACTGCATGACAAAGATATTATGGGCCTGTTTGAAGATATGTCAAATTGGAAATTCTTCCTATTATTGCTGTGGATTAAAATGTTCTTTGTCATATCACCGTTAGAAACTATGCACACTATCTGCACTGTAACTGCGTAGAATATAATTGAAAAGAAACGACTTCACCTTTCTTTAAATTGTTTTCTTTTTTTTCCCCTCCTCTCATCAAAAATAGCAAAATAGGGAGATATTGTTTGCAGGCTATAAAAAGCCACCTGAGGCCAGCCCGCATTACCCAAATGAGCTTATGGTCTTACGAGTAGGTGAGTTTTCTATGCTTTAACGTGACATATGTGCATGCTGAGGAGTTCACTGAAAGCCTTATTAATCCTCTCAGCTACTTGTCCTTTCTAAGGCACAGAAGGATGTTTGCAGAGCACGCTAACAGGAAGTTTTTAGAAATATGACCATCAATCTAAGGATTTATTTTGCCTCTCTATGACAGGCGGGAGAGAGATTTTTAAAATGGATTTATCATTATTTTGTTTTGGTAGTATTCTCATGGAGAGGGATTTTACCAGACTCAACAACCTCAGCCATCTGAACATGACAGATACAGCAGGTGGCTAAGGACCTTGGCTATTCTACATTATTTTCTGCCCTGCTGTGTTGGGGTCTCCAAGAAGACACAGAATTAAACTTGTATTTGAAGACATTGGAAATGGGCTGTTCACCATCCAAAGGTAACAATTTTGGGACTCTGGGTCCCATGAGGAAGGGGAGAATGCTACCCCCTGCGCCTCATGAAAGCCCCAGAGATTCCTATTTTGAAAATGGAGAGAATCGTAATTCAACTGGATCAACAGATGGGGACACAAAGGACAAGAAGGCAGCCGGACAAAGCCAGGTATTGCAGAAAGAGGCTCATATAACACCACAAAAAAAGAGATCTGTGACTGAGATTGCGCCTGAAGCAGTAAACACGGATAAATTGGGAAGTCAAGGAATGGAGAGCAACATAGTTTCACAGAGAAAAGAGAAAAATGTTGAAAAGCAGGATGTGACAGAAAAAAAGCCTGGCAGAAAACCAAAGAAAAATACCAGAGGTTTAAAGGTAGTAAAGAAGAAAGACAAGGACAAAGACAAACCCCCTGCCGAACAGAAGGTAGACTTCCCAGAACCTTTGGTAAAAGCTCACCAAGCTGCTTATGCCTTTTTGAATCCAAGTATAAACAAATATGACATTCTACTTGGACTTCTGGAACAAGCAACCCAAACACAGGTTTCCGTGCAGCCTATGGTCGCATTTATGGCTCTACGTTTCGAGGAAATAATTCAAGGACTAGAAGAGATGGCAGACGAGGGAGAAAAGGTTTTAAAAGAAAATGGAGAACATCTTGCTTGGCCAAGTCAAATGAAAAACCTCTCATCCTCTCTACCTCTGAAGTGTGGCTCTGCTAATATTGAGCCCCCACCGGATTTGTTACAGCAGCTGCTGCAGTACACCACACAGAGAATGAGAAATGTGAGCCAGACTGTTGGTGGGATTGGGGACTCTGCTTTAGAAGAGGCAGTAGAGTACTTTGCCTCCGTCTCAGAACTTTTAGAGGAGAAACTAAAAGTCAAACGTGCAGTAGAGACTAGGTTAATGCAACTTTTATCTCGCATTGAAATGGCCTCTCTGCGTAAGCCTGGACCAGAGGACTCTGCTCTCTTTAGTGAGGACAGTGGTATTGGGGCTGAGAATGAATCTCTTGCTGGCTCTGAAAGACACCAAAGACGAGAGAGTTGTGAGTCCAGTGGGACAAACAGAACTACTCCTGTCAGTCCTATGGGATACACCTCTGTGAACATCAGGCAAAGAGTGTCAAGGCAAAAGATTGTAAATAAAATAAGTCCAAGTGTTTCCCTCACCTCACTCAACTCATTAGGTTCTACATGTACTATAATGGCTAATGACCAAAGAGACTCATTGCTAGGATCAGTCTCCTTGGATGATGGGGAGGATGATGACAATGGTGATGATGAGGACATAGATAGAAACAGGGGAGTGGTGCAAGTAGGCTTTATAAAGCGATCAAATTCTTCACCTGTAGGCTGTGGCCCACGCCGACTTCCCCCAAAGCGCATAGAGAATCCTCAAAATGTAGAAATGACTCTCAAAATGAAAAATGCTATAAGTGGTAGGATACAGTTTATCCCATCACAGCACTCTAGTGCCAAAACAAATGCAGTTGGTAGCCCAAAAAACAGTAGACGCCAGTGGACAGACGAGGAAGAACAATCTCCAAGGAGGCCAAAAACAGCAACACCTCGGAAGGCAGTGGTAAAAAAGACTCCAGTGGCTAAGGAGCAACGTTCCCGGTCAGCAGAATCCCTCAGGAACAAAGGCGAAGATCCGACTCTGCTTGAACTAGACAGAACCCAGAAGGATTTAAACCAGAGGTTGCAAAGGATGAGTAAAAGCAAGGCAGGTGGAGACATGAGGGCTGCTCCATCTAAACAAAATCAAGGAACCTCACCAGCACAATCTCCAGCAATAATTCGCAAACATCCCTCACAAGAGAAGAACAGCAATATGCAACCACCGAAAGACAAAGACCGTACAAAGCGTAACAATAAAAAACAGGAGGTAACCAGTGATGCTGAAGAAGATAAATCAAGGGACAAAAAAACATCTAAGGGCCCTATAAAAGCCACCCCACCCCCTAGCCCTCCTTTATCACCACGTCCATCTTCAGGTCTTTACAGAGGCCGGAACTCTGTCAAAAAACTGATTGATACCTTCAGTCAAGGGATAGAGGAACTGGATGGTCCTGAAGTTCTGGGCCCTCTCAGAGGAGTACGGAAGTGTGGTGTTCCTGTGTTACCTGGTTTAGGAAATGTAGAAGCTGTGCTTAGCTCTGGGTTAACCAGTTGTAGACCTCATTCCTCTTCATCTGAGAAAACAGATTATTTTGACCTGGATAGTCTTCCTCCACCTCCACTGGAAGTATTGATGGACAATTCATTTGAAAGTGCCCAAAGTCTTTCAACTGGTGTAGCCGATGAAGTGGCTATGAAAGCCAGAAAATCACCTGTATTAAAAAGGGCTGCAGTGTCTCAACGACTGAGGGCCTCAGTTCAGTTCAGTTCAGTGACAGTGTTGCCAAGTAAAGGAGGCCTGCCACAAGCTTCCAAGGTTATTTCCCTTGGTAGAACAGATCAGAAGGACACATCTGCTTCGCCAAAGGTCAGCCCAGCAGATGTTCAACTGGAGGTAGACCCAGGAGAGGAAAAGTATTCCTTGAACCAGCAAGCAAGAAAGATCATACACCTCAGACAGTCTTCAGACTCAGAGAAATCATCAACAAGTTATACAGCAACAAATCCATCTGCTAGTCAGGAGAAATCAGCAGACATACAGGGTGATGGTGACCTTTCAGTGCCTGGACCTAACACTACAGTGTCTACAACGCCGACTTCTTCAGTAGTCAGTAGCCAACCACCTGCCACCCCACCCATGTCTAGGGGACGAATGTTACCATCCACACCTTCTACACCAAGCAGTCTACAACAAAGGCTTCCCAGTCCCCACAACTTCAAAAGACACCCCACTTCGACCACTTCAGCTAGCCCTCCTGTTAACAGGAAACTCCCTACACCACCAGCTGTTCAGAGGAGGCTCCCAAGTCCACCAGTGGCAAAGGAAAATACTTTAGACTCCAATTCATCCTCCTACCCTTTCAAAGGACCATCTCCTTCCTTCTCCTACCCTTTCAAAGCACCGTCTCCACCAGCCTCGCCAAAAGTAAAAAGATGGTCAAGGGAGAACAGCAGCGAAGACTTAACTAGTTCTCGGACGATAAGTAATGCACGTTCAGTCTTCTGCCCTGTGTCTCCATCCCTGTTTGAGGCCCAGCCTTGTCCAGTCCCTCGACCCCCTCAAGCATGGACCTCTACTGGGGTCTCCTTTCTCTCACGTTCTTGGGGGAGTCGTGGGAGATTTCCCGTATCTGCTCAAGGACCTCGACCCTTCATCCGACGTAGTCATTCAGACCGAAGACCAAGTCTAAACCTGCCCCCAAGATCGCCAGGCCTCTCTGTGGCTGAGACTTGTGGGAGTGAGCCAGCAATATATTCAAAAGGGTGAGTGTTTACACATCCTGTTCACACTGGACCTGTCTACATGGCCCAGTGTTGGACAATTCTGTTAAACCACATTATTAGATTATCATTCAATGATCTCTTGTAAAAGATAACTCAATTTAGACTTGAATATAACATTCTCTCAAGTTGTACTGAGAGTACATTAAGGATAAAAGAGAATATTTGAATTATAGCAACACTGACTAGATAATATCACATACAGTATAAAATATATCCAGTATTTTGAACCTCTACTATGTATTTATCTTGCCATTTCTGTATTGAATGCTGCATTGATTTTAAATGCTATCATCACTGTTTCTTGCAGTGTAACTGAGTAAACTCTTACATCAGTCAATTTAGGAGCTAATCCCACCCTTCCTGTTTATACCTGACACAAACCCACCTGACCCATTTCCCTAATTGCTAATGACAACATTCTCCATTCATTCTCATAGGCTTGATGATGAACCAACCAGGGATGATGACTTATGGGGTAGCCAATCAGACCTCAGAGCTACACCACGCTCTGCATCACACCCAGACCTGTGTGTTGTTGGACAGTCCTTGCACAGAGACTAAAGGGGCCAACGCAGGGCCAGTAGGATTATGGATTAGCAGGCCTTAAGGATTTAACATGATGGTGTTTATGTCACTGGAGGTAGAGCTAATTTTATTCACTCTGCCATGGTAACACTACTCCACAGTGTTTATATGTGTGTATACTGTGCATAAACATGCTCTTGAACTTGTTTATGGATTATATGGATTTTACAAAGAGATACACATTATAACACATTTTCATGTTTACAGTCATTACCTGGCTTAATTGCTTCATAGTCATTTCAATGAATTAACTTACATAAGCCATTCCAGGATCCGAATCTGTTGTCATCAGTAATGAAATATGATTGTGATTAACTGTGTTTTAATTGTTTCAATGAGATGTCATTTCTCTATTTTGTCATGTGCTACAAGTTAAAAATAAGGCCAATCTGAACTAGTATTTTTATTTGTTTTTTATCTATTGTTTTTGTTTTTTTATCAATGATTTTGTTTTTCTGTATCAAGTTTCATTTTTACAATTTGTTTATTAATAAAAAAAACACATTTTACTAAAATTAATTAATTAATCATTGAGTCAATTGTTTTACTAATACCTTGTGGGCTTCAATGGAATCACCTGAAGTGTTACTCGAGTACCTTCATTAAATTAGGGGAATTATGAGAGAAATTAAAATCAACATGGTCAAAACTGAGGCAAGAGAGGCTGAGATATCTTGACTTGTAGTCCATAGCACAAGTCAAGCTCCAAAAATACTGGACTACAGTTTCCAACTTTTGTAACTTTTTTTGTTCACCATAACCCTGATGTGAGTTATTTCCACAGACTCCTGAAGCTCCTTCCAGATACTCAAAAGACATCATATAACTTTTTTCACAAGTTGAATATTCTGTTTCAACTAGACTTATCTCTTGAAATGATTGTGACCATATGATTTATTCTTGGTAGATAAATTGTATCTTCTCTAAACGTCATTGATCAGTCACTTCCAAACATAGCACAGTGAAAATTAAACCACAATTAACTTGATGTGTATGAATAGGAATAAAAAGAGATCTGAAAACAAAATAATTCCAACTTTATGGGCAACAGCGTACATTTAGCTCTCTCTTGCCTAGCATTCATTTGAGAGGCAAGGGGTAATTTCTAAAAGACATTGTAATCAGGGCATGTTAGAGGACACAACTTAACAAGCCAGCAAAGTGATGCTTTTGCCAAGAGGAGTAATAGCCACATAAAGGCCTATACGAAAAGAAAAGAAAACAAAAGAAAAGAACGGAAAAGAAAAACTTGTTTGTTTTTTGATAATTCTTGGCAATTTTTCACCCCATTTTGCTTATTATTCCTTGGAGATGATTTTCTCATGTTGCAGTAAATGCCAGCCTCTTGTTCAAACCTATCAAAACTCATTCATGTCACTTCTGTTTCTTCGGTTGTATTTGCAAATTACCAACTGTGGTAAACAAAAGGCTTTCAAGCAGAACCAATCCATGAAGAAACAGAACACAATACCCTTTAACAACAACCAGTTAAATCACTGTCACTGTTCCAGAGAAAAGGTGAATCGGAGGGTCATCTAATTGTACAGGGAGAAGCAGTAATTGTGATCTAAAAGTCTTGTGGGCAGTAGTAATTGTGGCGCAGACCTTTAGCACGCCGACAAAATCCTCATTTCAAATACCAGACGTGTGGTTAAAACATGCAGCTTCCTGTGAAGCTGGAAATGGTTTATTAAATGTCACAGGGAGCTGATGTTAGACTTCTTTTGTGGGCTAGCATCCAACATTAGAGCATCCAACAAATTCACACTCTAGACTAATCTGACAGGAGGATAAACTGACATCCTGTGAGTACTTTCATTTCACATATGTTAAAAGACGATTGTCCTTTGGAAACACCTCCTATTCATTTGCGTCAAGGCTGCACATATCTACAGGATCTCTGTGGCCAATGACAATGCTTCCAGATGATGGATACAAACTTGCAACCTATGCTCTCACTTGACCCTGATTCAGCCTGTCATAACGCTGTCTCCGCCTCGTCATGCAGAAATGTGTGAAATTCGGAACTCTCTCTGGAACAAATAGATTTTTCTGATGCTCAGCCACTCATCTTTTGTTGCACTAACACCATCTGTGTTTATTTACTGAGAATCAAAGACAGTGGGTCTCGTGCAAAAGGTATATTATTTATTATACTTGTGTCATTGGAACATACGTTCTTCCATAAGTGACCTGTATCTGCATAATTTAGCTCAAAATAATGTTTGTTGCATACGCAAATTTTCATTTTGTCAACTTTTGCTAAACAGTCTTGAAAATTAATTCAATGAATATTAATGATAATGAATTCAAAATTTCAGTCTATAGAGATTTAATTGTTGCTGCCCACTGCAGTTATCTGGTTGGTGGATGAATAGTTATCATTTCTTTATTCACTCACTCAAAAACAAGGACAGGCCACATGAAGCCATACCTGCAATGAAATCTTGTCACCACCAGAGGAGTATCTCACACCACAATCCATGTCTGAGCGGCCCTCTGCAGTCAAACGAAACCTGCTTAGGATTCACAGACACAGATGGAATGCAAATGTAATGCAGCATAATGTGCTATGCTGAAACAAACATATCATCACCATTATCAGCAAATTCCCCGGCGTGCCAGACAATACACTGAATCAGATATGCAGCTTATGGAGCAGAATATGTAGAAACGGTAAGGATGACATATATGGGGTGAATCCTGAGGGACACGAATACAAACGTTTGGATTATACTGAAGGAATTACACTGAATAAAATAATCTTCATGCTGATGAGGGAATGTTGACATTAGAATTGGCCAATTTATTAGTAATGGTGTTGGTTATATTCTCTTTGTCTTCATTTTCCTACACTCCTATCTTTAATTTTTCCCTCAGAGACTCGGAGGTAAGGCTTTTAGATGCATGTTGTGTTGCTTTATGTACTTAAATGTAAAAATAGCTGGAATGTCCACACCAAGGAAAAATGTTTTACTTTTTACATATTTGTAAATGAAGCCTTGGTGCCGTGTTACTAATGATCAGTAGGTTCATATATGACAGGCATTCCTCTTGAGGACTGATAAAACAGCAAGTTCGCATTTACATTTATAGATATAATTAATTTTGTTGGGTATCATTTGCAGAAATAAAACAAATCCACCTTCAAGCCTCAAGTATAAATTATGAATATGCACACAAAACATTCGGGAGTTAAAGCAAGCATTCTTAATATCATTTATCTACTTTTGGTTTTATACGAATATGGTCTGCCTGTGTTCTGTGGTCCATCTTACATTTATAGCTTCTTAGCTTGTGAGTCTCAATAGCCACACAGAGTGCAATATTGTGGTAAAACCACCTGACCAGCCTGCTTTTATTGCCTACTAAAAAATCTAATGCTAAAGGCACTTTACCACCGGTGTGTATAATTCAGTCTTTTTTTGAGTTTGGAGTTGTTTTCATTCCGTAAAGATGACTACTGGGATCAATTGTTGGTCTTTCTTGGGGTGCAGGGGGATAATTACACTTCACAGTGCAACAATGACTCATATAACAAACCCCCCCCCCCAAAAAAAAACAGGAATGCGTGTATTCATAAACAAAATGTGAAGTCTATTTGTGTTTGTACATGAAAACTTCGCTTTCATGTGATCTCAGTTCACTTTTTCCATTCTGAACATGTATTACTATGACAGCCATACTAGCCCATCCGTGAGGCATCGCTTTGAGCTAAATGCTAACGTTATCAGGCTAACATGCGCACAGTGACAATGCTTACAGGCTGATGTTCAGCAGTTTTACGGTTCCCAATGATTACCATGTTAGTCTGGTGTGATTGCTGGCTAGCATGCAGTGTGTTTGCATGCTAACTTTTGCTAATTTGCACTAAACGTCATGATCGACCTCATAGTGGGATTAAAAGGAAACTGGAGGATCACCAAAGTCAGTAAGATCCATCATCTGGAAAAGATCTGTACAAAAATCAGTAAAACATTTCATAATACATCCAATGGTTGCTATGATATTTTGGGCTGGACCAAACTTGCAGATCGACAGCACTAGCAGCTTTGAGCGTGCTGCTAGCATGGATACACAATCCAAACTTGTAAGCCAGATTAGCTCCCAGGCAGTTTTTGATCAAAAGTTTCTTCTGCCACTTGGCTTTTCTGTTATCTGTTATTATTATGTTAGATTTAATCACTATAGGACAAATATAAGATGCTGGACACCCTGTAACCCAATTGTATTGCAGGATATACATTTTTTATCCATGCTGGAATGCTACCTGTCCCCAGATTTGTTGTGTGGTAATTCAATTAAAGACCCACTTTAAGGCCCCTATCATATCAGTGGAAGTTGAGATGTATGCTAATAATAACATATTCCTAAACAGAATTTCAGCTAAATTAGTACAAAGCAGCTTTAAGGACTGTTGGAGTTCACATGGTGCAAATGCCACTGTGATTAAAGTAAACTGTCAAAGCAAGACTTTTACTAAACAGTGATGACCATGACCATGAGTAGTCATGGAACAATGCCAAATGGTTGTCAACAGTAGCACAAGTAGAGAGATGTCAGTTACAATAGTAATGTCAGTTATGCAGCAATATTTGTCTAATTATTAGCCACTGCTGGTCATACCAGACCAAGAAAGGTGGTGGTGGCAAAAAAAAAAAAAAATCTGAATGTATTAAAGTGAGCTTATTGATTATAAACAAGTGTGTTTTTTCATCTTTTGTAAGTTACATGTCTTGCTTTAAGGACAAGCAGAAGAATAATGTCACAATAGAGTGCAGAGTGGGAGGGGGTGCTGATCCTGGAAGTGTTTTTTTCCATTTCAATTTAAGATAAAAGGTACACATGCTTGTACCTTCCACTTTTACTAAATAACAACATTTTTTTCAGACAGTTGTTCATCTTTTGTACTGTTGATTCAACTGGGAGAGTTTCATGCCCATCAAAGCCACAGAAGAGCTCCAACTGTGAGTCACATAGTCAGAATTATACCTCTGGAACCAGGGTGTACTCCCACAAGCTCTTTCCACTTCACAACTCTATAGAAGTAGCAGTTGTAAATCACTGTCAGCACAGAGGCCCACCTCACCATGTATCATTATCAGACCAACACATTCATAGGCTACTATGATCAGCATTTATAGAGATGGTGCACTGAGTAAAAATGCAATAATATCCCTCAAAATTGTTTTCCATGTTTGGAGCAATCAATGAAAAACATTTTATAAAACCCAAGGAGATCAGTCACCTGAGGTGCACTCGAAGTAGTATTCACTCTTTGCGCTCTACTACTGGAGAAGTTATTAGTATCATCGATTGGGCCGAGGAATCAATGTGTTGTTTAATTTCTGCTGCCTTGGAATGCTGTTGTCCAGTACAAAGTGTGATTGTTATTCTGGAGAGAAAACTTGTTTACAGTTTCAAAAAAGTACCAAACATGCTGCGAAAGCCATACAGAATGAGAACTACAACATTTGCCTCCTCCTGAGAAACACACTATAATTCATGCTCGCTGCATTTAGCAAAATGGAAGCAGTTTTCTTAAGAAACACAGCAATCAATGGCTGACGTTACTGACCATGGCATTCTGACTTTAAAATCCGTGTAAAGTCAAAATAAATTTGTGCTCTGAGTTTGTCAGACTAAAGAAGAAAGTGTTATTAACCACCCAGCCAAATTTGAAAATGACAAATTTATGAAATTATGTGTCAAAATCAGGTAAAATCAAGCAGTATTCTCAGCTGTTGGACTGTGGGGGCGTGTCCACTGAATGTGCAGAAGCCACGCCCACTTGGCTGAGCGCAGCACAATATGCAAATGTTATGTTAATGATCACTGCGTGACATCACACGATTTCGTTTTAGGACTGTAACAAGCACAATATGGATGCTACAGCTAGCAGTATTATTGGTATTGTTCAGCCCTATATGTTTGAGCCACCAGAACCACCGTTCAGGCTTCTATACCGTTGCGCTAGGGGGCAGAGTCATGCTAATTTTATGTTGATCATCACCGCGTGACGTCACGTGTGACCTCCCGGAGGGACGTCCCCGGAAAACCTCACCAGGGAGGCGTCCGGGAGGCATCCTCACTAGATGCCCGAGCCACCTCAGCTGGCTCCTCTCGATGCGGAGGAGCAGTGGTTCTACTCCGAGCTCCCCGCGGATGGCCGAGCTTCTCACCCTATCTCTAAGGGAGAGCCCAGCCACTCCGCGGAGGAAGTTCATTTCGGCCGCTTGTATTCGCGATCTCGTTCTTTCGGTCACTACCCAAAGCTTGTGACCATATGTGAGGGTAGGAACGTAGATTGACTGGTAAATTGAGAGCTTCGCCTTTCACGTGTTTTCAGCAACTATTTTCCAACATATTTATTGTGTTTTGAAAGAAAACATGGACTTGCCTTTACACGGACTTTAACATTATAAGAATAGGAACTCTGTTTTTCATTCCAAGTCCAATCAACTATGGAAGGGAGTCTATTAAATACTGTAAATGTACCATGTGGTTTATTCGGACATTTAACTTCCAATATCTCAGATAATGAACTCATGTCTAGCTTCTCGCCGTCATTATCGTATAGCAGCACAGCTCAGGGTTATGATTTATTTTGGCTCAAATCTCAGCTTTGAAACACACATCACATCACATCACATCACATCAGTCTTGTTTACCTCAGTTTAAAACCATGTCCAGAATCAAATCAATCCTCTCTCGCTCTAGCTTAGAAGAAGTTATCCATGCGTTAATCTTCTCCAGACTCGGCTAGTAAATATACTACTAAACACAGACAGATCCATAGCAAGACTACTTTATTAATCAAAAATGAAATAAACAGGTTACTTTAGCCACTTAACATTAATCAAAACACCAAACAACGAGGTAGATTAAAGAAACAATTAAAACTAAAGACTGAATTACAATGACCAATTAGACTAACTCAAACTAAAAAAGCTAAATTTAACAGAGAAGAACGATGACCACATCTGCTACTATAATACATTATTTATTTAATACACCCCTGCTCTGTTATGTTAATAATGCAGCAGTGACTCACTGACAGTCACTGTATTAGTCCAAGACATATTGATATTGCAGTGGCAGTAAGATGCATGATTATCCAAAGTTTTTAGAATTAAGTGTTCATTTATACCTGAATAGTGAAGTTACAACATTTGAAAATGTTGTTTTTCTTTTAAAGAGACTCCACTCAACTGAAGTAGCTGCCCTGGAAATGGAACACAAGAGCGTCTGTTGTAAGCAAGATCTGGATGATGGCCTTCGTGTTGCGTGGCGATGGTGCTGGACCCAAAATGCAGACAAACAGACGAGGGACAATGAACAAAACAGCAGTTTATTGAAACTGAGGGTAAGAGGTGAGGTGGCGTCTTCTGATGCAGGGAAGGCTGTGGAGGCAGGCAAGCTCATGGGCAGGGAACGAGGGAGGTGGAAAGCATGGCAACGTTGAGGCTGGAGCTGAAGGGTGCGGTGGCAGGGTGGCTTGGTGCTTAGAGAGCCGGATCCTGAAGGCAGAGAACACAGGTGAGTAATTCCGTTGGAAAGCAAATTCACAAAAAACACATAGGCCGATCTACCATGAAGCGGTGACGATCTGGCAGTGAGAACACAAGAGGCCAGCCTCTAAGTACTGCTCCAGATGATGCTCAGGCTCAGGTGTGTGCAGCCAGGTCCTCAGCCACCCAGCAAACCACACCTATCTCTGCCAAGAGAGCACACAGAGCCCAACCCCCAGCCACAACTCGAATTTGTCCTTGTTCCGTGAAGAGAAACAGATTTCTATCTCTCTCTCAAACACACATTTTTTTTCTGCCAGTGGACATGTTTTTTCCAAGCTGTTGCTGTTTGGAGCAGGTCTTTATAATTTTGCTCCTGTGGTTTGAACAAAGTTACTGAGTTTTAAGGTCATTTATACCTGAATTATCAGAAATCATCATATATGAAAACACACACACTCACACACACTCTACCTGGTGATTATGTAAGTATGTTTTTTGTTGGTTTTGTTGAGAGAGACGAGTTTAATAAACACTTGAACTGATCTGATCTGTTTGTCTCACGGTTTCATTGATCACTCGAATGTATTTTAAGATTTTACTGATCACCTTTGAAGCACGTCTGGGTCTGGCTCCATCTTACATAGCAGACATGTTGACACCGTGTGAGCCAGCCAGCACCCTGAGGTCCAAAGTCGAGGCTCAAAACTAAAGGTGACTGGGCTTTTGCTATCAGGGCATTGTCAGATTATTTAGCCAGATTGACAGGCTAAAATGAGCTCCAGAATAGTTTTACGCTCTCTGTAGATGTTGACAGGGAGCGGATGTTGAAGACATACTGCCATTGCACACAGAGATGAAAATAAGTGTGTGGGCATCTTCTCTCGGCAGACAAAACCAGGTACAGATTTGTCTCTTTTGTTGCTGGGGCCTACATACAAAGTTTACAACGCAATTACCATCACATCTACACTCCTTCCAATATGAAACGTGGAATGTGGCCTGTTAATCATTGAAGGTAAATGATGAGTGAAATGATGTATTAATGTTGTTCATTGTTTTGGTTTATTTCTCTGTTAATGAGATGGCGCTAAAGTGATATTTACTGAATGAGTTCCTCTCATAATTGCCTGCACTACACATTGTTATTCCATGTTTGCACAGCCTGTCAGGAGGTGAAATCAACATTTGCCTTGCTCTCCAGCTCTTCAGTGGATGTCATGGTTCCAACAATTGCATTTGTTGTCTGGATCTGACAGGTTCACATCAGCTCACATAGGACAGCACCCACGCTAGGAAAACACAAAACAGCAAAGACAGACAGACAGCACCTGGACACACAGAAAAAAAAACACATACCTAATTACATATAACTGAATACTAAGTCTAATCCTTGTAGAAGTGAAGACACACCTGTAAGTTAGGCACAGTAAGTAGGCTGCCAGGGCCTTCTGGCTACTACTTAAAAACAGTTCATGCTAAATTAATGGCCCATAAACCATGAATATAGATGGCCAATAATGTCTGTTATAACATTATGAATGCAATTAATGAATAAATCTGTTTAGTCAAGGAAAGGTTTGTCGTCAAGTTTAAAAGAAACCAATGTTGACTGGTCTGTAGGTGATACTATGCAAACAGTGGTCTCTGGTGTCAAAGTTAGAAGCTTCGTATGCCTTGGTAGCCAGCAGCAGCCTCCACTCTGCCTCAACACTGCAGTTCCTAGAATGGCCACTTGAGGCTGGCTACAGAATGAGACAATCTCCATAAGCCCCCATATTAAAATGTCCAACTTCAGACTTAATGTTTACAGCCTGGTACAAAAATTGGTTTGGGTTTCTATAGCTAATTTGACATCTGTTCTGAGTCGGAATTTCTATATACCTCACCTGTTCAAATTATATGAAGGCTTAAAGTTATGAAGTCAAGTCAACTTAATTGTCAACGCTGCCAACATGTACAGGACATACAGAGAATTGAAATAACGTTTCCCTCATACCCCTAGGTGCAAATAGCAAAAGACATGAATATAAAATTTACACGTTTAAAAATTTCTAAGAAAAATATGGCAAATCTAAAAAGATATTCAGTGTAGATATAGCAGAATAAACAGTATGAACAATATAGACAGTGTGAACAGTATAGACAGTGTGATGTATCAAAAATAAAAGATGTAAGGGAGACCAGGGCTTGTTGTCACACGGGTAAGTTGTCACATTGCAATCATCTTCTCCACTGGAGGGCACAACTAAAAAGTGGAATACTAGTTTTCTTCCGTTACATGGTCAGGTGTCACATCCTGTCTGAGAATAGCACATTGTGAGCTGTGATGAGCACCAATTAACCATTTTGCACAACCCAAAGTAAAAAAAAAAAATCAACTAACTAAGCTAGAGACAGTGTTAGCAAACATGGTAGTTTGGGCAAACATCTCTCAGTCATTTTGGTGAGAAACCTGTTATTGTTATTGTTAAACTTGTAATTCTGAGAGTCTGCTTATCAGCAGTTGTCATAATGAAATTTTGACTTACAGAAAAAAGGGTGGTTTAAAGGAGAGGAGAAAGCGAGATGACATGGTCAGGAATTACAAAAGAAAAACATTGGTCCCAAGAACATGGCAGTGCAGCACCTGACATGATGAGGTGCATGAGGGCAGTCAGGCAGGTGACCCTAGCTAATAAATCCATAAAGCACTTTTGCCGAGAATGAGTATTATACGAGTAATACAAGTCAGTATCTGTGCTCGGATTGAATGAAAATCCTCATTGGGTTGAGCTGACTGTGTCACAGCGCCCCTCTCCTACACTGATGTACTGTGTTGCTGTGTCCCGCTCAGCTCACTCGCAGACAGAACAGCTCTCTGTCTCTCCCTCAGTCACTCAGGTTCGCAGGTCTTTTCCGTTAACGTTTAGAGTTTCTTCAGCTTCAGGCTTTACTTTGGTTTGTACTTACTTATTAAGCAGTAGAGTTCTAGTAAACATGGGTTCGTTCAGACATGGTGCCTGGTAGAATGCGACTCGCGTCAGCGGCCTCTAACCAGTTTTTTTGACTTTGTGGTAGTGGTATAAATAATATTACTAATTAAGCTACACACACACACACACACACACACACTCTCTCTCTCTTTCTCTCTCTGTCTTACTCACTCACACACACTCACACACATACACACCTGGTGTGGAAATAAAAAATATGAAAACAGAACCATAAATTAAAAAAAAAAAAAAAAAAATCACACTGATGATAAAAAAATTAAAAGTACAAAAAAAAAAAAAGTATGAGTATGAAAACTCTTGTTCATTACATTTTACTCCATAATTGCAACCACGTGTGTATTCATTGTTGCAAAACTGTAAATAGTTTGGTTGCAATCATGATCAAAACCACTGATCTGAAGCTCAATGCTGATGCTGTCTGGTAAATAGTTTTCTAATCAGCAATAAATATAACAATGTCTGATTAACCCATATTAATTGCATGCTTAAAATAACATACCAGTTAAAGCCCCACCCATTTCAAGACAACCCGACCCCGCCCACTCCGAATACGGATACAGATAATTCATATGGTTAACAGATACAGATAATGCTGTACTTGCTCATCCCTATTCAGTATGTCACTCTAGGGTCTGTCCACAGAGGAACTTGTACAAAAGTTCCTGTTTTTTAATAATAGTCAGTAAACTCAGCATTGTCTGACACAGGCTGGAAACTGTGCACTTTTATTTACAGATAAAAACATTTCACCATGTGTTTCAGCTTCTGTCAAACTAATGGAGCTGCAGCGGCTTCCGGTGGCTTCTGGTCTAAGCTTTAAAAATAAAACCTTTGTTATTGTGCGCTTCTCATGATTATTATTAACAAAGAAATTTGGGGCTTGTAAATTACGGGAGATTCCCGGGAGAAAAGACAAAACGGGAGGGCAGTGGGAGATGGGTCTAAAATACGGGAGAGACCTGGGAAAAATGGGAGTGTTGGCAGCTAGTGGTTGCAAGCATGTTTTGATTTAATGACTAAATAATTACCTTTGTGAGACGAACAAGAAGTATATTGTGAACTTTATACACCGTCACTTGAAGAGTGACGTTAAATGAGGGGTGCAGCTCCGACAGAAAAACGAGACTAGACCAAATGACAAACACACTTACAACAACTCTGAGGTGAAGAAAGTAACTCGATGCTCAGTAACTTATGTTTCACCTCAAAAACCCTGCGTGGTCTTTGTCCTAAAACGAGCTAACAGTCCAGCAGAGAGGCTGTTCTCCATTGCTGAAGATATAATGTTCATATGAAAACAGTTGCTGGAGATATAACGTTAATAACAAGACAGCTGCTGAGATATGATGTTATGAGATATAATGATCTTTTTTTTTTTTTTTTTTACTTTATTTACAAACCACATCACAGCCAGTTGCAAAAAGAAAGTTTTTTGTGAAAGAAAAAGTGGCCACAATGTAGCTACAGCATGGATGTTTACAAAGTGTAGCAAAGTGTAAAAAAAAAAAGAAAAAAATGGAGCAAAATATGGCCTCCTTCTGAGACGTCTGGTCTATAACAATTATTATTATTATTATTATTTTTTTTTTTTTTGACCATGTCACCAGGGGGGCTCCGTACTTTTTTTAATAGCTCTTTGATTTAAATTTCAGACAACGATGTGGATGGAGAGACAGTAGACTGCAGACTCACAGAAAATATGATTGTATATCACTGAGAAGTTTTTCAAAAAGCAGCTAAAATTCAGAGACTTCAGACGCTGCTACAAGGAGGTCACACTTACTTTGGAAGTAGACAACTCAGAACAAACGTGAATCTCCCGTGTCCCCAGCAAACCAGGGGTAATAATGTATTAATGATGCTATTTTTTTCACCTTTTCTCTTTCTCTTTTTATCTTGAATTGAGATGTTATTGTCCTAATCTGCTTGTGGTAGCAAAATGGCAGAGATAATGCTGTTCTTCTGCTGTACTGTAGTTTGAAAATCTACTTGCCACAGACTGCCTGCCTGTCATTTCCATTCCACAATTCCCACAAGATGTCCAGAGCCAAAGAACCGGTCCACAAGAAACAAAAGTACCGTAACAAAATAATTGAGACACAGGGGTGGACTCCTCCTCTTGCCATCCATATTCAAGAAAACAATCCTTGTATGTGTAAAATCGTACTTGGCAATAAAGCTTTTTCTGACTTCTGATTCTGATTCAGTGATCTAAAAGAACATTAACTTATGGCTAGTGGCTATGTAGGACACCAGGTAAACAAACAAAAAATTTGAAACTTATTTTATCTTCAAACTCTCTTACCAAGAAAAATGCAAGATATTAAGGTGATTAGTAATTTGGGAAGATGTTACAGTCCAACTGATCCTTAAGACAGGCGGGCCAGGCTTCACTGCTAGCTCAGCTGGAGGGGACTGCATCCTTCTTGCAATCGTAGGCAGGGTCGTTCTCCGATCATCAGCCTCCTCCTCACCTTTCTCATTATCTCGCCTCCTTCATCGTAGTCGTCATCACCATCCTCTATGGCCTCTGTTTGGCAACCTTGGCGATCAGCAGCAGCTGATCAATGGATCTGGATTACGGCACCAGTTTTATGTGAAGGCTGCTGAGTGGGTGCTCCGATGTGTGGTTGCTCCGATGTGTGGAAAAAGATCAAACCAGGAATGACACATTGAACAATACAGTAAGCATACGCGCACGGGTTGACAGTCTCTACCCTCAGTCCTAAGCACAAACACTTCCCAAATTTTGACCGGGAATGTGCGGCTACATTCAGGGTTGCCAGATTGGGTGATTTCTTTCTTGGTTTCTTTTGCCATCTATTTTGCGGGCAAAAACAGGTTTGGGTGGGTGGATAAGAATTGGGCTGGTTTCAGATCAGTTCGGCGGGTTTTTGTAGCCGAAACACTTAAGACACTTCAGATCTTTCTTCCTGCGACCCTCTGTTTAGCAGGCAGCAGTGTCACTCACTCATTCACTCACACACACACCCACTACAGCTCTGGAAGACGTGCCCCCTAAACTCACAACAGACACTCCCACTACCTTCAGCTCATGTCACGCCCGCCTGCCCCGCCCGCCCCTCAAACACACTAGATGGCGGTGTTTTCAAACTTAGCTAGCTGGCTGACAATGCCAATATGACAAAGTGGGCAAAATATTTAAAAAAAGTTACGGGAATGAGATCCAGACTGAAAGTCCTGGATTACACCGGGTGCAGAAGAAGGAAAGGCACACTGCAAATACTGCAATGCTGATATTCGTGCTCATTTAAAAGATCTCAAAGTTCATGCTGCTACTAAGAAGCACAAGGCAAGGTGCAAGCCAACCGTCAGACCATTTACAGTTAGCAGAGTGGGTGAGTCAGACAGCTGTCGCACCTACGTCTGTACAGTTGACACACAGTTGACGCATCTGGACACCCTAATGTCAAGAGTTGGTGTTGCTGTTCACTGGATTTTTAGTTTTGCTAGGTCACTTTATTATCAAATCCAGTTGTTCTACCTGGCGACGACGTAGCTTACACACTCACAGAGACCCGTTATTACCGGACTGGACAGCAGCCGAGAGACTTCTTAAGTTAGGCTACGTGATAAGTCAATCATCAGTAAGGGTGACTATATGGCGCTTTATATCCAACACAATCAGGAACTTGTCTGTCTACAAACAAACATTGTTTTTTGACAAGGTCTTGTCACAAAGGTATTGTCACGCAGGTTTTGAGAATGTTCACCATAAAACTAAAAAATAATTTACATTACAATATGACAACGCACACAGCTATGATATGCTTGATACCGCTGACAAAAGGTAGCCCAATCAGAGCTGAATCCGGGTCCGTGCTACTGAGTCTGAGTCTGCTCTTCAGGAAGTTACACTGACCCGCTGTCAGCTTATCTGAGTCCCGGCTCCCAAAGCTATTCTAATGGTGGAAACGAGCTTATTGTCCACAATAATAGTCAGTTAGAGGATCCGGGTTAATGATCCAGATGAATCGGGAGTCATACACCGCTAGTTCAGCGGACATGCCCCCACAGTCCTGGAGCTGAGAACACTGCTCATTTTTACCCCATTTTGACACCTAATTTTTTGTTATTTCTAATCATTCAAATTTGGCTGAGTCTTTAGTCTGACAAACTCAGAACACATATTTATTTTTAGTTTACACAGACTTTAATAGAGGAAAGCCAAATCCTTCAATGTGGTGCATGCTATCATTGCAGGAGACCCCCTGATACAATAGTACACCATAGTATCACTATCTAAGACTCTGTCCACCCTGTTGAGCTGGCCTAGATTCCAGTCATTAAACAAAATCCAAGACCAAATGAAATACATAAGTCCACAGTGTTTCTCTTTATCCTATTTACACAGCCTTAAGTCCTGCTGCTATACTCTCAGGTCCAGCGGAGCTGAGGAAAAACATGACCCACCAGCTGCCATGGATGCCTCTTATCAGGCCCTGTGTGTGTCCAGTGCTGCTCTGAACATGGCAGCTCCCAGATAATACTCTCTGATAACCGTGTGTGTCAAATGGCCCTAACCTGAAGGTGAGCTCCAGCTGGACTGCACTCATGCAGATGCATGATTGCAGGATTTTGGCAAGAGAGTTCACTCAAACATTTCTGCATCCCCGGTTAATATCAGGTGAAAAACATTTTGTCTCATACATCAGAGCTGTGTGCAAGATTATTGATATTCATGCCCTTACACAGGCTGCAAAAATGCTGTTTCAGCTATATACACACAGTCACATGTTGGGAATCTCCAATACAAACTTGAATACCTGCAGTGGCTGCAAGAAGCAGTCATGTTATCGTGACATCATGACGCAGGTCTATAGCAAACCGTTATATCACCAGTTTGTTGACATCAATTTATAGATTCAACTGGTCAAGATATATAAAAATACTGATCTCTGTTAAATTTCATGTATAAATTGAAACAATACTTTTGTGAATTAAAACTATGATGAAAAATATCAACCTTTCACCACGAGGGAAAAAAAGAAAAAGACTAAAAAGAGGTTATATCTAAATAATATTTGGATTTGGATAAAAATAAACTATAAAGTGCAAGATTGACTTGCATGCATGTGCAGAATCATACACTGTTAATTGCAAGCATCATGCATTTAGTAATATTACATCTCTGTTGTGTTGCCGTGTTAGGGTTACCACAAAGCCTGCAGGCAACATGCCAACATCTGTAAAAAGTGAAGCTTATGTAAAATCATCAAGCGCTGTAGATGTAGACGCTATGCTAACATTACTTCCAGTCAGCCAGCTTTTCGTATCGCTATCAAAAGTGAGGCTAGTAGTGATGTGTCGGTCACAAACTCTGCTTTGTGTAGCAGATACGTACAAGGGTCTGTAAATGCAATGCAACCAAATGTAATTTTTTACTTTGGAATGCTTGAGTACAAAGGATGTATTGAATAATTGAAGTGATATATGTGTAGACATACAAATCATAAGTCAAAACAGCGGTAAATCTGGCTGAATTATTAAAGGTATAAGTGGTAATGAAGAGCCATTTGGGAGCCAAAAGAGCCGACTCTTCATGGTGAGCTGAGCCGAATTCCGATCACAAGAGGCTAGGTGAGCAGGAATGAAAGAGTCACATGGACACTATGTATTATGTAGAATGTAAGTGGACCCAAAGCACAAACACAACCAGGCAGAGACTGAGTATAGCTCAGAGAGGTTTATTAAAACAAAGCCAGAAGGACGAATAGTGCAGAGGAAGGTGGGCGTCAGGTGGTGAGATCCACATGGTGCAGGGCTGCTGGTGGCTGATTTCCAGATATGAGAGTGATAATGAAACAGGACTGGATCTAGCACCTGAGTGGCAGACAGGGATCCTGAGACACTAGCAGGAAAAAAAAGAAGAAGAAGAAGCAAGCATCACATTTGGCTATGGCACTGCTACTGAAATGATCTGGTGGCATCTGGAAGGTTGCACTAGATTTATATACTGCACAGGTGATAGGCTGATGAGTCCCAGGTGGTGAAGGTGATCAGACAGGAGCTATTGAATCGGAGGCCATGCCCAGCGACACACACGCACACACGGAGGGAGACAGAAAACCAGGGGGAAAATGTGAGGAACTGAGAGGCCGACAGCCCCCACATAACATTATGAGCAAGTAAACATTGCGTTTCCTATTAACCTCACCATGGACAATAATAACACCTGTAACCATAGCGACCGCTGTAGCCTCAAAATGCTGAGAAGGCAGAACAATTTTAGTAGCACCAAGACCATCACTGCTAAAACAACAAAGATGAACCATGTTTTTATGAAGCGTTTTGTTTGTGTTGTGAATGAACCCATAAAAAGAGGAGCTGATCATCCAAGGAAAGGATTTATTGTTGAAACCTGTCTGCAGATCGTGTTTGAACCTGAAGGTGAAAAATAATGTTTCACGAATGAATATTTAAACTCCAATTCCTGATTGCTGTGCTATGTTCATTTCCTCAATACAGCAACAGCGGTTGACATGCATAGGTAAACATTACAGTGATCCATGAGGCCTTTCATAGACACTCTGGGTGAATAGGGAGATGTTGAAACATCTTTGAAATATTGACTGTATTATGTACATAATCCATATGAAAAAAGAACAATCATAATACATGTCTGTTTTTCCATGTCAGATACCATATGCAAATGTATTCACAAGAGGAATCTTCACACTTGGATATAGCACCATCTTTCATCTGCTGTAGATCAGCTGCTTCTTGTTTTGTTATCAGTGTACCCTCGGGCCCTCACACTCTTTCATCTCTTAACAATGCGGCTCACACTGAGCCTTGTCTTGTTAATTTTTGCTGATCGCTTGCTTGGGAACATTCAAACTGGTTACCCCATGTGTTGATATTTATGTAAATGACTTGATTATTAGATTGTTTTCCTCCAAGCGTCAGGTGTCAGAGACAGGCAGAAAAGATGAGAGGCGTTAGGGACCGTACGAAAGTTATTATAGTTGGGGAAGGAGGATAAAAGGGCTGGTGTTACATAATGTTTTATGTTTTTAAGAGAAAAGAGTTTTTTTAATTGATCATAACCCAACTGTAGTGTTTGCAATAAATTTGGTAACCTATAATGCGCTAACTGGTAGCTATTGTGAAAAAAGAACATACCATGACACATATTAACTACTTTTTGAGATGTTAGGGAGAGTTCAAAGAAAATATATACAGTATAATATAATAACTTGGTAGTCAAATTTTGGATAATTTCCTTTCATATACTATGGGTGAAACATTTCAGAAATTGTTTCTGAAATGTTTCAGAAACAAGGATTGTTCTAATTGACTACCTCTTTTGATTTCTATATATTTCTGTTATGGAGTTATTATGTGTGTCCAAAAGTTGCAACAAAAACTTTAGGGAAGCTCTTGATTGTTTTAAAAGTGAAATAAGATTCACCGCCCCTCCCTCTTCCAATAATTTCTGTACAGTCCTTAAGTACTCTAATCATTTTTTAATCAAAGCTTGAGGAGTTTATATTAAACCATAAAATGCTTAATACCGGGATCATTATACGAGTGTAATTCTAAAACATAATTTCACTCCTCTGCAGTTGTATCATTTACATATAAGGTGCTCTAATTGTTATTTAAACAGTCAAGGCTGGAATATTAAAGTGCAGTTCAATTTGATCATATAGATATGTAAATGTTACTCATCTCCTCCTTATGCGAGAGTCGATCATGTGTCACTTTCATGTGGGAGGTTTGCATGCTGTGCTTTCATATGTCCAGTACACGCACACAGACAGCCTTGGGAATCATACGGCTTCTAAAGAAAGCACAGCTGTGCACATTCAGCAGCTAGGTAACTGCAAACACACACACACGCACACTCGCACACTGTGTTGACTAGATTGTGGCTGGAAATTGTTATTACAGTTATACAAGGCTGCTGCATATAAATATAAAAATCTAACTCCAGAAAAAAAAAAAAAAATCTTTATATGTTAACTGTATATGTGACTTGGGTTTTCAATAGATAATGCTGAGTTTCACAGGTTTGTTGGTACAGTGTTCCCAACAAAGGTCCGCTGAGCCGCTGTCAAATTTCACGGGTCATTTGCATATAGATAGCACAATCAAAGCTCTGCAACGACATGAGTTTGAATTTTTTAGATTGTGCGAGTGTCAAAGTGATGATTGGATGAAACCTAATAATTAACAGGAACAAGTTCAATCAGTTGCCCATGTGATAACAAGCAATAATGACAATAAATACCAGAGAAGGGGAAGGAAAGGACAAACAGGTCAGCGTTATTTGGTATTCAGGGCAGAGTGAACAAGGAATCAGCGTAGCATAGAGCTCTAAGCTTAAAGATGCTCTAACATCCTTAAAGACAAATTGTGTGTTTATGTTGTATAGGCTATTAGTGCAAAGCGTGTGCATACATCTCTGGGCTTTGTACTCACTCACTGCATGAAAGCTGGGGTCCCAGCACAGTGGCATGCTCTGCATCTCAATAATACCATTAGTATTCAAGGTCTGTAAACTCTGCTGGACTAAAAATACTGGCAAACTAAGAGTGGGCCTGATTAGATAAATGCAGTTAAAATGCTGTTTACTTGCATGTGTCTTTCTCTGTAAAACGTCTGCTGTTACTCTTCTGCATGGAAGGAACAAAGTGGCTTAGCTTTGGCTTTCTGCGTGGTCTTTGTTTTGTTGACTGTGGTGCTGAAAAGTAGGATTACCTTGCAGGAAAATGGGTGTAACAATTTTCCTGTGCACCGGGTGGCAGTGTTTGAAAGGGGATTCTTGTCATGGTATCTTCTTTATGTTGGTGATTATTTCCTGGCAAGTATAATTTACTGTTTTGTTTTTTTTCTGCTCACTCATGTTTTGCTGCAATTAGAGGCAAACCCTTTCTAAGGATATAAAAAGGACACCGGATATGCAGGTTCTGCAGGTGTACAACAAAGGATCTTAGCATTTTTTTTTGCATTCTGCACTTGCATTCTTTATAACCTGGTCACTCGCCCAGCAGATGAAGATGTGCAAGACAATCACCAGATGGTAAATGAAAGAAACTTGCAGCTACGACGTCATTACATCTCAATTCTAGAGTACAAATTGAGTTCCTGTTAGATATTTCCCAGAAATACAGTTGAGAGAAATGCTGCGGTCCTTCTCAGACGGTGTTGCAGGAGCCTTTGTGAAAGGTCAGGTAAGCAGCTGTGACATTGTTCCACTCACCAAATGTCACAATGTCCCAGGGGTCGATGTGACTGACAGGGGACCTTATCTGGTAGGATAATACCACTTCTGGTGGAGGACCATGGAAGGGTCACTAGTGGTGGAGTGGGAGATAACAGGTGCTGGAGTGGTGGTGGACTGAACTTGGTCCTGAACTTGGTTGTGTATTGTGCAGATTTTTCTTGTCTTTAAAAAAACAAACAAAAATGCAACCATGTTTTTTTTAAGCCTCTGATTGGATGTTTTCCCATGTCACCAGTCTACAGACAGCATCATCTTGTATTCTTCTTTTTTTTTAAGTTAGTTAAGTTAAGTGTGTATGCCACGCTAAAAAGGGAAGCTAGCAAACTAAGCTAACTAGCTTCCACTCAAAACTAGTTAGCTTAGCTTGCTAACATGAGGGCTACATCTCATGAATTAAGACAACATAACAGAGTTCTGGGGTATCATAGCCCGCAAATTCCACCATTCCGTGTGTGTCGTGTCCACCTGAACTACACTAGGTTGTTCTAGTCAATGTTTCAAACCCCACTGGCCACGCTGCAGGCTGTTTCAGAAGCAGACCTCCGCTTGGCTCTGCAGGGAATATGCATCTGTTCTATTTTTGACGGACACTGCAAGCAGCCCGCGTTAATTTACACAGAGCAGCTCGAGCTGGCCGGATAGCATACACAGAAACGGAATAGAGAATTTCGATTTACAAAATAAAACACCTGGTCTGTCCAAAACTGCCGGTTGTAAAAACAGCCAAAAGGGAAACAATACAACTAGTGTAGCATATTTACACATTTAGAAGCACGTAAACTGAGGAAGATGACCAAATCTGAGCCTTCTGAAATGCTCCCAGTGGGGTTTGAAGTTGTGTGGAGGACGGGCCAAAACAGTGTTGTGGCTGCGATGTGACAGAGACATGGTCAGTGAGGTTTTGGGGTCAGTCTAAAGTCACAGATGGCACCAAGCAACAGCAAGAGTTTTTTGGTGTGTGTTTTTGGTTTGAAATGAAAGTTTTAATGGATGGCCTAAGAACTTCAATTTCTAGACATATACAGGTATGGGTCATGTTTTCGTGCACATAACAAAACAACAGCCATCAGGCATCATAGTCTATCCTACCATGACATCACTCACAGGAGCCAAGAGTATCACATTAAATGTCATGGAAATATCTGAAAGTCAAATCCCCACCGTTAGTGAGACTGACAGGTCTACCAGTTCCAAAAAGACTGACAAATCTTGGTGCTTTGTTAAGTCCAGCATCAGTATACACTATCGGTATATATATCACTAAACATCAGTATACAGTGTCCCTGTGGATACTGTAGAAGAGTATAAGTACCTGGGGGTGCACTTGAATAATAAGTTGGACTTGTCAAGAAACAGAGGCTGTCTACAAAAAGGGCCAAAGCCTAAGGAGGCTGAGGTCCTTTAACATCTGCCGGACAATGCTGAGGATGTTTTATGAGTCTGTTGTGGCCAGTGCGATCTTCTTCGCTGTCACATGCTGGGGCAGTGGGCTGAAGGTAGCAGACACCAACAGACTAAATAAACTGATCAGGAGAGCTGGTGATGTCGTTGGGGAGGAACTGGACACTCTGACGACCGTGGCAGAGAGGAGGATGCTGTCCCGGCTTCAGTCCATGCTGGACAATGTTTCACATCCTCTCTAGGGGATCTCCTTCAGCTCCTTCAGCAGAAGACTCCTCTCACTTAGATGCAACACAGAGCGCCACAGGAAATCATTCCTGCCTGTGGTCATTAAACTCTATAACACCTCCCTCAGAGAGTCAGACACACCCTCTGCTGTAATATGACACAATGACACAATCAATTGGTCAATCGCTTTTTGCAGGTGTTGCATTATTTAACATTATTTAACTGTAAATTTGATCTCTCTCTCTCTCTCTCTCTCTATATATATATATATATATATATAGTATATCTCTTTATAGTGGTAGCATTGTATATCTTTTTATACTTTTTATATTTATATACACACACAATTGCCATTACATTTCTCCCCATGGTGAATGTAGCCAGGACTTTTTTTTCTAGGGTCAGCCAAAAGTTAAGATTTCTGCCTATTTTTGTGTAAATAAATATTTGCAGTAGCTGTTGACCTTCTGTGCTTCTAGTCTCAGCGTGTAGTGTCACTATTAAAACAATGTACCAGTGCGCTACATGAGACTTCCCATCTCTCTGCCCTGTGTGCTCTCAGCACATTCAGTAGTTTGCATTTGAATCATGTTTGAATCACTGAATGCCTAATGAGTAAAAGGAAAAAAAAATAATTCAAAGAAGACATTCGAAAGGAACAATATTCTGCAGTGCTCAACAATAAGGTCTGCTAAATTGCCTGGGGCAAGTAAAATGCCCCTTGCCATCTTCCCTTCTCCTCATCTTTGTGCGCATGCACAGTATCAACCAGGCCCTTGCAAGAAAATGGCAGCAGGTAAAGAGAAAGTTGCTTGCTTGCTTGAAGAGCAAGTATGTAGCCTATTGTAGCCCAGGTTCCCACAGACACATCAAGTTTCAGAATAAATAAATAAATAAATAAATAAATTTTTAGAGTTCCAACAAGAGCTGAGAGCATCTTGCTTGCATGGCAGGTTTGCATCCACCAGGCATGGATCTATGATGTCCTGGCCATGATGCTGTTTTGGTCAGTCCACAAATTTCAGAAATGGAGCATTTTCTCCCAACAGATTTTGTTCACCTGCTCGGATTTGGTCATTTTTCTCTTGATTTATGTGTTTCTGCCATGGGTAAGTAGGTAGTAGTTAAATTGTTTCCTTTTTGTCTGTTTTTCTGATTGGCAGTCTGCGCAGGGTGTTTTCTTTTAAAAACTGACTAGATTCTCTAAGCTGTTCTGTATCTGACTTTCGGCCAGCTCTGTGCTACTTGACATGGCTTTTGTCAAAAATAGACCAGCCACATATTCTCTGCAGAGCAGTGTGGAGAGCTGCTTCAAATGTGCTGCGGTAGTTCTGGTGGAATTCCAAGCATTTTCTAGAAGGGCCGTGATCAGCTCTGCAGCTGTGCCCGGTGAAAGTAGACTTTTTTATTTGATGACCTCTAATAATAATAAAAAAAAACCACATTATAGTTGCATGGTTGCAAATAGTTGCAACGTTAACCCCTTAAGTTTCTTTCAGCCCCTCCTGTAAATTTGGACAACAGACACTGCATGCCAGTGTTAGTCAAGAGTTTCTCTTCTGTTAACACCTTAAAAGCACCTTAACATCTTACTCATCATGTTAAAATATCAGATGTTGATGTCTGATGTTATGTTTATGAAAAAGCTACATTAATTGGGCTTTTTGCTCACTGAAGAGCAACATAAATCGGACTTAAACTGGTGTCCAAAGTCACTCACCTTCTTATCCTACTTTGTTCTCTACCAAACGCTGAGTGAAACATCTGGCTTTTCAACACTAAAAGCTCCACTGTTTACCATATGGTTGCTAATTTTGTCTGTCTGCTGTTTGTGCTAGGAAGGTACTGAACGCTGGGTTTACCAGACTGCCTGGTACATCTGGAAATAATACTGAGGAGAGTGGTGAGAATCAAAAGTTGTGAGTTGTAAAATCAAAACAGTGAGTTGAGGTTGAGGTGCCAAAATGCTCTGTAGAAGTGAGGGTTTGTCCCTACCGCAGACAGTATAAAATACGGACATTGTATCCACGACATCACCCATTGGTCTGTTTGCTCAAACAAGCCACCTACAACTGTACCCACCCGTCAATCAAAGCAGTCATGCTTCATATTTTTAAGCCTTTATATAGTTTGAACGTGTGCGTTACATAAAAATTCAGACTGAGTACAGTTGTTTTGAACAGGAAAATTAGCTATAGAGACCAAAACCGTTTTTTGTACCAGTTTGTAAACATGTTTATTTCTGTTTTGAAGTTGGACATCTTAACATGGGGACGACTCGTTCTGCAGCCAGCCTCAAGTGGCCGTTTGAGATACTGCAGCCTTTTAGTACTTCAGTTATTCGACTCATTGTTACTATAAAAACATGATTAGTGTAGTTTTAATGTTTCTACTTCTTAAAATAACTAACTATATTAATATAATACCATTACAGTGCCCTTTATGGCAGTTTCCATTGCATCAGATTTGGTGGGTGACATCACTCATTTATACACGATGTTAAAGAGTACACAGTCGTGCTTAGTGAAATATCAATTAATGTTCATGACCCCCCCCCCCAAAAAAAAGAAAATGTGCAACTGCAGCCACACTCTCACTCACTTTCTCTCATTTCAGGTTTGTATCCTGATCTGAAACATTTTGTGAGAACTCATCAGTATTATTGACCACTTTTGCTCCTATCTCACAGTTAGTGATGATATCTCCCCCCACCAACTTTAAATGCATCCACTGGCCTGGCAGAAACTTTTAATTAGAATTGACTCCCTATAGCTTGTAGCACCAGTGTTTCCATATTGCACCACTCTGGAAATTGTTTTTCATCAGTTATTGTGGCAACGTTGCCATCTCTCTGAAGTATGATTCTCACTTGGAAAGTGTCCATTTCATAGAAGCTGAAACAGCCGATCCATACGGGATCTAAAAAGAAAATATGGCAATGAAACCTATTTGCTGATGCGCACAGATGAACATGAGTAATTGCTAGGGCAGCAGTGCATTGCTACACTTGAGCCTGTGTGTAAAAATTAAATATATTATGAATTAGCAGGATACAAGACTCAGGTTTGACTCTGAGACTAGTTTCCCAGAGGTGGAAAACAGGCAAAGCCAAGCTGGTAGGATAGATGAGACAAATTTGTCCAATAGGGGATCAGATTAGCGAGCAGGTGTTCAAAAGGCAGGTGGGGGTCATAACGGGCAAAACTCGGACAGATAGAGAAATTGGCTGGAATGCTAAGGCAGAAGCATAACAGATGATCAAACGGGGGAATGAATCCTACTGGGCTGATGGGGATGTGGGAACAGGTGTGCAGGTGGGAGGAGAGAGAGGTCAGGCGATTGGGAATGGAGGCAACACGGGGGTTTGTGCATGGCAGGTTGGATTGTCAGGATTTGAAATGAGAGGAGAGTTAGTACACAGCAGGGGAAAAGTGAAAGTGTTCGATGAGAGACTGGCTGGCACCTTGACAGTGTTTGCAACAAACACAATACTTCCAGAAAACAGGGAAAGACAAGCATAATTTCCTTCATGGCATGTTGAAATGAATTTTAAAGCCTCGCCTGTGCTGATCCCTCTGTTTAATGTCAACAGACTTTACAATTTCCTTAATCACAAATTAACCTAATCAAAGATGATTAACACTTCAGATTTCTTCCGGTGCCTTCCGATCCACCTGCACGAAATAAGACTCCCTAGTCAGGATCTCGAGATACCTTCAACAAATTAGTGCTTGCCATTAAACCAACATTCCGGCTATTCTACACTTTCAATGCCGAGCTCATTACGAGGCTCCCTTTCAGCTCCCTCTGTTCACTCTCATTAGTACTTCTCTCTCCTGTGGAATTGTGCCCTGAGCCTGCTAAAGGAGCAAAGATTAAAACCTTGCTCATCCTTGTTCCTGAAATCCTTAACAATCACAGACCCACTTCAAATCTCCCATTCTTCTCTAAAGAAGCCCTGAAAGACACTCACTTAACTGATGATCTATCCAGCGAACGAGGGTCTTCTATAGACAAAGTATGTGTGTGGTTGTTGGCCACACAAACTAAAACTATTCACTGTTCACGGATACATTGGAAAACAAGCAGATCTATAGGACATGCATCATTCTTGGTGCAAAAGAGAATCAGTCGAACCTTTTGTTGTTCCATAAAGTGGTGTTTCTAGAAATGTCTCTTATACTGCTACTTTTAGAAGAAGAATTCAGGAAAAAAAAATTCTCTAACTTAGAAAACTCCCAGACCTGCACCTGGATATATAGTGAGATATATAATGATCATGAACACCGCTCCACAACACCTTCTGTGCTTTCCTGTCTTTCTCTGATTATTATAGACAAAAACAACAGTTGTGAGGAAAATCTGCAGCTTATTACAACACAGGGAAGGTGACAGAAGCGTTCAGACTCTTACACAGACTTTGCTCACAAAAGGACAATCTGTTGTCTTGACCTGACCCTGACTTTGTTTTTAGCGATGCCTTTGACACAGACTGACATTAGGTACAAATGCATTCTTACTGTAGAATGGTTGCATATAAACCACACAAAAAATGGGGCTGCATCAGCATCAGTACACTGGTTCTTGTTAAAGCATATTTCGTCTCTTTCTTTTAAAAATTGCAATGGATTTGGCCGTAAGAAAAAAAAAAAAAAAAAAAAAAAAATACTAGGAGGTGTGCACTTGAGATTTGGTCGTTCACATAATAAGGCTTCTTGTTCTGCTCTGTTTGTGGTAAAAGTTTAATTCACAAAAAATTCAACTAACTCCATTATAAGCAATGTTATACTGTTGGATGGATGTTCTCTGCACCACAGCCTGCATAAAGGCCCCAAGCCAGGTGCTGGATTGTGAACATTTTCGTGCAAGCACTGATCTAAGTTTTCTTTTCTTTAAAGGTTCTGTAACATGTAAACTGCAAATGTATAAATATCAAGGCTATTATAAATCTGTATCCCTCTGCGGATAAAGGCAGGCTATTGGGGTGACTTGTACCACAGGTCTGAACATCTTGTGAGATTGTAGCAAAGAAAAAAAGAATGAAGAAGAATGTATTGGCACATTTATATGACGCTTAAAACAGTTCATGCAGCAGAAGCAGGGGAGTCGTTCTCTGTAAACCTGATGCCCACATTATCTGCAATGCATCTCAGCCATTAGCAGCTTGGTTGGAGATTTAGGTCTGTTATGCTAGTAGTGACTGATGTAGCCTCAAATTGTCGGCTACAAAGGTCTGGCTAAAGTCCATGTAAATCAAAGAATAAATATGTGTTCTGAGTTTGCCAGACCAAAGAAGAAAGTGTTATTAACCACTCAGTCATATTTGAATAATCAAAAATACCGACAAGTTTATGAAATTAGGTGTCAAAATTGGGTAAAATGAGCAGAATTCTCAGCTCCAGGACTGTGGGGGCATGTCCGCTGAATGCACTGAAGCCACGCCCACACATGGGAGCAGTCAAGCAGCAATTTTGAAGTGACTTGAAACGTGTCAGATGAGTTCAGAAAATGACATGACTAACTTTGAAACACTCTGAGCGAGATCAATTCATCTCTCTGCTAGGGGTGCAGGGGTATGCTCAGCGTGTCATCGAGCCACCCTTTAAGGACCGCCCACAAAATCCTGGACTGAAAACCGGTGAAAAACTGTTTTAACCTCTAACTCCACACTGCAGTAATATATCATTCATTGCCTTTACACAGACTTTAAGCTCTTTTACAACTTGTAGTCTTCAGGCCTAACCAACACGTAATGGTGCACTCATCTAACGATGCCATTATGTCTTTAATGTAGTCAATACAGCACTAAATATCAGTTCTAATTACTAACAGCCCCGTCATTAGACACGTCATGGAGACACAGGACTCCTGAGGATTCAAACATTAGGTTGTGTTTTCTCATGTACTTTCACCTTCCTGAGTTGGAGACAATTTAAAGAACACTTCTGTGGAAGTCGTGAACTTGAGCAAATTTAGTGTGTTTTCAGCAGGATGTCCTCGGCCACGGAACAGCAGCCACAAAAACAGGAATAACAGAGGATGGCGTAGCCTTCCCCTGGGCACCACTGTCTACAACACACACAAAAACAAACTGTAGGTTTGGAAGCTCAATTTGACTCCGTGCTCAGGGTACGATGTGTTTTGTAAATAAAGAGACGCACACACACATAGATCTGCGGTTTTGTCAGCTTCATGCCTGGAAGATATGACTGTTCGTTGTTGGTTTTTTGTTGTTGTTGGGTTTTTTTTTTTTTTTTTTTTATGTCCGTGGAGATATTGCTTGTGTTAGTGGAGCTGACTCTGAGAAAGTGGTGACTCGCGGACAAAAGGATGCCTCAGATCTGCTGTGAAAAGATGAATGAATTTATGAATGAGCCTTTGGAGGATTTAGACCGTACATATGAATTTAAATCAGAGAGTAAATGAGAACAAATGTGAATTTATTTCATCTACATTTGAAACATCAGCGTTTTAAGCGCGTTGCTTAGACGAATGAGATTAGGTCTCAATATCAAATGCGCAGTGTCACAAAAGATTCCTTTTTTTTAAAAAAATATTCTTACATAAAAGCAAACTGGAGATTCAGTAGTATCTCCAGCTGAGACTACAGGAGGATCAGTGGGTCTTGATTTGTCACTAAGAGACTTAGTATTTTGCAATGCCATGCCATAATCTGTTGATTGAACTATCAAACAGGTTTACAGCTGCTCTGACTTCAGCTTTATACCCCTCATGTTGGTCTTTCAGGTAGAGCAGCAGCATTTCACACAGAGAGCCCAGCCTGAGATGTCAGATAATCCCACAGCAGAGATGGACTGTATTAGTTACAGATGCCATGCTTCATTTCTCCGCTTGGCACTGTGTACCAATAGATGAGAAAAAGAACTGGCGACCTCGGATGGCGGGAGCTGCCAAAGAGACTCCCCATGTGAGATCACTGTGAAACACACAACTGCTGCCAAATCCAGAGTTAGGGTCCTTGAGAAGATGAGGGGAACCAGCAGGTAAAGACAAATAATTGACTTTGAGATACAGGACACCACGAGTTTGAATTCATTGTATTCGTGATCTACAGCAGGGGCGTCAAACCTGGGCCAGAAGTAGTCGGCCCAGTGCGACCCACTGCATGAGCTTGTTGAAGCTAACAAGTCTACAGGCTACATGACACAGCACAACAGTGTCAGCTACTGTTCACGCAGGAGCAGCCGGTTGAAAATGTCTTTGTTAAAAAGGAGAAAAGTGGATGCAGTGTCTGCGTTTCTAAGAAAAATGGACCAGTTCCTCTTTCTTCACAGAAGTAAGTCGGAGGCTGGCATGTTCACAGCGCACATCATACAACGACTTACCAGGACAACGAAGAACACAGAAGATAAATGAATCGTTCGCAGGTTTGGAACAGCCAAGCAGTCTGATCTGTGACACAGCTGTGGAATCTAGTCAATTTACTGCTAACGAAATAGTGTAATAAATTGTGGTCATATTTAAAAACATGAACCATTGTGCTCATTAATTGTCAGCATTTTCAGAATGTACTGGTAGTTGAGTGGACTGGCTGACATTGTTTGAATTGCACTGTTCTAAAGATTCAGCCTATTCGTCATCTATTTTGTAAATGCACGATTAGTTGTGATGCTTTCAGAATGTATTTACCGGTATACCTCTTCACACTATAAGAAAGCAAATCATTTAGAGTTAACGTTATTTAGGTTATCGTGTAATGGTTTTACTGGTTTGGCCCACTTGAGGTGAAATTAGGCTGTATGTGACCCACGAACTAAAATGAGTTTGACACCACTGCTCTACAGCTTTGCCGTGAATTATGACTCTGCTCCATTGAGAAAAGAGGAAGAAGTGGGATGACTTCATTATCGAGCGACAAAGTCCGCAGAGGGGGGAAGTCAGTGTGGATGGATGGGCCAACAAATTAACTGACTTTGTCACAGGGGGTCACTGTTCATCACCCTTTTCCTCAATTGTTCACTAATTTACTTAACTGTAACTGTGATGATGAAGAACCTTTATGAAGTGGAAGCTTTCATCTAACGTATTATATTTTTATAATCTTAACAAAGTACACATTTTAACTTCGCTTTTTCGCTGAACCTCCAAGCAGTTTTTCTACTTAAACCTTTGCCATACCACTGAGTCATTTCGGGTGTTTGTGATGAAATTGTGACCAGGTGGTGGAGTCACATGTGAAGTCAGAGGATAACCAAAGTTATTACAATTTACACTGTCATGAACAGTGTGGGACATGAACCAAATTCCATGACTTTTCCACAGAACCCAACAATGCCAACCATGATCAAGGGATCACCAAAATCAGTTGGATTCGTCCTCTTTGGGCTGTGCACACTTTTGTAGTTTTGTAGTTGTAAAAAAATATTTTAACTTTGACACAGCATAGCCAGCAAGGTGCCGACCTGTCCATCAAAATGAAACCACTGGGCTTTATTCAATTTATCTTGGCTGCCTTGCATTTATCAGCGTGGTGTCTGAGGTTAGTTCTGCTTTCCATATACTGTATATGGATTAGTAATGCAACTTATAGATCACCATACATATACAAAATACCATACCTACCACAGTGGATAAATATGAACGCAAAACAGAAAATATTACAACCAACTTTTCTGAACATTGTTTAACAAATCTTATTTATTATATTCCAGCTGAGCTATGCCTAACAAGGTTAAATCAATTATTCATCACATAGCAAATTCTGTACTCCTTCAACTAAACTCATTTTTCAAAACAAAATATTCTCAAATGTCTTTCATCTTAATATTTATGGGCACCCCCAAACTAATTTACAATCTACAATTTGACACATGCATCCTTCAACTACATTTCCTATTGTTCTTTCCTGTTCTTGGAGAAGGAAATATAATCCAGTGTTCATAATTCAGCACTTATAAAATACCCAATTTAGAAAACTCCATATCTTCCCTTAATATTCAGCTGGTGCACACAGAGCTGTGTTTAAAAGACAACAACCTCAGACATGTTTTAGTTTGAATAGGTGTGATTTTGCTGGGAATCGAGCCTTGGGCATTTGAAGTGAACGTCGACTCTGTTGAGTTATGTTCTCTCCTGCAGCACTGGTCAGCAGTTCCTATAAATTGACATCTACTGTATGTACTCACAGTAGTATATACAATAAAATCCTGCAGAGAATTTACTGGTGGCCTTGGCAATAAGAAGAACTGTGGCTTCTCTTCACTGGCATGCTCATGCAGCAGGGAAAAAAAAAAAAAAAAACATCGGAAGGGCCACTGACACACTGGTGATTTTATGTGCAGTACATGCTAAAGAAGCAGATATTATAGCAGAGCCCTAGTCAACCTTTTCTGTGTGCTGCTGTAGCAGTCTGAGCTGTCAAGAGAGTGTCTCCCTCCTCCTGCATCTACACAGCCACAGCTCAGCACAGCAGCAGACCAATGAACAGGACGCAAGACAGAAGGCCAGAAATTCTTCATGGTTTGACACGTTATGGCAACCTTGCAGCTGCATCGTAAATGTCCAAGAGCTTTACTTGGCACCATCACTGAGGTCCAGGGGGAGAAGTGATTGTGTTTTTAATCAAGGTTAAATATATCAGCATAGCTCAGTTGCATGTAATGTAATCAGCTGATAGGAATTATTTTGGACCTTTTCTTCACATCACACTGCTCCAAAAATTGGGTCAAATGTCACTCTTCACTGCAGGGGGTAGGGTGTCCTTTATGTAGCAAGGAGAAAAAGGGTGTTTGTGTCCTGTCACAGACTTGGACTCATATCATAACCACTATCTTTTACTAACCTCAACAAAATGTTGGTTTTGGCTAACCTCAACTACAATCTACCTCAACCAAGTGCTGTAGTGCCCTAACAGTATCGTAATTTATTTACCATGACCACAATCTTCCCTTATCTTCCACCAAACCATAGCTGCTATGTGCAGGTATTATGGAAAGCATTAGTAAGCACTGTAAGTTTAAGGAAATAGTCGAAGAACCTGAGGTATTGTATACAGTTCATTTGAATCCCAAGTTCCATTTTTCAGGATTGTTTATCAGCGAAATGGCAAGGAACCTAAAGTCAGGGTTGCTAATGATGCTAAGGTTAGCAAACAACTAGCCAGAATTTAAGCAAGCATTCTACGGATGAACTAGATGAATGCACAATAAAGCCCAACTGATTCTGAGGCTGTTACCTGTGCCAGTATTAAGTTATCTGATTGTATCTGGATGTAATGGTAACACTAGGTACTGCAATTTCGTGTTATATATGATATAAACATGATACAGATACAGTATATCTGCAATATCTCTGCAAGCTAATATTGGTCCGTATATTGGCTTGGCTGACCAGCTCTAATACTGAAGATGCGTTCCGACCTTCACCTGCGGTCACGAGCTAGGAATTCTGAACAATGTCCAACTCAGAAAACAGACCCTAGAGAAATAACATTTCCCATCTGGCCTGGGACTATAGGATCCCCCAGGAGGAGCATTGGGACATGCGAGAGAAGGACATCTGAGCTACCTTTAGTCTGCTACTATGGTGATGGCAAAAAAAAAAAAAAAAAGGTTTAAAACTAAGCTGAAATTTGTACTTTGTACAGCCACTTTTGCTTGAAGAGTTAAACCCCCGAGACGATGATGGAGTGTGTTACTTCACTTGAATAACCCCTCTATATCTTTTCCATATGCACACAGCAGGTCCAGGGATTGAACCAATGACCTGCCTGAGGCCTAAAACACCAACACCACCACCACTGACCTGAAAAGTGTGTCCTCACACTCTGCTAGATGCGTGCTAGAATAGATATATGATGAAATCAAAATGCTGAATATATCATAACATTGTTTAAAAAAAAAAAGTATTAGTATTTTTCTCATAGTTGTAAATTGATATGTTTCCTCATGCTGACTTAAACCTGATTCTCTTATCTTTCTTCTCGGCTCCAACAGGCACATTACCGATTCACCGTGCGCTTCCAAAGACAACTTGATTGCTCTGACTTATTGTGTGTGTCCGGGTATATTATATGCTATTTTAGTATGCATGTAAGTCACTGCCTTTGTGTTGTCAGGGTTTTGCAAGCATGCCATTTATGCTGTGCTTATCCCTTGCCTTCCTTGCAGTAAGTCAATAAATCCACTTCTATTGTTTGTAGAAGTGACCAGATAAATGCACACCTCAAATATGGCTGGCTGCTGTGTTTATCGGTGCATAAAAAGAAAGCAGCCCTATTGGGCTTTATTCAGTGGCCTGTAATAAAGCTGCTTGAAGAATACATGAACGTCATTATCGTGATTGAAGCTTGTTTAAGCTTCAATGACCCTTCATTCCAGTCTAAGTGGCTATATTTCTGTATATATTTTGAAAGTTGGGAACATTTCAGTTTAAATGTCTTGACATTTTGAGGTTCCCAAGACTTTAAATGTTAAACATTTAACATGATTGTATGAAAATATTGGCTTAACTTAAAGTTTTCACAGGCAAATAAAATTGTACCTGAACTTCAAGCACCGAGAGTTGATAGTCACTCAAACAGAACCAATGACAGAAGAAGTGGAGGAGGACGACGAGTTAAGAGTTGAAGTGAATATTTTGAATCAGGTTTAAGTGAAAGTGATGAAAGGAGCTGAAGTGGTAGTGAACGTGAAAACACCGGAAGGAGTGGAAAACCGTAAAAAGATAGTGTGCGTTGGAGGGTAAATTGGGGTTGTAAGACGTGACAGAGATGTCAGGCATAACTTAAAGTTCCTGAAAGTATCACAGCAGAGATATCACTAGTGTCAGAATTATCAGCGTAAGCGCTCAAGTTGAGGAGGAGTTGAAATGAATTGTAAATACTAAAAGTGGCTGAAGCTGAGCGATACAAGAGAAGTTTAATGGCAGTCGGTCTTTGCGTTAGCAGGACATGGCGATTGCCTCCTACTGAAAGCTGAGAGCTTAGAACAAGGATAAAAGTCAGAGCACTGATTTTGAAAAAAAAAAAAGAAGTCACTTCCATTCAATGGATCACACGAAGATAAAGGAGGAGAGATCCACTCAGTTTGTCAGACAGTACAGTCTTTGACACTTCTCACCTCTCCCTCTGTAAATGTATGCTTCTTTCATTCTGAGGCGCGAGCCTCTTGAATTTTGATTGAATAAGCACACCCTAAAAACGATAATAAGAGTGACAAATGTGGACTGTGTGTGAGAGAGATTTGGGTGAATGTGTTTTAAGTGTGTAATTGGGGCGCAATAGTAATAGAGTATGATAAAAGGTGCCTCCTGCTAGGTACAATCACAAAGCTGAAGTTATACTTTCCATAGCCAAAATGGTGACCATTAAGAGTAATAAGTGTCCTGCATTACACATTCAACTTTTTGACTGTTAGGACTGCACCATCCGGGTATTCACACAATACCACGCTACATCTGTGGAATGCTTCCTTCAAATGGGCTGCAGAAAGTAGTGTATATAGAAGTACTATGTGGTCATGTGGCCTGCAGCTGTGTAGTCTAGGCTTTAGCCACCTGGATTTAGGTGGCCTGTCACTTCATGTATGGAAGCACCTAAATCAACGGTAGACAAGCTGAGGGTTAAGACCAAATACAGGCTCACAAGATATGCCAGAGGGGTCATGAGATGAGTAATGGAGGAGGAAAGACTGAATTATCGGGTATTTTGCTTCATTTTTCTAGTAAAGCACTGAGTCATGGAAGCCTTGAGGTTTTTGATAATTAATCAAACAAAACATCCCTAAGAGGGTGAATCACTGCTCTCTGCTCGCAGGCATATTTATCCTGTCGTATGAGGTCGTGAGTGGAGATTGCTTCATTTTAGAGTATCAAAAAAGGTTGACAGCCACTGTTAAATTACATGTACAAAGACACAGCAGAGAAAGTAATTTTGTCTGAGGACGTTATAGCTCTGCTGTTAGATATGATCTGCGTGGCCTCACTTTTAAATGAAGTCATTTACAGAGCAGTGAAAGTCATAAGCTCGTCAAATCTCGTCAAAAGACATCCAAAGACAAACAAATCTTTAAAGTAGACATCACAGTGGTGTTGGAGGAGTAGAGGTAAGGAGAGAGGCATAATTCCTAAGTGAACAAGGCTAGACGGGAAGATGAAAAGCATAACTTCCTTAATTTTCACACCAATGAAAATTTGCAGCCCAAAAATAATAATGTTAATATTATGTCAAATTAGGGCCAACCCATCCTCAGATGTACGCGACTATAATTTTCTTATTCTCTTCATTTCCAGGTGAAAAATAATATCAGTTTATTTATAGAGCAGAAAAAATGATTTTGGCAATGGGGAAATTGATGCAGAAGTCAACTATTCACTATGCCTGCCATGTACAAGTGAACAGTGTTCCAACTCTGAAAATCTTATTGTAATATGTCTACTAAAAGGTATAAAATTATCTTTTAAAAAGGTCTGACGCAAGTTTTAAATAGGAAAAGAGATTTCCTGAAATATTTATTTTTAGTGATTTTTTTCTTGTTTTATTCATCTTAAACACATTAATAATTGTGCTTGCTCATTCCGAAAAAGGTTATATTGTACCTGGAGGTCCAACCTCTCTTCATGCAGCTCAGGAGATGGTGAAATCAAATGATCCAATTCTGCCATATAGCTAATCAGCTGATCTAGTAATAGTAAAATAAAATTAATTTAATTAAAAGGGAGAAAGAATAAAGAAGTAGTCAATATGTAAATATATCAGTGGACAAGGAATAAAAAAAAAAGGAAAACGCCACAGGTCCAGCATCTCCTTCAGCTCATGAATGTAGACAGAGGATTATCTATTTTAGAGGGTTGGTTTTGTTTAGAACTGTCAGATCACCCAAAATGAAACGGCGAGAGTTTGAATAAGATAGGGAAGAAAATAATCCCATTAATGAAAAGCTTGTCATCCAAGTTGGCAGCATAAATACTTAGCAGTGGGACGTGTGTTAAAACGCTATCCAGACACCATTACAAAATGCCCTTGAAGGTCTGATACTCTGTCTGTTGCTACATAAACTGCATTCTTTGGGGAATTAAGATAGCTTCGCCGCTTGCCTTTGCACTGAAATTAGAGTGGAAGACTTGACCTACCCATGGCTTCCTTAACCTCCAAGATGCCTAAGATGGGCACAGGAACTTAGAGACTACAGCAGAACCCCATAAACCTTCTGATATTATACCTTTATACCAACTCTAATGTGAGGACAGCTGACCAAAGACTAAACAAACAAAAACATGAAATCTCTGCTTAGAAAGATTTGAAGTACAGGGGAAATGGGAGGGGGTAAATATGGTGCCATAAAAACAAATGCATCACATCAATAGTGAGTCGAGGGAACATATGGTTGTTGAAAGTTAGTTTAGAAGCAAATTAAATCAGTTGATCACCAGCTGGTTATATCACCCACTGCATTGAACATCAGTCAACATATGCTGCACAGGAACATGAAGACGAGCAAAGAAAGAACTGGCATAATGCAGCGGACAGGATCATATTCCCTTTCTTGTAAAGCCCTTGCTTGATACCTGTTTTGCGAGTGCAACGGCCAGATCATGATACACTCTCAGCGTGGTTATGTGATCCTCAAGTTCATGTTGTCTGGCCTCTTTCTGGTCAGACTGATGAAAATTCACCACAAAAGCCTCTTGGCTTAACAGGTTCGACGCCGGTGAATCAACAATGTGCTCAGTTGATCTCTGGAGGTTTAGCAAACATCTGCGGTACAATCATTTCGTTTACAGCCCAGACACAAATTTCACAGGACCCGAGATGTATTCACTGACCTCTGGCGGGTTTCCAGCGCTTAAATTTGCCCTCCTTGATTGATTTTCCAGATCTTTCACATGCTCCGGCAGAGCTCTGTGCTGTATCTCATCTACCGGTGAGTGTAGAGGAGAGTTGAAGCTTGTATCAGAACAGACGTCTTCTTTCGGGTTAGCAAGTTGCATTTGGTTTTGTTATGAACTAAAGGGGATGGATATCTGTTCCTGGCCAGCTGATGAGCTGGGTTTTCTTCTTCCTCATGCTTTTGTTCTTCCTGGTCAGTGCTCATTTTGGGCAATACCTCCCCAAACAAGCCGCTGTTGAACTGCATGACATTGTCCAGATGGTTTGGTATGCCTTCAAAAGTCCCCTGGACTATCCTGGTGTGAAAGCACCCTTAGTTGCCTGTGGTCGTACAATACTCCGAAAACAGTCAGCAAATCAGAAGAGAGGATCATTAATATTAATGAGGAAAAATGCAACACGAATACTTGTCAGACGCTTGCAAAAGAGTGAGAGATGGGATGTAAAATGATGTTTTTGATACATAAAACCACAAATGAATCTTATGGATTTCAAAACTTCATTTGAGGTACATTTGAATCTTTAAGTGAATTATTGTTCATTTTACTTATTAACACAAATCTCAAAAAGCTCTTTGCCCTGTGGCAGCTGTTGTCAGTGTTAACTAGGGATGCTGTGAAAGCTTGCAACAAGTACTTTTTTTTTGGCTTCACTTAAAAATGCAGCGAGAATCCTGGCAGCAGTATTGTTCTGTACGTCGTTAAATAAGTTCTCATTGTGCCGTCTAAAATGAGACGAGACAAAATGTTATAACGTCTCGTTGTTATTCTTATTTTGCAGTATTTCTGTTTGCTGTGTCTCACTTCAGGGGCTGCGTCAGGTCGCACTGCGCAGTCGCAGGCGACGTCACTTTCTCAATCCCCACTCATGGCATTATTTACAAGATGCAGCAGGTTCGCGTTAACGACAGACAACTGATACAGAGAAAGGGACCGATGGCCGGCCAGCCGAGGTTCGTCATTGGGAGAAAAGGAAGAAATGACATTTGGACACACTTTCATTACATAGAAGTGGAAAAGAAAACGGAAGTGGATGAATGAATGTATTAAAATTCTTCTGGCATTGTCATGTGATGCTATTTTATTTATTTATTTTATTTAAATTTATGTGTGTGTACTTCTAACATGTTTGGTTGGTAAAATAAATATGTTGTAAATTCAAATCAGAGCATCTTCCATGTCAAGAATGGATGTATTTTTGAGTCTATAAGTTATCGTTTCATTGACTAAAACTAGACTAAAATATCATCAGTTTTCAGCGACAAAAACTAGACAAAAATAGTCACAGATAATTCTGACTAAAATACTCAGACTTTTAGTTGACTGAAACTTGACTAGACTAAAAAGAGTATGAACGTGACCAAAACTAATAACAACTAAAATGACAGCTTGACACAAAGACTAGAAGACTAGACTAAGACTAAAATTAAAACAGGCTGCCAAAAACAACACTAGTGTCTACAATTAAAGTTGATAGAAACTGAATGTCATGGCTGGAGGCAAATTTGATGTCTCACTAAAAACTTTAGAAAGTGTCTGACTGTAACAACTTCTGTGAGCAGGTGAGAAGAACAGCAGGCACTTTCATGACTCACCTACAGCTGCTTCATTATTTTGGTACATTTTTAGAAATAACAAAGCTTATATTTTACTTTCATTTGCCATTGGCTCAGGTCCTTGTTTAATGCCTACATTCAACGTCTGTGTGCAAGATTATTTTTTACCTTTTCTTTTTTTTTTTAAAGCTTCTAAAAGTCATTTTACATTTTCCTGAGCTATTTCAAGAAAGGACGCCTAAAACCGTACCATACCCTTTTATTCCCATGCCATCAAAACACAGCTCGCTTCTTAATTCGGATCCACGTCCAAAAAGTATAGAGATTGTTTTATCTGAAACAGTTTTGAGTGCTGTGGAGCTCATGACTCGTCCTCCTCACTATGTCTGTCTGCTGCTATGTGGGAGGAGTACACCCCCACTTCACAGATTTCAAAACAGAGTTTGTTGGTTTTTGTTTGCCGTTGCTTCCTCAAATAACAGCACCTGTCTGAAAGTGAATAATGTGAAGCTGGCTAAGTGGATGATGGGATGTGCAGCGAACCCACATGTACTGCTGACTGCTGTTGTACACATGTCCAATGAAAACCATTTATGTCCAAAAAAAAAAAAATATATATATATTTTTCTCAGAAACTAGCTTACAAAATAAACCTGAAACATTGTAATGAGACACATTTAGCACCAGAAATAAAAATCTGTTAACACAGTCATTAGTAAACCGTTTAACTGAAGAGCATCCAGAGGGAACTGGGGACCTGAAAGTCAAGCTGGTGGAGAGTGAGGATGCATATCTGTAAAAGCTCCAGCAAAACAACGTGAGGGATGTACGGTCAGGAATGAGCACCATGCCTGGATTCAAGGTGAGGAAGAGTCAGAGGGAAGCCTGGACAGGGCCCAATATCTCCCGACCCCCACAATGGACCTCAACTGTCAGCTGTCTTTACACATGACTGTTTCAAGCAGTCAGGTGTAAAGACAGCTGGAGAGTCTACGCCAGAACGAAGCCGGAGGTCCAGGTGGTATCACCCCTGGAGACCTGCGCGGACCAGCTATGTGGGGTTTTGTAGCACCTTTTCAACCCAATCCTGATTCAGCAGAAGGTTCCGGTGCTGTGGAAGACATCCTGCCTCATTCTGGTACCAGAGAAGACTGATGTTAAGCTTGAGCTTTGGCAGAACACTGAACCCACAATGCAGGGTTAGCACAACAGGAATTATTTTTGAAGATGTTTTATTTCCAAGACGCAACATGAAAAATCCACAACAGGGCACGTCCAGGGAGGATTTTCAGGGCAGGATGGCGAAGACTGGCAAACAGACAAAGGTAGGCTGAGCATGGCAAGCAGTGCAGGTGAGCTGAGGACTGGAGAACAAAACTGCCATCCAAAAATATGACAAAAGATACTCCAACAAGTAGGTCTTTCCAAGCTGGTAAGTTGAGACATCACTGCACAAGGCAGCTAAAGGAGCAGATGAGATTATGGAAAGAAGGTGTGAAAGCAGAGCAGGTGAGGATCAATGACGGAGTGGTCGGAGAATTAGGTAAGCCACAGCCCAGCCTGCACAGACAGGGGAGACACCGGGAAAACACAGGGAAGTAGACAAATCTAGCAAATCCTAATAACTCAATTATTACCATCTGTCCCCCTGCCTATCGTCCCATGGTTGGTGTTGAGGATGCCATCATCTACCTGCTCCAGCTCTTCTTTTCTCACCTGGATAGAGATGGCAGCACTGTGAGGATGATATTTCTTGATTTCCACAGTGCCTTTAACACCATAGGAGGAGCACCGCAGGGGACCGTACTCATATCTTTCCTCTTCACATTGTAGACCTCAGACTTTCAGCACCACTCTGAGTTCTGTCATCTGCAGAAATTCTCAGATGACTCTGCAATTGTGGGGTGTCAGTGATGGAGAGGAGACTAAGGACTTCAGGAGGACTAGGTCTAACCTGAACACAGTTTCCATCCAGGGTGAACAGGTGGAGGTGGTGGAGGACGACAGAAGAGAAGAGAAGAGATGAATCCTGTTCTTTCATGTTCAAGTGGCTGTCATGGTCACCTTCTGAAACAGTTTCTGCTTGCATGATATACTGTATGCACAAGCATATGGTTTTAAAAGCACCACTACAGATTACAATGAATACGCATCTAGATAACAATTCGATCCAAAAACAATATGCTTTTATTACAGACTGATTCGATATGAATTGATACAGTGTAAGAACGATACGATTCGATTTGATTCTACGGTTAATATTTATTGTAGATTTTATAAAATAAAGAAGCCAATTCTATGAAAGTGACTATCTTACAGTGCAGTACAATATTTTCTTTTCAAATATGTAAAAGACCACATATCCCCAAGCATTGTTGCTTTATGGCACTGGCACAAAAAAAAAAAAAAAAAGAACAACAACCACCCCGCGCACACTGCTGAACGTAAAAACAGACAAAAGAGAAACTAGTTAACTACGTAGCATATTTACACACGTAGATGCATGTTTAGAAGAACATACACCGAAAAAATGTCCAAATCTGAGCAAGTAAACAAAGTCTGGTGGGCTAAGCACTCGCCTCTGAAACGCTTGATGTCGCGTGGAGGACGGACCAAATATGCCACGCTCACGCAATGCGCTGCGAACGGGCCTGGTGGATTTTCCCAAAAGTGTGTGAAGCCGCCAACTGATTCCAAGTCTCGCGATACCCGATCCATGACTCTACAACCGATTCATCTAGGAATTCATGGCTCACTCGTATCAATGAGGAGGCTGCTACCGACGCAGCCGTATCTCTCTGATGTTAAACCGAATATCCGGTCGCATCGGTTTAACGTGCACAACCCTAGTAAGAGGTCAAATAAATAAATACTTTAGGAAATTATTTTTGTGCTAACCCGAATGTTCCATAATAATCAAGTTATGTTTTGTTATTCTAATTTGTATGGCCATAGTGTCATTAAGTGTTACTGCTGGTCATACAGTCCAGTGTAAATTAAGTGTAATTTAGTTGCCATGTGAAAATATTACTAGAGTAGAAAAATAATGGCTGAGGTAAAGCATCATGTAAACATCAGCATGTGAACATAGTTTGTTGGAGTTAGGCTTTTGTTCACTCCGTTGGTGTTGACTGTTTCTTTTGAATCTGATGCAATTTTTCAGCTTCCTGGTGTCATGTAAAAGCATCACCCACTGTGTGCCTGGATCTGCTACAGAACCCCCAAAATAAAAATAATAATAAAACTATACTAACCATAAAACTGCTGGCCACACAGCGACTTGGTTTCTATTTCTGTCAGGTGGTATCTGGCTCGCTGTGCCACTGCCCGGACAAACCAGCCTGTGCATCTGCCTCTCTTTGTTGCTTTGCCACAGCGCTGCACGCTGGCTCATAAATATGTGCTTTGTCTCTGACAACGTGTAATAAAATGTGAAATAATTCATAATGGCCTCTGAGCACATATACTGGAAACTAGGTGCCCAAATTACCCATCTAAACCTTCCTGGTTGAGAGGTAATAACAGTTGCCCTCTTGCATCACTCCTGTAGCGTCTACTGACATCAAAATACATCAGATCACGACACAGTTTAACATCATCTCTTTCTCTGCTGAGAGACATTAAGTCTCTTTGTAGTGGGCTGAAACTCTGCAAAGATTTTGAGAAACGCTGATCCTGATTTAAATTCCGCTTTTACTCTCTGCTGCCCCGTGTAACGCAGAGCATCAGCTTGTCAGTCGGAGTTTACCTCTTGAAAAAAGTGACATTCGTAAATATAGAATGCTGGGATTTCTGCCAACTCTCAGCGGGGATTTCAGTTTATTGCTGTGTTGCTACAAGCCCCAAGCTATGTAGGCACTGCATGCAAAAGTAGATATACCGACTTTATGAGGTCTGCTGAGTGCGTTTGGTCACTCCAAGCGAACTATTGATGGCTAATATTTCTTGCGAAGCTGACAACACTTCATAGAACCTCTTTGTATTCACGTTCAATGCACTAAGAAGGATTCACCAAATAAAAAATGCAAAGAAATATGAAGGCAGCCAAGTATGAACGATGGTACGATGAAGTGAGAAGATGCACACTTGTATTACACATACTTTTTTCACTTACATATCTCTGTCACTACTTGTTATATGTATGATGCATCTTTAATGACGGCTGTCAAGATTTGGATTTCCCTGCATGTTAAAGTGGGGCGCTTGGGGCTATTGGAAGTTACAGAGTTTGAAGGCAAAGCAAAATAAATAAATAAATAAATAAATAACAGAGCAAAAGTGTAATGTTATTGTTAGCACACAGATAACTAGCTGTCGTTACTTACAGTAACATAGCATTACTTCCAAGGCCATGAGTTGGTGCATAATTTCTTGGCTACACTTCTGTTAGTGTTATGTCTCACCAAAAAGTTTGGTTCAGGACTGAAACTGTGGACAGTGTAAAACATAGATGTCATGCTCATGATGTCGCCCACAAGTTTCTGAAGAGCCGCCATCTTGGAAGTCCTTCCTTTGACCATTTTTTTGGATTAGCCAGGAGGCTGAAAAGACAAGGATTGTTAGTGGACCTGAAGTGAACTGAATGACACCTGCATGCTCAAACAAGCCATCTGTAATGGCACCCATCTGTCAATCAAAGCTTGCCACACTCGTGATTATTAACTGGTGAGTTGTCATGAATGGCTATAAGACTAGAATAGAGATAAGAAGATATGACTAAAACAGTTTTTGTACCAGACTGTACACATGTTTATTTCTACTTATGGAGATCGACTTCTTCTGAAGCCAGCCTCAAGTGGGCATTCAAGGAACTGCAGTTTTTTGCACTTCACTTCACGGTCATGGATGTTGCCACTGCCATTGAAACATTTGCTCCGTGTAAGCTAGTGTGTCACTGATCCAAAGTGTGAATGTTAATGACCCTCAAATAGCACTAGTAATAGTAATTAGTAATTTGTTGAAATGTAAAAGCACAATTCTAACCTTTGTGTTGTTCAAGTAACTTATTAGATATTTCTACAGCAGGTATTCTCAAACTTGACTGAGCGCCAACATATCATTTGGGGTTGTACAGGAAAACCCGTGAACTTTAACAATAAATTCACCTGTTTATGGATAAGGCAGATCTGTCTCCTGAGTTTGAGTGAAGTGAATGTTGATCCATTTTTCTGTGGATTAATGGAAATGGACTGTGGGTTAATTTAAATATTAGGATTATATTTCATGTAACATTTAGGGGAACAGAATGTTTCCGAGGCCTGCTGTCTGCCTGCAGGGTTACTTTGGGAAAGCACGTCCAGGAATAAACATTTGGAAAGTGTCTTTAGAAGGATATAGCAGTCTGAGTCTTGTTACTTTGATTTGATGCAATAACTAGCTCTACCCTGCAAGAAGAATGCTGCTTCTTCATTTCCATATTTTGGAACTTGGAGCCCGGGACCTGTTAATTGGCATGATATCATGTAGGAGCATATGAAATGCATATTTAGAACAATCTCGCAGTGCTCTCATTCTTATTTCGGTCTAAAGTAAAGTTATCCATTGTTTCAAAAGTTAGCACAATTTTCAAGTGGTAAATCCGCCTCATTGTCATTGACAAATGCAAAGATGCACAGCAGGAACTCAGGGTGTGAAGCTTTGCAAACAGTCAGTTGTTCTCAGGGATGCACAAACCCTGTTAAGCTGCCAGTGTGGCACAAGAACATTAATTTCATAATCACAGACTTATCCGTCATAGAGGCCTCGCTTATCACAACATGCTATAAGCTACAGCAGCTCCGTCATCAAGAGGAACTCTTACGATCAATTCTACATTTCTACTGCAGAATAGACAGACAGCTGAAAGAGAAGAGGTATTTGTAGCATAAGCTGCACAGCCTCTCCATAATTAAAATGTTATTGGCTGCTGGTATTGGGACCATAAAAAACTTTGACCCCCAATTACTCTTTTCAATCGACTCCATCAGGTAAGCTAATTGCTCCACAACTGATTAGTATGTCATTATTATTCTTTTTTCCAGTCTAAATAAGATTTGAACGCGAGAGTTCCTGAGGGAGAACGAGCCTTGGCAGCAGCCGCTGACTGTTTTGCCCCACCAGTGTCCTCTATTGCAAAGAGAATGTGTAATCATATTTTGTATGACATCCACAGCAGAAAGCCATCCCAGATGCATTCATAACTGCAAAGTTCAGAGTCATCCTTGCAATTTTCTGTGAGCACCAAACTGCAGCCAAAGAAAATAAGACCAGGAAGGGATTATAGTGAGCAGCAGGTGAAAGGAGGTGACTCAGCCAGACTGGCGGATGATACTTGTTGAAAAAAAGGAATCCTTAACCGTAAATGGACAAGGGGTACTGACACTACTGTTCTGACTGAAGAGGGAAGGTCAAGCAACCAGTGGGGAGCCATTATGTTGGAGAGTAGAGACCAAATGATGGTGGCTGTACGGGGGAAGAGGAGCTAAGTGTTGAACAGTAGCAGAACCTGTACAGACTGCTGTACCAGATATTTTCAGGCTTTGTTTGAATGTAGCGTGGGAGTTATGCTGTAACTTGGTGAAATCGAGTTGAAGTACAGTAAACATAGTAAATAGAACAACATTTTTCACATTTTTTTCCATGCCAGGTGTTCAATAATTCATCGTTTCTTTTAGTTTTGTAAAAGTATAATCAGGAAAATCTTTTTTTTTTTTTTTGTTTAGTTTGGTTACTTTCTATGAGAGATTTTTCTCTTTTAGCACGCCACATATGAGGTCACACAGGGTCGAGCCTACGTCACTGTAGTGTTAAGTCTTAGATTGTTATTGGGACACTAGCATCTCTCCTTGAAATACAGAGCAGCTGTATGTTTGTGTTCAGGAGAGCAGGCAACCATTCTGATCATTACTCTGCTAACCAACATCAGAGCACAGGGCTTACCGACTCCCTAGACACAAAGAGGGAAACAGCCGCTCATGAGAGGCACACTGCAACAAACAAACACAATTGCAGTCGGGTGCTGTGTGCTGTGACATGTGCATTACTGTGTTGCCTCAGTCAGTTGCTTCAACAGGCTGTGGGCCTGGAGGGGAGTGGCGGGAGAGATGGATCTATAAGTTCGAGTGAAATAAGATAATCTGTGGAGGAAGAAGTGAGGATGGCTCGCAAAGGTCTCAATGAGCCGTGGGTCAGTGTTTTCAGGGGGCAGTTGCACTTTAGATTGAAGAAGCTCAAGTCTGATGATTCGATTTCGGCTGCACTTTAAGCGCTCTGTATGGCAGCTGTAAGTCACGCGATTGGGGAAAGAGAGGGATGATAAGCGTTGTTGCTATAGCGCATAGTATGAAAAATTGGGGATGACACTGGATTGGGATATATGTTGATGGTGCAGGATCCAATTTAATAAAAGTAGGGATGGTGGGTTTGCCTGGAGGGCCTCCAGTTAAACAGAGGTGAAGACATTTACCACAGCATTTGATGTCAACAATTCTATCTACCCTAAGCAAAGTGATGATTCACTCAGGAGCCCAATTGAGATGTCAATAGAATAATTTACTAACCCACAGTTGTGACAATAGAGAACATCAGGATATGCCATCGTCAATCTCGAGGACCATTAAACAGGCAGCATCATTCAGCAGTCACCCAATGTAAACGTTACAAGGCTGGTGTGAATGCAGGCCTGTCACAGGGGTCTTCACAGATGTGGTATTGAATTAGACCCACGACAACTCCACTATAGGCTCAGCAGTGATTTCTGGCACCGCAGAGTAACAGTGACAGTGCAGAGTAAAACACAGCAGTGCTGTTTGAAGCCAGTTCTTGATGTAGAGGCGGTTGTGATATTGACAGAGCCGATCAAGTGGAGTTTGTTTTGGAGAGAAAGGAAAAGGGATGATATGACGGGGTAGACAGGAGCTGGACTGGAGGTTTAAAATGGATTTCTTCACAGAAGCTGCAGCTGATCCAAAGCCACAGAGATGGCGTAGAGGAGTTGTTAAAGAGAGGTGAGTGAGGAGAAGGACAGGAGAGATCATACTGCTGCTGGTTTGAACCTGCTAGATTTGTTTGCTCACTTAGGAGCTGCAGAACAAGCTGTAAACACATCGACACACGGACTTATTCAGCTTGTCAAATCGCTGTGGCGATTAGCGGTTAGCAAACAGTTGCTTATTTACATACCTCGCAGCAATATTAGCATTGATTTGGAACTATTTTTTTGTCCACCTGGTGAATGCAAGTCCGATATTCACTCTCCTTTTTGCTCTCTGGTCTTGCCTAAGGGGAAATAGCTGACTCTTTAGCTAATACATGCTCCACTAGGGGCATCAGCAAGTTGCTAACTTTTTCTATCTGCTGTTATGCGCTTGTGCAGACAGTATGCATTGGGTTAATTAGGCCTTTTCGTGTGAAACCAGCTGCCTGCTGCAGCTAGAAAAAAAAAAGTTGAGACCGCTGAGAGTTGACCAAACATTAAAAGGCGAAAAACTGTAAAACCAAAATAAGGCAGAGACAAAAGCTGGTCTGCAGAGTTTAGGGAAACGGCAAAGTTGGGTTTTTTTGCACGGAGATTGACCACATTCATATTACACGGTCTATCCACTAGTTGAATATACTTGCCGTTGCTACAACTCTCTCATTGCTACAGCTCCCTCATTCATTTCAATTAATGAATTTGTCAGCATACTGTTGTGCCCAAAACAAAGGGTCAGATTTTATATTTCATCCTCTAAGTTGTCATACTTGTCTCAGTGACGTCAGCAATTTGTTTGTGGACAACGGTTTTGAAGCCTCAGGTTTGGTATTATATCGATGACGTCTTGGTTTTTTTGGAGCCAGATGTGACCATATTTGGATGAGAGTATGGAGCTGATGGGTGTCAATCAGTAGGTAGCAACACCCTGAAGCATACTCTGCTTTATTGTTTATTTTTTACTCATAATGGAAGCATTATTTCCTAAATGAACATCATGCTGTACGGAAGAAGACTTGAAAGTAGCAGCAGAGACCATAAACCCATGAGGAAACTGTCAGGCAATACAGTCAGGCTTCTGTTTGGAACCAGTAGTGTCACCCCTGCTGGCTGTTAGACAGAATGCAGGTTTAAGGCAGTTCTGCAGTGCCTTCACTTTTCAGACTCAGAAGCTCTGTCTCACTAATATACATTTCAATGACACCAGCACAACCTCTTGCATTTTTGAATGCCTGATAGGAAAGACTGCATCTTCAGCAGTCCTTGACCAGAATAAACCAAGTAATATAACATAAAATTATGTAATTGTGGAACTGGAATGATCCACCACTAGTGAATTAAAACGTTCTTGGATCTGTAGTATGTAAATGAGGCAGGTGAAGGAGCCATAGTTTATACAAATGTTGATTTAACAGTAATGATATTACATGTGGTACTTACTGTATGTTGAAATGCTAAAGGCAGCGGCTTTACGTGAAGTTTTTGTTGCAAAGTTAGGGTGCAGTTTGGAGTCATCAGCCTTCTTCTCAAAGTAAGTGACAGAGTCGAGGTGACGGAGAGTTAGATGCAGAAGACAGAGTGACAACAGAATGAAAGCAGGAGAGAAAGAAACAGAGTCTGACAACAGGAGCGGCTCGGTGAGAGAGGTCATCTGACGAGCCGCTATCTCAACTGTTTTCAGCCCTGTGAGCTCAGTTCACAAAGCTTAAGGTGAGGACAGATGGAAAGGTCTACAGAACAGAAGGACGTGAAGGGGGCAAGAGCCACCAAATGCTGAGTCCCATGGAGGTATAGAGTTATTAGCGATGGGACTGGGGAAGGAAATTAGGTAAAAGTGAGAACCTGTGGCTGTAACACCTTTAATATAAATAGTCACACCAAAGCACACACTGTTTCACACTCAGACATGCTCCGATCATGCATGCCCAGTGAGGAGCACATTCATTATTTTGGTTATTTTAGGCTGCTATAATAGCTGTGTTTTCATTCAGACATGACATGAATTGGTTATGCTCAGAAACAAAACAATATAACCCATTATTTCACATAGATGGATTTTTCATCTCTGAGAGGCGAGTAATCACATCTCTTTGTGAGCTGCTTCTTGATTGTTCGGGGAATTGCTTTATTTTTTTTTTTGCAAAGAATTTGATGTGATAAAGACGTTTCTTTTTGACAATGTAAATTAAGACAGCAAATAACAAAGTAAAATGATGCTGTTAGGAATAATTCTGTTAACATCACTACAGATCTGGGCTCATATTTATCAGGAGTCTCATAATCACTCCTTAAATGGAAAGTTGGGGAATAAAAAGGTTCCTATGCTGACTTTCAGCAAGGAAAAATACTTTAGTTACTGTTTCATAACACTCAAAGTTGAAAGTATGAAATTATGACATTGCATTGGGATTTTTCTGACAAATATTGGAAAGGAAATGGATCCATTGTATGTGTAGATGTTGTGTGTATTGTGTTGACAGAGTTATGCAAAAATATCACAAGTAATACATCTTACAGTTATCTTTCATATTGCACATTTGGAAGTTGCAAGATAGGTTAAGATGTTGGCAGTCCTTATTGGAAACATTAAATGTATCATCTCTACCTTCTGTCCAATGTACCTTTCAGCTACAGCTTACAGATGGATCGATCAATAAATGATGATTTTTGCGAAGACACCGTGTGTTTCCATAGCTTCACACTCGTGTGGTGTGGAAAATGAAGGAATTCAGTATCAGATCTGTGCAGGAGATCAAAGACCCAAACATCACTGTTGTAAAGCTGCAGTAGGCTTCATCTTTCCTTAATTAATGTCACTGCTGCATTAGTCTGTATGATGCATTTTACTGCTGCAGACGTTTGAGGCTGAGCTTTTAACTACTCGATGAACTGTTGGGTAGTTTGATCTACAGCAATGCATCGTGGTCTATACGATTGTCATGCATTTGTATCTTTGCTGTCCTGCCAAAACCACGTCTCTGAAAGTCAACTTTTCATGAGCCTTTCAACTTGTTTATTTAGTAATAGTAATAAATCATCAACATGTTAGAAATATCTTTGTGGGCATGGTGGAATTTGATGTTAGCATTAGCATTTAGTGCAAAGCATTGCTATTCCTCGTACTGTACAGTCAGTACTGAATGCAGTGCTGAATGTGCGCATGCGTTTCTGCCTACAATGTCCTTTAGCATTTAACAGTTGGGACACCTCTGGAGCTCTGTTAAATATCAGCAGAGTCTTCCTTTAAGTTTTGAAATTTGTTTTTGCTCCTAGTCCTCAATATAGGAACTAAATGTGATCATTTTTGACACTTTACTACTGATTTCCTGCTCTGAGACACTTGAAGTTAAAGCATCAACATCTACTTGCATTGTAGCTGAAAACTGTTTTCTTTTATTGATCCAAGTCACAGTATATGTAAGGCTGCTATACATTTAAAACATTCTTCCGTCAGAGCTGAAGCCTGTTTCAACCAGGGAATATAGAGCGGTGGGGGGATATTCCTTTATTTCTGCTGAAGCACTTCCTTATTGTGACGGAAAGTTTTAATAAAAGCAGTGGAGAGATTTCAAGGCTCTGGGACCGGATCACCACCATGACGAGATAAAGAAATCCCAGTACAAAAGTGCTGAATTATGTACATGCTCTAGATTTTGAGCGGCACTCTTCATAACTCCCGAGCCCCACCGCAGTGAACCCATGACAGATCCACTCGCGGTGCAACAAGCCCTTCAGGTGGAAGGCTGAGGGGTGGGGAAGAACAGGGGGAGCTTACAGGGATGTTTGAGTCATGAGGGACTGCCATTGTAGCAACACGGCCGTCTTCTACCGACTATTAGCTTGCAGATAGATTGCTGACTTGGGAGAGGGTTTGTGGGTGATATGGGATGATGTGTGAGGGGTTGACAAGGTGTTTAACCCTTTGCCTCAGAAGGATCTGTTCTTTTCCCAACATGCTGGCTGAAGGGGACGAAGTATACATCATAATGTTGCTATTGGCCCTGCAGGGAATACAGGCTCTTGAAATACTGGCTCATGGCCTCAAACTGTGTGTGTGTGTGTGTGTGTGTGTGTGTGTGTGTGTGTGTGTGTGTGTGTGTGTTTGTGTTCATAACCAGAGGGTGTGATTTCTTGTGTCCCTGTGTGCATGTCCTTTGGAGTGTCTATAGTTGCTTCATGGAATACAAATGAAATTTATCATTCCACCTACCTCAGACCCCCACCAAAGTACAAACACACACACACAGTCATAACTCTACTCCCTCTCTACACTGCTGCCTACCTTCCTTTGAACCACCATGCTGCTTTTCTCCACACACACACACACATGCACTAGGATTAACACTTTTTCTGTCCTGGGGGCCTGAGGAAGTCACCCGAGGGGAACCATGAGCTCAGTCCCCAATTTTCTCTGCTCCTTTTTCACCCCACAGCTGCCACATGCTGCCTGTAGTAAATGACTAGGGAAGGTCTTGAGGAAAGGATGTGTGAAAAATCAGTCTTTTGGCCTCATTCTCCACCTCATTTTTTCTCACATGTGCATACAGGATACTTGGGTAAAATTTTGCGCGCTCTCTGTCCCGTGTGCCGCTATCAGCCTTTATCTCTTGGTGTCCCCAAGTGGGTCTGTTGGTGCACAGCGTTAGCTTAGCGACAAAGGCAAAATAAATACCTGAGGCTTGTTGGATTGTTTGTCGAACGGCGGCTGCAGGTGGTGGGAGTCATAGGGGGGTTGCAGAGATGGATGGATACACAGGTGCCAAACTGGCATCTCTTTGGGAAGGAACCGAAGCTTTTTGTTATTTTTCTTTACCAAGCCATCATCGAATATGAAGGATTGGAGCTGTGTAAATGATACAGAAAAGTTTTCTGGTGAAGAAGCAGGCAGCCAGAATATGATGAAGAGGAAGCACCTCATATTTTACCTTTTATTTTTAGGCCTGAACAAAGCCAAATATATCATTAATTACAATACACAAGACCATACCCTAGAGGTATGATGGCGGTGTTGGATGTAATTTGGCCATGCCCACACATACGTGAATGTCAAGACTGAATGTGGACAGTGCAAGATGTGCTGCAGACAGGAAGGTTTTAGTTGCTCCCTAGCTCGAACAGAATGGAAGTGAATGGGAGGTTTGAGTGTTAATTTCGCATATGTGACTCTAGCCTTGTTGGTAGATCAGTCTCAAATTCAAATTCAAAACATCTTTATTAATCCCACTGGGAGCAATTCATTTGGAGCAGCTTTACACACCCAGAAACATACAAACATACAGATAAATGATACTAGAGAGCTAAATGTGGAAGAGTTATACTTGATAAATAAGTGACAAAAGGACAGGATAAAAATAGTTAAAAAAAAAACAAAAAAATAGATAAGACCGTATAAAAACAGATTACAAAAAAAAACAAAACATACACCAACATGGACAATGAAGAGTATTTAGCAATTGGATTGCGGAAGGAATGGACAATTTAGAGTACAGGTTGGTTTTACACGCACATAAAGCGTAACACCGCCCTGATCACAACAGAAAAAATTCATATTTCTCTGTTGCGGTCTGTCTGCTTCCAGCTTTGTCTGTGCAAGAGAAATTTATGTTATTGTCTGGCTGCAGACCGTTGATCTTTGTGTCGTCCTCCATACCCCTCTACACGTAGCAGCATGACTCTGCTCAGCCGCTCTGATCATCTTCCATCACTCTGAATTTGGCTTTGCCGTTGTTCATTATTTTGACTTGAAGGACACTTGAAAAACCATCTGGACTGAAACACATTTGTAAATCTGCTTGGAATGGCATTTCAAACCACATCCAATTGACTTGGATCGGATTTGCACAAATTGCACTTCACGTGTTTTTTTTTTTTTTTTTTCATTTTGTCCAGACATTGTAAGATCAATCTGAATACAATCTAAATATGCCAAAATATGCCAAAAATGATGGTAATTTGCAAGAGGCTCTGTAAACATCACACTCCTTCATCTACAAAATGGGTCTCATTTTCAGTTAACCTCGCATACAAACCGCTTACGATTGAACAAAGAAAAAGAACTTATTTTGCACATTTATTTTCACACAAAACTAAAATGAAACGGAAACTAAATTCCATGCTTTGCAAAGCTGATTGCTAATCTGTCTATGGCCCTTTTATTCAGGCAGAAAGTCCATAATTCAGTGTTTCGACTCACTGTGTTAACGCAGTACTTCAGCAGGGCGTGTACTGAGGATTTGATTAAATAAGAAACAATTTCAGCACAAGGGGAATTTGTTAGGTACTCACAAGGGAAATTTATTTTCAACACCTCACCTGGTTGATTTGTGCACCTTCCTGCATAATGAATAGTCATAAATGATTCCATTTTGATTATTCAAGATGAATAACTTAAATGGCTGACTTTTTTTTTTTTTGACAACTCTTAGAAGCCCAGACCTGGAGAGTGCCCATAAAAAATATCAAGTTTAGGAGCATTACTGGCTTTGTTGGTTTTTTTAAGGTTTGTTCTTTACCTTTATTTTCTTTCTGCCTTAGAATGAAAACCATTTTGTATAAGAAGACATTACACACAGTAAATGACAGACAAGGCAGTCAAATTATGACTATCTCAACTACAGCGAGAAAATAAATAAATAAAAGAAATAACAATTTTTCTTTTTCCATCAATACAAGCAGTATAAATTATAGCCTACAGGTTGTTACTGTAGTGATGAAGAAGTCACTGATTGTCATGCTCTGCTACACCGGGGAAATCACCACCAGATATACTCTGTCGACCAAGGAGACGTGGGTCCATACATTTACCTTTATATAATGTTTAATCAATTATCTAAATGCTGAATGAGATAGATTTTCTGTTGGTCATGCCTGAAGGCATTATCCTCTGAAAGACATTAATGACATGGAGATCCCTATAAATGTCTCAGGGAAAATAAAGTTGCTTCTCAGAATAAATCCACTGTAAGATTTAGATTTGAAATCTAATGTAATATCATTGGATTTAGTCTAGAGAATGGGAATACTTTTGCTTGTATTTGATCATTTATTCTGACAAGACTCACTCATGTAACCTTCACAAACCTCCATACATCCATTTCCTTCCACTTATCCGGGGTCATGTTGTGGTGGTAGCAGGTTCAACAGGGCGTTCCAGACGTCCCTCTCCTCAGCAAAACATTCCAGCTCCACCTGGGGGATCCTGAAGTGTTTCCAGGCCCAATGGGCTATATAGTCCCTCCAGCGGGTTGTGGGTCTGCCCTGAGTTCTCCTCCTAGTTGGATATGCCTGGAACACCTCCAAAGGAAGGTGGCCAGGGAGCATCCTATTCAGATGCCCAAACTGTGCACAAGGTCACATGTGGGCCTTGAGTTCCTCTGCAGTACTAATTGTTTGGCTTTGGTTGGGAACAGTAGGTGCCAGTCTATCTCAACACTGTAGTGGCCAGGGTCGAAGAGACCTATTGTGCCTTCCTAGACATAATAGATAGCTTGCTGTTGATGTTCCAATCTGTGTAATTCAGGGCATATAGTATTTGTGGTGTTATCTGTAGGGGTCCACCAGCATGAGTTGGGGCAGAATTTGAGACTGACTTAGTTACTTCTGATGTACTTTGAGAGTGTCTCTAATTCTCCTTGGCCAAGTGTCAATAAATATTACAGCGTAAGACATCAGAGGCTCCTGAACACTTTCTTCCCTCCTGACCTCACCATTGACCTTTGACTTCAGCAATTTCTACACAACACAAACCACCTTAGCTGGCTCCGTTTGACATGAAGGACCAGTGTCTTTATTTTGAGGTCCCCCCAGATGTCTGAGTTCCTAACCTAAGGCTGAGCCCAGCTACCCTGTGGAAGAAATTTATTTTGGCCACTTGTATCTGTGCTGGTTGTTCTTTCGGTCACTACCCAAAGCTCATGATCATAGGTGAGGGATGGAACGTAGTTAGACTGGAATATCAAGAGCTTTGCTTTTTGGCTTGGGTCCCTTTTCCCTACAACAGTCTGGTACAATGTCCACAATACTGCTGACACCGCACCAATCCCCTGATCACAAACATACAAACCTTTAAACATGAAGACATACATGAAGAATCTAGTAAAGATAAGAGTAGAGTCCAGATAGACAGAGGATTAACAGTTCTCCCAGAAGACTGAAGACCATTGAAAAGTTGTCTCATCAAAACAACCTGAAAACGATAAAAAAAAAAAAAAAAAAAAAAAAGCTGCTAATTGCAATTATATCATCTTCACAGAGATTAACTAATCAGACTGAGAAGAGCCCTGTGTGGACTCCTCAAGTCTGTCAACAACAGCAGCTTAATGAGCCAGAGGTTCCACTAGAGAAGCACATCTGCCGATTTGTTTCGGATGTGGTAATGGCTGGGTAAAGAGGAGCTGGCACAGGGGAGACTGCAGACTGAAGTTTTAGTTAAACACATTTCTCACATCCAGCTGCTTCACAAGCTGAAATAACTTCATTGGCTGAGTTAAAAATAAACAGGCAGGGCCAACATTTCACTGCCAAGGAGAGGAAGGATGTTCACAAGTTCATTGACCTTTCAGGTCAAAGGGTCCACATCTATTGCAGTTACTTCTTCCCCTCCGTTGCATTGGGCCCTGACTTTGGAAGAGGCAGCAATCGCAAACAGATTGCTGAAAACCTTCTCAAAGACTAAAACTATGAACATAAAATAAGGATGTACAAAATGTTGCACCAATACATGAAGCCAATATTCAGACATATCACTCAATAAGTAAAAGCTTTGACCTGGTGGTGGCATTAGTTGAAAAAGATGATTACGAGTTATTGAGATTCATCCAGGGACATTTTGAAGGGCTGTTGTTATATCCAGAAAAGGGCATAATGAAGGAGATGCTCTGTGAATAAAACTATCCACATTTGCTGCAGCATGCATGGGCAGCTTGTCACGTTTGCACCACATCCACTATGTACATTTTCATTGTATGTGACAACTAAATTGAATTGAATTATAGTACATATTATTCTATATGCATAGCTCCTCAGGAAGCAATGTGCATGGCGTGATGTAAAAAGTAATACAAGTTTGGATGATATGCCGATTGGTCTAATTTTAGCAATCATATTTATGCAGGTACAACTTTTCCTCCAGAGGGCCAGCTCTGCCAAAGATGACCATGTCCCGACAGTTATATCACTATGAATAATGCCAGACTGCTAGCACGCCGCTAACAATCCAGAGTTCTCAGAGTTGTTTTAATTAGTTAACACTTTGTTTGGATTATTTGCCTACAGATAACGTATACCAGAGTATTTATAACATTTGAAAAGCTCTGCTTTGTTTGTAGGTGTTTAACAGATTATCTGTAGAGTATATGTGTTAACAGTTTGGAGTTAGTTTTGTGTTTCCTGTTTTATTTTGTAGTTCTCCCACGTCTGTGTCTCGCATTTCTACATCCTGCCTTGTTTTCCCACCTGCTTTTGATTATGCACCTGTCCCTGATTAGGTTTACCTGGTGTCCTGCATGGTTATTTAGGTCCTGTGTTTCCTTTGTTTCTTTGTCGGTCCGTTTTGTGTTTGAAGCTTGCCTGTAATCCTGCCTCTGTCAGCGGACCACAACACCATCGACGGCCCGGCTGACACCAGCCCCAGCTCTTCAGTTGGAAAATGAAACACAACTGAATCTGCTGCTACTGCTACTGCTTAAAATGTAAATCAAATCTGTATGCGGACTATCCAAACAAAGTGTCACCTAATTAAACTAACTTTTAGCAATGTAAAGGCAAATACAATTCAACTGCAAAGAATGAAGATGCTGTTGCTGCAAGACTGCAAAATGTCTTCAGCACAGCACAGGATGAAGCTGGAGGGATGACACAGGTCAGAATGTGAGTTAGTTCTTTTTAACAGACTGAAATGAAATAGGTAGGTGTCCTTTGTTACATGTGCCTTTTTATTCAATACAATCCCCACCTCCTTAATTGATTTGCTTATTGTGTTATGCTTTGGTGCTAGCATTGGCTTGTTTACTGCAGTGGGCAGATCAATTATACTACAAGGTCTGTAATGTATTTAATAAATGCATGAATAGTGCTTGCACTAAGAAATAAAACTACCTAGTGCGGTTCAGTAGGTGTGTGTCTTTAGATCGATGCTATTTATTGATTCAATGATATTTTCTATTCAGCAGTGGGTAAATGGACTTTGAAATGAAAAAAACTAAGACAATTTTAGAAAACTTTTAATGTGAAAGTGCGTCAAGCAGCATAGAAATCACAGAACAGCCAGCTGTTTTCAACAGTGACTGATAAAAACAAGCAAGCAAGCAGAATACCATTTGAACCACTCGTATATAGGCAGCAGGCCTGACCCTTGACCCGTGTGGTCTTCAAGAATATGACAGCCGCGTGACACCCTTCGTTCAGAAAACTGCTCAACAAGCACTTAAACCTTTCACGTGTGTGTGCACACATAGCTTCACATTCAGGTGCTATTCCTGTCATTTAGTGACTCAGATGAAGGAGAAATGGTCATGGGTCACCACTTATCCTCATCAGGGTCACAGTGGGGCTGGAACCTATCCAAGCTAACGTTGGGCAAGAGGCAGGGTCCAAGTTAAAAGTTCATCACAGGGCACATAGAGACAAACAGCCATTCACACTCACATTCACACCTACAGAAACTTAGCAATTCTACATTCTGCATCAGTACGTTGTTACTGGTTGCGTCAGCTGTTAATAAGTTCAAACTTAGCTTAGTAAAAACTACATTATGCAAGAACTGGTACTTTTAGTGGTTTGGCACTCCTACAAATTCAGACTGCAATTCACTTACACCACTGTCTAAATATGGACAGCTGGACACATGTATTCAAAAACAGGCAATATGACAACTCTGCTAACAAATCTAAACATAAAGCAAGCATGACAACACAGCATGTTAAGCTAATAATACTTATGGGTGCTACTAGTTTTTTATTATTATTATTATTTCACAAAGCTCTCACCAATGACTTAAAGGCAGTATGAGCCTCTTGCTTGGTCACTCTATATTTCTCATTTTAGCTTCTCCCGTCTCTTTGCCTCTGCCATTATGGCTGTTGAGGTTGCAGAGGCTGTTCCTGATGTTTGCTCTTCTATCTCTGGTTCTGGAGCCAATTCGACTCGGGCTTCCCTCCAGCGTTCCACACTGGGGCCTGAAAACCTTTTTCCTTCTGGCAGTTCAAAGCTCCCCCAGTTCTACGAGCACTCAGGCTGGGCACGGCTCAAGAAGCTAACTAGCTAATGGCAACTACAGTTAGCAGCTGTAGAAGTTACTTTAGCAGCAAGTAAAGCTATCTGCCTATCAGACTGGCACAGCTGCCAGATGACATCAGAAGGACCGTACAGTACCAGTTCAACCAAACTGACAACAAAAGGCGTAGCCTACAGGGTGCAGTGGGAATGACAGAGGCACCATTCTACCTATTACAGTGTTTGAAGCTGCTATTTGACAGTAAAACTCTTATGGAATTTTGCTTTACGTTTAAAACACAAATGTTGAGTTGTGTGTGGTGAGGTCTGAAATGCGTTTGGTACACTGATGGCATTTGAACTTGTGTCGCTTGTTAGAATAAAGTAGCCAGTTGATTAACTTCATAAGGTCAGTTATATTGGCTGAGCAGAGTTAGGTTCTGTGAGGCTTTATATAGCTCAAGCATAGCCTGAGTGTGCTGAGCACACACAGAGCTGCAGTCTTCTCTGTAGTGCTGAAAGAGAAAATAGATTTTCAGGAAATAATGTACAATCCTGCTGCAGGGTATCAGAGATTTGACAAACAGGATAGTACAGTACAGGGGGTCCAGGGGTAACACCCTCCTCAGTGTAAACTGACCAACCCCAAAATTGTCATCATCGATATGAGTTCAAATTTACAACAACCATAAAAGTGATATTCAACAAAGTGTGATTTCTCAAAAGTGAAGAATATAATCCCATAACTGGGACACATGTCTGGCTATCCCGAGAAGCTGGAAAAGAACCAAGACAATTGGACGACGACATGAACTGACTTGGACGACATGAATTCCCAAAATACAGTACTTGAATATAGAAAAATCCTTTACAGTACGCACACATAAGGATGTCTATTTCCCTGTGTTTTCCTGGGGTTTCCCTGCCCTTCGTGTTCTGTGTCTGTTTTTGCCTTGTCTCCCCTGTCTGTCTGTGCAGGCTGGGCGTGGCTGACCTATTTCTCCGACCATTCACCTGCTCTGCTCCAACACCTGCATCTCATCATCTCATCAAGCTCCTGCAGTATTTAACTCCGGTTCTCCCTCCCAGACTCTGCCAGTTTGTTGTTTGTTGTTTGTTGTTACTTTCGCAGTAACCATTCCTGCACCGGCTCTGAAGAAACCATCTTTGGAGTTTTTTTTTTTTTTTTTTTTTTTGATTTTCTTTTGACTGTTCGTCTGTTTTTGTCTCCAGCCCTCACACTCACCTGCCCTGCAGACCATGCTCAGCCTACCCCCGTCTGCTCACCTGTCCTCGTCATCCTGCCCTGAAGTTTTCCCCCCTGGACTCCTCTTGTTTTCTCTGTTTATGTTGTATCATGGCAATAAAAAGCCTTCTAAAACGACTCCTGTTTTGGTCTGCATTGTAGGTTCAGTGTCCTGCCATAGCACAAGCTTAACAACATGTTCATTATGAAAATTTCCAGGAGGAACCTATTTTTAGTAAGGGCTTGAGAGCTGTGGTGATTTTTTTTTTTTTCACCCCCTCCCAAAAAAAAAAAAAAATCTGCCCTTTCCTCACACAGCAGACAATCCATGCTGTTTTCTGAGCTCTGCCAACAACATAAAGCCAGACGTTGAGCTATGATGTGGACAGGAACTAGCCTGATGAGCATAGCTAGAGGTGAACACTGACTAAAGAGAGAGAAGAAGAGAGGTCATTTACAAATATTTGTTGCCAGCAGATGATTTATCTCTGAACTGCTTGCGAGCTGGAGTGCATGGAATTATTCAGCAGTGTAAACCCCGCCAAATGGAAAGTTAAGAGCCCCTTCTATACTGGTGTTAAATCCTGCTTGAGGAGATTAATCAAGCAAAACAAAAAGAATTTTTCTTCTATTTTAGACCACATTATTTGGTGTGTCGATTGGTTGCTGGTTGATGGGGTCGACTAAAGTATCTCAACAACTATTGGATGAATTGCCATGTTTGCAGAGGATGAATCCTAATGATTTTTTTCTGCCATGAGGGAAGATTGTCTTGATGACCGATAGATTGTCATGAAATTTGGCGCACAGATTTGTGGTGTCCAGAAGATGGATCTTTGGTTACATTTCCTCTAACCAAGTTTTGGTGATCCATAAACTTTTATTCTAGTGTTGTCATCATCAAGTCAAAATTTTAAATTTAAAATACTTGACTGTACTGGACTGGAGAGATGCATGCAAAACAAATTACATTTCCCTCAGCCTCAGTCGCACTCTGTGTTCATTGCTACTACAATACATTAGCATGCTAACACACTAAACCAAGATGGTGGACATGGGAATGTTTACCTGTTAACCAGCTTCCCAGAGCTGCTGGCAGTAGACTGCCTGACTGTAAGTTTAACACCTTTTTTTTTAAAGCATCATAAAATAGCCATGTAAACATATATCAGATCAAATAACCGGTTTAGTGAAACTGGATCAACATCCGTTCCTCAGCTCTTAGTTAATGCCAGAGAATCCTCAGGTTTTCAGGTCTGGGGCACGGGTGAATGCTGGCGGGGAGAGGAGCTGGTCTGATGCCAGAACCAGAGCTGGGCAAGTGGGTAATGCAATTGGGGCCACCTGCATCCAAAAGACCAAATGTTGATGGAGGAAGCTAAGAAGAGAAAAAGAGAGTGACCAAGCAAAAGCTGCCATCAAGCCTTGCTCGATGTTTGGCTGTTAGCAAAGTTGTTGAGTCACTAATTTCTGATCATAAGTAATATAATGTAACACAGATGTACTGTCCATATTTACCAAAGTGTTACTGCACTCTGAAACTGGGTTTTTATACCAATTTCTACACAATGTTGCTTTAATTTAGACAGATTGTTTTAGTCCTTATTGTCTTTTACTGCTAACTAAAAGAGAAAAAGAATAAATCTTTGAATAGTACAAATACTACTACAGTATGCTCTTGAAACAGTACTATAACTTGTAGCTGTGTCTGAATACAAGACAGAGCACTGTTTACCATATTGTACTGCAGCAGAGTGTGAGGCTGCTCTTCGCTGTTGCCATGTTATCACTGGTTAGCATACTGTATCTTTACTTCAGAGGGGATTTGGCTTCAGTTCTGACCTTGGCAACTTGTGCTCCTCTTTTCAGTTGTTAAAAATGAGGGGAAAACTTTAAAAGCAACGCTGTGTGTTGTAAATTATGGCTTTTCAAAACTGCCCTTATGAATGACCATAAACATAACCTCCTTCTGAACAAATAAGCCTTGCTGCGGGCTATAGTGGAGCAGCCGTTAAACAGGATTCCCCCATAGCTCAGATCAGTTTTGTTAAAGTGGTCAGTCTGCCAGAATAAAACTCAGCAGTCCATATAGCACAGGTCTATAACGACCCTGAACCAAACGACTCCCCTCGGTCTTAAATGGAGGCCTCGCCGAATGGAGTATGAATCAGGAGACTAACATGCAAGTCGGTAGGAGCGGTGCGGACGGGGATATCACAAGGCCCAGCTCAGACAGCAGCAATAATGCAGCCCTCCAAATCCCATTATCATTGTAATGGAACGGATGGCGTGGGAGGAGAAGAGATGGGTGTGTGGGAGGGGGAGAGAGATGAGGTGGTGCTCCTTTCTCTCTGTCTCCCTCCCCTTGTCTCAAGAAAAATGTGTGTGAACCCGTGCGCGCACACACACACACACACACACACACCCACACACACACACACACACACACACACACACACACACATATCCCTCTGTCTTATTGCCACTGTAACGGAAAGCTCGGAGGTGACACCCCCATGTCAAACAAATGCCTCCCTAAAGAAGAAAAATGTCAGAAGAAGTGGTGATTTGCGATGTAACTCTAAACTTTAACTGAAAACATCAAAAGTCAGCAAAACCCTGAAAGCAGACAAGAAATGTATATCATGAAAGAGATATGGCGGTAATACCTTGAGACCTGAGACCTTGAGAGAAAATAGTGATTCATAAATGAAATTGTGATACAGAATTGATGTAATTATAAGGTACTGTAACACTTCATTTGGAGTCTGACTATAGATAGTATAGTATAGATATAGAATATTTGAAACATTACAACAGTTCAGCTGCAGATGTCGTCATGATGTTTAACATATACAACAGAAAATATGTGACAGTTCATGAATTAATCAACAGTTGAAATGTTACAAATACTTTATAAACACATCTGTAGGTGCACCATCCAAATAAAATGTTACCAAATATCATTTCACAGCAGAATCAGACAGAAAATGCATAGTGAAATTATTTTTTTTTATCGTATAATAACAAATTCAGTCAAATACTCAGATACACAGAATAAGACCTGGAACTTAATATCAACCTGCAAACACTTAACGGATAAGAGAAGTGATTAACCTGATCACTGAGTCTTCAACATTTGTCAAACGCATCAGTAACTTGCGGGTGTTATAACAACAGCCATGACAGTTGCTATTTTCAAAAGGCATACTAAGACACCCAACCTACAATCTTTGAAAATGATGCAACTGATGACGCTGAAATCTTTCTGTTTGTTGCATGTTATCTTCAGTCCAGTGATTATCATTACTCAGACTGCTTACCTTGCCCTTGTTTGAGGAAAGCTATCTATGTCATTTCAATAATAATAGTCCACAAATGAATTATCTATGTCATTTATTTATTGATTTTGACTTGCCAAATAGCTAGTTGAAGCATCTGTTGCTATTTTTGCAACTTTCTTGCTATAGATTTGGCAACTTGTAAGACATGGCATTTTAGAAAGACCTCTTACTTATCTATCAATAGTACACAGGCTTTCTTTGAAAATGTTGAGTTGTCCAAGCTGGCATCATCTGGCTTTCACAGGCTAAATTGTACCTCTAAATAAGTAAACCTCAGGAGCTCCAGGTGGAAAAATTGGTGTGCATCTAGCTTGAAACCATTTCCATCTTTGGAATTGTACAGGTGCGTAAGGTGTCACTGTATCTTGAAGATCTGTGTTTATTCCTCCGACCTTTGTTGTTCTTGTTGTGTATAATAATTTGAAATGATGGAAGAGCAGAAAGGAAGAGGAAAGACAACTACTGTACTTCGAAACAACCAAGGGCTTCCAAAATGGCCCTATGAATAAGAAATTAAATAAAGTCCATAGTACGTCAATCACTCAAATCTCCCTCAGTACAGACAAAAATGACAAAGACAATTGATCCTTTCTGCCCACCTGTGAGAGAATATTCATGTTCACCCGATATGAAATTATGTCAAACTTCTCCTTACAGTTACAGAGAAAAAAAGAAAGGTGTCAAGTGTGACACAAAAAAAGGAAAGGAAGAAACAAATCGCTAAACTCCCACAACATCCTGTTTTCTCTACAAACATGTTTCTGAAGATTAAATTGTTTTATAATTTCTGACGTATGTTTTATGATTTTGGCAACAATGCCAGCGCCTCTTTACTTTGTGATAATGTTGATGCCGATGCAGCATTTATTCTTGAACCTCTGAGCTTTTCTCATCAGAAATTTTAACCAAAATCAGGTAATTATGTGGAAGGAAAACGTATGCAGCCATGATAATATTGCTTTGTTCCTACATTTAAGATTCCACAATGGAAATACCTTCATTATGTTTCTTTACCTGAGGAAACATAAGACATTGTGTGTCTTGGAAAGCTTTGCAGCAGTTCTCAGTGAGAAGATGTGATACAAGCAGGTTTGATTGTGAAGACAAATAGGGATAGAAAGGGCAAGAATAGGGGGCAAGGGAGAGTGATGGGCTGAAGCATGTTGCCCCCCCCACCTAGGTGAGTGCATAAATAAAAGACAGGGTAGAAAGCCTATGGTGGCAAAGGTTGGAGAAAGAGACTGATTAGTTTCATTTGGCAAAGGACACAAACTGGGAGACGATAGGACTGGAAAGGTCAGGAAGCAATATAACGGTGTAGAAGGAAAGAGGAAATTTGCTCTTGTTATCTAAGGAGACTCGAAAAGCCCAAAAGCCGCAATAATATTTAATCCAGGACTGTAACGATGACCAATCTCACTGAAAATAACTTTTTCATGTACTAATCATTCCTAATCTGTAAGCCGACATTTGGAAGTTACCAATATTAGCATTAGCATCCTAGCCAAGTTGGTTCTATTTCTCTTTCACATTCAGTCACATGCACACTAGGTTATGAGGAGGAATCTTACACGGTGAAAGACAAAATGTTAACCAACAACAGTCATGGGCAAGAAAGCGTCAATGACCTTTCACATTTACAGTACAAAACATTAAGGAATTTGTTGTTTGCTGAGTCAGAAGGCAATGCTCTTGATTTTCCAGTTAATCTACTTTCCAACCCTCACTTATAATCACGAGCTTTGGGCAGTAACAGAAAGAATGAGCTTGCAGATACAACTTGGCCAACCCTTGGCAGGTTGTCTGGGCTCAGCTCCAGAGTTAGGGTTAGGAGTTTGGACATCCGGAGGGAGCTCGGAGTAGAGTTGCTGCTCCTTTGCGTCGAAAAGAGCCAGCTGAGGTGGTTTGGGCATCTGGATACCTCCTGGGTGCGTTCCTTTGGAGGCCCTGGTGCAGGCAGAGAACCCGCTGAAGGGATTACATAGCCCATCTAGCCTGGGAATGCCTTAGTATCCCTCAGGAGTAGTTGGAATGTGTTGCTGAGGGGAGAAGGACATCTGGAATGCCAACCGTCTGCTAAACCTGCTGCATGGCCTGATCAGCTAGATAAGTGTAAAGAAATGGATGGATTGATGGAATTCGTTTTGGAAGACAAAACACTTAAAACATGCTAGTCTTTTTGTTTGGACGTCATAAGGCAAGCTAGCGTTAGTTGACTATGATACACTACATGGGATAAAATGATCAAATGTCCAGCCCGACACCCCATCTTTGTGCCTGATACCCTACAGTACGTCTGTCTGACCGGGCTGATGTTGTGTAGTGTGAACATGACATTACACAAATAACCCAAGGACTAATCTCTAGAGACGAGCCTCATTGCTGCAATTAACCTACAGTTAATAGTGGCATTCATTCAGTTATACTGTCTGCTTACAAATAATTAATTCACATGCACCAGCCAATGAGAACTGAGAATTTTCAGTGGTAATGGGTCCACATTGCGACATTATGATGCAAACACAGTCATCTGCCTTTTGCCTGTGCATTTATGCCTGATATACATAGTGTTTAGAGAGAAATATGTAAACTGACATGTAATTTTAATAATTGCTGTTTATTATGCACACTGTACAACTACAAATTACACATTTACAAGTCTTTCTGCCTTACACCGGCTCTGAAGCAATTAGACTGGTTGAATTGGCAAACAGTTTATTTAAGGTGTGTAATTAGCTGCATGTTATTTTTTTATTACTATTTTTTTTTTTATTGCTTATAAATTACATGCACAAAAAGGCATTCTGACGAGACTACGTTTGCTCCTACACCGCAGCGATTAATGAGCAGAGCAGCAACCCAGCAGCTCCGCCAACGTGTTGTTCCTCATTATGTCATCCAAGCACAACATCACTCCCATTGGCCCGAATATCTTGTCCAAGCTGCTCAGAAAAGCTAAAACATTGCAGGAGGGATTATCCATCAGCTCGGAACAGTGGGCCAAAGGGTCATGAGCAAGGACAAAGCCGGCAGTGCATGAAATTGCAGTAATACACACGGCCAAATTAAAAATGTCTGTTGTTGAAATGATAGGTTTTAAAGTAGCTCTAGTTTTATTTTATTGAACAGTAAATCAGCCGCTGGTGCATTAATTTTGACGCTTAAGATGACAGGAAATTAGCCTGTTGATGCGCGTTTTACATTACTGTTCATATTAACATGGCATTTTAAGTGAATGAGAAAATTAAATATTAATCATGTTAGAAACAGTAAATATTTAGTTGTGCTTTAAGAGGCCTGACTGTCACCCACGCCTGTCATAGTGCACCTAAGCATGGAATTTATACTATTAATAAAATAATTCTAGAGCTCATTTATCATTGTTATACATGACCCCATCATAAATTTCCTTATTCACTTCTCTATATCTATAAATCCCCCTCAAGAAGTCCAACTAAAGGTAGTTAGAGGATTTCAGTCTCCTTACTCCCACCTCGAAATCTACAATCTTAAGCCTGTTCATTTTGAGCGCTTGTCCATTGAACACTGCTCTCGTCGTCGAGTGTGGCGCTCTGCTGCTGATGCAATCACTTCTGATATAATGGGCCCGTGTATTTAATTGGGCTCGGCCTCAGTGTTCGCCTCTATTGATTGAAATCTCTGGGCTAAACCCCTAATCAAACTCCTAACATCACTTCCATGACATTACCACGTGAGAGGATTTTTAAGAAACATCTCGTTATGCTGCAGTGGAGCTTTATGGTGTTTAAAGGTCAGTTTATTTTGTATATTGACATGCTTAAAAATACATAGAAATATGATTTGGATATGACCTGGTAGGACAGGAGAGCGAAGAGATGTAGAGGTAGAAATTGGGTAATACCCAGTAGGAATGACTTTAAAATCACTGTTAGAGGAGGTACACAGATGTGTTGAATGATAGGCAGAGAGACAGAGACGTGATTGAAAGGCAGAAATGGAAAGTGCGCTGAAATATTTTACTCAGGTTAAAGGTACTCTTACTGTAGAGGAAATACTACTAAGTATAATTACCTGAGATGAAAGTAAAAAGCAGGTCAGTTAAACTGCATTGGTAGCTGACCTGGTAGCACATACCATGTGTACTAAAGAGTCCTGGCTCAATTCTCTCTTTCTCCCAGTTCCCAGATTCTTTGGCTGTCACTGTATAAATAAAGGTTTGACAGAGATAGTGAAAGAGTGACAGAAAGGTGGGGATTGTGAGAGGCGGACGACATGCAGCAACAGGTTGGAATTCAACCCCGGGCCACTGCAGCAAGGACTGGCAAGGTCTGGCAAGGTCTTCATTTGTTGGCTGTGGTACATACAGCAGCTACAGTTTGCAACAATTTACTTTGCTGTTCATCAGGAAACTCCGTAAATCACAGAGTTGAGGCGGAGCAGCCGGAGGACCTCAGATGGAAAACAGAAAATATTTTCTCCATTAAAATCTGAGCCAGTTTCAAGCGTTGTAATAAAGCAGTATTACACTCCTTGCAGGTGATCACACCTGGAGCACAAAGTACACCATATACAGAAACGGGCGTACAGAGTAGGACAGACAGTGACACCGTTCAACCGACGACAAGTCAATGCAGCATCAAAATGATTTAAAATGATTAGTTATAGTACCAATATTGCAGTCTGCGGCGTACGACTGATTACCTGTTGTAAATATACAGCGTCCTCCTCGGTGAACCCTCGCTTGAATTAGAAAAGAGGACAAAGAGAGATAAAAAAAAAAATGAGCGACTGAATGAAAAGGGCAATTAAGCTACATGAATTAATAAGCCTAATGGTTGCGTCTTATGCTGTCAGCAGCAGAATAAAACATCACCAAGACAGGCAATACGAGATACACATATTGAAGCAAATAGAGAGAGCCGCACAGTTTGACAAATGTGTAGCATGCACACACACACACACACACACACAGACATTGGTGTGCTGCAGAGTAACACAGTTGTGGATGTTCTCTGGAGACCAGGTCGATTAATGAGTTTGTTGTTAAACTTAACCCATCTGAATGAGCATTCGGAGTCCTGTGCAATGCACAATCCTCCCCCAAATAGGTTCATCTTCTCGTTCATTCTTGATGCATAATATAACCGGTCCAATGAGTCCTCTCTGTCCCACAGTGCTCCTAAAATAGTTTTCTAACATTTGAAGCTGAATGAGATCTCTGCAGTGACAGCTGTGTCGGGGATTATTGTCTGAAAACAGCAGAAGGTAAAAGTTCCTCAGTGAACTGAGAAGTCAACGCTGGAGGGTTCACCACGAGCACGCTAGTATTCAGAATTTAGCCAGACCCAGCATGCACCTGCACAACGTTGCCATAATGTTCGATTCGGGTCACTTCACAAGCTCTCTGGGTGGTGCACTAAATCAGCGATTAATTGAACGACCAGTGTGGAGGATTTAGAGGCATTTAGCCGTGTGATTGCTGATTACAACCCCCTCACCTCTTACTCCCATTCCACAGAAGTGGCTGAGAAACATGCGAAACACGCAGAAAACACTTAAGTATTTTGTTTTTCTGGGCTACTGCAGAGATTTAGTGGCTAGCAGTGAACTGCTATGGCTGAGAAGCTAATCATTAGCTCCATCACAGTAACTTCCAGAGCTTCTCTCCATTTTACAGTCGTTTACTGTCCCTGGAGTTTTGCTCATAATAATAATAATATGTAATAATCCTCTTGAAGCTACCACATTAACTAATTAGCTTAGCTTGGTCTCTAACTTTATTCCAAAGTCATAACTGGTGCTCTTTTGTGCATCAGGTTTTACTTGAACAGAGGAGGTTAAGTCAACAAAAAGTTGAACTCTGTTAAGCTGTGTACTTTTACTTGACCCAGGACAGGACTTGAACAAAAGGCTTTTCAACAGTTCAAATTGGATTTATTCACAAGAGAAATGAGGTTAAAGGGCTGGATCAGGATTTTAACAGTGGCGCCGGGGCAGGCAGGAAACAAAGTGAAGCGGCACTGGGCGAAATCAGGCAGGCAGAGATTACAGGTGAGACGTGGATTTTCAAAAAAAAAAAAAAAAAAAAAAAAGCATGACAAAATGTGAAGCTTCATTACAAACTTGGCTGTAGCATCTGCACCACACAGGCAAACGGAACAATCTGGCCAGAGCGGAGAAGACCGGGGTGTTTATACTGTAGGAACTTGATGAGTGGATGAGCTGCAGCTGTGCAGGCCTGTTGGCAGCAGGAGTGAGATGGAGTGCCACGCCTAGACAAAGCGCATAGACAGAGAGAGAGAGAGAGAGAGAGAGAGGACAAACAGGGGACGCAGGAGACACGAGGGAGGGATAAACAGCTGAAATACTGGGCATGAGGGTGAGGCAGAGCCCAAGCATGACTAACTCATTACCGCAGATTCAATTTGAGGAGAATTCTACCATAATTCTCTCATTTCATGACAAAGTTTCACACTTTTTTCCTATTTCTGGCACTGTCCAGCCTGTATAATCCTGTATAATCCTGAAATACATGGGACATGTTACACATGTTACACCTGCTACACAGACTCTGTGTTTGCAGCTTTTATTGATTATAATGGACTCTGATGAGGACAAAAAAAATGAATGAAGGAGTGAAAACTAGTATGTTTATTATTAATTAAAGTTCATATCAGTTGGGCGAATTATTCTATATTATTTTTCCAGAATTAAGATTAAGCATTGCAGTGTACTTATTTATATACTTACGTATTTGTTATTCACATTCTTTAAAAGTCACCAGAATGCAGGAACCAGGATCTCTGAATTTTTTTTCAGCGGTACGCACTGAGACCCCCCCCCCCACATTTGTTTTGATTCTTCCTGTGGTTGGTGACCTTTTTTTGGATTATTGTTGTAATTACTTCAAAATCACATTTCAGAAAAAAACAATGCGAGCCTGTTGGTGGCAAAAGCATGTTGTAGTACTATGGAAACGATCCCTACAGAGATGAACATTCTGATTAATAACAGATGGATTGTGGGTGGGTGAAATAGGGTGAAGCATCTCCTCATTAAGAGAGACGCTGCGCACATTTACATACGAGGCACAGCAGTGTGACTTCATTGATTATTTAAACCTCCCGCCACGCTGACAGGATCGGTCAGGATCTAATGTTAATTCATGTTTTGTGTTCTTCAAACAGTTTCACACTCAATCCAGGTTTAAACTGTTTGAAGTATACTCTTGATAAAATCTTTTTCCCCTGTCCTGTCGAGTGACTACAGTTTTTATTGTTGCCTCTTTAATGATATTTTCCGCAGTGACATTACTGCACTCATGGAAACACTTAAAAAAAAAAAAAACTAAAAGCAGCCATTCTACAGTACAACAACTACAGTAAATTGTTAAAGAAAACTTTTTATACAGCGCAGTGAAAGAAATTGAGTGGAAAGCTCGCAAAATAGCCTACAGGGTGGTGAACTGTCCATGTGGGTGTGGGTCTGTAAGCCAGAGAAAATCTTTCGTTGGATGATTTATGTGCAAATTGCAGATTCGAATAACCTCTAACACTCAAACTCAAAAATCTGTTTCTGAGAAATGTGTGCTTCATATGAATTTCAGATCAAATGAAAACAAATAAATGAATAACCCTAACCGTACAGGTGAGAAGAGGAGAGGAGGAGACTCAGATCTCGTCTGACACATCTACTTTGCATCTGTTCCATACATTAAATGAAGAAAAAAAAAAAAAAAAGTTTACACTTGGTGCAAGAACATCACCATCATCCATGACACAGCGCTTTAGCAAAGACAACCCAAGTCAGGCACTTTGCCAGCTGTACTGACTACAGCTATCTTTCCAATCTTCCATCAGATATAATAGCACGTATATGATTATCGATCTCTTCCCACCTTCTGAGATCTAGGTGGACTTTTGATCGAATCAAAAACAATTTAGCCGTGACCATTTCCAGAGCCTTTATCTTGATTGTTTTTAAAAACTCACTTTGCTATCACATCTCAGCCTCCAGGGAAGTGTCATTGTCCGGTGTGGACCGGTGTGGCAACCCGCGGAGCGGAGTACATATATATACAACATAATTGCTTGCAGTGCACAAGCTAATAATGTGCACTTTAACAAAAGACAAAGTCAGGTGGTTTATCGAGCACGGAAAACAATTACACCTCGGTTTGCCACTGCCATATGCATGGAATATGCTTTGCATTCATAGAAAGTGTATCTATTTTTCATTAAATATAGGCTTTACAGTAGTTTGTATAGTCAATTACTCTTCATAAGCTCTTTTCGCTTGGGGTACACTAATGGAACATTTTAATGGTCTTCGTAAATCACACTGAAATTCTTCTAAATTTACTGTTTGTTTGCTACTGTACTGTATTTTCAGTGTACACAGAGTAAATACGCCTGCTGCCAGGAACAGAACGAGGGAAACATCAACAGTGAAGTAATATGAGAAACCATCACACACTCTGCATGATTTAGACGCAGAGTAAACAAACAAATATTATTTCATTCCACTCTGAACACACACACACACACACACACACACAAATCTGCCTTTGCATCAAATATTAACCAGTACATGAAAGTAAATAATCCTACGTGACTTCTTTTACATTCATACATTTATATGTTTGATGAGACACACTTTTTTTTTTTTTTTTTTTTTAGCGTGATAAATGACAGCCATGTGAGCTGGCTGAAGACTACGCCCTGCATGCTTCCACGTGCCGTGTCTTCTTCACAGTGGCTTCAGAACACCGATGCAATGAGTAAATCATGGTTTCTGCCGGTATGTCTGTTTTTATAACATTTATCTTTCATCTGCGGCCCCATATGTCACCCAGACCCCATTTTAAAATTGAGTAACAAAATCAATACTTCAATAAATCAAGAGATATTGCTCGGCGCACCTGGTGATTATTTCTTTCATGCAGGAGGGCTAGAGTCAGGTCAGCGTTTTATGGTCTGCCATGGACTCTGAGGACGGGCTGCAGAGCATCATTTGTTATCACGGTTGCATCTCAAAAATGTATTAAGGTCGCCATTCTTTCCTCATTAACTATGTTGACACCCCCCATTAGTCACCTTCAGATAAATTGATCCGGGAACTGTCATAACTTGTCAGACTTGTGAAACATTTTGTGTGCTCCAAGGGCCCCCCCCAAAAACTTGAAATATAAGGAGCTAAAAGCAACATTTATTTCTTTTTTTTTTCTTTGACCTCGCCATACAGCTTGTTAAAACCCAGAGGAATTAAAAGTTGTGTTGAGCACAGAAAATGCAGGAAAGTCAGATTTGATCAAAGTGTGAGAGACGTTTCTTTTGAAGTCACCCTTGAACTATTTTTTTTTTAAGGACCGCACTTCTCTGCGCGGATCATTTCTATGATGTTTGCCGACGTGTTCCTGTCAAATGCGATAGGAACACGGAACATAAACAAAAAAAAAATATTGGTCAGGGAGGATTTTCTGTTTGCAGGAATTAAATGATCTCCCTGGGTCCTCCCATAGCATCTTTTAAACTGAGTTCGAGAAGGCAATGCACATTTCTACGAGTTTTTGCTGCAGTGAAGAATCCTAAAGCCAGGTTATACAAAAATGATGTGCATGTTAGCTTTGTTTTACAAAACTAGAGCTGCAAAATGTCTTTTAGTTGAGTACAGACGGTTCACATCAACTGATTTGGCTCTCTATCTGCGTATACTTTATTTCATGTGTTGCTGTAAGGTGTTTACTCTCAGCTGACATCTGTGATATTTTGCTGTTAACATCCTATATCCCCGAACCACAGAAGAGCACCTCTGACCTCACATTCCCCCCCCTGACTCACACACATGCCCCGAGCATCCCCGTCTCCTCTGTTGGCACACTGCATGGAGGTTTACACACAGATTAGCGCCAGTTTATTCGCATCTTTGGTTTGTCACAGTTCACTTACAGTATATATTGCAACCTCCGGTCTTTTGAACCTCACGCTGACCTGCATCACTTATAGATGACCTGAACTGTTTTCCAATTCAGGGAGCGGATCGACTTAAGAGTAAGAGACCGAAACTTGGCAGCTCCGACATTTCAGACAGGATTTAAGATTCAAATGTATGGAATGAAGCACTGTGGCTGTGAAGCACACTTTTTTTTTTTACTCACAGACAAACACACTGCTCTTGCTTTTTGGTGTACTATTACCAGATAAAAAAAGCTAAAAAATCAAATGTTTTTTTGTCTGTTATTATAAATAAATTATCTTGGTGGATGAGCTCTTCAGTGTGCTCAGCTTGCTGCAAATCAGAGAAACATCTTTTAAAAAGATGTTTAAACTTGCAGCGGATGCAGCGGAAAAAGTAATGCATATTTATTATCTGAAATTAGAACAATATAATTTTCCGCTGGCACACTTAGATTTTAATTTGCCAACATCAGTCAGTATAACGCAGCAGCTCAGACTGGAACTTTGACCTCTGTGAAGGTCTCTGTTTACCTCTTGCAGCTACTTGAACGTCTCCCCATCGGCCAAGAATTGAAGCTGAGATTCCACGACAAATGTTCTTGCGTGACTGGTGCACATGATGCAGAGGTCTCTGATTCAGACTGCGCTACAGACCAGTCATCCCCGAAATCTTTGCGTGGACGTAGGTGTGTATGAATTTCTTACTTTTGTGCAACATCTGTGATTTTCTTTCTGACCGGCTCCAGACATGTTTGGTGAAGTCCTTTTTTATGTCGATTACCTTATTCCTCGCACACAAAAATCAAATGAAATTAACATTTTCATTCCATTTTGGGATCTTTTTAATTTACTGCACTACTTTCCTACTCATCTTCAGGCAGTCCAATGGAAATGGCAGACTGTACAGTAAATATAGTGCACTTACTAATAATAAGAGTGAGTTTGGACACACAATGGAAGCACAAGCACACATTTCTGTTGAGAATCTTCTACTCCATCCTCCATCTAGCCTCTTCCAAAGGTTAAACGTCTGTTAATTAAACTGTAATAGTCAGCTAAATCCTTTTGACAGCTTGCTGGCATAAAGTGGTCATTTAAAAGGTAGGTTTCAGTGAAATACAGTACTGCACAGATAGACCTCTGCCTGCAACTTTGAATAGGGTGATAATTTACCATTCATTTAGCCACTCACAGTTAGGTTAAAAGTCATCTTTTAAAGCACCACAATGGTGGGCAAAGGGAGAAATATAAGTGCAATCAGAAGTGGTAAAATGAATGAGTGCAAAGTTGAAACGACATAATGGATCAAATAATCCAATAGCAGATTTTAGTATTTAACCTTTGCCCATCCCAGACCTGATGTAGGGCCATTATTTAGTCTCCATCCATCCATCCATCCATTCATCCATCCATCCATCCATCCATCCATCCATCCATCCATCCATCCATCCATCCATCCATCCATCCATCCATCCATTTCCTTCTGTTTATCCTGGGTTCTTCTTCATTACTGCTGATGAGGCACCAATCTGCAGATTTACCTCAGACACCATTTTTCCATCACTCGTGAACAAGGCCCCAAGATACCTGAACTCTTCTGCTTGAGGCAGCAACTCACTCCCAACCTCGAGGGAGAATTCTACCATTTTCGAGCAGAGAACCATGACCATCCCAGCTGCTTATAATATTATTATTATTTTCAAAAGAGCTAAAACAGATTCATTGGCATAAATTTCACAATACTGTATTACTGTGAGGCTTGTCATGCCCCAGCCATTCATCTCCTAATTTCTTCTCTTCTCTCTCTCTCTCTCTCTCTCTCTCTCTCTCTCTCTCTCAGCTGCACTTAATCAGAGGAGACAGGTTAATAGTCAGAGGCCTGTGCTAACAGTAATAGCCTCACATACATGAAGAGCCATTGTAATGACTGCATCTTCATGCCTGGTAGGCTTAGACGTTTTACTAATAACTTTCCACTTGGAGCTGCTTGATCCTTTATGCTTAATGCTTTGTGGGATTTGCAGTGGTGTCACTGTATAACTGTAATAACTACATAAAAAGGCTTGTAACCTGGCTTGTAACCAATATATATATATATATATATATATATATATATATATATATATATATTTATATAGCTTAGCTTATATGAAATTAAAATGGGCAAGTACTGTGCTCATCTACGGTGCATAGAGGTGGACCAAATGTAGTTGAAATAAATCTGTGAGATGAGACGTACTTGTGTACAGGTGTTAAAAAGTAAAAAGTAAATGTGCTTTCCATTCAATTTATTTGGTCATAATACTGATACTGATTACGGTAAACTGTTTTTCAAATATTTGCATACATTTATAAGACATGTTTGAATAGACCAGCTCTACTGTATGCATTCGCTCTTCCTGAGTTAAAATGAATGCTTGTCTAAAGTCTAAAGTCGGGTCTTTCATGTAGAACATTGAAATGAAAGGTCTATTATAGCCAATTTGTATGAATTTACAGCATAACTTTTACCACTGCTGTCACACTTAACTCGCATATGAACAACAGCAGCCTGAACGTACTTGTTCTGAAAAGCTTCAAATGCAAAATGTCTGAAAGGAAAGAATAAGCTGAGGCGAAATCTCATTTTTTCTGATTTTGTTCCATCAGAACAAGTACGGCGTAAGAATTAGGCCTGTATAAAGACAAATGACCCGGTACATTTAATTCACATTATTACAGATCAGGCCTAACTATGATAGAGGAGGGTTGTGCAGTGTTGCAGTGAAGCACAGTAGCAGTGTTTCTTAGGGTGCTTTCACACACAATCTGTTTGGTTTGGTTATAAAGAATACTGGTGCGTTTGCACATCTAGTGTAAAAGTTGTGAATTGAATCTTGTTGCAGACCAGAGCAAGACAGTTTGAACAGGATGGTCTGCTTCCAAATTGGCATTCTCTCAATGCTTCATGAGGTCGTCGCCGGGAATGATTTTCAGTTAAAATTTTCAATCAAAGTTAATTAGTGGATTTTTTTTTGCCTTCCTTATATATTTGAGAACATGAGTTATGTCCCTAAGAGGTTGTGTAGGCATACAGTAAATATCCCTATTCAATCGCTGTAGTAATCGCTATTATGGCAAGAGATAATTCTGTTAGAATTATCTTCTATAGAGGTAGCACCAGTGAAACAATATCTTGTTTTAGTGTTAACCACAAAGAAGCCTCTAACCCTTTATCAAATCATACAGCATGCAGGCTAAAAGTCTTGCTGGGTTTCTGTAGGAGGGACCTGCTTGTGCTGGGAGGATCTGAGCTGAGCGGAGGAAGTACAGCTGCAGTGAGGGAAGAAAGAACACAATGAGGCAGGTGGTGCAGCTTCCCTGGTGGCCTCAGTCTTCAGCATCAGACCTGTATAGATGGAGAAGAGTAGTGAGAAGGATGCAATGCAGACAAATCTGACTTTGCAGCCAGACTCACAAGGATATCAAACAGTAATTTTGTATATATATTTTTTATTTTAAGGTCCAGTGTTTAAGATTTAGGGCCTGTATTTACAGAATATGACAAGAAGAAATATAATATTCAAAACTATGTTTTCATTAGTGTATAATCACCTGAAAATACGACATTTTTTTTGTCTAGGAAGGAGGGGGTGAGGCAAGGGGGCTGCAATTATCAACTGTGCAGCTAGTCGCTATATCCTAATCATTGGTCCTATCCTAAACCTGGTTAACGTTATAGTCCCCCTAAAAAAATAGTAAAGACTGTTATTATGTGGTTTGTGTGTGTATATGATATACACGGTCACTGGACACAAGTCAAGAGCTCAACCTTAAGGTTTAGATTAAACTGATTTATTCACAATTTTCCCTTTTCAAAGGGTGGTGCCAGAGGTTATTATAACATGAGTAAAATTATGTTTAACATTTATTGTGACCTTTGATTTCTTTTGATAGCCAGAAGAGGATATAAACCTGATTGTTCCTCTTACCAAAATTAAGACCTTTGCAATAATAATTTGCCTTTTAAGCCACTCATGAAGCTACCATTATCTTAATTAGTTAGTTAATAAACATGATTGACGTCATTTCAGCCAGCAACATTAAAAAAATTTCAAAAACATTTGTAGGCCTGTTTTGCCTAGCCCAGGACCCATTGTTTCAAAAATGACGATGAATGTCAGTAGTAAATCTGCCATAATTAATCATAATGAATGTGTACGCGATGTGTGAGGATGTAAAACTTTACAGGCATCACAACAGTAGTTAACAGAGGGGTGATTTGAGCAGATTTAATTACATTATATGTCTTCCTCTTCCTCTGTTGCTGCTGAAAAAAACCAATACATTGCAAAAGTTTGATGCTTTTATATAATTTTGGTTATGATAATCATTCTTTATGGAGGTCAAAGTTCTTCATGGCAATGGTTTAGATAGAATAATGCACTTAAAGGGAATAGCTCATGAATTCTTCCTCTACCAGAACAGGTGATGACAGCACATGGAAAAACAATGATTGCTGCACTGTGGAAATGCATTATGCAAATGTTACCATTTTCACCGCTTAAAGGTGCGGATAAAACTAAGACATAGACAGATCAGGCTATCGGCATCACCTTTGGCTCCTCTGTGAACAATATCCTCTGGTAGAGGAAAACAAATGAGTCCACATCATTGACGGTGGCAGTGAGCCCATAAGAGAGGGTGGAGATAAGGAAGATGTTGAGGCTGGATGTCTGAGAGGCATTGTCTGTGAAAACAACCGAGTAACCGCTCAATACCCAATGCACAGATTCCCGGAGAGCGCCTAATAATGAATGTTCTCCTGATAATATTCTGCAGCGCTTACACTCATTTTATGAGAGCAAAGAGGTTTCATCAAATTACACTGGCCTGTAATATGCATGCAAAGCAACAAAGGTCTGATTAAACAAATGAAAGCTCGTGTGGAGTCTGCCGTCTCTCTAACCTACCACGTTTCCTCCTATAGATGTACAGAAATAGGCTCTCTTTTTTCGTGCTTTCTCCTATACTCACAGTATCTGTTCTCGGAGACGCACCTGTGCCCTCTGTCACTTTAACAGTTTTCATTGTTATTTCTCCCTAGTTCAGCATAGCCAGGGGACATATTGTAGTGCTGCACCAGAGGTGTTTTAAAGTGGGTCACTAACTTAATCAAAGTCAGAGCCTTCTAGTGTACTAGAGTCTGAAAATGATTGGTGGAAAACTGTGTCTAAAGGCAAGGAACACTTAGACAGGTTGCCAGTCCATCATAAGGCAAGTACAAAAGCACACTCCCATTCAGCTCTAGGGTCTGTTTAAAGCAGCAATATATAGGACTAGGAATGAAATGAAACTTGTGCAATGTCAAACTATTGTCAGCATTAACAGATAGCTGCATGGTTTGGCCACTTTAGCAACTATAATGTAATACTATGTGTTTCTATTCTGTATTTCTTTTGATTATAATACTATGTTTTGTCACAATTGATAACAATTTAGCAATGTTAGTGAATGGATGAGAAACTTTCAGAAATGTACATCTTTGGCATTTTTGGTATGTTGGCATTGTGCTGTCATGCCAACATAGACTCCACAGGTTTGTGTAAAAACTGATGACTCATGTGATCCCAGTATGATATGACAATGTCCCAAAGAGCCTCTTGTGATGAAACAGAGTGCTTGGCTTTCTCAGTCCTTAAGTGCCTGGGGTTGAGGTTGAAGTGAGACAGTCATCATCTTCTTTGGTCTTTAAGTAGTTCTTGCAAAGCTTTGAGGTGTGTTTTTTTGTGTGTCATTATCCTGCTGTAGTATGATTCCCTCTCCATAAAGAGGGTGTAGCATGTCTCTGAAGAATAAAGTGCTGCTTCTCTTCGGTCAGGATGTTGTCCATTTGGTGCAGGTGTCCCACATCAGAATAGGGTTTGTCTCCTTACATACACGCCTCCGTTACTGCCACGAATCTCAAACTTAGATCCATCAGTAAACTGTGAAATGTTGGTATCTCACCTCAAGTGTTTGGCTTTGTTTCTCCTCCTGAGAAGTGGTTTTAAAACTGCTGCTCATCCCCTGAGACCATCACTAGATAGCATTTTTGTGACAGTACTTCCGCTGATTGGAGAACTGAAGTTGCTTTTCTGTCTCTCGGGAAACTAATCTTCTAATCTTCCTCGTATTGATCTTCTGATGATGTGGTCACTTTTGGTCTGCTGGATCGTGCTTTGGATACAACGGATCCAGTTTCAGTAAAGCAAGTTCCACACAGTGCTCCATGGGAAACCATGGGCTCAGCCACATATGTGAAAGCCTCTTTTTGCTTGGACAATCCTGTGTACTGTATATCCCTTTAATGCCTAATGTTACGAATTTGCTTTAATTCAGAATGCAGCTGAAATAGTGCATGTGTTCCCCCAGTGTCGGTTGATGCCTCTTCGATACGGACCTGGGAACGTTTTACAATTCCATTAATGCCTGTTGTTGCTAATTTGCATCATACCCACTACCCACAACTATTCTATGTGCTACGGACAAATTAATAATCTCCTTAATTTAGTCCCTGCTTGAAAGCAAAAACACAACTAATACATTTTTCAGCATAATTGCATATAAATTCAGGCGTCAGAGGGTTAAAGTTCTGGTTTAGCCATTTGCAAAGGCAAAAACATGCCAGTTGCAGTTACAATTATACTAGTTGCTAGAATAACTTTTCGAAGTGTGGGAGGAAGGAGGGTGTGCCAAGAGCCAGCATAACACTTGACAGTTTCTGGGTAGTTTAAAAATGGACACTGGGTGTTAAATAAGGAAACAGACAAGATGGTTGAGTAATACAGACATACCTGGCTTTCAATAAAGTCCTCGTCCATTTATTCCACTGAGCACTGGTGCACTCATCTACACTACCCCATATTTACACTTGAGCTTACATCTAGTTCACAGCCAAATAGAAATGGTGAGTGAGTCAGAATCTCTCCACAATAAGTTAGTCAAAGCACTTTACTCCCCAGGAAGCCCTCTGCATGCATTTGCTGAGAATCACTCCAGTAGTAGAAACAGCAACACACTGACTGATTAAAAATATAATTACACTTCGCTCAACATTGGAAATAGAAATATTTTCTGTGCTCTGCATTTTACTTCAAGCTAGGAGCTGGGCAAGATGTCAGTCTGAATTAAAAAGAAAATGATTCACCTGCAAAAACCCAAATATCAGCATAACATTCAAGGACTTATGATTGCAAGATTATTGGCAGAGTTATTAACCGGAACAATGTGCCAACACAAGAGTGCAAGAATGTTAATGTATTTTTGTTTGACATAATTTAAATTCATCAAAAGATACTGACCCCAAGTTTATTCAAGGGAAGGAAACAAGCCTGCCCATTGCTATGTGGTCATGATGTGTACAAAGTTTGTTGAGTGTAGCAGCTTTGTTGACCTTAACCAATCATTTCTCCTACAGATCATGAGAGGGAACTACTAAACCTTTGAGTTTGGCACCAGAGGGTTCATGTCCTGTTTAATGCTGGTTAAACATGACAATGATCTCTTTCTAACCCTAACCAAATGGTTTGTTTTTTTTGCATTACATACCCCAACCGTATTATAGAACCCCAATCTTTCCTTAATTCTCCATTAATGGATTTTCGGCCATTTTGTGGGAACCCAACAAGCTAACCCATTACACCTGTTGTGACACTTTAATGCAGTAGCTGACCTCTCATGAATCTAGTCAGTAACAGTATTTTATATAGCCAGCTTTAGTTAATATTCATCATAAGATAATAGCTAGTTAGATTGTAATTGCAGCTACACTTATATAAAAGGGGTCAATATTGTGTATCTATGCAGTGTATTTCTCCATTTCCAAAATTCTGTGTGTGTTCAGTCTGAGGTTTGTGGGCAGCAGTCCTGATAGCAAGACCAGAAGTGGAAGATCATCACTGGACATGAGTGCTTGGCTGTGAGGGTGAGGTGTAAATACCTCATCCATGACCAGGATTCAACCCTGGTTTTGCCTGATAGCATAGTATGCCTATGATAAAGGGACTTGCCATCGTGGAAGAATGCAATAGCAATTCCTGAACACGGTATGCCTTTCCTGGCCTGCTTTCTGCCATCATTTGCTCCCCGTAGGAGGTTGAATGAGTTTCTTTGAAGACTGCTCATTCGAGGAAAAACTTATCTGCCCCTCTCCATGGACTCACATGCTATATAATAAAAGGTTTCGTTGAATGCAGTTGGTTACCTTGTATATTTTTCACAATTGACAAATGCTGTTGTCTTAAAATGAACATTTGCTGGCATTCATAGATATTCACTTCATGTGTGACTTTCTCAACATAAGATAACATTAGGATTATGACCATAAGATATATTAAGGGTAAGTTTATTTGTTTTGATCCAGTTTAGTATGCTGATCTCACAAGACAGAACCTGATTAAGCTCTGAACATGTGGGGGCTGCATAATAAAGAGTAGAATTATCTGCAAACATAGTCACCCTAGCGTTACTGAGTACATACGGCATATCATTAGTAAAAATGAAAATACAAGAGGTCCTAGACAGCTTCCTTGTGGGACTCCACAGTCCAGGGACTTACAGCCATAAAAAGCACCATCAACATATACTCTCTGTTACCTATCAGAGAAATAGCTCCTTAACCACTGAAATTGCAGAGGAATTAAAACCAGTGAGTGAGTTTAGAAATCAAAATGTCATGGTCGATAACATCAAAAGCAGCACTGAAGTCAAGCAATACTGTACTGACAAGCACCGAGTTATCATTTCATGTTAACCAGCTATCTGACATTTGTGTCATTGCAGTACAGGTGGAATGGTCCTATAAGCATGTTGGAACGTTGTTAAATCATTATGGGAAAAATAATCTTGCACTTGCTTACATACAATCTTTTCCAATATTTTACTCAAAACAGGCAGAATGCTAATAGGCCCACAATTTGAACCACAGAAGTCTGATTTTTTTTATCTTTAGGTAGAGGAGTGATCTTGCCTTCCTTTCAAAGTTTTGGACACACACCATTAATCAGACATCTGTTGAATATATGATAAATAGGTTTGGAAATCTGTGCAGCAGATAATCTCAACAACCTACTATCCAAGTTGTCCATACCAGCTGGCCCACCAACAGTCAAAGATCTCAACATCATTTCCACCTGCCCAGCATCGACCTGAAGAAATGTTATTGCATTGCATTATTTTTTTCATCAGCACCGCTGAATTGAAATCAACAGTAAAATCCATTTTCTCTCTAAGTTTAGAAACCTTATTAACAACATAATCATTAAAATCATTTGCAATTTGAGATTCTCTTTTGATAATATTTTCAGCACTTCATTTCTTTTTTCCTCTATTCATTTCTGTCAAATAATTCCTTAATAATTACAGTAAAGTTTTCTTTCTACAGGAGAACCAGAAAGCACAGCAAGCTTTTTAGCCTCATCCCTTTAAGACATCAAGCTTGTTAATTTATTATCAATCCAAGGAGCACTTTTGGCTTTAACTGTAAATTTCTTTAACGGGGCATGATTGTTAACAATTGTCATAAAAAGATCTATAAATAAATTAAGAGAGGTATCCACATCATCAATACCACATACTTAATCCTATTGGATGTTGCCCAGTTCATTAGGAAAATTCTCCTCATTGAATGTTCTACAAGTTCTTTTCATTATAATTTTGGGACAGGCTAGATAGCTTTGTTTTCCTGGAAAACAGTTCAAATCATCACTGAAGCCACCTGGTACAGAAACAGTTACTTACTAGAAAATCCACAGGTATCAGTCATAGATTTAAGCTGATTCTTCAGAGGGCAGTTATCAGATAGCCAATCAATGTTTAAATCTCCCAGCCAGTATAGCTCTCTGTTTTCCTCAGTCACTTTGTCCAGCGTATGACATAGTACATTTAAATACTCTATCCTGGCACTCGGTGGCCTGTAACAACAGCCAACAAGTATTGGTTTTAAGTATGGGAGTTGTACCTGCAGCCACAACAATTGAGACAGGATCTGATGGTTAATGATAACATCATTATATTTCGATCATGTCTATAAATTGCGAAACCTCCAATGAATTGTCTATAAAACTGTCCAGATCAATTTGATCTTCTTATACCATAAGTTGTATAGTTGTAAGTCATCAGACATATTGGTCCAGCTCTGAAAGTTCACTAATAAGCAGTGTCTTTGCCTCCTCTGGAGTACCATTAAGCTTGATGCATATCTTGCAGTTTGTTGTCCAGGTGGCTTGTATTTTGTGCCTGGTGGACAATCTTGGGATTTTTCCTCGTCAGATGTCCATTTAGGTATACATTTGAGCCCTTTAGCTTACGGCCCTGGTTCAGGACTTCTACCTTTCGCTTTCTGTTTACAAAACGTAGTATTATGTCCAGATTTTTTTTTTTATTCTTCCTTGTTAAGGGGTGACATGCCTTTATATCATCGGTTTGTATCTGTATTCATTTTTTTCCTAGATAGATAATGCCTTATTGTTCAAACGATTCAGTGTCACTAATCGTGGGCAAAGCATCCATAGTTGCAGCTCTGGCATAGGGCCGAGGTTTAGTTTGCAGTCCACTGACTATTAAGTAATTGATTCTGCTGTATTGTTCCAAGTTATCAAGTCACTTTTCAAGGACAGAGATCTTTTGGTCTTTCTCCATATTCTGTCTTTTGAGCTCCTTAATCTCACCCATTAAATCCATCAGTACTTGCAAATGTTTGGTTACAGTGGTGAGCTCACCTGACATAGAATTGAGGGATTGTTTGTCAATGTGAAGGATTTCTTTATTGCACCAGCCTTACAGTAATGCATTTATGTGCACAGCTGTGATTTCTGGTGTTGCATGTTAGATTTAATTGTGTCAAATTCTTACATTGCAGCTGGCTCTGAGTCTCCTTATCCTCACACTTAGACTATGTCTGTTACAGTCAGACAGCAAATGTTCCCTTGGAGTTGTCTTTACACACACAGTACACGGTATATACAGTGTATACAGTAAATCCCCTGATTTCCTACTTTCCTCTTTTAGTTCATAGCCCTTAGACCCCCGGGAGGCAATTAGAAATCGTAGGACATCACCTGATTGGTCTTTAATCAGCTCCCCTGAGTCTGTTCCTTGTTAAATGAGCCCCATTTGAGCGTCCGGTGACCACTGAGTGACTGTACAGACCGGCTCACAGGTTGCCATGCAGAATTGGTTTGTTAACCCTTCACCTCCTCCCTTGGGCATTTCCCAAGTGAACTGATTTAGATTGAATTAGCAGTGAGGTACAAAGAAATATTTAATGGCCTGCTGTACTGCCATGGAACACTTTTCAGTTCCCCTTTACACAGACAAATGTAAATCCTCTCCATAAATCCTTTAGTGGTTGAGCTAAAAAGCTTTCCAACTGATCAAGCAAGCAAGACAATTGAGTCAAGTGGTAGGAAGAATAATTGCACAATGCAGGTGAAAGCCAACAGGCTGAAAATGATAGATGGTGTTTCTCTCTTATTCCAAATGGTACTAAGAGCCTACGGTTCAGGAATTGCTAATGAACAGTAGGAAAGAGTGAGTGCTGTATCAATCTGCTTCTACCTCCACCCCTGTCATGTTAATAGCTGTACTCTCAGCGATGTCTTCCTCACACCATTCTCCAACTTGCTTTGTGAAAAGTTTGCAAATCTATTTCTGCCGTGCAATTCAATAGATCATGGAGTGCCAGTTGATTGAGATAGATGTGTTGAAGGATGAGAGAGAAAACTAATAACCACCTCACCAGGGAAACACTGAGAGAATTATTGGCTACATTTCTTCCTTTTTTTTATATAGCTTAAATCAGACATCCATTGTATGTGACACTGAGGCCTAGCTTCCATCAGTCAAACACTCTAAAATTGTCTTTTTAAGTTAACATCATCTCTAGGTTTATTATAACATGCAAACGTTGTTGAATACACTAGCATGGATAAAAAATGCTATTTGAGTACATCAAAGATTATTCTTATTATTTTTTTTTTCCGGCCTCCTGCCAGGCATATAGACACACCAAGGTAACTATGTTTCTGCTTGTTAATCAATAGTTAGATTTCCTCAAGACTTGTAAGGTCCCTGGACTACACTCAACTGCTTGCCTGTGAAATCCACATCATTATACTTATAGCAATAACCACTTTAATTTCCTGAAAAATTATTTCTGGTAAAAGAAACAATCCATCCATCCATCCATCCATCACAGGAGTACTCTCAATTCAATTTTATTTATTTAATCATAACAGAAGTTACCACAGATTTTTTTAGAGGCAGAAACCTTGAGCAGAACCTGGCTCAAAATGGGCTACCTTCTGCTGATTGGATTTAGAAAAATGGAGAGAGCAACAAAAGCAACAACAACAACAACAACAATAATAATGATAATAATGATAATAATAGTAGTAGCAGTGGGCTCCAAGCAGGACTGTAGCAGCGGGTGTAACCATGATCCAGGAACAACCTATCCATGAAAACCTGCGAGACACGAAAGCACAAAAACTCTGGAGAAGTTAGAGATGAGGAAGTCCTTATAATTAAAGGATGTCCAGGACTCATCTGAGCCAGCCCCAACTATAAGCTCTATGAAAAAGAGAGGTTGTCTGCTTAACCCTGCATTCTGGGGTAGTGGGGTAATAGAGTACTATAAGCTCTTTGAGATATGATGGTGCCTGACCATGAAGAGCTTTGCAGGTGAGGAGAAGGATTTTAAATTCCATTCTCTCTCTTTTTTTATTTTTTTTTTTTACAAGGAGACAGTGCGGAGAAGCTAAAAATGGGAGAAATATCATCCCTTTCTCAGTTCCTGTCAGTACATGTGCCGCCACAGCCTTCTAGATCAACTTGAGAGTCTTAAGGGACTTATTGGGGCACCCTGATAATAAGGAACTGCAATAATCCAGCCTAGAAGTGAATCTTAACACATGCGAGTCTTTTGGCTTGAATGAACTGCGTTTGTCACATTTCCTCTAACAGACTACACTCGATGGATTCAGTACTTTCCGTATTTTGCAATTTGTAACTGTGGCACACGCTACAAATGTTTTCTGAAAACCAATTTACACATTTCCATCCCTTTCCTACCTAAGATATTCCTTAAGTTTTGGTGCAACTCAGTTTTGTGAACAACAAGCTTACTAGCTGCTATTTACAAAAAAAAAAAAACTTGCATGAGGAGGGATTTTTAGAGAAAACAAACAGATGGTGCAGCCCATTCCAGGGGGACCAACAAAGTCATAGGATTCAGTAACTCAGAACAATGAATGTGTGCACAAAATTCTCTGCCAAATCATGGAGTAAAAGTGGAGACGTTTCATTAACTATGTGAAAATGTCTACTGACCTGCTGTCGGTAGGCATATATTTGCAAATAGCAATCAGCAAATATTTGTCATGATTTGATTTAGTCTGAACCAAAGTGGTGAACTCACAGATCTATATATATATATATATATATATATATATATATATATATATATATATAGGGTGGGTACCTGCACAACACTGTCCAGTTTCATTTTTACAGTTTCAGTTTCAGTTTTACACACTTCAAACTTCAAAGCAAATCAATACGCCACAGGGATTCTGAAATTAGGATGCATTCATGTCTGTACTGCATCAAAGGTTTAATAATTTTTTATTTTTAAAAAAAAAAAGCCAAAGTTAAATTACACAAATCCTTAAATCTTCTGTTTCATACGTAGTCCTGGATGGCAGTGAATGATGTAATATCCCCAGTGTTACCATGACCTGGATCATGTCAGCCTATCAACTCACTGTCGCTTCCAATTAGTTCCTATCTCTGTACCCGGACGCCCTGTCTGCTCCCCGGCTCACGCAATATGGATCTCATCTTCATGTTATTTTTTTTATTAAAGTGCGGGCAGACTTAGGCAGGAGCCGCTGATATTTCTGCCAGTCTCTAGTGGAAAAATGAGTCTGAGGAGAGTGGCACAGAGTCGGAGCCATCCTCCTGTTGAATGTCACCACACCTGCAGCTGATCAATAATTGGGTCTGTGTGATAATTATATTAGGACTGAAAATTAAATTAGGGAGTTAAGAGAGCTATGGATGTCTGTTGAACTCTTTAAAGCTAATTAACCGCTCATGTCTGAACCTTCCAATCAGTAAAATAATCCACTAGCATACAGTCTATTATGGGCTGGATTAATTGGTTCACGGACATCCCGAGGCATGAAAGCTCCTCGTGAAATTCACATACGCACGCAATAACTGGAATCAAGATTTACTTTCACTTCCAAGGAAGATGAGTTGTTCTTTCCCGTCAGTTGTAATTTGGGATGCTTTTGTATACAATTCAACAGCATTCAGGTATCATCTCCTTATGTGTTTTGACAAGCACACGGGCAAATTAAGTCTAGAGTGTTAAAGTGCACATCGCAGAAGTGTTTTTATTCCTAAAATGCTGAGAAATAATTCTTTAAATCACTCACAATCACTCCAAGTGTTATCATTTTCTTTAACCTCAAGGTACTGTACCTGGTATTCTCTTCAAAAAGCACAATAATTATCTGTTATCTCTGATCCTGTCAATCACTTAAACCTCTTAATTAAGATTTTCTTTGGCACATGATAGATTCACAAAATCTAGTTTAGTTTCCTGATGTGTTGATGAAAGAGGATGGAGGAATGGAGAGTTTCATTTTGAAACTGGATTTTCAGAATGTCTTTACCCATCAGAAATGTGAAAACTGCCCATCTATTGCTGCAAGCCTGTTTATTAACATAATAAAGTCTGTCTTCTTCTGGTCTCCCTTGTCTTTAGGATTGAAATCCAGATCAGACATGTCTCTTTCACAAAAAAATGTTCCTTTAGTATAGATACTGCACCTCAAAAATGACAAAATAGGCTTTTTCTGTGTTGTTATTGCTCTCTAAAACATCCCGTTATATTAATAAATTATTTAGGCACTTTATAATCTGCACCTCTCAAGCTTTGGTTAGATACCAAAGTCTAAAACCCATAATTCTCCATTTTATGAAGGTTACTGGACTATTTCTTGGCCGGGACAAGCAACTTCCTGCAGGCTCTGCAGGTTGCCTAGCAACTGGCCCAGGCCAAGACATAGTTCAGCGAATAAAACGACCCTGTAAAACAGCAAAGTGTTGGTTTGTTTTTTGTACAGATAAAAGAAACAAGATATAATGTGTTATTTAGCTTCATCATTGTCCAGTCACAAGTTAGCTGTTTCTCGATCTTTCCAGTCTTTGTGCTAAGCTAACTAGCAGCGGCTACCATGTAGGATCGAGTGGCAACAGTCGTCGAATAACTTTTGGCAAGAAAGCTAACATATATAACCGAAATGTCAAACTTGTCCTTTGACAACAATATTCCTGATTTGCCTGCCACTGCAAGAGAGTTTAACAATTCTCTTTCTGTGGGTAAATAGTTAATTTTTTTCAGAGTAGTGCTAACTGCTATAATCAATATTTTTAGAATAGCAAATCAAATGACAATACGTAACGTGCAAAGGGAAGATGAACCAACACAGAATTGTTACCTGAAGCTGCAAATTTCTTCAGCTTGATTACGCCTTAATAATCTAAAAACATTTACGCCTTGAAATGTCTATAAGTGCTACATATTTTGTTTTTGTTGTGTACTTACAATATCCCCAATCTACTCAATGATGTTCAAACCCAAGAAAATCTGTAACTTTCATTCAAGTTATGGTGGATTTCCTTACTTGCCTCTAGTTTCTTTAACCTCAGGGTAAACAGGAGGAAGTGAGGAAGGTTGTCGTCAAACGTAACTGAATAAAACTTTAACACATTACCTCATTACGTGGATGTTTAGGCAACTTCTATAATCCCACGCTAGGCTACTTCATGACACCTTTTGTTATTGTTGTGATGTGACTGACCCTCTATAGCAGCAGGAATTACATTACAGTGAACATTTCTGCTCATTGTTTAGCTCTCTGTCCCAAAACTTCAGCGTTCTGGTTCATCTTGTCGTTCTTATAGCACAATTTTTAGCTGCAGTGAAAAAGCTGCCAACAAACTTTACCCTACCAGCAGAGACACACAGTTACAGGCTAGCTGGTGAACATAGTCATGTATTTATTGGCTAAAGAACCAAATAACTGTTTGCTAGGATGTTTACCATATCAACTTAAAAGGTGGTGTGTCCACAGCTTGTTTCTGCAGGCAGTCTGAATAGGTGTCATTCCAATTTCTAGGTCATGTTCAGCACAGCAGAGATATAAGAAAAGTGTAAATTAGACTTGTAAAGCCCTTTCTGTTCTGTTGAGCTGCATTGTAGTATGAGATTAGGTAAACAACTCAGAATAAACCAGATGGCAGCAAACCATGAGATTGGACTGCTAATGACCTGCTAAAAAGAGCTAATTACATTTCCCTTGGCAACAACACAAAAGTGCATTATGATGGGAAAGAAGATTGAAAAATGAAGTAATGACACCTTCTAATACTGCGAGATTACAAAGCAAACTGAAAAATAAATAAGGAGGTCTCAGACTGCTTGGCTTGTCTCTCACATACCAGCTACGCCCTGGCATTGTGTGAACTGTCACACAGCAAGAACGGTTTACCCAGGACAAATTGCATTTTTCCAATTCTGACCGTCCCCATGTGCTCGCGGTCACTTATTGCATTTCTTTCTTTCTTCTGGGAGAATCACAATGAGTGTGCTCTCTTTGTTTGCTTCCTCATAATTTATCCCGACACATAATCTGTGATATTTTACAGTGTCTGTGCTTTGCTGCTGTGCTTCTTAATAACCGCTCTAATTTGTTCTAACCCAGATAGAAGGTCACATACTAAGATGTCAGCGTTAAAAAAACAATAACATGAAGATGTTATTTAATCATAACCCCATTCTTACTCTGTCATGCCTTGATAATCATTTCAACCCAGGTGGCCTTTTATAGCTATTGTGACATTTTTTAAATTAAAAAAAAAAAAAATAGATTTTTGGGTCAGATTACTTAAAAAGAAACATTACTGCTGCCCTTCTATGTTGTTTGTTTCTTTCACTTACTCAATACAATGTGTGGGTGGGAATTCTTGAGTGCATATCTTGTCATTTTCATGCCAAATGCATGGTATTCTACACCATGTCATACTTTTAATTCATATTTAAATCCAGATTCTTTTTTTTTCTTTTTTCTTTTTTTTTTTTTTTTGGTCTTTGGTCCGTCTCTGGGATTTAATCTACTCAAGCTACCACAGCTCTGCTTAAGTTCTCTGTGTCACTCCGACCCTACAATCTGTGCCATGACACCCTTCTTTTTCAGACAGAGTCTGGAGCTAAACCTGGAGCTCCGGCCAAAAGCTGCAAGCTGGAATGCCACTTTAGGTTGTTCCCCTTAAGGCATAATTACAAAAGAGGAAAAGAAAAGTAGCCTTGGGTAGAAGGGCCTTGGGTTATGCCCAGCTCTGACCATCTGTTCCCTCTACAGGAGGTTCTTGATCCATTCTATCACAGGGGGGGAAATAATGGAGCCTGAGGGAGGGTCGCTGGCCTGAAAGGAGGGCAGGTCTGAGATGGTGAGAAAGTTCTTGGTGTTATGCCGCTGTCTCCTGACTCTGCAGGATTCATTTGACCCCTGGTTGGCATGATGTGAGAATGCAGTGTTAAGCAAGAAAGAACCTCTCAAAAGACTCTCCTGGAAAGCAGCGAGTGGTGTTGGTGATGTGAGCAATGTGGACAAAATGAAGTGAGCACATCTTGTCCTTTTGAAGTCATGAATTCTGATCCTTATGTCAAATAATGTCCAGCTTCCCCGAAAATCACTTCCTAATTATGAAGCCAAATATGATTGCAGACAGTTCATTTAACATTTTAACATATGAATTAGAACATAAGGTGATAACAGTGCTGTAACTTCTGTGGAAACAAGACAGCAATGCCACCGGCTTTGTGAGGCAGTTTTCAGGCACAGCAGAGCTAAACGCAATGCTACCATGGTAACGTGAACGTATAGCAGGTTTCCATGCTCATCATCTTAGTATGTTAGCATGCTAACATTTGCTAATTAGGACTAAGCACAAAGTGCAGCCAAAGCTGATGGGAATGTCATTTGTTAATCACATCAAAAATAAAAAATAAAAAACTCAAAACTCACTTTAAAAAATGACCTGATGACGGCAGAAGAGGAAAAGTCGAGTCATTGAAATACTTTTTCTGAGAATCATGAATGTTTGTACCAAAATGTGCACTAAACCATCTCTTGAGATGCCGTACGTCACTATAGAAGTAAAAACTGCTGGTGACCCTGGATGAAAGTATAAGATAAGACTTGATTAGGACTCATCTTAACTCATCATAGTTAATGGAAAGCTTATCATCATTATTTGATTATCAATGTTAGCATAATTTTAGTATCAGAGAGGTTGTGAAAAAATGAGTTAATATTATAAAATCTGTGACATAGGCCTATCTTTTTATTGTTTGGATTGTGGATGAATAAAATTTTAGGGGAAAAGCAGTTAAAATAACTGCAATTGAATTCTGGGACTCCTGAATGAATTCATACACCTCGTCCTGGCAAAGTGTTTCTGGAGTTTACAGAAAATACAAATTAGAACATATAGACTGCAACAAATAATTTTTTAATGAAAGAAAAACACAAGTTAAAAACTGAGAAGAACTAATTTACAGCAGAAGAAAACATTTATATTTTATAATACCTTGATATAAAAAGGAAACACACAAACTCTGTACTGTGTTTCTTGACGACTACACAGAGAAAGTTATGCCCTTGTCCAAGTTGATTCGCCTCCATGTTGCTGAATAATCCTTCACTTGGACATATGTAGTGGAGAAAAGGTCACAGTGAGCATTTTGACTCTGGCGCTGTGCCCGGCTGATGCGTTCGGGTCACTGGTGTGAGTCAGCATTTAGGCCTGGTGGTCGCTCAGATTATCTTCCTATGAAAAACTGAAGACTTTGGCCAATGACTCATAAACAGTCAGAGCAGATTTATTAGAATAAGTTTGAAGTTGTCGCTCCACTCCAGTTAGCTTGCATGGCATGAAATGGTCCAACACGCAACAAAATTGAAGTTTGTGTGTGATCCTTGTAACAGCCAATGGGAGTTTATCTTAGAGAGGAGATTAGAGCCTGAACAACTTCAACTCTTTTCATTTCCAAGTATACTTGGTGTTCACTTAATAACTAGTTTTTGTTTAGTTAAAAAGGGCTGGGCTATTTAATTGCTATAAATCATCATACTGAGCTTGCTTTGATTACCTACAGTACTATCAAACATTACCCTCTTCCATTTTACTTCTGTGGTTATTTTTGGCTCGGCTATGGCTATTTCACGAAAAGATTCTGGAATAAACCACATCTGTAAATATGAGAACTGAGCATGTATTACCTCTTTCTCGTGTGTAATGCAGATTTTGACAGCAAAATGTTCTGTTTCATCTTGAGTCCATCTTCTTCTAATATGAAATGGCAACATGTTTTGTCCCTCCTAAGTCTACTTCTCTGGAGACTAAATGATTAACTACTGATTTATCCCCGCAAGAGCAAGCTATTGATGAAAACAGATCCATTTCAGGCTGACAGCTGCCTCAGTATTGAAAACAGAGAGACAAAACATGGTGGGGTTTATTTCAACCTCTGACATTGAGCTGATCTTATTTTCCAATCGGCTAGACAAGCTTTTGCATTAACGGGACTCTATTGGAGACATTAATAAAAAATATATTACTGTATGGATTACTGTCCCATCGTGTAAGTCTGGGACATGTAAGCCCAAATAAGTAATGATTTTCTCATATAGCCTACAATAGTATGGCTCTGGCCTTTGTTCTTATGTACAGTAGGTATAAAATATTGCAATATGCTGTATGCATGTTTGGCTCTATGCTCGATATTCACAGCAGCCTTACTCTGCTCCTGCTTGTCAACAGGAGTAAAAACTAATGCCATCAGGGCATATGGAAGCTCATAACCGGACTCTCATAGGTTTCAAGCAATAAAACGTAATGTTTTTTTTTTTTTTTCAAGCGCAATAAGCTAATCCTCACCAGTCCTCACCAACCGTAGTGTGGAAAAGGTTATTGATTTTATGGAGGCATCTAAAATAAAATAAGGTAATTTAAATCCAATAATATGGCAGAGTATGAATATGAAAGTGCACAAACCTTCCCCTGCTCCTTGTATTTAGAAGGCATTACATTGCTATGGCACAGCTATCCTTAGACACTGATCTTGTAATACTGTATACTGCGTCAAGCGCTTTACATTCTGCCTGCGTGCAACATCATTCATGACCTCTCAGGGTGAAATTAAGCCATGCAGGGCAGGAAAATAAAGTTTGATTGATGATTAATACATGTAGTCTTAAGTGACCTCCTGTGGTGCACGTCGCCATGTCTCTTTGACTGACATCATGGTCCTTCATTAGTACACAAGATAAACACATCATACACAGCCAAGACCACCCATGCAGCACTCCTGTTAAGCCCATGCAGACACGTCTTTGCTAACGAAGCATGTTCTGTGCTTTGGGTGAATATCCTTCAAAATCTTCTCTGTGGATTCATTGCATCTTGTGCTAAAGCAAATTAAGATGATCCTCTCTCATCCTCAAAGCTTTGTCACCTGGTCTATTCCCTGTCATTATGACAGCTATGAGCTGTGGCCTCTCTTTAATGAGATTATCCCACGTGTTCACTATAGGGGATGTGTAGGCTGCTGGGAATTATCTTGCCAGTGTACTCTATGACCACATCTGTCTGCATCATCACTGCATGGGCTTCCTTTGCTGACGAATTGCTATTAAAACCTTCCTACGTTACTCCCATAGATGCTTGCATTTATTCACCTCAACACCCGAGAGGATCAGGTTTCAGGCTTGTGTGAGGTTATGCAGGTCTTTATCCCTAATGTTCCTTATGTTAAGTGTATTTCCGTACATTTCACTGAGACATCTATGCTTTCTGCTCACGTTTTAATTTGCAGTTAATGCAAACTCTACCCTTCCTATTTGCTTTCCCGTTGTCTGGATAAAGTCAGCATAACGTACTTGTAGTGCAACATCGCAGTCATGCATGGTTAGTTCAAATTGTTAGGCAGCCCCAGGGCTTCCACGCTTGCTTCATTATGTGTCTATTCTGTTGGCCCATCATGGATGTATTGAGAAGAAGCTTCAACCTCCATGGGTGGCAAATGAAGCCAACACAGAAGTGGTAAAAAAAACTGCAGTTCCTTGAGCAGCCACACAAGGTTGACTCCAGAATGTAAAAATCAAAAAGAAGGAGTCCATACAACACTGGAAAAACGTGAGAAAGACTGAGAAATGTGCATGTGAATGGACAAAGACTAACTTGTAACTGAGACAAAAGGAACACACAGACTAAATATACTGGTGAGGGCGGGATAACAAGACACAGGGCAGAGCAGACAATCAGAACTCGTAGGAAACACACAAAGACAGGAAGTGAATTTAACCAGGACATGAGGAAAGAGTCTTTCAACATAAAACAGGAAGTAACCAAACTGAAACACAAAACCATGACACCAGTTTAAATTATATTTGGTTTTAAAGTTATGCATAATTAAGGACACGGCCACTTTGAGTGACAGAGAATAGCCATCACAAGCAATATTCATAACTACTTTTCATCACCTAAAAATAAGAATCTTCTTTATTTTTGTTAACTAAACTTTATCCTTTTATATCTACAGTGGGAGCAGGTCGTCTTTCATGGAGGCCGCCATGTTGAAACACTGTGTTTCTACGGTAGCCTAGAACAGACAAACTAAACGCTGATTCTAGACAGAGGCTTTCAAGTGTTCTCCTTTACACTGGGAAGGTGAGGGTGCTGAATATGGTGACACACTTGTTCTTTCTGCCAGTTTATCCCAGTGGTCACTTGCAATACTGCAACTAAAATGAATTCACTTCAATTTCATGCATTTAGGTTAAACGTGCTCACCGCGTTTGATATCATATATATATATATATATATATATATATATATTCCTGTTACTTTTCAAGCCACTTATTCAGAGGCTTTAATATATTTAAAACTTTCCCAGAGCCTCAGATTGTTTGATGTGCATGACATCATCCCAGTTGTAAGTCCATGGACTGAGCTGGTGAAACACCAATGTGCATGTGCAGGGGCCACAAGTGTAAGAAAACCCTTAAAACACACTTTGCTTATGTGATCAGTAAGCAGGCAATTTTCATTCATGTGAATGAGGTAAATGTCTTTTTTTGAGTAGTAAATTCCTACACTATAATACATCCATATTTCCCATCAAGCACAGTGCAAAAGGCAGGCCAGAGCTTTACACATGATCAGTTTATTACTCATGGGGAGTTAGCTGTTGGCTGATAGCATGTGAGCAGTTGTGTAATGTTTTCTGTGCCTCTGGAGAGTGAGAAAATAACCCTGATGATGATAATGTCCCTGATGAGTTGGATACTTTCCAACAGAAAGCCAGAGTTACAAATTGGGGTGTTTAAAAGGCATTGGCATTTATCAGCCTGGGATGGTTTAACAAATGGTGCTATGGAATTTCATTATGGAAAAAGCTTGAACCTTAAATTCTACTGGGCATTGCTCTGTGATGTCACAGTTATTTATTTTATCTATTTATTTTTTGAGAAGCAGGCCATTTTGCCAACCAGATTTTGCAAACTTGATCAGATTTGGTTATGTTTCAATGGTGTCTGTATGGCTATATAAATTGTTTTCCAATCCCAGTTGGATTCTCCATGCTGTTTCTGTGTCTGACTTCTGATTAGCTCAATCTCTTCTGTGCTGCTTGTTGCGACAATCCCTCAAAAATGGACCAGTTGAGTATTCTCCATGGAACGGAGCTGCAACACTTCTGGTGGAATCACAAGCATTGTCTACATTGGACACGATTAGTTCCTGGTGGTAACTGGTACTGTACATGTCACAGCCAATTTCCTGGTGGAATTTAGGTCTTACTCATAAGTGGCACCAAAACTCGGATAAGTCAGCTTTTGTTAGTTTGTAATTTTACCTTATGAGAAATTTAATGGAAGTGCAATATCCAGTCCTCGAGGACTGCTTGTAATAATATTGAATAATTCACATTGGTTAATTAGTGAAGAAAACTCTCAAACTCTCTCTCACAAATATGCAGTTATTCAAATTTTGCATTCATTTCAAAAAATCAATTACTACATGGCTTTTTTAGGTCCCTGGGGCAGCTGTTAACTTAATTCAACCTGATCCTCATGTCAGCTGTTATTTATTGATATTACAGAAGTATTGACCTCACTCATTAATTCATTGCAGTCTACTTTGCTGTTTTTTTTCTGTGTTAAGATACTACCACTGAAACTCAAAACTTCCTGCCAAGCTGCAGAGATATTTCACTTAAAAAGCTTTCCAGCTACTCCAAGGCATTACTGCTTTAAGTTCCTATAGTAGTGTTGTGGATGTGTCCATCATGTTGAATTCGCCATGTGAGCTACAAATGATTTCCAACCTGTCTCTATAGGGACCAGTCTTTATTCGTCATATCACCCATGAGTGCTGACTTTCTTTTTTTTTTAATACAGTAAATACAGTATGAGTGTACGGTGTCTGATGAAGCCTATTAAAGTTTTTAAGAGGCATTTAGTCCTTGATGACCTTCACTGATCTAACTCTTGTAAGAAATAATTCAAACGACCCAAACTACTGACACAAATCTAACAAACCTTGACACTCCAGGTGAAGGACGGAAAGTAATTTGCTGTGTCACTCGTATTGATCAACAACCCCATCAACCCCTGCAGAGATTTTATGGTCATTTTCTGCTATGGGGCAGGAAAACTTGAACTTATTCTCCCTTTTAATGCACAATTCACCCAGCAGCTTATCATGTGAAATCACCTAAATATCCTGCAGCTACCCATCCAAAAACCGCATGAACATTTCCTCAATCTCTGAAGGACCTGGGGCGTTGTTTGTATTCTCATCACACGTTGTTGAACCGTGTCTCTGTTGCAGGTGGAAAGTGGCACTGCTGTCTCCATTCACTGTTATTTGGTATTCTAGTGGTCACGCAGACCTAGAACTCATCCGCAACTTCTTGTCTTTGGCGGCAGAGAAGGAGGTTTTAATGCCAGGGGATGGAACAGGCAATGACAGAATCTCCCCAATGACTCTTTATGGAGTCTTCCTGAAAAACAAAGTCAATAAGACTTGGAATGCCGAGCCACAGATATTGATTATATGTCTCTGACTATGAGACGAGGGGCGGGGGAGGAAAGTAGCGAGGGGAGCAAGAGCGAAGCACGGTCAGGGATATGAAGAGAAAGAGAGAAAGGGGAGAACAGACAAGGATGGAGGCAGGGAGGGTGTTTTGATGCTCTTGAAATTCACAGACATCACAAAAGATGCAGGTGCTCGAGGGGGAAGCACGCTGCTACTCTCAGTTATGATGGTGGGAGAAGCAGAAAGGAGGTGGACTGCTGGTACAAGCCAGAGCAATGAAGAGAAAGTGCAAAACACTGCATTCTAAAAATATGCATCTGTGCATAATGGCATCACAGCCTTTGGTTTAGATTAGTGAAATGATTAAACCCAAACAAAGTTAATTCTCAGTTATTGCAAAGAGGAAGTGAGTAGCATAAGTAGTTCTAGCCACTGTAGCTGAACAGATAAAGCAACATGCACAGGAATGCTGAAGAGTCTTAGGGTGCAGTTCAATAAATGGCCCCTGGCTGCTAGCTAAAGCACCTGCACTAAACACCACTAAATCCTACACACACACACTACACACTGGACATTTAATAGGAAAGATTGTGATTATATTAACACGTCAACAAACAACATGATTGTTGAGACGCAAAGAGTGGTCTATGGGTGTATATCTTGTCCTACCAATTGTCAGAATTCTAGCAATGCAATGCCTGGATCCCACCAGGCATGGCTCTGTTACGTTGTGGCTGCAGTTTTGCCCACCAGACTTTGTTAACTTCATTTTTCCTTGGTTTTCTACCACAAGTAAATAGGCTACAGAGTTAAATTGTTTCTCTTTTGGGTGTTTTTACAATCTGAAGTTTGCACAGGGTGTTTCATTTTGCTGACTTCCGGCCATCTCGATCCGCTTTGTGCTCCTGTGATCCCACCAGTGCCACAGTGAGTTTCAGAAGCATCCCAGAAGCAGCTCTCCACTCTGCTTTGTAAAGAATACACAGCTGTTCTATTTTTGACAGACACCTCGACCAGCTGTGTCAAGAAGACAACATTGTCTTGAGTGGCCACAATCAGCTCCAGTGGCCGTGGTGCCTGTTGGGATCCAGGAGTAATGCTACCGTGCATATGCTACTAAGACAACAGTTCTCAGAGACAACAGTACTTATTCTCAATGACGAGTGAGCAATAGTGACTTCCTGGTGACGGTACGCTTTTTAGGACCAGCACTCTTGTCAACTTTGATGTCATGAAAGAGCAGTTTAGATCAGCAAAGAAGACATCAGTGCTAAACTGCTATTTTCACTGAAAATCAGCCCTGAGGAGAAAATAAAGTGCAGATTCTAAAACACGGAATACATTTACTGTAGAATTAACCTCTTAAGCCCCAGCATCATTTTTAGGGTCAGGGTTAGGGGTTAGTCCCCCCGTTTGGGGGACCCTGGAAAAATTGAGGATCAGGTACATATTCCTCACTTCAGAAGAAAAGAAAATTCAAATTTACAAACCAAGACAACTCAGTAGCTAATATTTTCACCTTGTTTGATTACTGACTTTGGTGCATAGTCAGCAGCACGCAGGCGTTTACCCCAATTATTCCTCTTTATTTCCTATTTCCTCTTACTAGAAGCATTTTTTGAGCTGTGCTCACTACAAAAGGACCATTTTTTACTGGGAAATATGGTGATCAGCAACTTCTTGCTGTCAGAAGAGAAGCAACTTTAGGATGTAAAAAATAAAATGAAATCAGACTGAAAATCAGTTTAAAGCAATCTCCTTTTTTCAGAAACCAGGGGATTTTTCCAATGAGCACTGGTAAAAGCAGCAAACAGAATAAACACAACACCTTCATTTGTTTGTTTCTTACTGCTTCTGCTACTGCTACTACAGTTACAGGAGCACAGATTTTTTTTGACTGCTGCACCAGAAAGAAATGGAAGAGTCGGTGTGAGAATTAATCCTCACATGTCACCTTACTTACTTTATTGTCACATACATGTCTTCTCATTCATGGGGGCTCTGTGAGGCCGGGAAGTAGGTAATTTAGTTTTGACACTGTAAAATTGTCATCCTTTAAGATGACAAAATTAGTGAATGTCCAATTACCTGCAACACACGCTGCAAAATGACTGAATAGTAGCTATAAAGCAGACATTGGATGAAGAAAGTGGGCTTAAATGACATCCATATTTTACCTGAAATGCTGAAAACTCTGCCACCATCCCAGTGAGATGGAGCCTCACTAAACAGCTTTTAATCTAAATCCAGGTGACCAGCTGAACCCATTGTCCCTCCACTGTGACAATATCACACAGTCAGAGTGGCTGCTTATAGGAGGTCAAGCTCTGATATCATAATTCAGAGAAAATGATAGGATAGTCTGTGATGTGCAAGACCCCACATCGCACCAATCCACCGGGAGTCATAGGAGGCTCTGATTAAATAGCAGACTTCCTCTTCATCCCTCGAGATCTGAGAGGGAAAAAAAAAAAAAGCTTCCACTGCCCCGTGACATGTGAAATAAGAGCCAGGTGAGATATAAAAGGTGAGCTTATGTGAAAAGAGACAACTGAGGGGGAAAGGGGGGGTGGTATGGGAGCAGGATGAAGCCTGCAGATTCACACGATTAATTTGTCGCTCTCAGTGGCAAATCGCCAAGTTCACGTGCCTCAGCCTGACTTAATGAGTGTGAAGCATCTCAAAGGCAAACCAAAGTGTTCAGATGGAAGAAGAATAGTGGATGTCGGATTTACATAAAAACAATATTTGTGTGTGTGTGTGTGTTGTGGCGCTTTGAGTACCTGTTCTTGTTATATTGCAGGTTCGGATATTTGACTCATTTTGATACAAAAGTATGAAACATTATGGAGTGAAATATGCATCAATTTAGCATTTAGCGCTGCAAATAGCAAATTTTCAAATGTCATGGGCAACATGCAAATTTGATCTCAAGCAGAACAGACCATTTAAAAACACTCACACAGACACTGACACAGGCACAGGTTGGAGTGCTTTTACATACTCAGCATATATCTTTACAAATTCATTCTTGACCTTTGAAAAAGCAGATGATAATGCCAACAATGGCAATTCACCCCGATGTGTATTTAACAGAGCTGGAACTTTTGATAATACCATTCACATGATCTTAAGCATACTTGAGGTAAGATAGGTTGATAACTGTGGCACTATATGAAATTGCTTTTCCAGGTCAAGGAAGAACTTTGAAATGCAACATAGATGATAAGCCTTTGAACTGCTTCAAAAACTGGAAAATCTACAATTCCATAACAACTGATGATGAAAATCATGCAATAGGATTAGAAATCTCCGTACTTCAACTGGATATACAACATTTTGAGACCCTGATCACCCACTGACGAGGAGTTCTAAACATGTCCAAAATGAACTGCGACAGAGATGAGGGTTAATAGTGCCTATCTTGAGGCCCTTACCATGTCCATTTATATTGTAATTTAGTGGCACACAAATGTTCATTTAAATAAACTACTTGACCATGGTATTAAGTTTAAATTTACATTCCCTGGTTGGTGTGCTGCATTTGGCGTTGGGTGACGAGGACGTGATGATCCTGTCAGCCTGCTTCAAAATATGTTGCTGCAAGTAAACCTGAGGTAACCCGCTTGCATAATTTCTTGACGTCAAGTCGGCAAGTATAAATATGCTAAGTCCAATTTGACTTGGCTTTCCTGGTTAATGTTGTGAAATGGTCGTACTCATCACAAAAACTATTTGATTCTGTTGAGAAAGAGATAATAAGTTATGTTACATATCTCTCGTGACTTAAGTATGTTGCATAACTGAACTCACGTATGTCACTTGAAAGAAGTTCACGTTGATTTTTGGATTCACACAGAACATGAACAGCATTTTCCTGGGTGAACGTCTTGCGTTTGTTTGACCCCTCTTCTCCTTATGAGGACTTTCTTACATGTCTAGAGGGATGCCTACAGCATCATATTTTAAAAATATGAAATTATACAACATTATTCAAATCTTTTTTTTTTAAATCAAAAATAATTGTATTACCCTACAGTTCCAAGGTCTATCTCATGTCTTTAAAGTTTTATGGTTGCAAACCTAATTTATAATGAATATAGTCAGTAATATATAATATGACATGGCTCAGGCCTTTAAGGATGTGACTGGAAAAAAACAAACAAACAAACATTTTCTGTTATTTATTTATAGATTGATTAAACTGCTATTTGACCTCCAGTCAAATGTGGAGCATGCAGTGAAACTGTCCAGCTCACACCACAGGATCATTTCTACGTTTGCACTGGTAAGCATTTTCTTGTTGACATTCATTGAAAACCTTCACTCTTTGCTGTCCTTGCATCTCCGCTCCTGCGAGACCTGACCTTTCCGTAACAAGTTAAGTAATACACCTAGGAGTTTCGATATATGGAAAAAGCAATAACCACCCACCCCACCCCCACACACAGCACCATTACTAGTCTTGGCTTAGAAAAGGACTTTAGTGTGCAGTTCAATTTATTCTTATTTCATAAAGAGCACTGGTGGTGGAGAGCCTTGCTTTATCTGGGTGTTCGGTGCTGTGGGGACATAAGCCAGAGAAGCCAGAGAAGCCAGGGCACTTGGGAGGGAAAGTTTCTCGCCGATTTTGTGCAATGCATCATATAGTCATATTATATAAATCCCTTTGTTATGAAAAAATCTCCATTTATTATTGTTGCTGTCAGTGGTGGAACTAGACTTTTATTTATTGGCCATAGGGTGTGCAAAGCTTTATCAGGGTGTCCATATTAGGCCTAATAAAGGAAAACACTGTGATACTTTAACCTGGTACCTAAAGAATATGCCTTCTTGAACATAACCCAGATGCGTGTGTGTATGTGTGTGTGCCTCTTACTTTCACACACTCTCACACATACACACCTACACACACACACACAGTGTTTGCCTTAATATATCATGTCAGAACAGCTGCTGTTAAATAGGTTCATAAATAGGTAAGTAATTATTGGCCTACCACTCGGTCCTTTTGGTGCACAGTATGTGGTGCTTGATGTGGATGTGGGGCGGTTCGGTGGCATCTCCCCCTAGCAGCTCTGGCTTGCTGTCTTACTCCTCAGATGCAGAAGTTTCTGTGTCACTCTCATTACTTAATGAAACCAAAGTCATCACACACAAAATCATCTATTGCTACGAGCTGAATCAACATTCAAAATGAGGCTTAATCTGTCAAAATCACCTATTGTTACAGTGTGACAATGGCTACATTTTATAATTTACTGCCTCTGTATGCTCTGACCTGGTGGTGGTAGACTGGGTCTTTGTGTCTGATCACACTGACTTGCCTGGCTAGTTCCAGGTTGGGAGTTGCCAGGGCTGCTGATAGCTGGGCTGGGGCATGATCTGTGCCTGATTTGTGCTTCTTTACAAAAAAGCCAAATGTATCTCCCTCTCTCTTCATTGTTATCTGTCCCTCTACAAAATAACACATCCTTGTTACACCTAAAGATTGTGATAGGCCAAATCTTGAGCTATTTGTCTCCATTCTTATGCTGTAGTTTCAAATCAGCTACCTTCTGTACCAAGTTCATATAACATTAAACTAGATCATCTAGGCTAGTCAGAGCCAAAGTAACTTGGCTATAATTTAGACCTTCACAATAGCAAACAAGCTACGTGGACATTGAGGCCATTTCTGGGCATTCATTACAGTTTATTTTGAGCTCTTGTATGAAATTCTTGTGAACTGAATGATAAATGATTTAAAGTCCAATCTTGAGCTAGTGCTACATAGCTTCAGGCTAATGTCAGAATATAGCCTTTGATAACGTTAGCCTGCTCACACAGTTGAACTACTGGGGACAAAATCTCTTAATTGAACTGTCAAATTGTCAATAGTTTAAAACAACGACTCATCAGGAGACCACTTTAAAACTCACTTCAGAATGATGTATTCACTGAGAGTGGGTCCTCTCCATCCATGCTGGTCACTTGAAAGACGTTTATACTGTCTTCTTTGTCGGAGCTGTCAATCAACTTGGATGGCACCAGGGGTGTCCAATCAGTTTCCAGAGGGGGCCAGTGCTACCCCGGCCACCCCTATAGCTCCGCCCCTGTGCCGGTCAAGAATCCCATTCATGCAAATTACATTCACAGTTTACAACAATGGTGGCAGATATTCATCTCTGGTTCTTTAATCACTTTTGAAAATCCCTTGATTTCAGTCATTTTGGCCACATATGATATTGTGATGAGACCGTGGCTTCTAAAGGTCCCAGGCAAGCATGATGAGGAAAAATGTAATGATTTTGTTCTAACACAACCCTTTTTGTATGATTATCTTTCATACTAGTACGACAGAGATTAGCATTAGATAGTATATTCCTGTAACCTTAGAAGAGAAAGGCATCGAGGGTGAGAACTAAATAATGCGCCAAGGTTTGTCTAACCATGAGGCTTTTACTTATTCAGTACACATATTTCAAGCTCAGAAAAACACATACAGAAACACTGCAATGTTTGTTTTGAAGTTAAATGGGACACCCTGTTAGCTTACCTGGTAGAGCATGCACCCCATATACAAAGGCTGCGTCCTTGCTGCTAGTGGCCTTGAGTCGATACCAATTTGTGGCCCTTTGCTACATGTCATCTCTTTATCCTCCCACTGTCCTGTCACTCCACAGCTGCTACTATCTAAAAAAAGACAATAAAAAACCCCAAAATCTTAATAATTAATCCCTATGTGATGTTTTTTTTATTCAGTAGAATAAAATTATGTTGTTATTAATTCAATACAAATGGATTCAGCTTCTTTATTCCCCATGTAATACTTGTATTAGGGCACAGGGTACTACAAAAACCAGAATCATGTCCATTGTTTTCTAAGCCAATTTTCAACGCTGTATTTATTTCTAATAGATTTCCCATGGGCCCTCCCCTGACTGGTTTTTGGTCCCATCCGTGCCACCTAATTTAAAAAATCCTAGAATAACCCCTGATAATATGCTAACTCTTAGCCTTTGAAGTAACTCTGGGTTACTGCTGTACTGTAAGTAGTAAACGGTTTAATCCATTCCTTACACTCTGCTATAGTGTTTTTAGTTTTGGAAAGCTTAGAAGCATGGCAGACCTGCCTGACAATCACTGTTTGGGTGAGGATTTAGCTTTCCACTTCCTGTCAGACATGATCTCAATAAACCTTAGAGGCACTACAAAAAGATTAATATGAAAAGAAAAATACAGGATTGTTTATTCTTTCACATATTCCACCATCCCCATAGTGATGTTTACTTACAGATTAATTTCGTAAACACACAGAGATGGACTAAGCCAGTGATACCTCATTGACTTTTAAATTCGTTGCTCATTAGTGCTTCTTATTTGCCATTTTGCGATCACTCCAACTGCTTTATTGAAGAATCGATTGTTTTCTCCACCAACCCCAAATATATGCTAATTTCTCATTGATTTTCTTAAACACGCCTCAGATGAATGTCTGGATTGACCTTTTGATAAATGACTTAGCTGGCAGAGCTAAGTAGCATCATTTTGAATATAGATTTAAACTGATCCTACCAGGCCCTTTGTCATTTTTTGGGATATCTGTAAATAGCACACACTCTCTGTAGCAATTATTTAGTTTCTTGGGTTCCCTACAGTGTGCCAAAATAATACTTTTTTTTTTTTTTTTTTAGTTTTTTGCCCCAGTTCTGTCAGGAAATGCTTTTATTTGAGAGCATAATATCCTGTACAAGATTTTAAAATCAGAATGTGACCTGCTCCTTCCAGTTTGGAGAAAAGGCTCACGTATCTGAAATAGCCCACTATTTTATGCATCACTGAAAACTGTTGGATGGGAAAAGTTCCTTTATAGAGCTTTGTAGAACATAAAGACAGTGGAAGTACATTCTCAACACCAAGCTATACCCTGTAGCATGCTGTGGGATAACACTTCACAATAAAGGCACTCGATGTCTCACGGGTCCCCTGTGGTTTCAGCCCTACTCAGTTTTCCCAGCATGCACCATTAATGTTCAATTGCTGGGGACCAGTGTCTGCTGCTTCAAGAGGAATGCAAAATAAAGACAGTAATACAATGCAACAATGTAATGTTGGCCATTAGTTCTGTCCATCAATAAATTCAAACAAAACTTTGTCAGAAAAGACAGACAAAAAAGAAAAAAAAAAAGTCCAGAGTTCAAGTTTGTGGAGCAGACTGGAGAATATATTGTTTTGCTTTCTCGTGTACTTGTTACACATTTTCAAACTTTGTTTAAGCACACTGCAAATATTAAATATTTTACATCTGAAAATTGTTACAAATACAAAAGTTTCTGATATACCCTCGCTATGGTTTGATTTAGTTTCAACACAAAACCAATGTTGGCTTTTGGTAGAAAAAGAAGAACGCACGCAGCTTCATCCTGTAACAAAGTGACATTTACCTTTTAAGTGTCTCTACACTTGAAAGGTAAATGTCAGCATGTCAACAGGTAATTCTTCCAATCGCTAAACCCAAACCTTATTATGACGTGCTTTGACGCACTAAATCGTGAGACTCTCCAATGTCCTGAGATTTTGACAAGAGAGAGAATTATGGGATTTACTTCTCATTCAGGGAATATTGATTGGCTGCGGCTGAGTTTAATGACACTGTGTTCAGAGTTCTATTGTTGCTGTTAGCTTGCTAGCTATATATATATATATATATATATATATATATATATATATATATAAGTTGTATCCTGTTCCACTGATTTATCCTTAGTGTTTGTCAGCAAATTCCACAATCCAGAGGGATTTCAGACATGGCCTGAGGGCATGCTTGCAGGACACAGGAAGTACACGCCGCTTTAGTCTGGCCTGAGCTGCATATCTGCCTCCCTCCACACTCGCTAACCTCTGCTACTGTCCCAGGGGATACACCTAACTGGGACTGGTAGATTGAAACTGGATATAGACTGGCCAGGCATTTACAGGAGTTATTGTTTCCAAAAGTTATGTTTGTAGATCTTGCAGGAGACATTTCTGGCTGCTGGAAAATTGCCCCCACGAGTGTTCTTGAAAACCGCAACATTTTGTATGCTGCATGCTCGCTTTTTGGATTGATTATTCGTGTACACTGCAGTGATATGCTCATGACTACATGCTCCAAGACTTCTCTAATGCTACCTCTGAACTGATGAGAGAAAAAACATGAGGGGAGTTTTCTCGTGTGTGTTTCTAAAAGCACATGCCATTCCATGTAACCAATTCATCCAGTAAAGTTGACATGTAGAATGTGAAGTACAATGTGTCTCGACATAAGGAAAAATCAGAGCACTAATTGCCCACTGTATAATACTGTATAGTTAACCTGCTTGCTCCCAGTTAATGATGCGAAGAACAGCACTAAACATCAGCCATATGGGGTTGTGGAGTGTGTGTGCGTGTGTGTGTGTGTGTGTGTGTGTGTGTGTGTTAATATCCTTATGTCTTTATTTCTTCACCACATAGAGATAAACTGTGATATTGCACCTTGTAAGATTTTTCATTAGTGACCATATCTCTGGATTACAGAAATGGTTCATTAGTTATTGTTTGGGTGTGTCTCATTATCTCTTAGCACTGTTTGCCATGTTTGGGAAATATAGATGCATTACTTAGACACTAACTCTAGAACTTATCTAAATATGTCTAATGCTTGAGATAGGCCAACAATGCAATGTTCTACAATGCTCTCTGCATACGGAGAAAGAGAAATCCTAGAATAAATCCTACAAAAAAATAGTGAATTTCAGATAAAGAAAGACGACTTTTCGAATGTAGAAACATATACTTATATACCCGTATTGTATTTCAGAAATGTACGGCATGTTTTTTGTTTCATAACTAGATATCCGTATTGGGAGTGAGTTGCTGCCCTGGGGGAAGGAGTTTAAGTATCTCACGGTCTTGTTCAAGAGTGACAAGAAAATATAGCTTGAGATGGACTGGCCGATTGGTGCAGCATCAGCAGTAATGTGGACATTGTACCGGACTGTTGTGGGGAAGAGGGAGCTGAGCCAGAAGGCACAGCTCTTGATTTTCCAGTAATTCTACATTCTCCATTCATCACCCATGGTCATGAGATTTAGGTAGTGACCCAAAGACTGTAAGAGAACGTAAACACAAGCAGCTGAAATGAATCTCCTCTGTAGGGTGGCTGTGCACGGACATCCGAGGGGAGCTCGGAGTAGAGCCGCTGCTCCTTGGCGTCAGAAAGAGCCAGCTGAGGTGGTTTGGGCATCTGATTAGTATGCCTCCTGGGCACCTTCCTTTGGAGGTGTTCCGGGCACGTCCAACTGGCAGGAGACCCTGGGGCAGACCCAGAACTCACTGAAGGGATTATATAATTTATCTGGCCTGGGAACACCTCGGGATCCCCGAGGAGGAGCTGGAATGGCTTGCTGGTGAGAGGGACGTCTGGAACGCCCTGCTAAAGCTGCTGCCACCACGACCCAACCTTGGGTAAGCAGAAGTAAATGAATGGATGGAACTAGAGTTATGTACTGCCTCATTTACATATATATGATGACACATAAGCATATGTTAACTCATCGAAATTGATATTTTTTAGTTACCAGGAGAACAAGGGGAAAAAAGCTACTTGATTTAATGTTGCATTAGCACTTTAGTTGACTGTGTCATAGAGTGCATTTCAGTACATTTCTCTGTAAAATAATTTCAGTGGTAAATACAGGTCAAATATGTGCGGTATGAAGAATTACTACATTTTGGCATTACTGTAGTTTAGATCAATAAAGTCAGATCTATCAACTAAATTTCATACAGGAGATGAAAATGTCATGGAGAATATAAAAGAAGCTCATTTTCCTCTTTGGGAAATAGGCGACAATACCAGAATATATCTGAGTCATCACTGGTCTTGTAGGTAACGGCAAACAAAATAGATATAACCAGAGGATGACTGCTCACCTGGCATATAGGCCTGAAGAAATAGCATTTCAGTTAATACAATTTCTGGATGCAGCTTCTTTCCTGGACCATTTACAACTTGAAAGTGTGCCATAAAATATTCATAATGCTTGTTGTTGAGAAACAAAATCTCTCTTCTCAATTACAGAGGCAATTTTTATGCATGAGATTTGCAAACAAGTTTAACACATATACCTGCTACAGTTGGATGCAATGATTTGGTCCAATTCATCATCCCAACCAACTGGATGACATGAAGGCGGATCCAGTCGTGTTGGGGACCGGAGCCTCTGAGAGAAATGGTTCAAGGTTACACACACTTCCTTTGCTCTATTTACTGAGTGACATTTACACAATGTTTTACAAAGGGGTGAGCTGAGGTGAACTGCTGAGATGCATCATGCCGCGCTTTAGATGTCATACCGAGCTACATTATACTGTGCTCACTGTTTGAAGTACAGCTCAGACGTGAATCAATACATAACATTACTTACTTCCTTTCAAATAAAACCTTGGACAATATTTATTTTTCAAGTTTTTAACTTGCAGTTCAGCGGACATGTCTTAGTGTTAGCTGACAAGGCTACATCTGGCCAATATTTATTGAAAATGACTGTAATCTAATCTGTTACCAATATGGTAAATATTCAATATTAGATACAGTAACATTATTTTCTTTGCACATTTCATCAGTGGTGGAAGAATTAAGGTCCTTCAATACATACATATGATTTTTTGTTTGGCAAGTAACATGAAAGAGACTACAGAATGTTATATTATCTTATATATAGGGTTATCATTTATGCATTAAGAGATTTTAATATTGTAGGTGGTCAACATGAAGTGAATTTTTAAAAGGTACAGAAAACATTTTCCTCTGTCAGCATCTTACAAAGAGCAGAGCAGTGGGGGACCGTGAACATGTTGTCTGCCAGAGTTAGAACCATGTCAGGTATTTAGCATAACATAAATGTTCTGTCTGTGCTGTTTTGCCATCTATATATTTACACAAGTTGGAATAATTTTGTTTTTAGACACATTCATCTTTTTATTCCTATTTATACACGTCAGGTTAATTGTGGTTTAATTTTCACTGTGATATGTTTGGAAGAGACAATAAAGATTTGAGAAAATACACTTTATCTATAAAGGATAAATCGTATTGTCACAATCATTTCAAGACAAGAGGTAAAAAGATTTCATTTGAACTTTATGAGCAACAGTGCATATAAATATATATATTAAATTTTTTTTGTTTTGCATTTCTTTTCAAGCTTTTAGTAGTTTAGTAGTAGTTTCCAAAGTTGAAAACTCCCTGCAGGGAAAGTTTAGCTCAGGCGTAATGGAGGTGCATCTATCAGTCATGAGTATGAATCTTCCCCCGATTCTAAAGACTCACACAAGTTTGAGATTTGACATAAATAAAAAAGAGACAAAAAAGAAAGAGTGAAGTCTTTGTAGCACAAAAGCAACCCTTATTGCTAAAACTGTGGATCATAAAAAACAAACGAAAACACACAAACAAAGAATTTACATTATACATTACATTATATTTACAAATGATAAAAATTGGGGTAGCATTTAAAAAAAATCACCATAAAAAGGAGTTAAAAAAGCGGGAAACACTGCAGCAGTGAGGTGACATAAAATGACAGCAGAGAGAAAGTCAGATGAATTTAAATGAGATAATTTGCTTCAAAGGCAGGACTCAGACCGGAGCCACTGTGATTACATGAGCCGCCCCTTAAGCTTCTCAGTGTTATACACCATATTTCTATAATATTATTACACGCTGGGAAAGTAAACTGCAGTGGGTTTATCACAGTTTATTTGCTGCCTGCTGCGGCTGGAAATTTTTAATATGAAACAAACAAAAAAATTCATTAGTGTAGCTTTAAGTTGAAGAGAATATCATCATGATTTCTAACCCTATAGCCATAATACAAACATTTTAATCTGATTCAGCTAATCAGATGTAACGCAGAGGGGCTCTGCTCAGCAGCTTCAGCCAGTGGGATACCAGTTTTGTTTGAGAGGAACAGTGAGAGGTGTTTGTTTAAGAAGCTGTTTTTTAATGCAAATACACGAAATTATGTTGGTTTTTTTTGTGCCGGAGGCTTGATGTGGACAGAAAAGGAACAGTAGGGGCCACTCTGAATGGCAAGAATTCAATTTTGAATTTTATTTCATCCTCCCCCTGGGTAAGCTCAGTAAACACAAATATTTGAACGCTTTCCTTTTGTCAAATTGTTATGATCAGCTGTCAAGCGAATGATAAATTAGGCGAGTGTTTATGGTTTGCGTTGGCAGGTGGACAACTGCAATCCAGAAAAGATAAAGAAGTTCAAAACTTTGTACTCAAACAGACTTAAATCTATTGAAATGTGTGTCTGCTGATAAGACCATTTGACGAGGAGATTTATATTCTAGCTTTGTGCTAGCTAGTATTGACATGCACGCTGGATGGAAATATCGACAGCAGACAGAGGTGATTTCAGTGCCAATCTCCCATCACATATAAGGTGAACATATAGGGTCAAAAATATAGCAGTAGTCCTTGAGCTTGGACATACAGTACTTGAAGTAAAAGAGATGAGAAGTTGGCAGTGGTGTAAGAAAAATCAATTGGGGTGGAGAGGTGTTGTTGCAACACGAGGCACACAATTATTGGATATTTCAAAACTCCCTGCAGGGAAAGTTTAGCTCAGGCGTAATGGAGGTGCATCTATCAGTCATGAGTATGAATCTTTCCCCCCGATTCTAAAAACTCACACTAGTTTGAGATTTGACATGAAGAAAAAAGAGACAAAAAAGAAAGAGGGAAATCTTTGTAGCACAAAAGCAACTCTGAGCAGGATCTGTACAAAAGCCTCTGAAAAACGAATCAAATAATGATAAAACTGTAGGTAACAAAGAACCAGACAGTTACATAACTAGTAACTGCCAGTTATTTTCCTTGAAATGGTTTTAATATCAAGTGAGTAATGCTTGAGTTATATAATGGTTAACATTTTGAGCTACGTGAGCATTTACATTTTATGTCTTTTATACTTATTACAGTTATTTTACATCTATAGATGTCTATAGACTGAATACCAAACAGGAAATCACATTGTAATTATGTACAATGAGCCTCACCTTAAACCAGCTGCATCATAAAAATGCTGCTAAATTCATAGGTAACAGTATGTAGTATAACACCGGTATTGTGTCACATGTGGCTATGATGAAAGAGATGCACACAGACAAGCGTATTAACAAATTGTTTACCTGAAAAAAAAAAAAAAAAACTTTAATAGTGGCATGTGTAATCCGTTAGGTCAGCAGTGTAGGTGTGTGCATGAGGAATGAAGTGTGTGAGTACTGTGAGTGCTGGGGAGATTTCTGTGGTCAGTTCAGTCAGTGGATTGAAAGCGCACAAGTCCAAAGTGTCTTATTCTGAAAGGTTTGTTGAAGATTGAACATGACATGATGTCATTTTGATCCCTAAGAAGTAGTCCTCTCTTCCTCGTCTGTGCCACAAATACTCCATGAGTATAAATGGTCATTAGTTGCAAACAAGGGAATGTGTTTAACCTTAGTGGCCCGACATTGTTATCAGTCTCTGTAGAGGTTTTTTCATTATTTGCCTATATGTTGTGTCTAGGGAGTGAGTCCACCCTATTCTCTGACCTCGGTCAGTATCATATTAGTGATCGGGATGATAGAGAACATAGAGAAGTCAGTGTCACCATAACATCTTATGATTTAACACTGTCCCTACAGAAGACATATGTTTGACCCTGTGTAACCTCCATATGTGGCATGGAACAAACATGTGATATTAGCACATCATCATCACTGTATTAACTTAACATTGCTAACGTTAGCAAGCAGTCACCTGTTGATGCATCCAAAAGACATGGAGCAAAATTATACAACAAGTAGGTCCGACTGAGCAATCTGATCTGGTCAACTAGACATTTAGAATGTGTTCAAATCAGCACACCTGACTAATCACTAAAAATATTACTCTAAAACCTCTCCTACCTCTAAAATATAACATGCAAACAAATATGGAAAAAGTCCAGTGGAAGTCAACTTTAATGAAGTAATACATCTGAATTTACAATTTCAGCTTTGTTTAATGAATATTCTGTGTGTTATGGAGCTGTTAGACCGCCTCGTTAATACAGGTGTGTACCTTGTTAATCTTTTGTGTCGGAGATCAAACAGTTCAGTGAGCGCAGAGAAAATATTTTTTAAAGATTACAGATGGACTAATATGGACTGAGGAGGAATATTTGGTTAGATAAAAACACATTGATTTTGATTACATCGATCTTTGTTCAGTACATTTTGACTTTTGGACTTTACAATGCAGTGGAGTTTCTGGAAATGTTTGGAGGCCAATCTGTCCATGGAAAAATCACTTTGTCAGTAGATATCTTAGCCACTGCAAGACTGAACTAGCAAAGCAGTTTAGTCTCTATATGTGCACTATTTATTCAGTTTGGGAAACTCCATGATCTCCATACGTTTTGATTGGACTAGAAATCATCTCCGTTGCTAGGTCGTTACTAAGGTGGGGTAATGAACTGGGCTCCATTACATATAGGAGTCTACTGCTGTGACTGATTGTTTTCCAGGTATTAGTCAGACCTCTTAATTAACATTCAGTTGGAGTCATGTATCTGAACACCTGATCAATCTAAGTCGAATATCGACTTGCCTTAAGCTCTGTTTTTGTCTTCACTAATTCCTGAACTTTGTCTACTTGCTGTCTGGTGCTTAGTTTATCAGAGCTTTTATTTTTTTTCACTGAAGACAGCTGTACAGTAAAGTTGTAGGCAGTAAGCGAGACCAATGGGCTAAAAGATAGTCTATTGATCCATTGTTCATGTAAAACAAAGTGACGAGTGCAGCTTTAACTGAAGTTTTGAATACTTTACTTGCAGCCGTATTAGTGTGGTATTACTACTTTACTAAAGTGGATGACTAAGTCTTCCACACCAGTGATTCTTACATTACATTCCTATAATGAAAACACTGCCATATTATTTATTCATAATTCCAGACATGAATGCATCAGGACTGGAATTACATTATTGTTTAAAAATGTGTGACACCCTTATGAAGAAATACCATAAATGACAGTTAATGTAATAATGTGGTGATGTGATTGCATTTTCTAGTCATCCAGAGGAGCATTTTATTGCATTCTGACAGATTATTACACTATCCAGCAGGTATCACTTAATTGCTTGTTACAGGGAGAGAGAAAGAGTGACAGCGGATGAGATACTTATTAAGACTGAGTGAGTGGATTCCACTTCTGAGACAAGACAAAAGAAACTCTGGCAGGCTCAAATTTCATTCTCCAATCTTGCTGGATAACTTTTCTCCAGCCAGACAACTTTGTCTCAGAAATAAACAAACCCCGCACCCAGCCAGCCTTTCCCGCAGACATTATTAATAATGAGGTTATTAATATAGGATTCTGGGAATAAAGAATCTCCATGAAAATGGTGATGAGGCTGCAGAAGCAGATGATAGATAAGGTTTGCTTTCAGAGAGCTTTCTGTAATGGACACCCACTTTTATTGGGAATATGAGAGTCCCCAAATGCAAACTTTTTTTGTCATGACCTCCAATATAGTCTTCTCTCCCTTTATAAAACGACAAAAAACACTGCTGCAGGCCATGCTCGGGCATAAAAGATGATGGATAGAAGCACCGTGGGGCTGCTAGTTTGCAAATGCCGCATAAAGGAACTGCAGAAAATGTACTTTACAAAACCTAAAAGGGGTCATTGCCCTGTAAAACAAAACTTTGTTATATTTTCTGGAATAAAACACTGACAATGAAGGTCAGAGATAAGAGTGGAGTAAGATAATTGGTATGGATGTCGCCAGTAGGCTGCACTGTCAAATGATACAATGCTAGTCAACAAATCTACTGTTCTTTTTTTCTGTACACATCAAACAAGAACAAGAAGGATTTATTTTAATTTGTCAAAGCAGACGGGCTATCAAACTGGTAATTCTGCTCGAGTGATTGCACTGAATCTGAATGTGTTGGCACACGTACAAGAGTCCTGTCAAATCAGTTGCCTCGTGCCAAATAAAAAGACTCAGGGCATGTTTTCTTTTCGACACTTCTCTTTAACTTCACTGAAAACATGGAAATCCTTGCCATTTTCAGTCGAGTGTTAACACAACAACTGTTACATGAATTGGCATAGAATGTACAGATATTTAGAATGGCCAGAGGATTGGAACCATGAGGATGAGAGTTTTGTTTTTAGTGAAGTATCTTAACAACTGTGATGTTTGCATGTTGATGGACATAGTGGACATAATCAAAGTAGTACTGTGCTTACGTAATCCCCGTAGAGTGGCTACAATGTAGACCAGTCATATCAAACATACATTGCTGGTCAGAACCAGCCTACCAAAGGGTTTCATTTTTCCCATTGGATTGCAAAGTGTGAAAGAAAGAAGTAAACCACTCCATAATAGTTCCAATATACATTTGACTAGCTGAGACATCGCAGGCTGTTTATCAAGTGTTTTGTCTTCAGAACATTGTATTTCTTTGCACTAAACAAAGGGGAGGTGCTGTTATTATAGCTAATTATTATAGCTAATTATTATTTAATCATTTCACTGCTGTGACAGCCCATATTACTAATATTACTAATATCACATATTACTGTTTTTTTTTTTCTTTTTACAATGTTGTGCTTGTCTGGGAGTCTGGGAAATGATGTGCAAAAAAAAAAAAAAAGTTCTCTGCTGCTGAAACTGAATGTTGCTTGAAGAGGATAGACATTTTGGAACTGTAGGTGTGCATTCATTGCACAACAGGACTCCTCTGTGTGATGAGATACTGGTGAAACAACAAGATCAGCGACTCATTGAGTTCTGAAAAGTTAGTGGGTGGATTTTGGTGCTACATTTAAACTCCTTTGACTCAACTGTTTGTCAACCGATACGAAATGCTAACCTTACACCCTACTTGGGCCAGGTTGGTTCATAGGAATGAATCAATATCTGCTGCTGCTGTAGGCTAAAGAGATTATTCACTGAGGATTTTTAGGCCCTTTTTATATGCCAGTCACCTCACTGACTAAAGGACTACATTCGTGTATGCACTAGAGAGGCACTGCTGAAAGTTGTTCTCATGTAATATGTAAGGCGTTCCTCTGTTCCATTTTAGAGGTGCAAAAATCTGGGAGGAGGGAATGGAAATTTACCGCACATGATCACAGACTGATCACTGCGGCAGGCTAAAGTGGATGTGAAATGTAAAGGTGTAAAATCTGCTGCATTGTTTTACCAGACGCACACACACAGAGGGAGGGAGACACATGTCAGATGGAAACAGTGAGTGAGACAGACAGAGGAAGAGCCAGAGAGAGAGTGAGTGATCATGAAGTTATAGGCTTCTTCAGTGGAGCTCCCCACATGGCACCACAACACAAGACAAGACAGCAGCAATGCAGCAATGCAGCAACCTGTTCTTTTGGTACTACTTTTCTTTTGTCCACACAACTTTACCTTTATGGTACTGACATAGCTGAAGAAGTCATTCATTCTTATTAAGCAGGGTGTAGGCCCGCCTCAGTTTCCTCATCCGGGCAACATATGACACCCCACCCTGCCCCCGCAATTTACACCAGTGGCTGGGGACAGAACAAGGCTGCGACCTATGTGGGACCAGCAATGCCTCACTTCAGCATGTCCTGTCAGGATGCAGGACAGCACTGACACAGGGGAGGTTGAGATGGCGTCACGACCAGATCCTCCGAAAGCTGGCCGAGATTGTGGAAACAGCAAGGCATGAGGCAGGTAGAGGAGAGGCAATGGGGGCCCAACCCAACATCCACTTCCTCAGGCAGGGGGAACTGCCAGTCAGCACAGGAAGGAGACCACCATCAAAGATCCCGAGCCAAGGGACAGAGTGGAGAATGCCCACGAGATCTCCAGCACCACACTGCGGCCTGACATGGTCCTGTGGGCCACGGTGGAGAAGAAGGCACTGTTGGTCGAGCTGACAGTTCCATGGGAGGAGGGGTTGGAGGCTGCCCATGAACGGAAGAGGGCAAAGTACTCTGACCTAATAGCAGAGTGCAGGGAATCCAGGTGCAGCACAAGCCTTTACCCTGTGGAGGCTTTGTTGCAGATTCTACAACCCGTCTGCTGAGAGAGGGCTCCGCGGATCCAGACCGCAAAGAGCAACCAGGGAGCTTTCAGAGGAGGCAGAGAAGGCTAGCTTTTGGCTCTGGTTGAGACGGCGGGATGTGGTGTGGGGAGTAGGCACGACCTGAGAAAGCTAGCTACAGGGGGTGCCAGGGAGATGGCCCTGTTCACTGCCCCACCACCAGGAGATGTTCTGGGCTAAGGGGCGAAACATTTATGAACGGTGGTCCCCACCTGATGACCCTGCAGCTAGCAAACAAGGCACCGGTGGAGGTGCAGCATGCCTAGAGCAGAGCAGGAGAACATCTACCTGTGTAAAGAAATTAAGCAGGGTGTAGTATTGAGATTTCTTTACCATCCATTTACAAAAACCAGCCATTTAAAAGTAGCCCACCAACTTTTCACCCAACTCACTTAATTGCTGATCTTGTTGTTCAGCTGACAACATCAGAGAGACTTCATGTTGTGCAATGAATGCACAGCACGCAAAACTTCTCTTCACGTCTTCTCTTCAAGCAATATCCCAAATTCAGCAGCAGAGAACTCTTTTTCTGTGCTCCATTGATTCCCAGACACGTACAACAGTGTGAAAAAAAGGTCGCATTTTGCAGCACTTGCAAGTCAATTTACGTGTTTATCATGATAAACTGAAAGCAAATCTTACACCAGGCTTAGTAACCTCACAGTCGTTGAGGTGAAAGGTGTTTTTTTATAAGTTGTTTTACTCATTTCAAGCGTTTTCACACCAAGCAAGGTGAGACATTTTCACCTGCTGCGATGATGATTCAGTTACTCCTATAAGAGTTACACTGCGCTGAAGGCGGTAGACTTCATTGTAAATGTAATGTTTCTGTCTGCTCACTTTTTTCAACACGCTCGTTAATCAAAAAGACAAATTAACTTTTACTTTGTCTTTTCAATTAGAATAATTAAGGTACATACATTTTTTTTTCTGTGCCAGACACAAACCTGCTAATGACATAATAATTCCTATAGTTCCACATCTGGCAGTAAGACTCCTCCTAAGAGTTCAGCAGGTGCGTATCTCTGTCTTATCATGCAACGCTGGGCCCTTGCGGAGATTATATTTACTCTGTGCTGCCGTAAGCACCTTTCTTGACAGATTATATGAATTAAGGCCTTATTATGGGCTCCGGCCAGGAGCTGCATGTACTGGTGATTTGTAATAAGGGCAGCGGTGAGGTGAGTCAGCAGCGACTGGCCTGATTACAGCATCTGGACCTCAAGAGGAAAACCCTTGGCTCATCCACGGTAAACAAAGACGAGGTAGGAAGGACACTCCATTAGCTGCTTTGTCGTTTGTAAGTAGGAAGAATGTGGCAAGACTTTAAGCTCAGAAGGACAATGGCCAAAATGTAATTAATGCACGTGGAAAGATTTGTGTGTCTGTGAGATGTTGCCAGAAGATTTAAAACAAAAAACACAGAAGAGCCAGTTTGCTTCATAGGAATTAATCAATATTTTATATTCTTTTGTAGCAAAATGTTTTCACACAGAAACAGTTTTTTTTTTCTTGTTTTTGACCTAGAATTCCAGGTGAGAATCATGACTATGTTGAGTCAAGTACACACTTAATTTGTATTCTTAGTTAGCAGAGTGGAAGAGGATGTTACATGATGTCACAAACAGAGAAAGCAGGTAACAGGTAAGTTCACCGAAATGAAAAAAAAAAAGAAAAGAAAAGCATTTTCTTATTTCTATCCATGCCAAAATATTTGGTTTGATTTATGCATGTTTTGGGATATCCATCTTTGAGACGTCTGGCTCCACACCAATGCAGCTCAAACTTATGCCACTCAAAGTACTCAAAATTTACATTTCAAAAGTTTCAGTGAAACAGTTTTCTGTGAGAAATAACTGTAGCGAGGCTTCATTTTATGGGTACAGAATTTCTTAGGAGATTTTCTGGAGAATATGTAATATGGCAATAAGTTCAGGAAGAAGAGTTATTAGAGTTCAGTTAGTTGTGTTATGTTCATGAGAAGTTGTTGATTTCAAGCAGATCGTCCTTTAAAGAACTGCCCCATATTCAAAACTTTACTCGCCATCTTGAATTCATTTAGTTTTGTACGTCTTCACTGATCAGTAGCACCGAATTACAGAGGTCTTTCCGAGAAACGTCCTATTTCCAATTAGATATCAGTTCATAACAAACTATGCTGATTTTGTGGATGTCACTGGCACTGTCAGCGTAAGAATTGGTGATGTGGATAAAATCTTCTATCACTCTACATGTAACCATACATTCATGGGAATTGTGATTATTCTTATCATTAGTGTTATTAAAGGGGTTTCAGGAAATCCATCAGAGAAACTATTAATGGATAAAATGATCTTCGTCCGACAAGTTGAACAAATAAAATACCTGACAAATTAAAAGGATAGGGTTGGTGATATTCTACATTCTTATTAACAAATCGAAACAAAAGCCTACAGTATGCAGACCATCGACAGCAAATGTCACTCAAACAGGGGAAAAAATGCATTTGTTAGAGTCTATTTTCAGCCAGGAATGCAACCCACTGTATATGGGATCATGGCAAAGAAGGAACTTGTCACTTGTTTGTTTCTGGACAACAATAGAAGAAGATAAAAGAAATAGCAGATCTTTTCATGAGATTCGCTGACCATGAGAAAAATAGAGAATATCACCACACTTTGATGATTTGCAAAACACAAAGAATAAATACACCCAGAGAGATTAAAAAGATATCTTCTCTGAAATAATTGTTAATCCAACCCCATGCTATTGCGGTAGAAGTAGAAATCTAAAGAAGGATATCTCAGAAACTGGGCAAATGAAACCAATTATCTACATGGCTAGATGCCACAAGAGGTAAGTCAGAAAATATGTATTTTTATAATTTGGGTGAACTGACCGTTTGCCAGTCTTCTTGCAGTATCATGTAAAATCCAATTTCAGTGAGCCAACTAACAATGACCAGGTCAGTACACCACAGTAAAGCACCTTCTCACTGTTTGCTTCACATGAAAATAAAAGTACTACTGCACAATTTTTCCCCCCTTTACATTCTCACCCAGATATTGTACAAAAAAAATGCCAATATACAGAACAGTACACCTAGAGAAGGAAACGATAATAAAAAAAAAATGATGACCACCCCACATCCTGAAATGCAGCAGAGATCCACAACATATTGAGAAAGGCATCAGAATGTGTCGGGATGTATCGGTTTAGGCAGTAATCTGAATAGCCACTAATTCACAGTATTTTACTGCAATGTACAGCTCTGTATGAATGTGAATGGAAAATAAATGCATTACCTGACAAACCAATTCAAATAAACCGACAAATGGTTCTGTATCATGCGATTTCAAGAGAGTTTTTCAGCTGTTTGGCCCTTAAAAGGCGATCTTTATGCTGTTCTCCTCCCATAACAACTTCTACTAAGCAGCATAATGACCTTTATCAAGCTAATAAATTCAATTTAGACTCATTCTGCCATTTACCCAAGCAAAATGAGTAATTGTAATTGTCCGACTCTCTGTTTTGTGTTACCTAAAGAGAATTACAGCTGAATAATGCATCCTGCTGTGGGTTTAAGCAAATGATTAAGTGGGTATGATGGATTTCAAAGACTATTCCGGTCTTGCGACTATAATATTTTCTGATAGCATCTGAAACCAAGCCCTGAGGCAAACTCTCTGTTTACATCAATGGCCTTTTAGCCTGCAGGGATCATTGTCACCAGCGTTCACCAGTGGGTAGAGGATCAGAGCATAGACATTTTGTCACAATAGGAATTTAACCTAAGCTGAATATGACTGGCTGGAGACTAAATAATTCTTTGAAGCATTTGCAAACAAGTACAGAACATTTGTGTTTTGAGCTGCTGCCTTGTGCATTTAGGTTTTGTTGTATTTCCTTTTGCTTTCATATATAAATAACCTCATATGATATATAACCTGAGGTAGAAATACAAGACTGGCTTGTTGGGGTTCAGTGTTGCCGATATCTAGAGCATGGGGCCGTGCTGTTGTTTGAAAAGAAATCATATTTTCAATTTGTAAAATAAAAAAAAAAAAAAAAAACCAATTTTGACTGAAAGCACTGTTGAATTATGTCAAATAGCGATATGTGAAGCTTCTGTGTGTGTGTGTTTTTTTTTTCTTTCTTTGATTACTGACATTTATAACCTCACTGAAGAGCTGTGCCTCTGCCTGCTGATGGATCACCTGAAATAATAAATAGTAAAAATGATAGAAAAACCCAGATGAAAATAAAAATGACTGTTTCAATTTTCTATTCGCTCCTCAGGTCCTTCTCTCTACTGTTGCAGTAGTCCCATTGAATGCTCAGGATCCAAGACATTGTGATGCGCATACAGTTCACCACATTCGAGGCAAATCCTCTTGGCATTCAGTTCTTTTGATAAAGATGCAGTAAATCCACTTTGAATTCCTCATCTTTCTTGTCCCCCTTTCTGTCTGAGATACTCTCACGTGCCCTGTGGATAGGGATTTATTCCATCTGCCAAGACTCCATGTTGTTTTGAATTGGGAACAAATACAGTTAGACACTGTCAACGATTTGGGTTCATGGCCAGGAATCTATCGATTTGAGTGTCTTTTCTCACATAATTACTTATACAGTATTCACATGGATGAACTTCATGCAGTACCCGAAGGCAGATCCCCACTGGACCATCCCTGCTTCTACACTCATGTTCTTTTAGTTCCTGATATAGATTTGTGGTTTAGCCATGGACCTCACAGTTATGAGCAACAGCACTCAAACGGTGCTTTCCATCACCCACTCGGAGCTCTCAAATGTGGGCTTCTCGTCCTCACTGTCATCATACTGCAACAGCATGCCATTCACAGACAGACTGCGCTTAGTCCAGATGTTACTAATCCTGCGAGGATAGCTGCTGCGACACTGTGTGGCTCCGACGTGACCCATGTCAAATGAGTGGCTCCTCTTGGGCTTACCCTCCTGGGGCAGCCCTAGGAGACGTCCCAGCATGGTGGTGGACTCAGCCCTCCCGAGAAGGGGTTCTTTATCAGACGGGGGTACCATAGCCACCGTCATCATAGTATTGGAACTGGTGGATGGGCCAGAAGCCCCCTGGTCCCTCGCTACCCCTCGCAGCTCCAGTGAGGTGAAGGCCCCTAAAAGGTGGTCCAGATTTGGCCGTGCTTTGGCACCATGCCCGTGTCTCCTGAACTTGCTGCTGGGCAGAGTGCTGCATTCGCTGCCCTGCATGCTGTAGCGGTCACCAGCCCCCCTTCCTGTTTGGCTGCCTAACGAGTTAGAAGAGGATGTAGATGAAGAGAGACTGCTCTGGAGAGACCCACACTTGAACTCTACCATTTCCTCACGCATGACCACCACAGTGGATTTGACTTGTGGGGGGGCACCGTTGAACCTGTTCAATCCTCCATTGGTCTGCGAGTATGTGTTGCTCACATTGGGTAATTTATTAGTCTGGATGCCACTGGTCACCTTATACCGCACCATGAGGATGATGATGAACACCAGAAGCGTGGCCACAATGATACCACCAATGACCAGGATCATGGTGCCACCCAGGAAGCCACTGTGAAGAGACTGACACTGTGGGTAGTCCTCCCTGGTGATGAACTGGACACAACCCACAATATTGGTGGCAGTGAGGGTGGTGGCAGTGTCTTCCCAGATGGCCAAGACGCACAGGTCATACTGCATCCCTGGGACAAGATTTGTGACTACAAAGGCTCTGTTAGTCATGGGAATCATCCTGAAAAGAGGCAGAGAGACAGAACGGCACAGCATTAAAATTCAGACCTCTTACTATGGGAGTTCAAGACAAGTTTATGAAACTTAGTGTTAAAAGCAACACTGGCTTAGTCTGTTATGCTGGGGTAGATCAAAGAAATACCCGAAATGAAGTAAGCTAAGTGGCTATTTATATGCAGAATAATTCAGGAAGATGACTCCATTGGTCCCAGTATATCCAATTTGATATGCATGAAGCAATAGTAATGAGATGGGTGTTCAATTGCCAACTTTTTGAATATTGTTTTGATTAAATGTAATTTCTTGTTCATTCCATTTAACACATTAAGTTGTTTCAACTTATTTTGTTATTATTCCAGATGTTTAAATTTGACTGCATAATTTCAACTGGAATTACAAGTCAGTGGAGTAGGTTAATTCTCTATCTGTATCAATGAAATGCAGTAGGAATCTTTGCATTGTGTAGACAGGAAAGTGTTTTCTCTCTCTCCATCAATGTCAACTGTCTACTCATCTGGCTACACAAACAATTGCGGCAATTATAATTTGACTTTACACAGGTGCACTTCTAAGCTTTGAAAGACTTCAGTCATTGCAGCGGCTGTTGTAGCTTTTGTACTGTAAGCTGTCTGTCAAGTGTAATTAACTCTGCTGACTGCATCTCATTAAAACAGCATGGGATATCACAGATGTCAAACCTATGTAAATCACACACAAACCATAAGATTTTTTTTTTTTTCTCCATTCGTTGGACGGGCTGCTATGGCACTTTTCATGCCACAGTCTGTGACATATGACTTTTTAATTAATTGGTAAACATGATGCTTCCCTAAACTTGAGCTGGATTTATACTTCTGAGTTAAATTCCTATTGTGTAACCTTTAAAACATTAAAGCTTTTGTTTCTCTGACATTTCAGGCTGACTGTGGAGGGTTTGTCTGATCTTATCAACAGATTTGTGGTTGCAGTGTGACGTCACGCTTCATTTTTCCAAAACTTGGATCCAGCTCAACATCTCCACTGCAGGTTGTGGCGTGGTTGACCAAAGCTACTTAAAACAGGGTCTAAACATCAATGTAAGATCATGATGCTAAAGTAATTGTATCAATATCAACTTTTATATTATTTATGGTGTGAAAATCAATGAAAAAAGATACATTTAGAACAGACCTCATCATACTTGAACTCATTTGATATGGGTACATCTGACAAAATAGGCTAATGACTAATTAAGCTATAAAACATGGAGTAAAAATCATGGCTGTTACATACTGTACACCATATGGGTACTAATGACCCTTATCTATAAATAGATTCCTCCATCGTCCATTGTTGGCTTGCTGTTCTCAAAGAGTCTATGCATCCATAGCTTTGATCCTTCTGAAGCGGCTCCACCACAGAGCCCAGACACCAGTAGGGCTGTAGTCCATTATTCATCCTTAATTGCCTTTTTCCATAACTAGGAAGAAGCTGCGTTAGCTCACATGCTTGAGAGAAGTCATGCAATTTTTTTCTCCTCCCCCACATGGCTCTGATTGATTTTTAATCATGCCATTGCTTGAGTGCGGGCAGCGCCATGGGAAACTGTGTCAGCCAACAAGAGGAGCGCAGTAGGTGTGCATGTGCAAGCAATGAAGTCATATCAATATTAATTTGAAAACAGTAGTTGGCCTCTCTGTGCTCGTTATCTTTTACTTCCAGCTCCTAATTTGTCTTCTGACATGCGAAAGGACTGCACAGCTGTTGTAATAGAGCACATAAATCCATTGCTTTAGGGAATTTTTCTGCTTTTTTTATGAACTACGTACAGTGTCCACTGATTATAAAGTACAAAACAATTTAAAGCAACAAATCACATAACCAGGGCAATTTGAAAGTTAGGACTCGTGAGCAGGAAAGTAAGTTAAACTTTGTAATCATTAATCTCTATAGTAATGAAATTAATGGCTATCAGAGAGACGATCTACCCACTTCTTGTGTAAATGTTTCAAACTAGCTGTCAGGACAATTATATATATATGTTATAGGGGCTGTTATTTATAATTCTTTACTGATAACAGTATCAAGAATGCTATTTAAAAAATCACAGAAATAGTTTAGCTGTTGCATATCAATGACTGAGGGGGCAAAATGCAGTTTATAAAGCACAGATCAGTGTTATGTTTGCAATGTTGAAGACATGATGGAAAATAAATGCCTTTACAAGAAATGTAGATGAGTCATCCAATGTTTCCATTACCAGAAATCATGTTGTTCTCTTTTCTCGGGCATTACCAAGTGGCACAGTGTGTGCAAGCAAAACAATCAAATAAACACTGTATTATTGAATTTCCAGGAATGGTGAGTTGCAATCATAGTGTTTGAACAAAGTCATATCTTTCCTGAATACTGTGTACAGTTCTAATCTCATATTTCCTAGCCAATAACTAGACCTTTTGTCTTACCACACTGTCAACTGTCCTTCATTCAAAGTTTTTTTTTTTTTTTTTTTTTCCTGGAAGACACAGTACAGGTAAACTGTGCAGGACTATGGCACAGAATAGATTGCTGGATGAGTTGTTGTTAAAGGGATTCACAATCAATTGTCAGTGGAAGCATGAAACTGACAACACTGTTGTGACTGCAATCAGTTACCACTGACAGGCCACTTTGTCAATTCTCACACTATTCTGATGCTGTAAATACCATCTTTAGCATAGTGAGGGTATTCTCTAATTGTGTTGTTGTGTTTAAGTATATTGAGCCACTGCAGCCCAATGGGATACTGAACTCGAAAAACAATGTGATGGGATATCTATGGCAAATACCGAAAACGTCTAATAGCCGTCAGATGAAATGTTCCCATAGATTCACATATAGGCCTCATAAATTTGATCAATATGTTTGTTCTTACAGTATAGCACGCTATATGATCTTTGTTAATGTCTTCCCCAAATTGATTTAATGTTAAACTCCAAGGCTCTGTTCTATATCCCCTCCTCAATTATCTTGGTTGAATGTCACTCCTTTCACTGTTTCATTTGACATAGGAAATTGATTTCACAGAGCCCAAAGATTCCCAGCTGCAGTATCCAAGCTTACACTTTATGGGCTTGAGCAGCTTAAGAAGGATACATTAAAAGGAGGGTCTATAATCCTTTTTCGTCTTGGATTTCTAATTAATGGTTCAGGGCAAGGATTTCACTTTGGGTTTTTACTTTTCTTTAAAACGGCACTCGCTGTTCATTCTTTTGGTAAAAGCAAATTAAGAAAAAAAAAGAAAAATTTCAAGATGGATTAAGAAAATTTAAAGTTGATCTCTGGGTAACACTTCAAGAAATTGATTTTCTCAAGTACCCCAGCAAACAATTAGCGATTGCCTCAAGAAGCTCAGCAGCTAGTATTCTGAAGTTAAAGATTATACCTCAGGCTTAATTCACTGCTTTGACTAAAAAGATTTCAGCTCCTACTTGGACGTAATCAAGCTACATGCATTATTCTTACCTGTAAATGAGCACCTCATCCTCAGAACAATTGTACTGAAGCTGATACATTTTGACCTTTGGGGTTGACTTGCTAACAGTCCACTTGACAAGAGCAGAGACAGCAGTCACTTCTGATACAGACACCACCTTCTCTGGCAGGGGTTTAGGCTCCCCTTTACTGATCTTGGTAGAGCTAGTTATGTCCGATAGCCCTGATTTGGCCTGTGTGGTACGATTTGTACCATTACTCAGATGGGGCAGTTGAATAATTGACAGCTCAATCGAGGCTGTGGATTCCCCAGCAGCATTAGCAGCTATGCAAGTAAAAGTTCCATAATCCTTAGAGGTGGTGATCGTAATGTCCAGGGTACCATTTTCATATACTGTTGCTCGGGAGGAGTTGCTGATCAAGCGGTCATCAGGAGCAACCCAATGTACAGATGGCATTGGATCACCTACTGCCTTGCAGCGCAGGCTAGCTGTTTGGCCTTCCAGCACTAGTAACTTGTGTGTATGTTGCGTAATTAGAGGGGGCTCACAAACAAACTCCTCCTCACGAACGGACCAAAAGTAGCGTCCCTTTAGACTTGTAGGAGAAGCACAGGTTTCCATATCATCCTCACGGTCCAGCCTTCGAAGCCAAAGCACTTCACAGTTGCAGTGCAATGGGTTTCCACCAAAGCTTAGGGAGAGCGGAGGTGCATAAGGAGTGCTCATCACCACACTGCTCTGGGAGCGTGCAAAGATGGGGTCCGGAGGGAGCTTCTGGAGACGATTAGAGGTGAGGTCCAAGCGGGCTAATTTATCCAGATCTGTAAAAGTCCCCTCAGCAATGAAGGCGATGAGATTATGATCGAGACTCATCTGATGAAGGTTGACCATCTTGCGGATGGCTTCCCAAGGCACACTGCGTAAGTTGTTATATGACAAATCCAGATCCTCCAGTGTCAGTAACAAGTCGTCAAAGCTTGCTTTGGAGATCCGACTCAGCTGGTTGTTGTTGAGGATCAGATGTTGCAGGTTGATCAAACCTCGGAGGTCATCTGGTCCCAGTTCAGTCAACCTGTTACTGTCAAGGTGCAGGGATCGGAGGGTCTCCAGGTCGAGGAAAGAGAAGGGCTGGATGGCGCTGATGGTGTTGCGGGACAAGGTGAGATCTACCAGACCTGACATATTGGCAAAGTCCTGAGTGGTGATCTTGAGGATGAAGTTGCCACCCAGCCGGAGTTCCACAGTTCGTCGGTCGATGTCCGGTGGTACGAAGAGCAGGCCTTTGGAGGGGCACAGAGTCCCCAGAGACTCTGAGAGGTTCTGGCAGACACAGTATTTGGGACATGCATGGACCATCATAACTGCGGTTCCCAGGAGCAGGAGACTGATGACCACTTTGTCCATGTTAGTTCATACAAAGGGGACCTGCAACATCAAAAGAAAGACGGATCAGTTTAAGTTTGAGATTATGATCAGCTACCAATTACCAGACTACATATTTTTTAGTTGCCTATGTCCGGCTATATTTGGTTTCACGAAGCTGCATGTCGATGTCTAATCATTGCAATATTAATGAATTTCAAACATTAAAGTAATATAATATTCACATCCAGAGAAATTTTCACTTACTCATACACAAAACATTAAAAAAAATAGCTGTAGTTATGTATGTGTAGTTTTACCATGGTCTTTGGACCATGTAAGCAAAAATTGCTTACTTGATGAGCTGGTCTGATTGCCATCCTTGAGGATTTTTCACATTAATATTCTCCATTATGACGTTCGTATGCATGTCTTTTGCAATGCAAAAATGGTGTGAGAAATCACATGAGAATTCTCTGAATGAACCCCGGCTTTAAACAGCTCCAAAAAGCTATTTTTAATTATGTTCATGCTTATATAGTAGACTGTCATACAGATATGTTATGCATGCAGTGGAAACTAGTTCACGTTCACGTGTAGGGCACACACACACACACACACACACACACACACACACACACACACACACACATATATATATATATATATATATGCAGTGAACAATAGATGAGTTCTTCATCTAAATGCTACATCATCTTGCCAGTGTAAAAGTGAAAAAAGGTGTAGGATTAAAGTGTCTTCTTTGCCTGTATCTCTGTTATTTCTTCTCTTTTTCCTATCCTGTCTGCTCTGTTTTCGTAAAAGATAATGCGTTTTGGAGAAAAAAAAGAATTCCAAAAGCCGCAGGTGTGAGACTCGTCAGAGTTGAGTGATGAAATCAGCATGCATCTGTGAATGTCTTAACAGCCCTCACACCTGGCTGACTCTGTCGAATGGATGGCCACACTTGGCTTCATCCAACAAGCTTTTAATTCCCCCAGACATTTGTATCATTAATTCCTAATGCATCCAAACCTAAAAATCAATTTCAATCATATTTTTTTTTTTTTTTTTTTTACACACAAAATTCTGCGTTCTAGCCTATATGGTTTCTAGCAGAGACATGGGAAGGAACAGTTGTAATGTTTTCATGTTAAACACATGTTTGTGGTATCATTCAATATCATTCATAAATGTGGGAGATGCTGGTCGCAGCATGAGTTTATCTTTATCTTCGCCTACCCTGTAACACCGCTTCATGTGTGTACTATGCTTTTCAATAACTCATAATTACAAGAGGCAATATGCATAAATAACCTCTTTCCTTCTCGATACCAGTTTGTAATTATATCATGAAGTGCCACTGCATCTGGAATGTGTGCTATACAGAGATAATTAGAATGAAATGGCAGGCAGAACAGGGAAAAGTCATTCCCGGAAACTAATAATCATTGAAAATGAAGAATTTAATGAATAAGAGTGGAGAAATTGACATTTTCACAAACAGTATTCATAAAATGAGGTACATTTACGATGGGACCAAATGACATTTCACTGTACCACTATTTAGTCTTTTAGTATTGTAGAAATGATATACAGAATTACTGTATCATAAATAAAAAAGGGCTTAACCAACTGAACTGTTCATACAATGCTTACTTGCGTGGCCGTAGATTTACTCGAGGGGTTATTTAGATGAACTTAGCTAAACGGCGGTCACCGTGGCCAAGTAACTACAAGTTATGAATGCTTAAAATGTCACAGCAGTGGTTAAGTGGAACGATAAAGCCAGCAAACTGACTCAGTTACACTGCAATATCTATGAAAAGTTGGCTAACATGCTGCTAATGTTAGTCACAATAACTACCGATTACGGTAGACGAAGACTGACTGTTAGCTGTTGATGTTGATCTCCCCTCTTTTCCTACAGGCTCACATAGCACTGGCTAGCAGTCTTTAGCTTTAAGATAAGATCTGTCCCTTTAAATCATTCATCATTTGGGATACACATTCATCATTGTGCTGTGTACTGAAGTTGAAAAGTGGAAGCTAGCAGTCTTGGCTAGTTAGATCACTGTGGTGGATGGTAACTATGAACAATGTTAACTGACTGGTTGTAGGAGTTGAAGCGATTTAAAAATTTGATTTGCATAAAAAAAAACAAACAAACAAAAAAAAACAGATATTATACCAACCCACACAGATATTATACCAATGAAATATTGTCCATACTGTAAAGCACCAAAAAGAAAATCACTGCAAGAGCAGTCATGTTTTGCTTCACAAAAATGAATTTTAATTTCAGTTTAACTTGGAAGTGTGACAGAAAAAAAAAAAAAAGGAAACTGCAAAGCGTGTCTACCGCGGACTGACCTCTCAGCTGTCACATGTTTCTGAGCAGCACATTATATTAGAATTTAATCAGCGCTGCAGAAAATGGTGTGAAACTCTGTGAAATGATGTTTATTGTAGCCAAATAATTGCAGACCTGATGCATACTGTTCTGACCCTCTCAGCACTCTGCAGCTATTCTCCACATGGCCTCATGGTGAGAGCTGTCAGTGATGACGAGCAGTTTCTCTCATCGATTCATTCTAATGGACAGCATCTGGAAACAACTACTGAAAAGCCCAACAAAGCTCTTTTTTTTTTTATTTTCTTTTGATCTTCCTTCCCCGCGAAAATAAAGCACTGAGATGGATAACCAGAGAGAATATACAAATTTGCAGAAATGCACATAGGTCTGACTGGATACAGTTGAAAGGTTCAGTATAATTTCCACTATTGCAACAGTTTCCCATTAAAGCGTGTGACATGCCGTTACTGGGAAGAGAAAACCAGGCTGAGGAGAGGCAGATGTGACCTTTTATGGATAGAAGCTGTTCAGTCACAAAGAGATGAGAACCATGGATGATGTTTAATGTCCACATCCATTTACTCATGGCCTTTACTAAGGCTGCAACATCAATTACGGTTCAATGTGAGGGACAAATATGCTGCTGAAATACCAACAAGCACACATTCTATACAGTACATTTACAGATTGCATTAGTGGTGATGACATATAAAAATGTGAAATTCATTCTAATGTCATTTGAACATGCGTGACCCTCTGGGTACTTATTATTGCAGTGAGAAATAAGTAAGCGAACTTGGCTTTTCATTTCATGTGTGGCATGTAAAGGATAAACATTGAATATGTATTTAAAGAATGCAGTGCATACTGAAATAACATTTACATATTCCGTGTCGTGTCATTAGAACACTACAACAATGGACCATCAGCACAACTCTTTACCAAACTGCAGATGCCATAGTAATAGCTCAGTGACTGTAATTAAACCCAGCAAGCTTCAGGTTGGAGCAGTTTGCATTGGGCTTGTCACTGTCTATTATAGGGCTAGTAATAAAAAGCATGTAAAGAGTTGACTTTTTTACTAGTTATTAAATGATTGATTGATTGATTGATTAATTAGTAGTTTTTTTGAGAACAAGTGTGACTTTTGTTTGATTCTTGATAATTGTGATTTCAGTGGTTGCCTACATCAAAAAAGAAGAATTTTTGCCACCTTTGTCAGCTGATTTTTGCCACCAGAAGCAGCGTGAGCATGTACCATGGAAGAAGAATAAAAAGCTGTGTGTCAGTTAATAGGTTAAAACCTGAGAGGAAGCATCCGTCATGGAATATTAGCATTTATTTGAGTGCAGCTCCTGTTTGTACATTTATTATTGTTGTTATTTTTTTTTTTACATACCGTTTTGCTTACTTTGCATTAACTACATGCCGTTGAAAAATGATTTTAGCCGTATAGGTGCACCTAGAAAAAAAATGCAAATGAATTGAGGTTGAACTAATGTGTTTTTTCCTCGATTGGCAGCAACTTTGTTTATCTGCATTCATTGCTTTAGTGTTTTGTACTTTAGAGACTGTCCCAAGACGAATGATAGGCATCCCGTGCAGACTGTGCAGATTGCTACATTTCTTCCGCTTTCATGCATCCGTAAAATAAAATGTGCTGTTGTTGCTTCTGTGAATGTAAAAGGACATCATTTCCTCAGCAGATCAGGGATTTTTTATTTTTTTTCAGAGACCTCATAACCCATAAGGTATTTAGATAAACAAATCTTTACAAGCTTTAAAGGATTAGCTGAATCACTTGATTTGATATCAGTATCAATGAGCTGTGCCGGCAATAAACAAACTTCAATACAGAGAAAGAGTTCTCACACACGTATTAGTTGTTCACATCTGTGGATTATTTGTTCCCTCTTTCATGCAGATACTGTCTGAATGCATTATCTTATTCAAAGAGGATAACAGCAATGATTTAATTCCTGATTGTGAGTTTTACCAGTCTAGAGGTCAAGTTCACACCTTGTCTTCATTTTGCACTCACCATTTGAGGCTCATACACCTAGAAGGCCATTAGGATGGTCACACATCCTTTGTTGGACTTTAGTTTCACATATCAGTCTCTACATGCAGTTTCCATGCATGTTATTCCTGCATAATAAATACATAGTACCCACAATAACACGGAGAAACTCTAGATTAGACTGATCAATTGGTCTTTGTCCATTTCCTGAAAGTGAACATGTATTTATGGAACTGATTTCCTGTCAGTAGCAAATATACCATACTGACACTGACATTGATTGACCATTACAAAGTCAACCACTGAGTTTGTCAGGTCGGCTGGTGGACTAGATTTCAAATAGTCAGTAAGTCTGAACCAGTGTGAAGAATACCCCATAGTATGACTTATGTCAGCCCAAATTATTTTATTTGTTTAACTGTGATTGACTGAGTGATGGATTGAGTAAATGTTACCACAACAATTTGCATTCTTATCAAGAGTAATACTAGAAGATTAGAAGACAATTAGCTTAGCTATATCTGTCTATAAAGACTGGAAACAAGGGGACACAGCTAGCCCGGCTCTTTCCAAAGGTAATAAAATCTGCCTACCTGAAAGCTTGCCTGTTAACACATACATCATACGTATTTCTTTCACCCAAAAAAAAAAAATATTTCTGAAAGGTTTGCTACGCATGCTGGACTATTTCATGGCCACATGTTGTCACTTACTGGAGTCTTGTTGTGACTATGAGGTTACCAAACAACCAGCAGAGACTCCAGAGAGTTACTAAGAACTTTAATTTGCATATAGACTCATCAATTTGAATGAGGCTTTACAAATAGGTAATGCAGAGGCGCAGCATACTGTAACTGCCAGCAAAGTGAATTATTTTCTATTGATCTATTACTAATTATTGATCACTGGGGATTCAAAGCAGTGCTCAGACTTATGGTGAGTAGTTTAATATTTTACTAGCAGCACATGATCTGTTTCTCCTTGCTTCAAGTCTTAAGGCTAAGCTAATAGTCTCCTGCCTGCTTTATATTTAACAGACATACATGAGAGTGGTACCAACCCTCTGCTTGAATTCTCAGCAATAAAAAGAATAAATGCATTTCCAATTTTTTTTTTGAAATATTCCTGAAATTGAAAAGGTCTCTGAGGCTCTGAAACCTCATATTTTGCACACTGGTCAGAAAACAATACTGTCCTCAGCAGTAAAGGTTGTCCCCAAAACAACCGATGCGTTAGATGAGAAACAAATCCTTGTTTTCGTGTGAATACTGACTGTTCTGTCTGCGTGCAACCTAAGACCAATCACTGTTCCCTTTAATTATGACCACGTTTCTCTAACTTTAACCACCATCGCAGTCTTGATGTCAGACCCCTCACATGAATCACTTTCGCACTGATCTATTTCATCGCGCAGCTGTGAGAACTTATTAGAACGTACCACGGGGGAGACGGGGAAAAAAGGGACAGACAAAGACAGACAGGTGTGGCAGAGAGACAGTGAGAGTTTGTCAAAAACAAGGTCTGTTTTGCGAGTGGGAGTTTGTTGAACAAGGGTAACCTTCACATGAACATGCCTGCACAGCTGTGTTGCCATCTGTTAGGCAAAAATCCAAGTTATAGGTAGTGTAGGCCCTGCGAGAGAGAAGGACGTTCATTCTTCATTTACCACCAACAAACCTTTTATCAATCAGTCAAGAGTTTTAATGTTTGAAAAGGCCCTTCTGTAGACCCAAATTAATTATTCACGTCTCAGACTTTACTAATATTTTCTCTCTCTATCTTTTGAGGCTGCAGCAGTGAGGACAGCCCCGGTCCTTCTAACTGTCCTAACTAAGCACCGGTCTCTTTGCCTCAGTGATATTTGCACTTGTCAGCTATGTTCAGTGGTGTAATCTTCCAACACGCACATGGGAGGTGGGTGGGCGGTGAGTTGGGGTGACTACTGCTGTCTCCATTGAGTGAGCACTGAGCAGAGAGAGAGAGCGAGAGCGAGAGAGCCGGACTCACCAGCATTACATCTTTTCTTCTTTCTTCTGCTGCACTTTGATAAAACGTGTCAGAAGATGACAGCTTAGTAAACCTGAGTGTGCTGCGTACAATCTACTGATGTCATGTTGCATCATTTGCGCGTGCTGACGCTCAAAAAATGTGACAACAGTTATCTCTCGCTGCTATTTGGAGCAGCTGGCACGTAGAAAGTTGCCTCATGCAGCTTTACACTGACAGACAGTTCTTGCTTCCTTTTTTTTCTTTTTTTTTTTTTAAATATGATGAATCTACAATCTGGCGTCTTTAGGAAATTACAAGTGAAAATGAATGCGAGTGCAAAATTGCTCACAGGGGTTTATAAACTGGATCTTGTCAACATGGAAAGTCTTGACAAAAAGATGGAGATTATCGGTGTGGAAAATGGGAGCAACACATCATGGCTGGAACCTGAAGCTTCTTTGGACGATAACCAAAGTAATCTTTCTGTTCAATCGCATATACCCGCACACACATTGTACAGAGTCATCTGTGTCTGCTGGATAAGAAAGGACCACCTGAATGGGTCTAACTTTCTAGAAGAGCGACAGCCAGCTATTGACGATTACATCAACCAGCTTGTGAGCCTGTCTTTCTGCTACCTTTCTCAGAAAAAAAAAAGACTCTCTGAAATGGATGCAGTTATCAGTCTCGAGCCTATAGGATAACTCTGTTGGAGTATTCTTGAACAGAGCATGTCTGTCTCGAGGCAAGTGGTAAAACTAAAGAGTTACTCTGAACGGTCATCACCACTTCTTTACTAGGTCATCATCAAGAGCTTTGAAATTAGCTTACTTTTTAAAGGGGACCTATTATGCCTTTCCCTGTTTTTGTCATATATCTAATGTTACAATGTTAGATGTTGATATTAAACAAGGCCAATGTGTCAAATAATGATAACTCATAAAGTAAGAGAAAGTTACATATATTCTGGTTTTCCGTCTGATGTCTTCTGACTTCTGACTTCTCTGCCTCAGCTCTCAGTGATTCAGAGTTTGCTTGAGTCACCCAAGCTACTGGAGTCTCAAACTAAGAATATAGATCTGGAAATCAGCATAATAGCTCCGCTGTAACCTCTCACTACTGCGCCACCAAGGTTATTGTGGTTCAGCACTTGACTTGGAAAGCTGAAGGACTTTAGGACCAATTAATTTTCTGCATACAGACAATGGGAGTCGACTGCCTTGGAGGACATCCAAGGATTTGTTGGACAGTTGAATCATCAATATTATCAACTAAGTTGGATCTAAAAAGTCAAGGGTGCAAGCCTGGGTATATAATGATGTTAGGTGGCAATTAAAATATGAAGCCAGACGGTCCCTGTCAGTGAGAAATACTAAAGCAGGCTTGTGGAAGAAGGTTACGCCCCCAGACACTGGGACAATGAGGTCATATCTTTAGTGTGGTGGGGGTTTTTTGGGAGGGGGACAGCCTGCCAACCTGTCAATATGCTAAACTCAGAGGGTTAACATGCAAAACATTACTGCCCAAGTACAGCCTCCCAGAGCTGATGGCATGGCTGTGGCCTCTTAGTCCTTTTGAGTTTTGAGGACATTTCACAGCACACCCACAAAAGCAAATGTCTCCCAAATGCAATAATAATTAACAATTCTAACAATTCTATCAGTTTATGTTTGTGTAGCCTAATTTAGCCTGCTAGTTATTCAGTCTTCATTGGCACTGAAGACATTATTACTATATCTAGGTAAGTTGGAGTTTGCAAACTCTCCGTCTCTCTCTCTCCCTTCAACAGTGTGTTTTCTTTCTTTTTCACCAGCTTTCGTTATAGTCAGAGTTCATTCAAATGCATCCCTGGTCTGGTATGATGTAATATGACTGAAAGAGCCAAAAACGTCCAGATTGTTTATCTATCAGAGACAATCCACAAAACTCAGTTTGTTGCACAGTACACTTGAAAACTCTATAATCGGCCTCGAGTTTGCCGGTAAATGCACTTTGTCTTTGACAGTCTTTTAGCCTCTGCAGCCTAGTTGGCCGAGTTATGAAATGGTTGAGCGGGGCTCTGCAAGGTGCAGTTGTAATTGTTGTCTGCACTTTTTAACAAGAGAACCCCTACGATACTGAGGTGTACAGTTTTCTTTTCTTTTTGCTGGAGTAAAGCAGCTTTTCATGGAGGAGCTCAGTTTTTTTGCTAGAAACAATTCTTGCCAGTTAAAGTCGATACATCTTCCTCCCAACCCGACGGATACAGAGAAGTTTGCGTCTGTGTTGATTGGACACTCAGTCCTTTAATGTCAAAACAATATTCATAGTGCAACATGAAAACAGTTCATATTAACGGATTTTGACAATCCTATCATTATTCCTTGTCTATTAGCCGCACAATCATGCTGTATGTTTTAGAATTACAGTTCTTATGACACTTTGTGGAACGGAAACAGGAAGTATAATGTTGTTGAGTCAGTTTCAACTGCGGGCTACACCTTGAGAACCCAGTCTTTGTTATATTTTGGCAAACTGGTACCAATAAAAGTATGCTGTAATTAGCTGTTAGCAGTTGCAGTTTACCCATGCACGCGGGCATCTATCACAAAATGCAGCAATTGGGCACTAAGGGGTTTAAAGTATCTTAATTGCCTCCGTGAGCTGTGTGTCACAGTCAGTGCCACAGTTCCAAGTGCTGACTGCGCTGGTGAGCAAGCCAAACTTACAGTAACTAACTTCCTGTTGTTGATTCCAGAATGCCGACACACTCCTGTCCCTTTCACCTTATGCAGTATCTTTGCCTCGTGAATCTCTGAACGAGGTTCCGAGATAAGCTGTCAGCAGACACGTTTTCTTTAAAGCCTTCCTGTTCTGAACTGCCATCGACCGAGTCTCCATATTTCAGAAGGGGAAGGTCTGTGCTTTTCTTTTCTCAGCTTTCATTTCAGTGCTATATTTACACGTCTACCGTGTCAGCGCAGGCTATGTCAACATCTTTTCAATATCATAACATTTGCCTGGGACGAGAGAGAGAATATGTAAGAATTCTGTGTGAACTACTGATTAACACTTTGTTTCATTGTTCGTCTCTGATGTTTCCATTTATCATTCCAGACAGCTGCTTTTCCAACAAGCCGTCACGGTAGGAAAGGTCAGACACATTAAGTCTGTGTACCCTCTTTATTACTCTAGTTTACCTTTGTCTTGGGCTAATTACATACATGTTACTGACATCCGACTGCAAACTCACATTGCCACATACGTGCTGATAAATTGAATCCCACTTCAAAACAGTGCTTGGTATTTGATAAAAGCCCCGCATGCACAATAATGAATGCCAGCACAGGGGGGAGGTCTCCACAGCCCCAAAGAGGATCAAATTAATTGATGCTGCTTGAGGCCGACACTTAATAAATTAAATTGCTGTTTGTTTGTTTGTTTTCTTTGCACTGTGTCTATCTATCTATCTATCTTATTTATTTATTTTTTTTTTGTGTATGGCGTAATGTTTACCTGCGTGTGTCTCATCCCTTAAATGTCCCCAAAGCTTCTTATTAATTTCCTGCGGAAATTACATTAGAATGTTTTGTGGAGTGCTTTAGAAATGGAAGTGTTAAGGTCAGAGAAGTGATCTGGGGACGCTTGCGGCCTTCAGATGAAAAATAACGAATTGAAAATGAAAAAAAAAAAAGTTTATAAAGAGAAATTAAAAGAAGTTTTTAATTCATATTCAGCAGCAAATGTGCCAGTGGAGTTAAGCTGAATCATTTGAGCAGAGCAGGTTGCACTGAATTGTCAGGGATATACAGCAGTAAAGATGTGCCAGAAGCACGATTAAGACACTGGATAGTGCAGATGGGGAATCAGGCTTTGAAAGGGTTTTATTTTCTTTTCAAGCACCACGATGTCAGTTGCTCACACCATCTGGAGTTTGCCACGAGTTGCCGGAACACTTGACGCTACACTACCTGGTTAATGTAATTAGCTGGGACTTGAAATCATTGTTGGCCATATGAGTTTCACAATAGGTACACGGGAGTTTTCACATGTTTGGATGAACTAGATTGTTTCACTGAATGTTACAGTTGGCATGTGTGTTGCTTTTCTCAAGCAACAAATTGGCTGTCAACATTTGCCATTGGTGGCCAGCAGAGAACAGAAGAAAAGTAAAAGTTTCAGGATCTGCCAGTTCCTCCAAACTACCACAAAGTTGCTACTGACAGTGAATGGCAATATCACATATCATATATTGTCTTCATTTTTAGATCCAGTTTTCAAGCTTGTGTTTAGACAGCATCAAAAACAGTAGCTTCGACACACTATGGCAACTTTCACTGTGCTATAATTGGAATAGAGAACAGGAATGATTTTGATTTTGACAGACATCTTTGTTTTGGTCATTTTAGCCAAGAGCCACGGGAGCTAAGTCAGGAACTAGGAATCCCTACAAGTCCACCCTACAGTTTCTTACATAGTATGAAGGTGTGTAAGCCAGTTAGTCTGAAAACGAAGTGAAAACTGCAGCTTTCTCTGAGGCCCATTTGTTGCCCACATGCAACACAACAATTCTATGTTGTTTCATCATTATATTTTTTTATATTTAAATGGCTGGAGTGAAGGAGACAGAGCTGTCAGTTTAAAAAAAAAAAAAAAAAAGTTATAAAGAACTAGAACTGACACTAGAGGCAAGAACATTGTTTTTTCATGAACTAGTCAATTTTTAGATAAGCGATGCCTTCCTTCAGACTAGTGGAAAGAAAATGCCCCAAATACACATTTAAACATTTATTTTACTTTGTCTTTTTGTGTCTGTAGATTTTGGTTTGCATTAGATGGTGCCCCATTTGCATATTTCATCATGACATTTCACAAAACTTGTAATACAAAAAAAAAAAAAAAATGTCTTCATGTAATCGACTGGGGGATTTCTGTGGTCATATACATCAGTTAAAAATGTTACCCTATTCGCCTGCCGTCTTGCAAAATGTATAGAGTTTTACAGAACATATCTCTAAAGGTTATTTTCTCAACGTTAGGTTTTTCGGACACTCAGGTTCTGGTTCCAAACCCCAGCTGGCTGGGACCCTCCTGTGCATGCTCTTCACATGTCTGTGTGAGTTCTCTCTGGTTACTCCTGCTTCCCTTCCACAGTCTGAAGACATGTGGGTTAATAGGTTAATTGGTGACTCTAAATTCCCCATAGGCATGAATAGTTGTTTATCTCTATGTGTCAGCCCTGTGATGAACTGGCGACTTGTCTAGGCTGTACCCCGCCTATCATCCAGTGTCAGCTGGGATTGGCTCCAGCCCCCTGTGACCCTGATAAGGATAAGTGCTTACGGGAAATGGATGGATGGATGATTCTGGGTCAGAAATCTCCTCTTCAGTAGTACTTGTGTATATCAAATCTATATTTTGAAGGGTTTTCAAAGGGATTTGTTCATAGCATGCATACACTGTGAACCTGGTTTTATCCAATGTTGATATAGTTGCTCTGAAAGTGTATGCAAATTGACATTTTTAATTTGATCCTGCCACATTTGCATATCTAAACTCCTGTATCCTCCTATATCCTGGTTTCCACTAGTTCCTTCAAAACACAAGATTTCTGAGAGCCTCTTAGTCTTAAAGAGGTTCCAGTTGTGTATTATAGTTATTTAAAGACATAAAAATCTAAACCAACCTGTGCTATAGTACTTAAGTAATGACTGAATTAGTTTTTTTTCCCCACATAACTACTCAATAAGAGTGGCTGTAGAGGTGCAGATATGGAGCCTGCATACAGTATAAAACGGGATAAATATGTAAGGATGAGTCAGTATGCTGTACAGTTTCAGACAGCTCCCACACAAATCAGGTTGCAGTGGTGGATACGCTCCCGTATCCGTCACATAACACCCCCCCCCCACACCTCCTGAGGCGAGTCAAAGGTTCTGCGCTACATCAGACATAAATGGATAATTGACAAGTCATTGGCTACACCTCATGCTTTTGCTCCCTTTATCCAGTCAAAGAATCTCACTTGTGTCTCTTATTCATTTAATATTTGGTTGGCTCTCTGCCCGGCACATCACATCATTCCTGACTGCTGAACTTTCCGGCCAAAGCCTCTGAACCTTTCAAGCGTGAGATGGTGGAAAGGGTGAGATACCCAGGGCCAGAATTGTGTGCGTGCACTTTTATACGCTCCATGATGTGTTTAAATCGCATGTCTAACGGGGGAATCAAGTCTCTTAAAAAAAAGAGGAGCTCGAGAATGAGAGCTGGATAAAGTTTATTCATGAGGTATTCTGTTGTATGGTAATTTGACTAAGAATGAACGGGAAGATAAAGGTTCAAAGATACGGAACATCACATCGAAATGATTCTACTGTCTACATACCCGTTCAATTCTACAACATTCAGCACTGTCACGACTGGGGTGAGTCGATTATTGTCAAAAATGCCAAAATGTACTGTATACATGAATTACTTGGATATACGTAGGCCTCTAATTCTTACTTCTGGCATAGATAAGAGGCAGAATAAGATATTTTTCAATACACGAGTCAGTAAAGGCCCAGAAAACATTATGTACATTGATATTTTGGCAATCGTCTTCTTAGTGCACAGTTTCCGCAAAAGCTAGAACAGGTCTGATTATTTTACGTAAAAGATTTTTTTCTTTCTTTCTTTCTTTTTTTTTTTTTGTTCTGACTGTACTTTTCTCTCTGGTGTCATTGAGCGAGATATATATCAGAATGTCAAGGCAGTTCTGGGGCCACTTGCTTATGTTGCCAGTCCACTGTGAATCAGATCTGATCAAACGATACCCAGATGGTCTGCTTTAGGTCTGAAACCAAGTTTTTGAGTGCCTTTAAAGAGGATTAAGATGTATTCAGTGGTGTAGTGGTGCCTGGAGAAATGGCAAAATTTCTTTTTTGTGGCCCATGCAGCAAAGGAGAAACACACTGTGTTAAAAACACTGGCATGTTAGACAACTCTTGTATATTTATCTCACGCAAAAAAAAGGGGAAATAGTTGCACATTGTCACTTGACTTCTCCACAGAAGAAGTTCTGCAATAAATACTGGCCCACAGATGCGTGACAACTACAAGTATTCCTTTTTTTTTTTTTTTTTTTTTTTTTTACTACATCCATTCATGAAAATGTCAGCTGGCAGAACACTACTGAATAATGCAGATCATTTAGAAGAGGGTATACTCAAAGCTGACTGAAAAATAAGTAGGTGTACTCAGTGTAGTTTATCAGAATAATGCGAAACCATACATTTTCTTCTCACCATTTAGATTCAGTACAAAATGAATTTTTAAGTTTTCTTTTTTCTTTTTTTTTTGTAGTGTGATGACAAAAAATGATAAATGATGTGTCTAAAAGCATTGGCCACCACCCCTACAATACATATCTTTAACATCATTCAAAGACTTGTATCACTAAGACTAAGAGAAAGGAAGTGACACCACGTATGTTTGTCCATCTACTGTATATGAACATATTCAATAATTCAAGCCACACTGGTAGCCTATGGTTAAGGCAGCAACCGAAAACAAAAGCCTCCCTGGTTGATATCTGGCCATAGTCTCTGTCTTCCCTCATTTCCAGTCATCTCCATCATACTTCTGGGTATAATAAAAGTCATATAAGGCCTGCCGAAAATAGTTCAAAACAAATTACCTCTCAGTGGTTTGTCTGTGTTACACTAAACCGCTGATGACTCTAATTTGAGGGTGAGAACATCTGACATTCAAAAATTTTTAGCATAAAGGGATTTGTATTGAGCAAGACAAAAACCACTGACCACAGACTCAGACTTCGAAAATACAGTAGGGTTTTTATGAATTGGGATTTGGGGACACATTTGAGCGGTCAATGGAGCAATAGAATGGAAATGATGTAGCCAGCCAGTCTGGCACTCCTCCTCTCTGATGCTACTATTTGCAGAGGGAAGGTCGATCTTTGAGGCCTAACATGGGTAGCAATTACTCTAGGTATATCTGACTCTTTCCGTGAAGTCACATTTGTAATTAATTGCAGAATGACAAACAGTGTTAGTCCCTAAACTGCATCGCCCATAAGCCTAGGTCAAACACAGTATTAAGCTGGTGAAAAGGTCTACAACTGCAGGTATTTCCATTAAGAAGGGGCATGCCCTCTGGGGCATGAGGGTAGAAGATTAAAATTATTATACACAAATGACGATAGTATCCACTGAGGTTAGCAGTAATTCCACAACTTCCTAGAAAGCATTTTTAGCATTTTTATCAGTACATGAAGGAAGCCAACACAGTGTCATGAAGATCTAGACACAAAATCATCATCATTTCATTGGTGCATGATCACCTAAAAATAAGAATAATTATGTTTTTGTCTCCTTAGAATGAGCCTTTCATATCTACAGATGCCACAGATCCTCTATCCAGACAAACTAAACACTGGCTCTAGATGAGGCCTTCACAGTAATCCAAGTTCATGTTGTTATAGTAATAAAAGGGTAGGTTGTGAAAGGTAAGGTGTCCCTCTTTAGTGACAAACCTAAAAACATTAAACATAATGTTATCAACAACTATGCACCCTTGCATAGCCTTTTAGCCTTTTAAGCTCATTATTTTGGTTTCCCAGCTCACAAACTACACTACCAATTGTAGCTGTACTGTATGCCACCAGACCAGCAACAGTAGGCATAGTAGACCAGACAAAATGGGAGGAAATATATGAAAGGGTGTCGCTTATGCGAGAATAATCATAGGGTGAGCATATTTTCATTCCCCCAAACCAAGTCCCCAAAGTGTACCACACATCCATGCACCCAGCAAACCTTTTAACTGCCCAGATGTCATGAATGCAGAATCTTTATTGCTGGGTACCTTTATAAAAGAATGAGAAAGAGCTCTGGAGCTCTTTACAAGAGACTAACTTTTTCTTCAACATGACAGCTAACTGTTAGCATACTGACAGGCTCTGACAGACAAGCAGCAGCCGTGACGATGACACTGATTGACGCGTGTACAGACAAATCAGTGTTGAATTCAGATGTGCTGCATTGTTTGTGTCTTCATATTGGGTTAGGTAGTCAGGAGTGGGGCAGAACACCTATGTAAGAGCTGAAAACAAGAAAAAAAACATGTTATTTCAAGTGGTGAAAGTCTGCATGTTAATTATAACGTGTTATATACAGTATATTTGTTGGCACTCATGTTGGGACACTAAATCAGAAAAGTCCAGGAATGGCAGGACAAGCTCATTTCAAATTGTAGTCACTTTCAGCTCAATGTTTTGTTTTTTTCTGCCCAGTAAACTGCCTAACTTCCAGTCACAGAAGGGAGCTTCTATAGGCAAATAAAAACCCAACCACATGCTAACTGACCAACACCAACCACCAGCTAGCTGCTAAAAGCGTTAGCAAATTGTTGATCAAAATGGGGGAGCATTTAGCAGCAAAATTGTCAAACATTTTTTCGACAATTGGTGGAGACCAAAATGGAGCTAAAAAGAAAGAGAAAGAGAAAGAGGTTGAAGCTTTGGGGCGGCAGTAGCTCAGTCGAAAGAGACTTGGCTTGGAAACCGGAGGGTGGCTGGTTCCGGTGCAGCATGGACCAAAAATATGGAAGGTGCCCTTGAGCAAGGCACCGACCCCCCCCAACTGCTCAGAGGTCACCTCTCAAGGGGGCTGCCCATCACTCCACCATCTTTTTCCACATTTGCATGTCTATGAGCCTCTGTACTGTATGTGTGTTCGGGGGTTAAAATGTATGTAAATAAAACTGAGTGAAAAAAGAACTTCCCCGTTGAGGGATTAATAAAGTATCTCTTATATTTGACTTCATCAAGGGAACAAACAAAAGATTGAATGCTGCAGGCAATTATTCGCTAACACGTAGAACAAAAATATGAGGTTGTGCTTTCAGCTCGTTCTGCTACTGCCGAGCCATAAAAATCAGTTACTGCAGCTTTAAGATTTGGTACGGCATGTGAGGAAATCATCACAAAACAGCAAATAATGACACTTAAACATGGTGAACACACGTGCCTTCAGGTAAAAAAAAAAAAAAAAAAGTCTTTTGTGATCAAAGTCTATTGTATAGTACATTTCATGCAAGGTCCTACAGACACAATAAAGGAACCTTGCTGAATGGTCTGGTATCCCTGGACAAGGTAAAAAAAAAAAGAAAAAGAAAAAAAAAAGAAAAAAATTAAAAACATCTCAGAAGGAATAGCACCAGCTCACTCGCTCTCTTATCAGAGGCTGCCAGATGCCAGCCCACAACACCATCCCACACACAGCCTGAAGGTGCACCGCAACATGAAGCCATCGCATTGGGGAGGGAGAGCAAAGGAGAGAGGGAGATACAGTGGAGGGAGAGGAAGAGGGAAAAAGAGACGTATAGCCTGGGAACATTCGGAAGGAAAAGTGGATCACCATGCGGAGGTGGGTCGATTGGAGCAGGGGGATTCTGGGAAAAAAAAGTGGATCTGTAGCCTCAAAAAGACCAGTCTCTGTTCCCCTCACCACACCGTGCCTGAGAGGCTGAAGACGAAAGGAAGGAGGAACAACTTCAGATGGATTCTGACAGAGGGTGATCTGTTACCGTGAAAAAAGGAGGGAAAAAATGTACTTTGCGTCGGTTCCCACGGCTGCTTTGTGGCAACAGTATAGATGATGCAAATCACTTGTGAGTAACAAGGTCCATCCATCACCCTCGTTACAGCTCCAATGTACAGCACAGGCCCAGCAGCAAAGCCAACCATGCACACATTGTATGCAAAAGCCTACAGGCAGTCTCTCACTGTGGGTGGAAGCTCTCTAAATTTCATATGAGGAAAGCAGAAAAGCTTTTACCACAGCGAGATACACTGTCTGATCAAGCCATCTGTGATTAGATTTTGACAGGCTGCTGAAAGTGTGCTGGTTGACAGCCTCAAAATTCAATTTTGTTTCACTTTCTCATGTGCTCTGCTTAAAGACAACTATCTGCGGTGACATTCAGATGTACACACACTTGACAGATGCGCCGACACACACACACACACGCACACACGCTCATACACACAATGACTGGCAGCTGCTCACTGCCTTAACTTATTTTTCAGGCTGCCGGTGAAAGCTGATTACCAACTCCAGTCGTCCTCCAAACAAACAGCAGAGAGCTAGCAGACTATGTGAGCATAACATTGGAGTTTGAGAGACAGGGACATACAAAAAGGCGTCATAAAAGGCACCGAGCCTTGTATAAAAACATACTTCTGTTACAGAAAGTGGGAGAAAAAAAAAAAGAAAAGAAAAGGAGGGAGCTTCGTGTGGGTGTTTGAGGGGTCAAAAGGACGAGAAGAATGGCAAAAAAATGGATCTGAAAAATTAGCCAAGGGCTTATTTATGATGGAGTGTGAGAAAACTGTGAACATGCTCAGTTTCGAGAGGTCAATGTCATGTTTTATCCAACCAACACTCCAAAAATGTTCAACTTTGATGACATAATATAGAGGAACCAGCATAACCTTTTCATTTGAGATGTTTCTTCTTGATAAATCACTGCTGATTCATGTTCTGTCAATCGCCTAATCATATTTCAGTAAGATAAGGTGCAATATATAAAGCATTAATATTTAACGCTCAGTCTGACCTCGCCGCTTCTCGCAAGGTAACACACAGCTCAGCACAGCAGGGAGCGACAGGAGTCGACCTGCAGGCAGGAGAGCCAAGCACTGACGGGTAAGTACTAGTTATCACCTCTGACGTCATCCCGATCCATTTGTATGGACGTATCATTCAAACGACACCCACCAATGAGTTATTTTCTCCGAAACAGAGACCAGCATCCACCTTGACATTTCACTCCACCTCTATCGGTCTCTGTCAGCATTGATGCACAAGTTTAGAGAGACTGCTTTCAGTCATTTTAATCATTCTTTAACGTCCCCGCAGCGAAAATTGTCAGCCATTTAGGCAGAAAAATGAAAAGTTGCAGTCGTAAACCAAGAAACTCTCCCGAGGGAATCAAATTCAAGTTTTAGCCTCTGAAATACATTTTTGGACAGTTCTGATGGAGCTCAGGATTTATCAGCAGGACAACTGCTTTACTCTAAACAATTTGAAGCTGAACGGGGATGAGGGTGTGTATGGCTTTTTCGGGATGTGTAGAACAACATGGCTGTTTCCTCTTGAACACTCTCACTGTAGATATAAAGGGCTCAATTTAAGACAACGGAAGCACAATAATTCTTCATTTTAGGCGATTATGAATAAATTAAATCAATATTGTATAACACTGCTGCCAATAGATACTCCTAAATTAAATTGTGCATTTCTTGGAGACTAATTTTAGCTGTCGGTTAATACACATGATCTATTTATGAGATGGACAAAGATTGATGCATTGTTTGAATTTATTTGCTCATGCTCCTGTAATGAATGGGCCAGGGTACCAGTGCGGCTCCAGTTTTCAGTCGTGTTTTTTCGACAGAGGAATGAGATACATTTTATCCAGCTTCATCTTTACAGACAATAAGTATTAGCAAGATCAGTTTATGATGGTTTTGATCTTTTCAAGGAATTAATTAGGCCTTATCTTGTAAAACAATACTTTTATATCACAAGACTAAAATCCTACAAAAATTCTAATCCCCCTCTAATGCTTTGTTAAACTTTTCTAAAAAAAAAAAGTGTGTTTCTAAAGAAATATTTTAATTATCTTAGCTCGAGTTTTAGGCTTTGGTTTGTTTGCAAGAGGAAAATAACACAGCCATCTGCAATTCAAACTTTACCCAGAATTCTAAGATAGTAAACTCTCCATCCATCTGCCACTCCACACACAAGAAGGTTAAAACAAACATCAAGAACTTTCAGCGAATAGAAACTGAACCCAGGTGTGTCCACAGACTGAGTGAAAGCTAACAGAGGTGTTGTCGGATATGATCAGTCTCCGTTTGGACACGGACGGATGCAGAGAGGAGCAAGACGTGTGTGTTCATCCAGGACACTGTCCGTATGACGGGGGGGGCTGTTACATAATTCATACTTCAGGTGTTAAAGAGCTTAAGCTTCCTGAATGAGAGACAAGCGGCTTTGAAATAAGAGCCCTCATGTACAGGATGCCTGCATGTTCACAAAATGGCTGACAAGGGGGGGTAAAAAAAAAAGTCATTGAGGAGAAATATGCTCAGGACAGAGATACACAACGGGAAGAGAATACTGTATGAAGGGCACCAAAACCAATCAGTGGGCTGTCAGCCAGCTTTTTGTCAAACAGGAACATGTCTGATGCGAGGTCTCCCTTGTGGACAGAAAGCGGTACGTTGCGAATTTGTTTGAAGAGGAGCTGCTGGAGCAGATTCGAATCAAATCAAAATAATCTGCATGTGATTCAGTCATCCAATATCCCGGCTACAATAATAGGATTAACTTTTGTTTCCTACTCAATACGTGATTTGGTTTCAAAGCCCGATAAGGGCCCCTTTTTAATTAGTTTCAAAAATGTCGATAATAAAAGAACTCAAAGTGATGTATGGTTGAAGTGATTTCGGAGATACTGAACGCTCCCTTTGATGTGAGATGCACTTTGCGGCATATTCCGTGCAGAGGGCACCCCTGTCACAGAGCAGATGTGGCTGCCTGTCTTTGTCATACAACTGGCCTAAAGACAAGAAGAAAAAAAATAATAATAATAAAAGATCTCCCATCAACAGAGGCTTGTACAACAAAGGCAGCTGGTAATTTATACTGCTTAGTGAACCTCTTTAGTGCATGTTGAGGCCACTGAAGCCGTACACTAAATCTCCTGCCTCCTTCTGATCTCTCTGGGCTTCAGTTACACACTGGTGATACTGGGAAAAAAGAGAAAGTGGCAGTCCATTTCGCTTGTTTCCCAGGAAAGTCTTTTCATGGGCTTGTGCGCCCAGAAATAAGATCAGTCAAAAATGAGCAATAGTATAAGCATTATGCTGCGTATATTGTGACTGCTGGGCTATAGATCTCGAGACCGGTGTGGAGACACTTTCTCTGCTGTCTCAGACGTCTCGATCTTGTGGGTTTGTTTCTAATTCAGAATTATTGACATCGGTTTCGCCTATCTGCAGTCTGAGGCTATATTTATAACTTTAGGCTCAGCTTAAGAACACAATGTAGTCAATGTGAAAGGCTGAACTAAAAGAAAAAATGAAGTACAATCATGTACTGTCGCTTCATACAGTAAGTGATATCTATAAATTGCCCATTTTCTATTTAACACCATAATGTTTGCAGACCTACACTGCCAGATTTAAGGCTGCCAACATGAGAACAGACTACTTTGTCCCCAATTCATTTATCATTTTCAAACTTGTTGTCTTGTAGACACTGACTGCATTATCTACCGGCTACGTAGTTACTTGATATCTGATCTGTTCATCTGATGAACACAAGTCCAGCACTGACTCTCCTTTCAACTCCTGAAGACAATCTGTTGCTCTTAAGCTGCTAAAAGCGCCGCTGTATTCACAAAGTAGTTGCTAACTTTGTCGTCTGTTGTGCGGTGCTGGGCAAGTACTGTACATTAAAGCTGCAGGCTGTGAAACCAAAACAATACGCTGAAAGATGACAAAATGCTACATAGAGCGAAAACAAACTGCAGATCCAGGTGATAAGTCTCCGAAAGAAATTGAATGTATCTTGTGGAAAGAGTCACTCATATAAGCCCACAGTGGTACTATAAAAAAATACAGATTAGTGCAGCTCTAAATTCAATATTTTAAAGCAGCATGTGGTAAGAAGACAAATCTGTACTAATAATGACTTGTGCTTGTGCTTTACTTACATTTTCATTTCGCTATGAGAATGATATGTTAATTATTCCATTTCATTCACCGTGGCATTTCACTGCTTATTGTGAAGCAGCATTTGCATGAACAATCTGTTTTGCATTATTGCAGAGGGCAAAGACCACACAGGAACTTGATAGGTGCTGTGGTCATTGGGATGGCTGCACTGACCAGAGACACACAGTCACTGGAGTCCATTGATTGAAACATAACAGTCAAGAGGAGTGTATGTGTGTGTGTGTGTGTGTGTGTATGAGAGAGAGAGAGAGAGAGAGAGAGAGAGAGAGAGAGAGAGAGAGAGAGAGAGGTGTATGTGTACTGTCAAATCTGCCTGATGGGGTTGCAGGCTCCTGAAATCCATTTATTGATCTTGGTTGGCTGCTCACTGCTTCCTTTGACAAGATAGGATCCTCAGAAGGACATCACTGACTCACTTCAAAAACCACGTAACCTTTACACCCCGTCTGCCAAAGGAGGACAGGTTAAGCCTGTTTTGTTCTGTACTCTGTTTCACTTGTAAATTTGAATTGTTTGATTCAATTTGAGTATGATGTCCAGCACAGGGCGGTTTCTTTAATTCTGCGTCCCCTATTTTGATCATTCCCACACCAACAACCAACCGTGTTTAGTTTAGTTTTGAAAATCTGCCTGCATCCTGTTGAAGACTCATGTAGTCCATATGGATTTTGCTTGAGGCAGTGAATAGTAAACAGAAATTAGAAAACAGGGCGCAGCCTGTTCTTTTTTTTTTTTTTTCTGTAGTTTCTCGTTTCCCATAGCAACAGATTCAAATCGGATGACAGTTACTACCCAGTGGTTTCTTTACCTTATTATTTGAAGGGTCATTTTTGTTTGGTCCTGCGTGGCTTCACAACAGTAAATCAGAAGCATGCATCCTCTTCATTAGACTGTACGAGGCAGTGATGTACAAATGAGTCATTATGGCATCATTTTCAGTCCCGTAGTTTGGCCTGTTTTAACTCACTGGTAAAAGCTGAAAAGATGGGTGGTTGACTGTGTGTCACATTTGATGCCTCTCCTGTCATATGTGAAAACATCACGGCAGTCGGCTTTGTGAATGGGTATATAGTTTAAGAGCTTGGCTTGCTAAATCCAATGCTGAAGTTAGCTGAGACGTTTAAGTGCTTTAGCATAGGGAATATATTTTTGTATCACAATAATAGCTATGTAAAAATGTTAGCTTAGCAGCTGAAGAGGCCTTCATATTGTTGCATAGAAATGCTAATTTATTTTTGTTGTTAGAAGAATATGTTTTTGCTGACCGAGAGCAAATCTCTTATCACAAGGAGGCGACATCATGGTGATTTGATGTATATGAACGCCTCAGCAGTGTCTCCACATGTTGGTAACAAATCTAAATAGGCTGTGATAAACAGATTTATCACCCATTGTCTGTGTCTATACATCAACTGAGTCACTGGTACAGTTTATTTATAAAGCGGCTCTGGGCAAACTTCCACCATGCCTCCACCAGCTTATTTTAGAGTTCATCCTGCAATCATTATCTGAGATCAAACGACTGGTTATCTATCTGTTCTTAAAGACGGAGATAGGAAATAACATGAATCAAACATAACTGTAAGTATTGTGCACTACTGTGACTTGCGTGTTACATGACTTCTCTGTTCTTAGCTTACTTTGGCCTTATTTTTAGTTTCTGTTTTTGCCTGAATTTGTTTTGTTCTGTCTGAACCCTTTTATGTTGTCTTGGCAATATCTCTTGTACCAAACAGGTTTCTAATCTCTGTGGGACTTGCTTGGGTAAATATAAGTTTTATTAAGAAATAAGTAAAAATAATAAAATGGTGAAATTACCAGAGCCAACAGTAAGCGTGACATGAATATTAAACACATTAAAGACAAAATTTTAGCCCTGTCCTAATCAGTCCCTAAATAGTCTGAAACAGAAAGGTAGCTGCTGAATCTATAACATCATATCCTGAAATGGACCTGGACAGATGTAGATGGACATCATCTGTGAGCAGAGCTTGGACTGGAGGTAATGAGACATCATTTTCAATCATCAGTCTTAAATTGTTTGTATTTTTACTCCTTTTAGTCCTCATACTGCTTTTCACGTTTGTTTAAAGTAAGACTCTCAGAATACAAACAAACAAACAGAAAAAAATGAAACATAATATTTAATTTGTGAATTATAAAATCTGAACATGATTTGTTACCTTTAAAAACTAAAAACTGAGTCCAAAAGTGAATAGTGAAAATAACACAGGAGATTGTAACTGTTGGAAAACAAACAAACAAATTAATATTTTTTAAGATTAAAATAATGTTAGTTTGAAATTTTGTTTTATTAAAAAAAAAAAAAAAAAAAAAAACACTCTTGGCCATTCTGCACTTTTGTGCAGAAGTCTCTAGCCTCAGCTTGACAGTTCACGTCTTCTGTCGAATAGATCAAGGTGCCAGACTTCAGTGTCTGATCAGGAGGTGAGAACAACTGTTGTACGTCAGACAAGCTTTTACCTGCACTGAACAACACATCTGTTGAAGAGGAAGAAAAGTCCTCAATAAATATATATATATATATATATATTTTTTTTTTTTATATAACATCTCAAGGCTTTAAAACGGTTATCCACAAACCAATATGTGATGTAACGAGAGGTTTACACTTTGACATTACAGCGGCGCGCACTCTAACAGCAATATGTTTTCTACAGTGTGTTTTGATTTGACTGAATTGAAGTTTTTGGCAAATTGTTCCAAAGCAAGGCATGGAAGTGGATTGTGGAATATTAGTGCATACGTTCGGAAGCTGTATGTTCAGAGCTCATCAAATGTTCATATCCAGAGAGAAATGTCTGCCAAGAGCTCGTCTCAATTCGGAGCTGTATTTCTAACAAAATCACAGATGATGACCTTTTTTTTCTTTTTTTTTAATGCAGTACACCACTTCAGTTACAGGCTTTGAAAGCGCTCATGTTTCCTGCTGCAAACTTGTTAAAACGCATTCTGCAGGATAATGGAGGACCTTGCACTGACGAATCCCCCTCAAAACATTTCCAAGGCATGCAAATAATACTGATGTATGATGCAATGAGAGGCAATGTCATGCGCTCCACTAAAAGATTCCTATCCTCACAAAAGCTTTACCCTTGATGCTGTAATACGAGTGACAGAGCTAATCAGCAAAAAAAAAAAAAAAAAAAAAAAAAAGTTAACAACATGAATCCGACTTAGAAGGAAAATAGTTTTTCTCCAACAGGTGAAAATCCAAAAATGGTGTCACAAAAGAGACGGATGAGCTATTTCTTGGCACGATCGAGCTCTGCCGCTTGTTGACTCAGCTCTGTGTTCACTTGCAAGGCTTCTTCTTCTCCTCCCTTCCTCGGCGGTGGCGGCGAGCGAACGAGAAAAACACATCAGACAAAAAGCACATGGCAACTGGTGCAGCTTTTTAACGGCATTAGTTCAGCTCCAGCGGGTTTGTCACACCGAATGGGAAGAGGATAGAAAACTCATGCAGATTTACTGCAGATCAATGCTCCCCGGTCTCGGGAGTTGTGCATTGTGTGCAAGGCGGCAGAGCGTCAGAGGTGGCCTAGTTTGCAATGCTTCGTATAAGCTTGTTTGGCTGATGGGCTGTTGTTGTGGAGGAGTTGCATTTTGTGGACTGTAACTGATTAACTATCATGTGGAATCATTTAATAAAAACACAAAGTAACGCCGAGTTAATAAGCAATTAAGCCAGGCAAATAAAGAAGTATATTTGTTGTTGTTCTAGTTGAATGCTACAATGATAATGTTCATTTGCGTTCATGGAAACAACCTGTCAACGAGCCATTAAGAACATTTGATGAGTGCATGTACTAAACTCAGGCTGTAGTTGTGATTTCACCATCTCAGCTGCGGGGAGGAGGGATCCCAGATGGCCTCAAAGAATAAAAACAAATGTTTGATTCACACTTACAGCCCGTGATGTAGTTAATGTTAAGCTTGCAACATAAAAAAATGTCATAATATATAGAACCGTGGTGTGGGAGTGTTTGCAAAATACCTGCATCATATTCACAGCACCTCCACTAATTTACAAATATGTGGGCATGATTGCACCAGAGGCTCAGTTTAAACGCCTCACTGGTGTTCGCAGTTAAAACTTAAGTACAATCAGGTCATTATAGACATCATTTAGTCTCATTGCTGCTTTGTAAAAGAGAAAAGATAGAAATATAATTACACTGCACATAAAACCTGGTGCTGGAATTCACAACAACAGCTCTGGATTTTTCAAAAGCTTCAAGCCGCACTGAATCTTTTTCATTTTTTTAACAATGGCCCACAAGACTCTGCAATCTGAGAAGGGTTGCTTGTGGTGACAAACCCACAGGAAATGATCATCCGACTCAGCTATTCCCCTCCTGTCTTTTTTGAGATAATTGTTTTGGTTCCGTGGCCTGCAGCATTTATAGCATTAAAGCTATTATGAGGCCACTGTGCACTTCCTGGCGAGCCAAAGCAGCCAGATATTTCCCTCTGCTATTGGTGGAGACCCAAACTGAGCTAAAAAGGAGATGAAATATTGGACCTGTATTCACAAGGTGAAAAAAAAAAACAATGTTTCTCTTTACTTATGTGTACATATGCACTGTTTGCTAATAGCCACACAATATTAAGACAGATGATACTGTTAATGTTTTATACATGTATTTAGTAACTGGCTGTTTATTTATCCTGACAGATTTTATGAAGGCAACTTGCATGAGGATTTAAAACTTAAGTTAACAACAATAACTTTGTATTAAAGCCCACATGTTTTTTTGACAGCATGGCTAAACTGGGAAAGTATTTTTGGCTTGTTTGTCTGACTACTTGTTCGGCTCCATTACACCAACGTCTGTGTGTGGAGACGTTGATATTCATAATAAGCGGTGATAATGAAAGCCTAAATGATGGCACAAAGTTTGTAAAAAAAAAAAAAAAGAAAAAAAAAAGATTTTAAATTTTTCTCCAGTGATTTACTTTTGCACTTTCATAGAGTTGTGATTTTAAAAAAGGTTGACATATACTAATTTTCATATTAGCTGAGCTCCTCTTGAGTCGCTGAAGACATTTTACAAGTATTTTCATAAGTTTAGTAGTAGTACTGACATGTAAAATAGGCCTTTGAAACTGGCCTTTATTGCATGCCATCTCTCTCTTGACACTTATTATGAAGCTAAGCTTTGTCCAAATGTTAAAGCAATCTATTACTTCACACACCCGCTTCACACGAGTCTCAGGGACACTTGAGACACTGATATAATATTAGTCATTTAATTGTAAGATACTATGCACGCTATACTTATCAATTTGTTGCAAATAAACATTTTTTTTCTGTCCATTTTCTTACAATTTTCTCCAAGTTTCTCTATTTATCTGTACTTATTTTATTCCTGTTCCATTGTTACACCAAGTTTCCCCTCTGGGGGATCCATAAAGGATTATCTTAGTATCTCTTAAAGCAGACCCCACGTCTATGTGCTTATTACATCCTTCCTTCCTGCAGAGAATCAAAGACTTTTACTCTGCGGCACACAGACTTAGATCATGTTCAAGGCAATAGACTAGCCCAAATTATTGTATTAATGAGTGAGAAGGCACAAACAAGCATTACACCCACTCAAAGTCCTTGCCAGTTTGGTATTCATCTTCATCATAAAGCAAAAGACAAGTGCTACGTGGGTTTGCTGCGTTGAGTGTTGTATCAGGAAAATTAAAAAAAAATAAAAAAATCTCAGTTAGTCACTTAATCTAGTACTAACTGACTGCATCTGCAGGGCAAGTTTTTGCTTGTTCCCAATGCAAATCGAGTTCTCCTGTTTGAAGATAATGACACACACCCACAAGCAAATTATATCACTGAAAAATAACGAACAAATGGACTGCTAAAAAGGACATTTTAGCAGTGGATACGCTGTACATCTGTATATGTAGCTTGATATCTCCTTTAGGAATCATAATGTGGAACATGGAGCAGATCAGAACATTTTCCATGGAGCCGGTGAAGTAGAAAGAGCTTCTAAAGCCTGATATAGATACTGTAAATTGGTTGAGCTCTGGTGTGTAACAAGACGATGGAAATTCTCAAACCTTGAAGCAGAAAAAAAAAAAAGGTTGGAAAGAGGCCATGTCGGTGCAGCCAATCAATGACAAGCTGTGTGAATGAAGAAATATATCAAACAGTAATTGAAAGGGAAAGCCCCGACTTGTTCTGTATATTAATATGAATGATGGATGCTTTTCTACTTTTTTCTGTCTTGTAAAGCAGTGGCCCATACTGTGTTTGAGCTAGCAGTATACACTCAAGAAGTGTGCTGTAATAGATATGAGAATGGATGAGTGTTTTTATAGAGGCTGAACGCAGCAAAAAAATAATAATAATAAAATAAAGTAAGAAAACTCATGTGGAACAATTGAAGCACACCGGGGAGGCATAAAAACTATGATGTGTCTGTCTATTAACATTCACAGCCAACTCAATAATATCTTTATAGCTTTGAAAGCTTCTGCTGAATCTCAAAAGCATCTATGGTTTAATGATCACTGTAAAAAACAAACAACAACAACAAAAAAAACCCAGCAGCAACAATAGATTAAACCCAAGACGTGGTTTGGTTTGTGAAAAAGAGAATCTATGCAGCTGATGGGTCACAAATGAGACAGGAAATGTCTCATTGTTAATGTTTTGAGTTACTATTTTGTATTATAAATGTTATGCTTCTGTTTTCTAACCATTAGCTTAGCTTAAACTAGTTTAAACTTGTGTTGTTTGACTAAATCACAAGGTCTCTTTAACCCAGTTGCTTTGTCTACTGACCTGCAGTTTGGTCTTAATCTACTAAGACGCTCTGGTTAGGTTCAACCTTTTTTTGGCTGAGTGGCAAAAAAAAAGTTGCGAACACAACATTGACATATCATCAGGTTTGAAGTCGATATGGAGAACTTGTTAGCAAACAGTTAGCTGATCTACACATCCAGCAGTTACCGCATTACTGTGAATGTATGTTCAGCAATCCTCCCTTGTGTTTGCTCTGTCTTTAGCCTCTACCAGCGCCTGAGTGAAATGTCATACTCTTTAACAGCTGTGCCATGAAATGAAAACCAACTTTTAAAAAGGATCAGTGTGTAGTTTCTGATTGCAACCACCTCTCTTCTCTTTTTTTCAAGACAGAAGTGTCTTGAAAAAAGAAGTCTTGTGGTGTCTGTACATTTTCAGGTCATCATAAACAAATGAAAACACAAAAACATTCATGCCATATCCTGTAAATCAATCTCCCTAAATCTGAAACACCTTAAAAAAAATTGAAATAAAATGTTGAAATAAAAAGCTTGGATTTGAATGGCCCAATAACACGACATAATGGGTAGAATTTTGTTATTGTTGGTTCTGTTTTACACAATCTGATTATTTATTTCATGTCTTTTTATTTAATGCTGATTTTTTTCGAGGTTCCACAGAGAAGATATTAGACCTCCCTGTAAATCTGCAGTCAGTCCAGTGGTTCAAACTGTGTCCATTCAGTCCCAGGTCTGTTTCTCTTCCAAGTGTGTACACATGCCAAAAAAGTGTTCAAATGTGTTCATTCCTGTCGCCTCCAGTGTAAAATGTATGAAGTGACTTGTCCCTTGCTGAGAACCAACAGTGACAATATACTGGATGACTATTTCAACACAGTTTATATTGTTCTCAGAGGAAGTGGATCCCATAGCAACTCCAGCAGCTGACTTCTCTCTCTGTATCTTTGATCGCTATTCTTTCATCTTTTGTGAGCCTGGGACAGGCACAAAATTGCTGCATAGCATGATATATGACATTCCATCTCAGCAGCGTATGAAAAATAAATTAGATTTCCCTACACCATTTCCTGATCACCCCACCACCACCACCACCACCACCAATACCACCACCGGCAGCCCTCCCTCCTTTCATCACACCTGCTTCTCTCTTCCTGATCATGAATGTGGCAGCTCAGCTGTAAAAACAAATACTGAGCGAATGTTCACACACACAAGTGTGTTACAGAGGGTTTGGTCAGACCGCTTACTTATCTACTATGATATGCTAACTCATAACTATCACTATGTGTTAGTAACAGCCCCAGTGTGGCTAATGTGTTAGCAAACAGCTTGTTTGCACATCTCAGCAACATTAGCACCTAATGCAGTTAAGTACAATATTCAGTACAATATTCATTCTCCTTTAAAATCCATTTTTGGTTTCCACCAATTTCTGTGTAAAATATCTGTTTTTTTACCTCACAGTGGGTTTTTACACCTTTTTGCTTGGAACAGATGAACAAAAACAGTGAAACTGTGAAGCTTTGGTCAACAAAATCAAAACAATGAAGTTAAAGAAGCTAAACCACTCCAAAGATATGAGAGGAAGTGCATAGTCCGCTAATGATTCTCTAATGTTTCACTGATACCAAAGGTCTAACCATGGTATAGGCATTGGGGCGACCCAAATTAGAGCCCACCCACAGAAGGTTTTTCTTTTTTTTTTTTTTTGTGAATTTCCACCACTTCTATGATATGTATATATGCAAATCTGCACATTTAGAATAGTTTTGAAGATGACATTGACCATATGAATTTACATTTGAAGGAATAGTCTGAGATAGTGGCTGGCCTGCCACGACACACCTACCGGTTAAAATGATACCTTTTCCAGAGAACGTCCATGTTCAGCCACTGCTTTCAACATGTCTCTCCCTCTTTGTGTCTGATGTTCTTATTTTACCAGAAAAACAGATAATGGCCTTGATGGTCATTTTCATTTGAGTATTCTGCCTTTATTACTAGTTTTAGTGGCTGCATATTTATGTTGTTGCATATTTACAAGCTACAGGAACACTGTAATCTGGAGATTAAGAGAAGAGTAAGAGAGAAGCTCAAACAAGCTATTAACAGACAAAGTTTAAGAGCAAGAGCGTCCATGTAACCATAAAACTCAGGGGAGGGGAAGACCTCACCATTGTTGGCTGAAGAGGCATGTGGGCTGAATTACAATATAATATATTAGAGTAGTAGTAGTATGAGTTGCTAAATGTGTCACTAGTCGCATTTTAGAAATAAATTAGTTTAAAGGGTCTGACAGGTACAAAAGCCATCGATGAAGTCGGCCACACTGGATGGGGGTAGAAACTATGTGTACATTTCAAGGTTGGGGTCACACACTCACATATGGTCTTCTGTGTATTGGGCAACAGATATTTGTATTTCCTCCATATTTGAGAGGACACAAACCCCCAAAGAAAGCATGATTTGCCCTAGCAAGTAACCACTTTAACAGCACACATAGTAATTTGATCCATTGTGGATCCAAAAATATTTAGGTTGTTGACACTCAAACCAGGCTCAAGTTCAGGTCAGGGCTTCTTAAATCAACCATGCCAGTGACCTGAATGGAGTCCAAATTAGATGAAATGTCTCTATACTGTAACTGATTTTCTGGTTTTCAGACTTCACTGCCTACCAGATTCCTAAAAGAGACACACATAAAACCCATTTGAATATATCTGGGTCACTTATTACAAGTTTTCTTTCAATGTGAATCTTAAATAGCTCAAATTCAAAAACGCAACAAAGTAGAAATACTACTGCAGATGTTATCGGACTATAACACTAGTTTGTGTCACACTATGCATGGCAAGTTAACATCTACAGTGTATATTCATTAAGACATCAGACTTGCGGAATCATGGGATGAAGAGGGGAACTAATTAAAACAGTGTATGATGGATTTCCCCGAGATATTCCTGAGAAGAAAGTGACTTCTTTATTGAGTCTTGAGCATGTCGGATCTTCTCACTGTAGGTCAGAACTGATTCATCACGCTTTCACACATTGTGCTCCAAAAAAATATATCTTCATCTAACTGTTTCATCTCATTAGCATCAAGTTCAACTTTTCACCAAAGTCAGACGTTTACGGAAACATGTGCTGTACCGTCTCCACACCATGAAAACATACTTTATGAATCATCTAGGAGAGACTCTATTTTGACTTGACTTGACTTGACTTGATTTATTTGTCCATATACAGTAATGTAACCATGAAAATTCATTTTCTAACAACAGCCAGACATCACTTCACTTGATTCAAGTACTGTATACTCTGTAAATGACAGAAAGTTGTACACATTTGTTGCTTCCAATTAGTCTATCAAGGAGCACACATTCATTCTCCACGTACAGCACCTGTCCTATACTTTTTCGTGACCTTCAAACCTCCCGAGTGACGAACCGCGAAGCTTTACAAGCATGAAAGCATTCTTTTGATCACTTAGAAGATACAGGAAAATGAAGGCCCACTTCCACTATAGGCTGCTTTGTAGCAAAGACATCAAGTACTGCAACAGCCTTACTTTGAGGCATTTAACAACTGGGTGTTATTTTGGGTTATTCATCACTACCTGCACATTCATAGATCCATGCATACAAGTACAGAATGTCAGCAGTGAGGTATGACAGCATTTCAGTACTGGACAAGGCAAAAACTGTACTCCCATCAGCCGGTACTGCACAGTTTTTTCATTATTGAAATTTTTGTCATTATCCCAGCACACTGTTGTCAGAGTCACTGTCACCGCTGTAGAAAATATTGTGCTATTTGATGAGAAAAAAAAAAAGCTCCAACAGCAAGTGAGTGACATTGTGATGAAATGGTTTTGTCAGCTGCTGTTTCCAAGGTCAAGACCAAAACTTTCTCAACTTTTTAAAACAAGCCATGCCAGGTCAGCTTTTTTTTATTGCTTTGCAATCTGTTCTCTATCCTTTAACCTTTGGCTGCACTGGGGAAAGCTCCACAAAAAAAAGTAACTTCCAATTAGTTGCCTATAGTTTTCTTATTGTTGGCATCATCATTTTGGCAGGTTGGTGTCAGTCTTTGGTCTCAAGATGTGTCCATTACATATGAAGTATTTAAATTAAAAGAATGCAGTGTATGATGTGCATTTAATTAACTTTTTCTCCAGCAAAGAGAGAGACGATGCAGATGCAGGTAGGTCCAGGCTATACTGGTAAAACGGAGACATTATACAAGTACAACATACTGCATGAAGCTCAATATGGAAGCCTCTAATGTGAGTGGGAGGTGCTATTAGCTCCTTTGATTTGTCTGCGTTCTGCACAGTAAGGAGCTGAAGGGAGAGGAAAAATAGCAGACTTAGCCTATCATAAATGAAACATGGACCTGACAGATTTTTTTTGTCACTCTGCAATTTTTCTTTTCATGAAGACAGTTTTATGTGTTTGCAGAACTACTAATTCACGCTAACACTACAAAATGTTTCACTTTCAAGACACTAAGCATCACGCATCCTGGGTGAAAGATAAAGAGAGAATGAGAATAATTCACCAACCAAATCCACAAATCTGGCGCTAAAAGGCTCCGATTTGTCACCTCCCGCGGAAGGTTTCTGTCACTTTCATCATGTTAAAAGTCCTGTCAACACTGGATATCCTGCCTAGGTCTGAGGTTACTTTGTATGTGCTGTGATAAGACTTGTCAGTGACTCTTCAGGACTTATTTCAGGCCTCAAGCTCTTTCTATCATAAATGGGCGAACAGTGGAAAGAAACACTTACCTATACTGAATGGTATTGTGCCATATGGTCCCTTGAAAACACCTCAAGGCCACTCATTCACACTCAAAGAGCACGATGAACGGGCAGCCTATAGAAAGGAAATAAGAGAAAGTTGTTAAAAGTCCACACCATTATTTTACTTCTCTTATTTCCCACTATTATGTTGAAAGTAAGGTTCAGGAAAGAGAAGGTCAGGTCATATTCATTGTACCGCTGTCAGTGGATATTGTGTTGTATAGCATTACGTGCATGCATGTGGCCCCAATGAGGAACCACGCTACAAACTGTGCATGTGACCTGTGTGACAACAGGAATAACAAGTTAACCTTTGAGACGGTCTGAAGCGATGCCATCTGACGCATGTCCTAAACAATGCTTAGGTGGTCTTGTGTATTGTATTGGCTGTGTGAGCCAATCATGCCCCTAAGCTGAGAAACCTTTTTACAATTCCGGCAACGTTATTATGATTTATAAGGAATTATCTTCTTTTCAAACAAAAGCTCCTTAAAGCACCGTGTAGGAGGGAGGGGAGATTAGATTGGTTTATGGAAAGTTATTGAAATAGAGCACAGCAGGATGTTTGTGCAGGGCCCCGGCTCCCAGGTGACATTATAATCTCGGCAATGACTGAACGCGCATTATTCGTCTCTCTCTTATTTTTGTGACCAGTCGTCCCAACAAGCTGTTTGCCTTTTTCGAAAAAAAAAACACACACACTCTGAGAGCTGTGTTGTTTGTTTGCTTTGCAAATATGAATGTGGGCGTGCATGTATACATGCCTGAATATGTTTGTGCTCGGCTTCGTGTTCCTTATGAGAAAGGGATGTTTAATTTATCAGGTCATGCATGTATGTATCCCCAGTGTAATAAATGAGGGTATGGGACACATGCTAGTCTGAAATTGGCCATTGTATGCAGCATTCAGAGAATAAATAGCAGGTTGCTCTTCATTTCTTCATCCCTTCATAGTAAACGTCTTTATATCCCACTCAGAGCAGGTCCTTTGACGTGTTTATGTGCTGCTTCCCATGCATTTGCCTCCCACACAAGAATGACATGATCCAGCCTTTCTAGCAGAGCCCACCCCGTTGACTGACTTTTTCATACACATTCACACTCTCCTGTTCCTTCTATGATTCTCTCTGGGGACCCACGGCACACCTTCTTCTCTTGGTTTAGATTCACTGCCGCGTTTTCCCGCTCATGATCGTGCAGAGGATGTCAGTCTGATGAGTGGAAGACATGGAAGTGCACCCCCAACGGTGCTTTGATATCTGGGGCAGATCTCGCTCATCAACAGTTTTCTGTCGACCAGGGGACCCTACAAAAGAACAATCAAAGCCTCCGTTTTGAGCAGGTCCCTGGCTGGGCTTTGCCTGTCAATCGCAGTGTTAAGAACGCCGACACGGGATGCACTCCCGCTAACCTGAGAGACTGTATCTCTTACTCAAACCTTTCCTGGGTCGAAATATTTAAGTCCAAATGATCCAGAAGGGTGTCTGGTGGGTCGGTGCTGATCACCTGAGATTTGCCCATTCATGAAGTCGTTATTAGCTTTCAAGGAGTTGCAACTAGAGAATCCAAACACAAAATTATTGACCCACTGTCATTAGCCGTCTTTATTTAAAGACACATTTAAACACTGCTTTCAGCAATTACCTGCCGTGATGCACATTCAAGCTGACAAAATGACTGAGGGAATTGAGACTTAGAAGATGTCAAGAGAATGCTGTTTCATTATAACAACACAAGAAGCCTATTAATGACATTCACAATGTGTGACACGCTGCAAGAATTTGATCCATAAGTGGATCATTAACAAATCAGCAGAATCCATTTTTTTTCCTTAAAAAAAACAGAAAATAAAGTTGTAACATTTCCATATGAAGAGTGATAAATTCATGTACAGCGCACACAGCCAAACGTCATTATAAAAGTACACCATCCTTGTTCCATGATATTCAGGATATAACGATTCAAGATGATGAGACATCCTTCTTGTTTACCAGATCAGTTGAAATAAATCCTTAACTTTATTCTTAAAGGACAAGTGTGTAGGGCAGGAAAACCATGCCGTGAAACCAACCCTAACCCAAGACTATAGAGCTCCATTGTTTTCCAAAGACTATTAAAACACATGCCATGAATCTACACGCAGTACTTTGTTTTGAATAGATCCGACATATGTCCTGCTAGTGCACCAAATGTCTGTTAATCCATCACTAAATATCGTCCAGCAAATGCACCAAATACTTGATCTATAATAGTAATAATGATAATTTGAGCCATGTTTGCTAAGAACTACAGTGCCCAGTTATTTTAGGAAATTACAGAATCAATTTTTAAAGATAAAACTTTACAGACAAAACTGGACTTACATCTTCAGTAGAAATAAATGGGTGTGAAAGCATTGAGAGACAGACTAACATGTTTTTTTTTTATTATTATTATTATTATTATTATTTTGGTTGTTTTATGGAATTTGTAAAAAAAAATACAAAAGAAATCCTTTAAACACCGATGATGAATGGGTTGTTGACAGATATTAAACTTTGGATATTCAGATGATAAACTAAATGACTAAAATTAAAATATTCCTGGTTGAGATTAATTCTCTCACAAAATTTCTCCATAATTAGCCCAAATTTTAGATTGGAAGACTTATTTACATTAGATTAAATGAGGGTCATCATTTGCGAAAAGACTAAGAGATAAAACTCTTCAATTTTCTTCATGCACAGTGAGCACAAAGAAAAAAATGAATTAAAAAAAGGACAAATTATATCTACTATTCAGATATTTTTAGTCAGTTGAATACCAGTGAGTGGTAGGAGGGAAGGGAGCAGCGCTACGAAAGAAAAGCCTGACTAATTTATTCAGCTTCTCTGTCATACTAAGGCCACAGCTTCTTAGATATGTTTAGAATTTCTAAAACACTTTCACTGAAAGCACTTCATCCATCAGCAATAAGGCAAAAGTCAGACATTCCAAGATTTAGATCAATGTTGGGTATTTTCATTTTATTTCAAAGAGCAGTCATCACACCAGTCTAACTCTTCTAGTGCATTGTAAGTGAGTAAATCCTTTTTTTTTTTCCCATTTTCCAGTAAAATATGTATCTGTCATGAGGCTGTAAACAACAGCCCCTGGCAGCTGGCAGCTGTTTTGCATTCTGGCTCATACTAAAAACCCCTTCGCTTTGTGACCACGGTATGCTGGTGTTTTATTCTGTATTTCAATTCCCTACAACTTTCTAGTCAGATTATGCCAAAGAGGCTACAACACATGGTGTCATCCACATTACACATCATTGAGTCATTAGCAACTGGCTCACACTCAGCTTCAAATGCGGACAGAAAATGGACAGCAACGCCTCTTCTACATCCTTCCTCGGACATTACACGCGTGTCAAAGTTGTTAGTGGGATCGAGGCAAAACAGTCAAACTGCGGCCTCGATGACAAGCCAAGCACCCCTTTCCCTTTGCAAACAACGTCCCACATTGCACCTCCCGTGGAGAAGTGTAATCACATTTTCCGCAAGGGTGGTTCTAGTGCCTGTGAGAAAAGGGTTTATCGAATACGCACACATTGTCATTACGCAGCCCGTGTGGTTCCCACCTCAGTATCTGCGACCACTTATATCCAACCAGTGTGGTTTAAAGAGTATCAAGGCGAAGAAAGACACAATTGTCGTTATGCTGAGAGTGCTTTAGATAAGACTGAGGGAAATTACAAGGTAGGTTGAGGGATGTGTGATGAATTGCATTTGGTGGTTTTGTGAGCACACAATAGGTTTACTGGTGAATCCTTGAGTCAAACATGTATCAAATCTTTCTATTATTTTACTACTGTCAAGAACTGAAGTCCAGAGATAGCGATTATACCTTTTTCCGCAATTTTAAAACCTTTTATCTATTTTATTTGTCATATGGCTTCATACTTCTGAGTCATACTCATTTTAGCTTGTGGTGTTGTATTTCAATGACGTGTAGTTTAATGTTTCACTTTCATGAAGTTGTGTAGAATGTTCATCAATGGTCAGATCAGAGAGAGAGAGAGAGAGAGAGAGAGAGAGAGAGAGAAAGTGTCCAAGATGTCTTATGTTGAAAGGCTTATTTGAACCGAGGAAAGTAGAGGGTTTATCTAAACACTTGTCATGACATGGGCGGCTGTGGTTTGGAAGTAGAGCGGGTTGTCCACTAATCAGATGATCGGCGGTTTGATCCCCGACTCCTTCCGTCTGCAGGTCGAAGTGTCCTTGGGCAAGAGGCTGCTGAATGTGTACGAATGGTCCCAAAACTGATGAGCAATTGGCACCTCACATGGCAGCCAATGCTATCAGAATATGAATGTGTGTGAATGGGTGAATGAGCTAGGTAGTGTAAAAGCGCTTTGAGTGGTTGGAAGGCTAGAAAGGTGCTATATAAGTACAGTCCATTTACAGCTCTGAAGAAGCTGTCCTCTCTGCCTTGTCTATGCCCTCAGAATAATGCCACAAATTCTCTCTGTCCCTAAATGGTTGTTAGGCTACACACATAATATGGACCACTAAGGGCACACAAACTATGTTTCCCCTTAGAGGTCTGACATTGTTATCTGACTTTGCAGAAGCTTTTACATTATTTACCTATCTGTTGTGTCTAGGGAGTGAGGCAGCCCTATCCTCTGACCTTGGTTACCACAGTAATGAGTACAGTAACATACATCTGTTCTATATCTCAGGGATAGAAGTCAATCCAGGATTTAACAATATTCCTACAGTAACCTTGGGATATATGCTTGACCCCGTGTAACCCTATATGTGGTATAGAATAGAAAATATCCTTGTACTGTAAGTGTTTGTTTCTTCAATGTCTGTTACACAGATCAAGCGAAAGATACAGGAACGGTTTCTATCCTCTGTTTGACAACCTTGGAGAAGAACCCCACACTTATATCACAATCTGAGCAAGCAATTTTAGCGGACATATTTTGATGGTGTGTAAATGCCCATAAGAATTACACTGCAGACCATTCTTCGACCAAATGCAGAATTTGTTCTTCCCATTAGTCACTTTGACGCAGCTTAAGATCGCAGTTTAACTGAAGAGCTGCCTGTGGGAGATTGTGGAGCAGTGCATTTGACAGCACTTTGCACCACCATCATTAAAACACCAAATGGAGAAATATCACTCAGAAGATTGCTGTTCATCTTTCCATTAATTTTCGACAGACTTGCTGAGGAGTATTAAAGCTGTCCAAATCATTGGTGGTGGAACAATACTTTGTGGAGAGAGAGAAAAAAAAAAAAAAAAAAAAAAAACTAAGCAGGACATTACTTGTTTAATATTTAGTCTGTAACCTCCATCATTTCTCCATTATAGATCTAGAAGTGGGCTAAGAAGTTCTCTGGCCTGTTTAGAAGTCCAAAGTATGTCATCCCTGACATCTAAGCATGGAGAAGAACAAGTATGTTTACTCCAGTTTGGGTGACACAGGCCATCTGGAGTCTTTTTTTCACCGTGAGGTTTGTGGATGTGTGTGGGGCAGCAGTGAGCCGAACAAAGTTTAAATAACGTCCCACAGTGGCTGTGGCTAATGGTTGTCATGAGCACTGTGCGACCCCAGTCCATCTTTCTATCCCCAGGTAATGGCACACCAGTGAAATACAGTATGAGTGTCACGATGTTAAAATTAAATGTTGTGTAAAATTGAAAAGAAAAAAAACACAGGAGACCAGGTACAAAAAGGTAAGGATGAGAATTTGTGAAAGAAAATAAAACCCTGAGGGAAAAGTGGCCAAATGCCACAAATTGATTTATTCGTTTTGGCGGGATGGCAACAATATTGCTCCTTACGTCAGTGTAGAGCTCCGTATTGGCGTCACTGAGTCTAAGTGCTGTGTTCTCCTGCCTTCAAGTGCCTCAAGGATTTATTCCCTCCTGGTAAAGTGTATGCCAACAAAAGAGTTAGAGCTTCAGAGTCTGAAAAATCATCAACTGTACATGCATTTTAAAGTATATTAGAAAGTGCCTTCTTCAATAAAGGACCACTTAACACAAAGGCTCAAAGAGAAGATGTCCTGGAGCTTTTCTTTTTAAGTATTGTGAAGTGTGTGTGTGAACCGATTGGAGGGGACTGAAATCATTTTGTGGATTTTTAACTTCGGAAGTTTGTCTCTCAATAGCATGACTATGATAAATCAATGAGCCTACATTCAGATTAACAATAGCGCTTCATCAAAAGAACACGGGCTTCTTGTTCCTGTCACTCAGTGCACTGTATTGATCAGTGAGGATGCATGGTAGCAAAAACTCACAGCGCAGTCCAACATCAGTACAGCATTTTTGTTGTCTTAATAACACAAGCACACATATCCAATGGACTACGTTACACCTTGTTGCATTCTGTACTGTACTATCTACCATGAAAGACTCAAGAATCCATAACTGTGCACACACGGTTCTGAGTTGTAAAGTCCTGCCTCACAGGAGCACAGGCTGCTGTACATTGTGTTGGTGTCTGATAAGCCTTTAAACTAGATTCCACGGGTTGGGTTTGATCTTCTCACCAGTACCTGTAAAAGCACGCCTACATCAATGGAAACCTCTAGTCGAGGCTATTTTTGATGTGAACATGGCCTAAGAGGGCACCAAACAGCTCTACATGTACACTGCTGTGCGAGTGTGTTTGTGTCTGTGTGTGTGTGTGTGTGTGTGTGTGTGTGTGTGTGTGTGTGTGTGTGAGGGGGAAGAGGAAACACTGAAATAATATAGAAAAATGTATGCCTCTGGATTCGTCTACAGTAGTATTCTTAAAACCTTGCTATTTTGAGTGCATAAGTGCGTTCACACTGTCATCTATGGGAAAACGCAGTGTACTGTGAGTATTCATATAGTGCACTCATAACAGTCAAAAAGTTGAGTCCTGGACACCCACAGCGAATGCCAATTTGGTATTTTGAAAAAAAAAAAAAAGAAGGACAAAGAAACTGTTAGAGCTGAAATGGTTGGGGTCAATACCGCTACACATTATATAAATGTGAGATGTACATATGTTTCATATTTATATTTTGGCAGTCAGATTTTGGCGCTAATACTCAGCCTGGTGACAAACAGGCGAAGAAAAAGTAGTAAAAACATTGCAATCATCTGTGGTGCGTGCACAGCGGTCATACTTGAATTGAGACAGCACTACCATGCCGAAAGTAGCCCACTACACCAGTACAAGTACTTACTGATGGAAGTATCTGAATTGGGACACAGCATTTGTGTTTTGGATGTTCCAAAAAAGCCTGAACAAACTCCACAAGTGCTTATAGATAAAGCAAAAGGGGTCTCCAATTTTAGCCACAACTGTATGCTTGGATGCAAAAAAAAAAAAACCTTTGTCAAAGATGGATCTAAAGACACAAACAAGTTTTGGCAGCATCAGTGTTAAAGATAAGAGCTCAAACAGACTTGCACCTGTTGATTGCCTCTGTGGGCAATCAACAGGTGCAAGTTACAGGTGTGTGAAAGGCTGGATAGAAATATTCCATTTCTTTCTAATTTGTGTGCAATATATAATGACTAAAAGTTACAACAAAACCCTCTTTCTTGCTATCAGGAAAGAAAAAGAAAAATCTTTGGTCTATTGCCCTGCTTTATATTGGTTTAGGCAGATTACGTTCCCATAAATACACCATAGTGTGTCCTAGTTTATATCCCATGGATATGTGAGAATATTGGATTAAATATTTGTGTTCTGCAACTCTTTTCTAGTCTGCACATGGTAGCGCCAATGCGAAAACAACCACAAAGGCAGTTCCTATCTGCCTAATCTGCGGTGAGATGATAAAATGTATCTCAGTCTCAGCTGCCAAATCCCTCCAAATGAATACTGATGAGAATTTAACTTGGAGAAAAAACACTGAATAACCTCAATCTCGGTTTATTTAGGGAAGTACATTATGTTGTTGACTAACGCTCATCTTCTTTTATTAGTCTTTATTTGTCTCTATTTCCATTTTCCGTTCTGCAATATGGAACAATTTAACACTCCACAAGATTTCCTTTGTACACTCCACAATGCTTGTTTGAGTCACAACTCATTCACATTATTGCACCCTATTGGCATCTTTTTTTTTTTCTAAGACATCAGCTTTTTATGTTCTCTAAACTGTGCGGCTGACAGGGAAATTTTCAGATCATTTAGAAAAGTTCACATTTTATTAGAATAATCCTACAGGCCATATTAAAAACAGACTTTATCGTATTAACTATTGTTTAACTGTATTAACAGTATTGATTATTCCACTAGCAAACACACTATGTCTCAAGACTGTTTCTATTGGCCACTTTTTTTTGCCATGCCTTGCCTTCAGTATCATGCAGGAACACAAACTGTTTTTGTTAAGCATTGGCGGTTTGATATTGTCCTTTTCTTCTCTTTCCATTGCTCTCAGAAACTATAACTACGACAGTAAAAATCATTTGAAGTAGTTATTCGACTGCGAATCACGTCTGTGGAAAAGCAAGCCGGGAAGAGTGGGGACGTAAGCACGAATATAGAAAGGCACTGACGCATGATATTAAGTTATATTGTCATGATACGAATCCTTCCACACATATCAATAAAAATGAAGGAGCTGAGATTTAAAGAGTGGAGATTCATCAGGAGACATTTTCTTTAATACCAATAATAATTCAAGCTGTGACATTTATGGGGCAGTCATAATGGAAACCATGACAACCACAAGCAACCATGCATGAACGTCATTCTCGAAGTATGTTATTTGTCTAACATTCAAGACTTTTGGGGGAGAAGTTGTGCTTTAATATATATGTGTTGTAATCGTAGAGTCTGCACTACAAACATGATGTATATTGGTCCAATTGATCTAATATTGGTCTAATAGATTGAGAAAATCGTCTCAATCGTCTCAAGACTTAATTCAGTTATTGTCTTTAATAACTGAATGATGATTGGAAGCTGTCATGAGGAGAAGCAGAAGAGTGATTTCTTCTTTAACGTGGATGTGCGTCATCGATGCACGCCAAAATAAAAAAAACAGACAATCAACTCCGACAGCATTGGAGATGTTGTATTACGCTTGTTTTGAGAGATCCGTTATTGATTTTGTTTTTGAGAAGAGGATTTACTTCTGTGGGGGAAACTGAACTGAAGGAAACTGAAACTGAGATTATTTTGACTTGTTTGAGAAGAGGGATTACTCGAGACACTATTTCCTCAACCTTATTTGAAAAGAGTTTCTCGTTTTTGGTTGTTGAAACCATGAGGTTTGGTATTTTTAGTTGAGTTCTGGACTTATTTTGTCACATCTGTCTCATATGGACTTGCCTGTAGAGGCGATTTTGTTTTGTGGGGAGATAATTTGGTTTCAGCTTCAGCTGGCACATCAGAAGAACATATAGTTCCTTCCAATACTAGTTGTTCAATCTTGTATCAATCTCCTTGTTTCGTTCCCGTTCCTTGTGCATCTGTCTCTCTTGTGTGTTTATGTATGCATGTGTGTCACTTGGTGTGGCCTTCAATTCCCTCTCACCTGCCTGATGGCCTTCACCACCTGCGGCTAATCGCCATAAACCTGGTCCAACCTTCTAGATGTCGCCTCATCATTAAGTTGTTTGCAGAAACAATGCTATGGCCAAATCTTTTTTTTTTTGCTAACGTTGTTCACTCTGTGCCTCAGAATCCCTGCCTGCCATTCACCTGCCACATCCAGCCCTGTTTTATTATTACTCTCATCAGCCACCACCAGCCCTGCACTGTCCTCCTGCATCTCTTCACCACCTGACGCCCACCTTCCCCTGCCTTATTCACCCCTCCTGGCTTTGTGAAAATAACCCTTTTTGAACTATACTCAGTCTGTGGTTGTGTTCACACTTTGGTTCGACTTGATTTTTGAATTCTCAAAACTGCTGGCGGTCATTACCAAAACACAACCAAATGTCAAGTCGCTAGTGGTGTCGCTTTTTGCCATGGCTGCCATCAAAAACACTAGCCCCCCCCCCACACTTGATCATGGCCCTAAGCAATGACTATGTGGCAAGCATGGACAACAACATTAAAATTATTTGAATATTATCACAATATTGCAGGGTAAGAATTAGACTTCAGATAAGACCAGATTTCTTTTTACAATTAGAACATAATGATGGAAAATTTTATATTTTACATTAAAAAAAAAAAAAACACACATTCTACACAACTCTGAGCCATGCAAAAGACAAAATGGAATATTTTTAAGGTAGACACAAACAAATCTTGGTTTTACACTGTTTTAACAAAAGAATGTGATGTTACATTTTATGCAGAAAAAAAAAAGTTGGTATTCTGTTATTATCACCTAGGCCACCTTTGGTTCTTTAGTTTAATGCCTTGTCAGAAACATTTAACTCCTCTCTGGTGCAATGACACACACCCATTCTCCTCCCGATAGGATTAAAAGGGGGGGGGGGGATCCTCATATTTCTGATAGAGATCCAAAGCTGCTTGACTACATGATTCTGTTTCACAGAGGATGATTTGTGTCCTTCAAACCCGTCTTCCCACTGCCTGTCACCGGAGCTTTAGCATCGTTTGTCAGAGGAAGTTATGCGACTGGATGGGTATGCTGCATCCCCAGGATTTTCAGAGGCAGGTTAGCCCCCCTCCCCCGGATGAGGCAGTTTCCGATTGGTCTCAGTTGTTTCGAAGATGAATCAGAAAGGCTCTTAATAAGGGAATCCAAAGAGCTCACGGGCTGTACGAGTAACTTCAAAGCAAGGTTAATATAGATCCTCTGAGCAATGAAAGAACTGAAGAGCGGACAGAATTACACCGTCAAGAAAACTTTTTTTTTTTTTTTTTTAGCCTCTAAAAAATATATTTGTGTTTCTGCTATTAAAACCTTGAGGTGAGTTTGGTATAAAAACACTGCCACGAGAAAAAAGAATGACAGCAATAAATGCAGAGATGGATGCTGCCCTTAGGCCTAACCTGGAGTATCAAACACCACATGCACACATAATTATATAACTATCGCTTCGACTCATATTGATCCTGAAAATCTTACAAAGAATTCAAAAGAAAAACGCTTAGGCCTCAGTGTAGGTGAGAACGCTATGTGCTAAAGACATTGACAGAGGCCCATGTATAAGGCTCTAACAAGTAGAATCAGTGCAATGCAATGCCATGCAATTTTTTCCAGTGAGAGCAGTTCATTTGTTTCGTCTCACGTGTTATCTGATCCCGCAGCTGACAGAGACATCAAAATCCTGACACACATACTATATTGCACATGGCAAATTCATGACATCTGCACATGCTGCCAAAGATGAAAGCCATGAGTCTGGTACAAGGCATGTGGGAATAGATGTACAGTAACGAGAGCCTTGGGGCCTGCCTTAATGAGGATTATTAGTGAACCGTGATAGGGCTCTCGTGTGCAGCTATAAGAGGGGTGGGTGAGGCTGGTAGCAGCTGAATGGATGAGGGAGCAATAGTTTGTCAGGTAGAGGACGGGCTCACCTCGGCTCCCAGGAAACTCTAAAATGAGACAGAGGGAGTGCAGACCAATAGATGAGGCCAGATTGTAAAAGCTGACAAGTGAAATCAATAGATCTCACGGTGATATTAACTTGCTATCATCTTTTTGATATCCCGCTGAGATGGGATAGGGGGGAAGGAGCCAGTTCCCAGGTTCAGCAATTGTGTCTTCTCAGCACTACAAATGTTCATGATTAATTTTTCAGCACAAACATTATGTGATCTTAGAGTGCTTTATGAATCTATTTCTAGTTAATTGCTTAATTTGCCCATAATGTGCTGTCAAGAGGCATTTTACTACTCCACTGTTCCCATCATAGCAGATGGGACAGATGGGTGCAGATATATTTTTTGGAGAGAGACTTCGGTATTAAAGACCAATAACGGTGACATATTTGTCGTGTTTATTAGGTTTTGTTCACTGCTTTGAATGCCATCTCAGCATTGCTCTCATGTGGTGAGTTCTTCCTACATCCAGATTCATCTTTCAGCGCTGCCAATGTATGAATCAGATTCGAGGCTTGCCAACACGCTGGCATCAAGTGCTGAATTTCTGCTAATGTATCTTATGAAAGTCCAGTCACGAGAGAAGATGCCACAACAAAGGTCATCCTCACGAAATAGGAAGTGCCAGAAGCTTGCTAGTGACTATTGGCAGGGCTAGTTTGTGAGCTACTGGCCAGGTAATTAGTTAATATGCTTACCAGCTGGGTTCACAATCACAGTCCGGATAGCTTTCCAAGCTAGCTGCATTTAGCAAGCTTGTTAGCACAGTTGCAAAACGTGACAATGCGCTCACTCAATTTATTCAAAGTGACACTACTTATGTAGGTAGTGAGTGCACTGACTTCAGCAAGACTGCATTTTTATTGCTTTTACAATAGTGTCATTTCAGGAAAAGTACCATCAGCTTCTGTATAAAGACCTCTTTTGTGGAGCAGTTTGAACTGTAATGGAGGAGGGTTAAATAAGATTGAAATAGAAAAATAGATTTCTACATTTAGGACTCTCTCGAAGGTCAGCACTGTCAAGGCTGTTTGCCCCTTGTCAATGCTCACCTAAAGCTGAACTCGGCACAAAAGATTAGTCAAAATCAAATCCACTGGTAGCATTTTGCTTTTTCAAATGCTAATGTTTTGCAGGCATTTAGCAAGCTCTGACTATAGACTGGACTGGCTTGAAGCTTTAAATTTGGTCTGCAGCCGAGGCTAAAATGCTTGACTTTTTAGTCCTAACTATAGGTCAAGCTCCAAAAACTCGTTATCCTACATTTCCCACAGTGTAACCCAAAACCTTCCGTTCCTGGTTAACACTAATGTCTTTCTCTACAGCCCCAGTTTGTGCCGCAGGCTTTCAGTTAAAAATATGTAGTCTCCATGCCCAACCTCATTTCAATTGAGTCACTTTGTCAGACATGACAAAATTGTACCAGAGCCTGATCCCATAACTGATTTCACAGGCTAGTAGTAGACACGATATGTGACATAATAACATGATATTTGATCATATTCTGTCCTTTCACATGACATTGCTATGGCACAAAAAAAAAAAAAACATTTAGGTTAAGCGTTATGACACTATGCAATTATTGGAGAGAGCAATCAGGTCTGAAGTGCATGTGGCACAGAAACACCACAATGCATCCCTAATGCTAAACTCGAAGCTTCAAAACTGTTGGGCTCACCAATGGGTGACGTCCCAGTAGATTTACACTTTACATTACTTTCTGTCTCTCATACATTCTGTGGATGTAATTAAGTGAGCTTATTGCAGATTCATAATCCAGCATATGATTTAGACATGCTATAATTAGACTCCCGGAAAGAGCTTTATCTAAGACAGTGAACTTTAGAGGTGACATTTCACTTTTAAGTAGAATAAGCAGGCTATTTCATATAGTTGGAAGACTGATGGTTCTACTTCCAAAAGCTTCTGACGGAGGTCTTAGTGCAGTGTTTTATCATTACAAATTGTGTCATGGTGATGATTACACTGATGCTGATGAGGGAGAGTCTCCGTCTAAAAGTTCCCCTGACCTAGATTTCATAAAATAATGTTCCTTTTACTGTGCTTGTCTTTTTACAGTATTTGTGTGTGCCTGACATCCTGGCAAGCATTTTTTTTTGTCTTTAAAAGAGTGTTCCATCAATCCCAGAGACAAGAAAAAAAGAAAAAAAAAAAAGTCACAAACACGACCAACACGTCCCTGACATTTCTGAGGAAATCAACCTAATTTGCTTGGCAGATTGCGTTTTATCTTTCTCTCAAGCTTCCCAATCATTGCAGTCCGTTTCTTTGCCTCGGGTATGGCGCCTCCTTGCCATCACTTACCTGAACTCTTTATCTATTTTCTTCCCCTGAAAGCAAAATTGAAACAAGCACGGATTAACTCAATGTCACAGCAGCTTTGTCCCTGGGATAATGGTTGACAATGAGCTCTGCAGTGGCAGCAGTAAATGACGCCAATTTTCTCAGAGAAAGGGAGGATGATAGAATGAGAAAGGAAAAGAAGAGTTTGGGGAGATAGCTTAAGACCCTAATCCAACTTTGTAAGTCATAATGCTCTGGGTTTTGCTGAGTGTTTGTCCTGTTGAAGTGATACATATCATCCAATCATTGTTGTGCAGGCAGCACAAATGCTGACTGAAGATGTGACAGAATGGTCTTAAGAAGATTTGGTGAAGGATGTCATGTTTCTGTGAAAGGAAAATTGGACATGTTTCGTCTTCAGGGGATAAAAAGTTGGGGCGGGGTTCCTCTCTCATTGCTAAGTATGAAGACACCATCCATCCATACATCTGCAGTTAACCATAGCCTCTATTGCTTTATTGCATGTTTTCAGTATGTGACCAAGAAATTGTCTTTTACCAAGAAAAATCTAACTGGAAAACTTTCAAAAAAAAGAAAAAAAAAAAAAAACAGGTTTCTTGCCCATGTTACAGAAATCACATTACTGCTGAAAGCTGACTGCAACCCTGTTAAGTACAGGATGAATGCTGCCATCACTTCATCATAAATAAGTAAACTGACTAAAAGCATTGTGTACTCCTTCAGTAACGTGCTTTTAAAGCAACATTATGAAACCTTTCTACCTTTGCAATCATTCGCAATAAAGTCTAACTATTTCATTAGACTTTATTGCAACATTCTTTTTCGCGGCACTGTATCATAATTTCACAGATTTTTTAAAAAACTGGATCATATTTTACTGGTTTTCCCTAAAAATGTCTTCCTGCTGCTATGCCTCAACTCTGACTGTGATGAGTTTTATGACTGGCAGAAAGTTTTAATGGTTGCTAAAATAAGTTAACTTCTGAGCTAGTTGGGTCAATTCATGCTGCCTGGACTGGGAGCTCAAAGCACTGGTACCAGAGGAGTTTTGGACTGCTGGGAGGAGGGGGTTCTTGGGAAATCTTGCCAGGGAGTGGAGATCAGAACCAGAGCTAGGTGAGTGAGGAATGTAACCAGGCTCGGCAGCCTCTGCAGACATGGCAGAGGCTAAGAGACTGAATTGGACATTAAGAGTTGAAGCTAAGAAGAGAAAATGAGAGAGTGATTGGGCCAGAAGCGGCTGGACAAGAGTAAGTCTTGGACTGACTTTTAGTAGTTGGCGAGAGCTTCATGAAATAAAAGTCTGAAAGACAGACGACGAGCTGGGCTTCTTGCTGTTGGACTAGTAAGTAATATTAGCTGGCTACTATGTCTTGAGTTGTTGCACTCGCTTGATGTTTGGCTTGTAGCAAAGTTGTCGACTTGCTAGTTTTCAATCATAAGTAATACAATCATAACAAATACACATGTACAACTGTCCATAATTACAATAAGGGAATTACATTTTGGAACTGGGGAAAATTGCAACAAATATTGCATTTTACATAACGTGGTTTAAGTGATGGCATCTGTACCTCCATCATTTTGTGATAAAATCACTTGGATGTTTTGGTACTCACAGTAACAGGATCAGTAGTTTGGTTCGGTCAGGTATCCAAACACATATTGAGTCATGTCAGGGCGAGGGTGGGGTCTGAATTGTACAACACCTCCTCTGGATAGTTGTCACATTTGTTTCTGTTGGATCTCCAAGATCACCTAAAGAAGGAAGAGGAGTAAGGCGAAGTGAAGGTTATGGGTGTGGGATAGTCAAATCTATGAAAAAAAAACAAAAACAAAACAGGAAACTGACATTTCTATATGAAATGATATTGAATGTTGAAGATTTTCTGCACTTTTAGATTGGGCCTGTCATGAGATGCATCGGGTACCAGAGGCACGTGTTGGCCATGGCCACAATGGCATTAAAACATCAAACATTCAAAGTGCACTTTAGAGTGCAGCAGACAGCAGAAAAACTGTATTTTAGTTTTCAGTTTGGTAATTATACCTTTCTGAGTCTTTGATATCAGTCTGTACAGTTAAAGGACAGGCAAGTCAGTTTGAGGGGAAATATAAACATAAGAATCCCGATGCGTAGAGAGAGACAAATTCAAATCCATAATGTTTTCAGACAAGGTTTCAAAGCAGTCCTCTGACAATCTGTTTCTGTGTTAGTCTAATGAAAGGAGGGAATGGCTGGTGTCTAATAACACAGCATTAATACATCTCCTCATTAAAATTCTGTGACCATGTCAGAGCACACGTCCTCCCAGAGCATACTGCCGCTACTCATCCTAATGGGAGAAGATAAAAGCCGAGCGAGAGGGAGAAAGGTAGAAACAACAAGGTTTCATAATGTTTATTTTGGTGAAAACTGTGTTCTGGCTCCAGGCTGCACTGGCCAAAGTGAATAAACAAGAGCAATTTTGAAGTCTCAATGCAATTAGTGGTCTCATTACAGAACAATATATCTTTCTTTAAAAACAAGGCCCTTCTTAACGTCTGCATCTGCCAGACGTCTGTCTTTACCAAATCAGACGATGGGGTAGAACACTAAATGACACAAAATCCAAATGGCTGAAGGAGAAGACGCCGCAGTCATATGACAAAGAACAAGAGACACCAAATTAAATAGTGTCAGTGTGATACCGGATAATAAGCGCTGTGTCACAGCAGCCTAACATAACAAAAAAGCACATTGCTTGATCCCTGAGAACGTCCATCCTTTGTACTTTCTCCTTTTTAAAGTCTTCCCGTACCAGAGATCTAGAGATGTGCTGCTTATTTAAAGGGTCTGTTCATCCAAATTAGGAAAAGAACAATTGATTTGTATCTGTTCTGGTTTTGATATACCCAGATATGAAATGATACTTAAGTTAACAGGAACATCTTTTTTCCAGAAATGTGTGTCCTGGACGTCAGACACACGCTCAACAACTTTCACTGGGACTGTTTATTCAGAAGTAAGTAGCACCAATGGAAACCTTTTGCATAAAAACGTGCGGTGAGAGCATCGCTGTCTAACTCACTGAAGTGAAGGAGCCATATTAAAAAATAAAAATACATTTCTCGACTAGATTAGCAGGGGGCATAACCAGAACTTTCCCACTGTGGTGACTGTTGCATACTTCGAAGAGAATAATTAACTACCTGTGTATAATCCCTTCACATTCACCAACGTATCTGAAGGTGCACTGCTCTTCTCTTGTGGGAAGAGAGAACCTAGAAAAAATAGGGGCAATGTTTTTTTCTGCAAAATAACCTTTTACATTTCTAGTTATTTTCATCTGCCTGCACCCCTCTTGACTGCTGTTTTTTTTTTTGAGTGACTGATCGTTGACTTATCAGAACCCTTTTTGATTGGCAACCGTGGCGACACTGTCACATTTTCTGGGTTGGTTTTGAACACAGAATTTTGCTCTGATAGTAATGCAGCTCGTTGTAAACAATATGGAAACAGGCCAGTGAGTAAATATACTCTGCTGTTTTAGTCTTTTTTGAATATTACTTAACAACGTGTCAAAGTAACACAAAGGGTGACACAAAAAACCAAAGATTAAGCAGTGAACACAAGGTGTTGAAATCTTTCTGCTCTAACACGAACTGTACTTGTTGGGTTCCCCAGATAACTAGCTTGCTACCTCCAGTAGCCTGGTAAATGAGTGTTAGCATTCTTCCAAGCAAGTATTTCATTCTCTAGGTAGGTTTACCTTTGATGTGAGGCGAACAGTGAATCCGGACGGAGAAGGAAATTGCAGAAATGGATATCTCTGGATATCTATGTCTTGCTATAACGTCCCTGAATTCCTAAAGTGGATTGGCAATTAGTTTCCTCTTGATTGCTGAGTTTGGCATCATGTTCATTCGATGAACATGATGTTTTCTGTGGTTCGGGAAGAGCTTTGTCAAGACTAATAAAAATTACTCCAGTTTCATCAGCTGGGTTTCTTTTTGCATCATGTTCATTTTCAATTACCACAGGATGTGTTGCATCAGCACCATTTTAAGTTAAGAGTTAAGAGCTGAAGGAGCAGTCACTAGGGCTAGCAAAATAAATATGCCCATTTGAGTTAAGTTGTTATAAGTGAGCTTTTCTGTTTGGTAATGCCTCTCTATTGGCTCAGAGGAAACAGCCCTTAATGAACATGAAACCAGACCTTGTTGAAAAAGATCTCAGATGTCTGCAGTGATTCAAAGGTAAAACAGAAAATACACATCGTCCCAGATATGACTGATTGATGCTTTCCTTCGGATAGAAAACGGTAAATTAGAATAGAATAGGCTGAAACGACCATTTGCCCTCTTTGTCAAGCAATTTCGGCAGTTATGCCATGCGATTTCTGCCTCTGTCAAAGCGAGAAGCTGCAGAATACCCTCTCCAAAAACCCAACTGACAAGCTCTTTCTGCAATGTGGGGTGATACAAAGCCACAGAGATTTCCTGACTTCTTTGGCTGTAGCAGTCAACTGTTGCCAAGTGCACCTCTTTGATTCTGGCAGCACAATATGCTTAATGAGATTTCAGAGCCTGCGAGCAGCATTCTCCATCTCTCGCCACCTACAGCAGCCCAGTGCCCACACTGCCTTGTGGTGAGCTTAACATTGTTTGAGTGCAAACAGGCATGAAGCTGTAAAAGTTCAACCAGAAATCAGACAGTAACAATTTCACGCTGGATAATTGAGACACTGCTCTTGCGTGTAGCGTAGGTCATCAACAGCTGTCACTCTAGATTATTGTTGATGTAACGTAGTGAAACATGGCACACTGGAAATGGCTTTCTCGAGCTGTGTGTAGACAGAGTGTTCCTTTGTCACTTTTCAGCGTCTTGCTCAGGTTGTTTTCTAATGCGTACTTACAGCGTGGTATTAAACATGCAGACAAGAGGCCTTGAAGATGATGAATATATGTAAATCAAGGATTGTCCATCTTATTTGTATGATACCCGAGTTAGTATCTATGGCAGTCTGTTTTTGTTCCACACCAAAAGTACTCCAATACCTCTGCCGTGATTGTCAGTTTCTTGATGTACAACAAGCAGCGTGTGCACTCATAAATGTCGAATATCTCAAATAAGACGTGTGCTGCCGAGTGTCTAAAAGAAAGTTAATTAAGCTGTGTGGTCTCTGAACTTTATTCCAAAAAAGCTGTGTCAGAGTAATCTATCAAGAACGCATCCTGTCTTTTATGTACTCTTTTAGGGGTCAATCGAGGCGGATGTAGGGGGGAAAGAAATCCTGTTTAAAAAAAAGTGTTGAAGCTCAATCAATTTTGAGCACGATCCCTTCTGTGAAGGCCTGGACTGAATTAAGGATTCATTCACAAGATACAGCAGTATGGGAACATCAGGAGTTGCAGAGACACTGTGAATAACACTGTTTAGTATACAGTGTGTATCTAATTGGCACAGATGTGAACACGCAGAAGTGTCTACAATACATTCATTAGGTTGTCATATTTGATAAGAGACAGAACATCGGCTACATAGCAAACACACACACACACACACGAACACACTCACTTCTGAGCCACAGAGAACACATGGAAAGCCACAAATGGAGAGGGCAAAGAGTGCTCCCCAGCGTTCCCCTTAAATTAGTTTTTATTTAATCTTCTTGTATATTAGTTACTAAGTGCAACATGCTTTTAAAATAAGCAAGGGAGTGGTGGTTGATTAATGGAACCCAGATCTAAATGTAAACTTGTATTGCTTTCAGGGGAGATGATGTCTGTTTTGAGGTTGCACCCTTTACATCTTACTCCCACAACACCAGAAGTAATACATTACATACGCACACATACAATAAAAACAGATTAACGAAAAAGGCAACACTAAGAGTCGCGCTAGCTGCTCCGTGAGGCCGCACTTGCTCACAGAGGCGCTTTGAGCTCATTTCTAATGTAACCGCAACATCACGCTCACAAAAACAATGGGGCTGATCGTTAGCACATACATGTTCGCCATTCTGGTTTAGTGTGTCAGTGTGCTAACAATGACTAATTAGCACTTAATTAGTCATTAGCACTAGATGCCTCTGTGGACCGTGAATATCTGAACACAACATTATAACAGACCAGTGGTAGGGATTTCTCTGGACATGTTAAAACCTGCTGGTGGTTGTAGAGAAATGTTCAGACACCGTGGCTATCCATGCCAACTCTCAAGGCAATCCATCTGATAGCTTTATTAAAAAACAAATGCTAGAAGAAACAGCAACCCCAAAGTCAGTAGGATTCATCCTGTGGGACAATGAATGTCGGCACAACATTTCATATGAATCCATCTTAAGCATATTTCGGTCTGGGCCAGCGAGCCAACTTTGGCAACCCACCAAGTTAAAATGGCTAGAAACAGCAAGACTAGATGGAGCAGAGGCTGATATATCCTGACTTTTTAAGCTCCTGATGCGGGTAGAGCTCCAAAAACATTGGATCCTACACTTCCCATCATGTAGCTGTCTTTTTATTCGACCGTCCCTGACTGGCAAACACCCACATTTGTAATGTACACTTTGTGATAAGAAAAACTGTCTGCAAGCCAAAAAGAAACCCAGTTGATGAAACTGGAGTCATTTTTTATCAGACTTTACAAAGCTCTTCCCGGACCACAGAAAACATTACACAACAGTTTTCCCAGGCTGAGTGGTAATTGGTAATACCCGTGACTACTAAATTGACTTTGACATGTAAAATTGTTGGAGTGCCTCTTTAACTTTCACTCAACAGAGAGAAAGTTCACAGAATGAGTCATGAGGTCCTTATTAGTCCGTGGTGCACTTGCACAAGCCAACATGATGAAATCCGTAAATCCTGAGAGTTTCCCTTGACTTTGTCTTGTCTTTCATAAGTTTTACATATATAGTATATACTCCTCCTTACTGTTATTTCCATGTGGATCTAGATCATCAAAGAACTGGTGTGCTGTCCTTCAAAATCACATCCAATCTCACTCTGCAAACAGGCCTGTCATAATAACACGGCAGGTTGCTGAGTATACCATGACATTATCTATCTGGAGGGATTTGCACATGACAACTGAGCTGCAAATGAGGTGTCTCAAAGACTCGAGGTCAGAGAGAATGCTGCGCACGTCCTTCTGCCCTGCTGTTGGCAATGTTTTGATCCAAGCACTGGGCGGTTGGACCGGGGCTGTCCCTTTGAATGCTAATGAATGATGTCTTCAAAGAAGCACTGCTCCCTAAAGTCACCTTACGCTATTGAACCTGATGTAAAAGACGACTCCACACAAACAATATGGTGTGTGCAGATAGCAAACAAGCAGGCCCTATGCAAGAACAACGTTTTGCGCCACAGTCTTTCTCATATAGCTCAGCAGGTCGCAGTAGGAGCTCAGCCCAAAGGTGCAAAACCGAGATGTGCTCGTTGGATGAGGATAGACCAGTTTGCAAGGGAGATGAACAAACTTCAGCAAAGTTTCTGAACAAACACTGTGACACAGAGCTCGGCTTCCTTTTCTTCCTCTCCAGGCTTTAATCATACACACATTGTCTCACCCACTTAAACCCAGAGCCAGTGGTCCGACACTGTCAGACATTTCTACTCACTTTCACTTCTTCCAGTTGTACTGTATATGCATACTTTCATTATCGCATTGCTACTTGCTATATAATGTGTTCTGTGACAGGTTTGACATTAAACACTCTGTTCCGGCTATTTGAACCACCTCTGTATTAAACCTGGCGGGCTTTGTGCAGGGGAGGTGAACCTGACCTGTTATAGGCTCTAACTTTAGTTCTGCAGCACAGTTGACACAGCTTATGGATTGCTTCAGCGGGCCTTCACAACATAATTTATCTGTGTTTGAGCAAAACTGCTTGAAAGGAATTAATGTTGCCTTGGGCTCAAACCACTAGCCATTTACTCATCATCACAGCGCTGAACAGGTGCAACCAGTCTCACTGCAAGGAGGAGTGTGTTGTGGCAGCTTATATGTGAGGTGCTGTGATGCCAACTTGTTGTATTAAATGTTTAAAATTATTTTATGATTACATTAGACAAGTATAATAGGTAATGGATGTCTATGAATGTCAAAATACAAATATTAGTACCCAAGAATTGGCAGGGACGGGACCTGAGGACACAGGCTACTACTCTATGTACATGACTAATGTAGACCTGCAACTACATTTACAGTGGTACCGAAAGCCAAAGTGCAGTTATTACAGCCTGATTTGCATACACTCTACCACAGAAAGACTGCTAACTAGACAGCTGATCCTGTGCTCACGCCACATCAGCCTCTGAGTTGTAATAACCGGTCTGAGAACTTTGGTTATTTCTGTCTGTATTTCTTATGAAATCTCTCATATTAAGTGTTAACTGACTGCGAGCATGGGGACTTCATTTAAGAGTAACACTACAATAATTAACTCAACTAATTGAACAGTTGATAAACATGACTCACTAAATAGCGCTAACCTACATAACACAACAAAAGTGGCTAATTTATCTGGTGCCATTAAAAGGCTAGCCCTGAGGCCTACCACCTTGAAATATTACACGCACCTCCCGTTATGTCGACATTGCTTGAATGCAGCAAAAAGCGCAAGAGCTCCGTGAAAGATACACACAGCTATCCTTAGCTATAGCAATTAGCGATCTGAATATGAATATAGCAGACAGCAAAACATATTTTGGATCCTATCCAGGAATAATTAAAATAAATTACTAAACAATATGACTTAACGAAAAGAAAACTCCTTGTTTTCATCTTGTCGGGGCAGAGGTTCCGAGATTTACTGGCTCCAAACACCTATAGTGCGTCACAGCACACTGTTTAACACCCCAACAGAGTGATGCATCTGAGAGATGAGCCGGTGTATTTATAGTCTCATTTGCATGCAAGATGTATGATGAAGCCACATACAGTAATTGACTGTGTAAGTTGAGCCCTCCAGTGCCGAACCCGAGATGAAATACTTGAGCTCATGACAAGTACACAAGGGGGAGGGGGCGAAGGGGTGCATTACGTATGCGAGGGGAACAACATTTAAATTCAAAAACTCTTTGTTGTTGTTAAATCTGTTTGGGGAGAATATTGGGATGAGGCTCAAATAAAGAGCCTCGGCCTGAAGCTCATGTTTGTCTCCTGTCAGGTTGTAATGTACTCGCTTATGTATGCAGGATGTAAATGGTAAGCTAGCTGGATTACTTTCACAACAGACTTTGGAAACAAGCGCAATACAATATGGCATCATTCTGTCTTGCATCATACAACCAAAATGCCAAGCTGATGTACATCATCTTCCCGTGTTTGCACAAAGCGATATTCTTCCGCATGCAAAAAGATGAACTGACTGTGGATTAGTCTCACACCATTACTCCTCGCGCTGACTCCTTTCTGCCTTGTTCGTGTTAAACCATTACTCAAGAAGTTCTTGGTAAATATGCAAGTACATTTGCCTCAGCAGAAGGACAATTCATGTGTGTAGGTGGCAGTGCAGCGGTGATACTGCTCTCCTGTAGCGGAGGGTCAGTCCTTGACGACAAAGGATGGCATTTAAAAAGGTCAGTCCATACAGCATGAATACATGGTAACTCCTCTTTTTTATGATCTTTACTCCTGCCACATCGTCTCTTGTTCTCCTTTCTTCTGGTAAATAACCACCAGGGTCAGAACTGCACAAATAAATCTATGCAAATCCATAAACAACCACATTATTGTGATTTTGTTTTGACTGCGGCATTTTACAGTTTACACTTCAGATTTGGAAAACATCTCATAATTGGTCACAGATATGTGTGTTTGATGCTGGGTGGAGGCTTGAAATCATCTGAATGGCCTTTCATGCAGAAAGCCAATTCATTTGTCATCAAGACAGAATTGAATTAATGTTGAGACGTTTTTATTCACATGAAGATCTTATAAACTTAAAGGCCACTCACTGTCCATCAGTAAAATACATGGTATTATCAAGGTTAAGTCCCGTCACTGCGTGTTGGATGGATTTCCTGTAAGTTGGTTTGTAATGGTGCTAACTTAAGTGAAGCTGTGACGCCTTTGGACAGATCTCAGTGCCTCATTGTGACAGCCAGCCACCAGACTCTGGTTCCTGTCAGGGTTAATCATAGATGATGAAGGAGGTTGTCACATTTTGATGTTGACAACTGAAAACACTGAAAATGCCTCATTTGACAAAGCGCTACATAAAAACATCCACTACTCACAACCTCTTACATATTTTTCTTTCGATTCTGAGGACTACTACATGCATATTTGGCTGGGCCTCACTGATTACTGTACAAAAGCACAACTTCATGACTATTCAGTGATATTGGAGAAACTGTATCATTTTTTTTATACAGAATATATTTGCTGGTTTCCGTCTGGCTGCTTAGCTTCAACTCTATATGCTTTACAGTTTTCTGATGACTTGCTGTTAGCAGGCAACAGACACAGCCTCTGAGACTAACAGGGAATAATACACTCCTCACTTACACTCCTCAGGTGATTTACAGACTTTCATTGTTAGTTCGGACAGCCGTGTAGCTAACCAAACTGACTCAGCCCCAGAATGCAAGGAGTTAAAACCGGCATGAAAACCACCTCACAATTAAAGGTTTCAGGCTGTTATCTGTAATGACTTTACCTCTGACTCTAGTACCTGATAATTATGTTGTCTTTGCTTGATTTGGTTTGATTGTTCCTTTCGGTTTATTGCCAAAAGCTAGACAGCAGACCTGGCTTTTGCTGTCATGGACATATTACAGCACATCACCAAGCTCATAATACTGTCTGAAAGCTTCCTATACAGGTGGAGTCTTATAGGCACTGGACAAAGGCTGATTGTCACCATTCTTGTAGGTTACGGTGTGATGTGTTTCATGTAATAGTTGCCGTTTATATCTGTGAATGTTTCCTATGGAAATCTTAACCGACTCTATTATAAAGAAAGTTTTGTCGCAGTAAGGTCTTCCACATCCATACAACACATATGATCCAAGACGAGAATGCTTCGACTCCTCCTAGCTACACCATCTTAGCGTGCAACAAGTGAATATTCATCCAGATGGTTTGAGGAACCTTCAGAACAGCAATGAGTGTTGTTAAATAATCTTTTGGGTTTCTCAAAGATCTGCATGTATATGTTTTTTTATCCCCCATCATCATTATTGCAAAGTAGATTGCGTCATGTTAAAAGTCATCTATCAAAAACTTTGAAACATTGTTGTGCCAGTGCATTGTGTTAAAAGTTATATGATCAAAAAAGGTTACTGGTTATTTTGTATTTTCATAATCTGTGGAGAATTTTATTTAGCTAAAGTTTTAAGATGTCTGTTAAACAAATGCAGAAATTGACAGTTAAACACGTGAAACTTGACAGATGAATCAACAGTCTGATAATAAATGTGCCACAGTGTCGAAGCTGCTGTCATTTGTAATTAAGTGAAATGTTTTATCAGTGTATTTATTGGCTGAATTCCAAATTGCATTATGGTAAACAAAGGTCATTGGAATAAATCTCTAAACAGCGTCTGTATAACAAACCGACCTGCCGATTACATGCTGAGGTGCTGCTCTTTGTGTCACATCTGATTAGCTTCCTGAAAATGAAATCAAACATCCACAAAGCTGTCAGTCAGTGAAATGTGACCGAATTATCTTCGTTCCCGTCGATGCAGCACAGATATTTGTTAATAACATTCATTCTGTTTTCCGGGCTGCTAAAAACCAGCTGCTGACTGCAATAACAGAAGCGCAAAAAAAAAAAAATATCCGAAACACCCAAGAGATGACATGAATGAAGGAACAGGGTTGATGTGAGGCTCACTCTGTGCATCGGCTCCTCTGATGTGGCGAATGAAAAAGTTGCTCCACATTTGCATGACGTGGGACTGTTGTTGTCTGGCATCACAATGTATGCCATCAGTTAATTAGATGGAGAAAAGCGCATTCGTCTACCAATAGCTCGTTTGATCAATAAAACATGAAAAGCTTTGTCAGCAGTCGCTCAGTCACATTCTAAAAAAAGACCAGCAGTTTTTTTTTTTTTTTTTTTTCTCTGTGTTTTCTTTTCCATTTGATTACCGGAACAGGAAAATGTATTTTCAGTTGATGTTCCCCACATTTATGAGTATTTCTGTGCAGATCGCCTTTATTTTTCAGTGAAGTTTGAAGAATGGCTTCTTATTTGTAATTAACTGGTATTAATCATTTTCCCAACCCTGTGGCCTCTTAATGATGGTTCTATCTTCTGTAGACATAATTTGTTTTTCTCTATTTCATCAGAATGATACAGGGGTGCGAGAGCAAGTATGTCACCAACACACGCCACTGTTATTCAATCCTGAAATTTCATGCAGTGTTTGTCTTTGGTCTCTTAAATGAGGTTTATATGAATCACATTTTACCACCTCATATCACTGACAGTGATACTAAATGGTCACCTGTTGTGTCGAGCAGTGTCGCGAATGCGAATTGCTGTGCGTCATTGAACCCAGGCAGTGATTTCAGATAATGGTGTACTGTATCAGTCTGTATATCCTGTGACAGTAACACAATCTTTGCAGAAAGTGCAATTAACCCAACTGGGAGTCTGAGAGGGAAATTAAGGGAAAACAAAATAAATGATGTTATTCTCATTACAGTAGTCAGAACAATACGGACTCCCATGGAGCCATTTTGGTGAATGAGGAAGACATGCATGCAATATCGATGTCGGAACTCCCCACTTCAGATTGATTGCACTTCTCTTTGTGGCATGTACAAAGAGCTTAATTCAAAGAAGATTCATTTAAACATATCAGATACCATATTCGAGATCCCTCAGAGATGCAGAGTCAGATATTAAAAACAGATTAAAGCACTTAAATGTGTTTGACTGCTACAAGATTACTACTGTATATCTGTATATCTTTCTAGATAACTTTCGATTGCCTTAAGTATAAAATGTGCTATATAAATGAATTTGCCTTGTCTTGAGCATCCGTATGAGACACTTTTTGAATGCACTTTTTGGTTTCTGTTGTGAAATAGTTGCAATTTGGTTAGGTTTAGACTAAGGTTTAAAACTACTTGATGACGTGATTGGAGTAGATGAAAGCCTGAAGTGTCTCAGAAAGATGCCAAAGGATGCCTTGTATGTCTGTACGAGTGGCTGGCAATGTGGCAACAATGTCTGCAATTGACACGCTGGAAATGACAACGCGCTGGATGGTGGCATTGGGGATAAGGTCAGGACAGTCACCAAAAAATGTATTTGATAAATATCCATAGAAAAGGTCATGTAACTCCTTTGTGGTTTTTCAAGATACCTTGTCATGAACCAGCTCAGTGTCACCAGAAATTACATCCACACTGGACAAATTGGCACAGTAGGATTTACACCCCTACTACAAACTCCATGAAGACTGACTCAATGAATAACATTTGAATTACTTTCATATCATCAGAATAAAGAACTGTTCAATGTACAGTACACTGTCAACCTCTGTATCCAGTAACTGTTATTCAGATATCTGCGAAAGCACCTTCACAATAGCATAGCAAACAAAGCCTCATGCTTTAAATAGGCTAGATAAACTACAGGTTAAGAACTTTAAAAAGCAGAGTCTGGGTTGAACACAGCTAGGTAGATTTTTTTGTCCTTGATTTGTCTGGCTGCCCTCATATTGTGGGAGGATTGAGTGTCCCATCACTGGCGACATCATTTCTACTTTTTGAATTTTGGGATAGTCATTAGCAGAATCATGGTGTCCTGATAGCCAGCTAACTAGTTTTAGCTATTCGTATGTGTTTGCTTGACGTTTCTTGTGGAGAGTAGCACAATGATAAACTGCAGGTTCTTCAGCCAGATATGGGAAGGATTAGGGGCTGTGTGAATACTGAATACTTCACACACCCTATTGCATACCGGAGTATTCATACAGCCATATTGGATAATTGTTAGAATGAATGTGGTCACATGGTTTTATAAGCATAACAGAATTTAGAAGTATATTATAATAAAATCACATTACAACACTAAAAATATACCACCAATGAGGGTTTCACTTTGGAAGCACTTGCTCCCATGTATCCATTTGGCTAACTAGCTCACATGTGCATAGTTCACCTTATTCTTTCTATCTCAGTTCCTCCTGTATCTGTATCTATCAAAACGTTCATATAGCGCTTCATTAAACCACCAACTGTAATGCCAATTCAAGTACTTCAGGGTAGGAGCACGTGGTGAAACAGTTTCAAGAGTTTCTTACAGACATGTAAGGCAGGCGAACAGGACACACAAATCAGGCAGCTCCAGGGGGCGACCAGGTAATATTCAGAAGCACTTAGGCTATCGAAAGTTTCTGAGGAAGGGGCTGATATGATCCTTCTCTCAAAAGTTCCTCCCTAGGGCTTGTGCTGCCATTCATCAACCACGGTGACAGTTTTGGGACAAGTTCATAAACAGCTGCTGTAGGAGGATGAGCTATTCAGGGATCTTACCATCCAGACATTTTCTGATCAAAGCTCAGTCAGAGGAGAGGGAAAAAAAAGAAAACAACAAACAACAACAACCAAACACTTTGCTGCACGGCAGATTCTCTGCTACAGTTTCATCAGCCAGTTTTCATATAATCTGCATGACTATGGGATGTAGCAGATTTTGTCTGACTGTCAAGTTCGGTTCGTTCTTTGAACTCAATTTGTTTGGTTAATGTTTAAAGCACGTCATTTATTTCTCTGTATTCTTTTCACAGATCTTGGAGCAAACCCGTCCAAGTACACCCACTCTCCAAAGATATCTGCTGAGGAACTAATGCGTCTCTGCGTTATTCAAAAAAAAAAAAAAACTGACGCCACATCACTTTCATTGCAGTGGGTCATGTGCCCAACATATTCTCTTCTTCCTTCCCTTCTTCCTTTCTGCCTTTTGCCTCCTGACAATATTTAGTTATATTCTGTCTTCAACAGTGCATCCATGCAGGATTCCACACTCTCCTTGTCCCACCACGGCTGATTTATGTGCCAGGTACTGAGCTATTCGGTGGATAGAGACAGAACAGTGATATTAAAGCAACATTATGCAAATATTTAACTTTAACGGCTTTATAATTTTTTTTTTTTTTTTTCGTGGGACAGTGACTTATGATAGTGGAAATGGTGCCCCTGTCATTCCCACTTGGCACCCCAATGGCCTGTTCTTGCACTGTAACTTGGGTTGCTTGGTGCGATCTTTGAGATGTGCATAACACTTTATGGCACTATATCCCAAGCCACCAACTTTGATTTGGTGAAGCTGTATTAATGCTTTATGCTTCCTGTTTTTCCCTCTGAAGTTGTCTGGCTGCTTTTTGTCAACATTTCAGACTTCTGATCATTTCTGATGGACAGAGCTCATTTTATTGGGTCTAAAGTAGCAACTAGCTACTGCTAGCTGTAGTGCTATTTGCTTTGGTGTCAACAAAACTAATCCTGGTTAAACTGTGGCCTCAAATTCAAAAGTAACTGTTATGAAAATACATTCTTTGCCAGTCTGTGTGTTCACCAAAATCGAAAGTGCAAACTTGAAAACCTAGTCTAAACAACCCTCTAATCAAACAGCCTCAGTTCATTACATTGTAATACAATCAGTCCTCAGAGAGCTAGACTTCACTTACTCAATATGTTGAGGAATGACACATTGAGATCACATCAATATTCCATTGGCTATTATTAAAATTCATATTATGGAGGATGGAATGTGTGTGTGTGTGGGGTGTGTGTGTGTGTGTGTGTGTGTGTGTGTGTGGTTGGGGGTAGGGGGGGCACTGTAGGAAGAGCTTTATTTGGCAAATCAATTAGTCTGTGTTTGACGTGATAGACTGAATATTGTCCTCCTTTAGATGAGGAGCCTGTTTCTGGAAAGACAAAAGGCAGCAGGAGAATTTCCTTGAGCACTTAACTATTGATTTGTTAATATGATTATTATTCATTAAGTCATTATTAACAAATTATGAGGTGTTTTTTTTCTGTCTATACCATAGATTGGAGTTGAAGTTAATAGCCCTGTCAGTCACTAGTATCATTCCATTTAGCAGCTTTTTGTATGTTATCAAATATTCAGCTAAAAGTGTTAAACCTTGACGGGGACATTAAAAGAGCAACTCTGACAGCCAACTGACCAATAAATCTCCTTACTGTTAGACTGTGTGGCCTCTCCAGAGGTTCTCCAAATGAGTGGGCAAATTCAATAACAGCCAGGAAGATATGCTATAATAATATTATACTGACACGACATGAGTAAACCAGCATAAACTAACTGTTAGCTACAAATGAAAAGGCTGCAGCCTCTCTTTGGGGCTGTGCCTTGAGGTAAATGCAAAAAGTCTAGTAAAGTATTTAGCATGCTCACTATGTGTGTGAGCATGCTAAGATTTGCTGACTGGCACTTACCACACAGTACAGCAGAGGCTGATGGGAAACATAAATATTGAACCAAACTGCGACATTGTGATCTAAGGTTATGGCAATTCATCCAACAGTCGTGAAGAGATATCTCACACAAAGCCACAATGTCATCCTCGCGGTGGTATAAAGGAAAAGTCACTAAAGTCATTCACGTCATGGCAATCCATCAATACTTTTTCACACAGCTTGGACCAAAGTAGCGGACCAGCTGACCGACAAACTTTCTTTGATATTGTTTGGTTAAAAACAAAGTTGGACAAAGTCATTAAGTGACAAGAGCACTGTAAGTCAAGACTTAGTATATGGCTGGACTGTATGAAGTTCTGTGTATGGCCTCAATTTGAAACACGGGCTTTAAATTTGAAATAGATACAGGAAGTGGTGGAATTAACAACCAGCGCAGGAGCCAATTGTTTCAGAAGCATTGTCAGGAACACAAAAACGCGCACACTGAATGCGACATCATTGTGCGTTTTGCATTGAACGTTGAATTGAATAAGCCATAAAAAAACAAACTGTAAATGAGGCTATCCAAATTTACAGAGATGTTTCTTCATCCTGAATGCCTCTTGTACTGTAGAAGATGAAGGTAAATGTGGTTTGTGTAATGCAGAGGTTGATGCATCTCAAATTAAAACATTTTGACTGAAACATATTAGCAGCTGATATGGTCACACACGGCGCAGCTTGTTAGATTCAATTAACCTTATTCTGTTCATTAGCAGGAGCTCGACCGATAATGCTGCTCTGTGTTAGTCAGTCTGAGCTGCCAATAACGTTTAACACTACCGTCGTCAAACTAGAGGCTCCATTAAATTCTGAAGGGCATTTGAGAGTTGAATATGACTCACTACATGTGTCCTATTCTTGCCAGGTAGCAGTCCTAACACTTGATGTCCCCTGTATTGTTTGTTTCTTATGTCTATTTTCCTCTCTAATTAACTTTAACGTCAGATCCTGTGAGGACACCGGTCCATCAATGATGTCCGCAAATTGTTTGAGTGTTGAATTGAGTATCAAAAAGGTCAGCACGATGAGACCAAATCAAATCAAATGTGAATCCATATCATCTAAATTTCTTATGTATATTTGAATGAATGCCATCTCTGACGATGAAATACAATTTACAGTCTGTCTGTGTTTTCATCTGACCTGCTTGTCCTTCACAGTGCCCTGGGATTCTCAACCTATAAAACAGGTATTATTATCCTCAGCCAGTGACGTAATTTGGCGGAATATTCTACAAGGACTCTGTGCCAGGCATAAGTCCTAAGGGGAATGTCATGGCCCTAACCTCATCTCCAGCTATCATTGGCTCTGTGTTAGCGGTTCACATTCACCAGGAAGCGAAGTAGAAATGAGGAAAATCATGGGGAAATATGGGCAGACAGTGCAAGAAAGGAAAGAAGAAAGGGAGGATCAAACAAAATAAAATTAAAAAAAAAAAAAAAAAAGACAGACAGAAAGCTGGAAGGAAGGAAAGACAAGAAGGAACTAGGAAAGAAGGAAAGGAGGCTAACAAATAGATGGGATGCATTAAAGAAGGAAGTAGAGACCTGAAAAAGGAAGGAAAGAAGGAGTTGGGATCAACAAAAAAACAGATGGGATGCAGGAAGGCAGGAAATAATGAACAAAAGAAAAAAGAAGGAAGGAAAGGAGGATGGAAGGAAGGAGAATATCCAGGAGGGAGAACGGAAGAATCAAAAGATAAAAGGATAAAAGGAAGAAAGGAAGGAAAGAAAGATGGACTGGAAATTTTAAAAAAAATGTACAAAATTAATGAAGGAAGGAAGGAAGGAAGGAATGACAGAACGAAGATGGAAGAAGCCAAACACGAGAAACAGGAAGATAGTTGGAAAGATAGAACAAAATGAAGGAATGAGCAAAGGAAGTAAGGAATTAAAGGCAGTAGGAAGAGAGTAAGAAAGAAAACAAAGAAGAAAAGAGCAATAAAATGAAAAGAAAGGGATGGAAGGAGGAAGGCTAGAGATAGTTGAAGGGCTCAGGTTTTGCAGGCCTGATTGATTTCTGCCAGACCTGTCTCTGGGCTGAATCCCTCCTCTCTCCTGCTGTCTGAATATAAAGGATAAATGACGGCCAGTCAACTCACCTTGAAAACAAATGAGAGAGGAAGGATGGAAAAAGGTAAAAACTGAAGCATGCAAAGAAATATCGATGCACTTCTGATCTCGGACCCCGACATTTTAAGTTTGCTTTCTACTTTCTCTTCATCATAAAGCAACTTTGATAATCAACCTGTAGTGCCATCACAACACTGAAGAACCCCATATGGCCCATGCTGACACGTGTAGGACGAGGATTTACACAGTCAACCATGATCCTGTCAGGGAAGCTCTGCAGGACTGACACTTCAAAAAGCTTTTTTGAAACTGATGTCAACATTTATATAAAACAGGCAGACATCCAGGCTATGCCCCCTTATTTTTAGAGCTATGGCTAAGTAAACTGAACGCAACGCCGCAGTATGCGTGCTGCAGTAACTGTGGTTGGCAGCATTCAGTGAAGGTCACAAGTGACTCTCTTCTTATGCAATTAACCTAGTTTCTCAGTGAGGCAGCAATCTATGGGGAAGCAATTAAAACCAAATTCTTCCCACAGTGTGGACTTCACAGGGAAAAAAAAACCTTGGACAGCCCAACAAAGTGTTTGGAAGTTTTGATTAGTGATTTTCTTTCAATATATAAAGCTTAAAAAAAAATATATATATATATATATATTGGATAGGAGGAAGGACAAAGGGAGCAACACGAGGAAGGAAATAAAATAAAAAGAGTGGATAAAAATCAAATGACTGAAATGAAAAAGAACAGAAGAAGGCTAGACATTTGGGAATTATCATTAAACTCTATTTTTTTCCCTTTCATCTCAATTTATCTTCAAAATCTATTATTCTGTGTGAGATATTGAACAGATTCTTCATTTATTCTCCAATATTTGTTCATGAAGGTGATGCAGCTCATGCATAAAATCTTCTCAATTCATCTGACTCCTCTTAACACAAACACAGCCGACGCAAAAGCTGCCTCCATCTATTTATTTGCTCTCAAACCTGACTCTGTGTGTGTGTGTGTGTGTGTTTGTTTGTTTGTGTGTGAGCACACTGTGCACTGACCTTGAATTCCTCCTGCGGGCCTCAAACAATCCCGAGTCTTTCCCCTCCTCCCACGGATGAACGTTGCAAGGTGTCGTCTCTGTGTGAGCTGAGGAAGAAGTCCTCCACCTCATCCGTTCACTCCTTCACCTGCAGGAAAACGACGAGGGGAGGCAGACAGCAGGAGAAAATGAGAAATGGCACCGATCCTCAACATTTGTCCGACACCTAATCCCTTTAATTTCAAGGGCAGAGAACAGTGGGTCTGCAAACACTTTGGCTGAGGTCCTTATTTTGAAGGACATTTAAATGGACAATGATAATCTACATGACAACAAATTGTTTTCTGTTGATTTATGTTACTTTTTTTAAAATTATTATTAATGTTGTTGTTACAGTTTTCTGAATTTGCTGAAACATCCTCAATCCATTGGACCCTGCAGGAGGGATTGTAATACAGTTGGGCTTGGGGGAGCTCTTTAGATTTTGGTTGCTAAAAGAGCACCGTTCACTCAACATGCTCCTGTTTTCGGTGAGCCGGACGCATCCATTTGCAACTTATGAGTGAGGACGTGACCGTCGATAACTCCCATAAGAACAACGCTCACAAACTGTTCACGTATAACTCAATTAAAAAGACAGGAAAGGAGTACACAAGGAAACAATCCCAGGTAGAAATGAGGTTTCACTTTAATTTTCCACGGGGCTATTACGTCGCCACACCGCTGAAGAGAGAGAGGAAAACAAGAAGATGGAAATCCAGCTCATTAAATTAATGAATCATTAAGAGAAACATCATTAAGGCAACGAGCTAACAGCAACAACGTTCCTCCCAAGTCAAAAGTACCAGCCTTTTGTAAAGACAATGGAACCAATGTGAACTGCTTATTTCTTCATATACTATGAACTTAGTTTATATTTATAGTTCCCACTTTTGGATTTTAAACTATGTCATTTTAATCTTTGTGAACTTAATCTTTAATTTCATGTTTTGCAAATACTCCTAAGCAATCTTTTCCACATAATGCGGTAATTGGTTAAATTACTATTAGAGGTATGTTAGTTGCTGGTAATTGGATTTTTTGAGCCAAAACAAGCTAGCTGTTTGCCCCTGTCTCCATTATGTATGCTTAGCTAAGCTAAATGCACCCCAGCCTGAGCTCCATACATAAAGGACAGACATGTACATGTTTTTAATCGGATCATCTAACTCTCAGCAAGACAGCAAATAGCATATTTACATGCCTTTGATTTCTTTTTCTTGTGGTCAATTTTGCAACCTCCTTGTCTTTGTTTAGTGTCTTCTTCTTGTTGAAATTATGAGCTTTTAACAGTTCTTGAAACTCTTGTGTCTGTGAGTCATTTGTTTGTGGAGATAATTCAATTTCCCTCTCAAAACTGCGTTTGACAAAATAAATAATGGCAACAGAATAATGAACTAAATGCTGTCAAATGTTTCTGAAAGTATCTTGTTGGCTGGCAGTAACAATTTGCATTCTCATTCGTATTAGTAGAGTGTCAATGCCAATGACCAAACTAATATCAGAAAGGGATTGTTGTGTATATTGACAGGGATGGGCCTGTTTTCAGTGTGTAGCCTTCTTTGATAAAACAGGTGTATTTTTACATGAGGATATTTTCAAGTGCACATCCAATCATTTCAGAGGGCTCCTCTAACCTTGAACCCACTGTGCCTCCCTACAATCCTGCCCTACGGGTCATCAAACTAGGTTGCCATATCATAGAGCCTCGGGTCAACACGATAATTGGAGGCACCACTTTGTGTCGCGCTGACTCTGCAAATCACTTTAAAGTGTTTTCGGGCTAGGTGCCTGTGGCATACATCAGCCAGCCACCAGCATCAGCTTCACTTGGAGCTAAGTGCTGTGCCAATTATTGCATGACACTGCCATCCATATCTGTTCTCATGGAAATTCATAATTTATGACACATCCTTGTTTCTGCCTCTGGGGACCTGAATGCCATTATCCTGCTAAAGTGAGATCTGATTGGGTAGCTGCTATCTCAGTTGCTTCTTTGAAGTAATTTCTTCCAATGCCCTTATATAGTTGCTTTATTGTATCATCGTCCAGCAGAAGAAGATATTCAGTGAGCCACAGCAACACTCTCAAAACAACTGTACAGAAAGGCTCTGGTTTACAATACCAGTGTTAGAGTTAGTACTGAAATATTTCAATCCATATATCTGCTTTAAAGCCAGCCTGTCCACCATCCTCTTTATTTCATCTTTTCAATGCAGTAGAAAACACTGATCTTGTGTCCAAATATATGTGTGAAAGTGGAGAACATACAGTTCTAATTTTATGATCGTTATTTATTCCTGGGTGTTTCACTGACAGCCCTGATCACATTTCCACAGTTACACATTCAGGCCTGGAAGCTGCCCAGTACAACCACAGCACCTCAGTGGTGATAATGAAAGAGGGCAAGGTCTCCACTCATGGCCCTCTCTCATTACAATTATGGTAGAATACAGATATTGGTATTCAGTAAGAGTACCCAGCCGTGCCTTTTTCCTGTATTCTCTTAAGAAATGTGTAATTTCAGTTGTAAACGGCACTGAAATTTGGCACCAGTTGACCAAATGTGAATGAGTACTCAGTGCAGGCTTCACTGGGTTGGTACCCGTAAAGGTATGGTGTTCTGTACCCTTCCTTAATAAATCATGACATCCCGCTATAACATTGAAAACACATATTTAGAAGTCATACAAGCCATTAGCCTTGAATCGTAGCAGTGATTCATCATTTTAACCTAAAACTTTTTATTATTAGCTTTATTTCCTATCTCAGTCCTGACATTAGCTTGCCTTCTGAACCTGTAAATTAGCATTAGCCTCATTTTTCACCTTCAAACTTCCTGTCATTAGCTTGACTTTCCTAACTAGAATATCTAAACATTAGCCTTCTTTTCAGTGTGCTTAACTTCATCTAGGCAATGCTAATTAAACAAAAACTGTCATTACGCCTCGGGGCTATCAACAGCTTTGTCAGCTAGCGCTGGATGAAAGGTTAACAAGGAACCTTAGATGTTTCAATGCATCATTGATTAACATGTGAGTCAGCAATTATCCTTAATGTAATGAATCATCTCGGCTCGGATATTTTTAAATATGCTACACATTAGCTCTGGCATGGAACTTTTTCTCTGCCTCACTGGTAGTATTTTTTTTTTTTTTTTTGTGGCACATCCTGTCTGTCGCTAACAGCTTGAGTAGAAGAATGTCATGAAGCATCGCTCCTGTCTTTAAATTAATTCAGTGCTGAGTAAAGACTTGATTGTGCTATATGAATCAAACAGGTCTTGTACATCAAGCTGTCAGGAATGGTTTCGTGGTACACTTCAACTTTGGCGGACTGTGAAAAAGCCAGGTGGCTCCGATTTGGGTTGTAGTACACCTACCTGAGAAATCAAACTGACAGTCCAAAGCTATTGTGTTGACACCTGTTAAAGCATGTTCCTTTGTACTTTCCCTTGCCTGTCTCTTGTTGTTACTTCAGTCAATTGCACTTGATAACACTTTCACAGTCATCTCACCTGTCAGACCTAGCCCATTTACCTCCCAATAACATTTCAGTTGTAAATGAAAGTTGTCTATGTGTCAAAACGTGATCTGAACTGAAATCCAGTTTTGTACTTGTGTTAATTTAAAAAAAAAAAAAAAAATCTGTAAAATCCAGACATTTCTCAAAACTTGGGCAAAATCAGTGAATTACGTTGTGACTAAATAGGATTTCAACTTGAGACCTTCCTCTGGAGCCATGTATGAACTGCTGATCCCAAGCAAAGCCAAAAGTCACAAAACGTCTCAGGCCATGTTTGATCTCTCAAGAGTTTGATGGTAGGAGACAGGCTGTGTCTCCTTTTTTTTTGTAATGCATTGGGGACCCAAAATGCAGTTCCCCATCAAGATTTCTACTGGGCACTTGCAGCAGCAAATAAACACATCAGCTTGAGTCCATCCCCCTCACTCTTTCTCATATTTTCCAGTCTATTGACTGTCATTCCACTGCCTCATTTGAGCTTCTCTCCCCTCTTTGCAGGAGATACCTCTGCAACACCATTAGCAAAAAGGTTGTCTGAGAAAGCTGCAGGATTGCACCAACTCTAGCACTTGCTACTTACTAGTTACTCCCAAAGGTGATGCCATACAATTCTTTTTTTTTTTTTTCCCCCCCTTACCCTCTGAGACACAAGTAAACTTGAGGTGGAAAACTTTGCTGTCAAATACATTTAATTTCACTGGTCTGTTTTGCTTCCAAACAAAACCTAAATGGTACATGGCAGTTTTCACAGACTACTCCCATTTAGAAAATCTCACTGAGAATTTCTACATGGTCTAATTTTCTCGCTTTTCAGTTCAGTTTTGCCTTTAAATGAACTACTTTGTATGTACTTGAACTAAAGGCTAAAACGAAAACTGGTGGGGTAAAAAGTCAATTACATCAGTTAAATACATTAAACTCTTTAATTTTAATGCAGTAAATCATAGAAATTAGATCGTAGGATTGTGGCACACATCTTGAAATAGATCTACACTGCCGTGGTCGACCTGCTGCCACTGTGACCCGACCCCAAGAAAGTGAACGGAAATGGTCGGATAGATTTTTGGATAGAAAATGTTCCTGGTGTTGCACACACACAAAAACCATAAACCGTAAACCTAGTTGTGTGAAGAATGGAAAAGAAACACTCAGAAGTTCAAGGATGTATTTGGTGGAAATCTGGGACATACATACTATGTAAAATGTAGTGTACAGTGCAGTCATTGTATCCTGAGCCTGGAATGATCTTGCACTGTGTGTGTGTTGTTATCTGATGGGATTGGGAGTTTTATTTTATTTCTGCCTACAGTTGTTTGAATAGTTACAATGATATGCAAGGTAAAATTACTACAGTTTTTGTCAATAGAGTCTGGTGGCGAGTGATAGCGATGATGAAAGCTATTTCTGATTAATAAAAAGGATCTTACTCTAACAGAAAGTTATGTATCTGCAGAGATCCTTTCCATAATGTTGTCAGACTCATAGAATAACTATATGAGTCTGTCAGATTTGCGCCCTTTGTGCCAATTATGTTGTAGCCATTTTTCGCATATTTGCATTTTCCAATCTAACTCAGTAAATTAGGTGAAGTTTAGAGTATTATTTTGTGTCTGCAGTGGGTTTTACAATTTTGATGGCTTTGTCAGAGTCTGGTGGGCTGGAACAACTGTCTGTTTTTTTCTAAGGTGCTCTAGTGTGATATTTAGTGGCACTGGATTTAGTATGGTTTATCTGTTGTGCTATCTGATAAAGTAACCCCAGCTGTCAGTAAAAACTAGTACAGTACTTAGTACATACAGTACTGAGTGAATGCATGTTATTATATAAACCATATCCAGTCAACAAATGGATAACTCGGGTGTTTCATTTGTGACTCTCATCCCAGCAAGGTTTTGTCAGTGGGCCTGTTTACCTGCCTGTTAAGCTCCTTGTCACATCACTGCTTATTGCCTGACAAATATGTGAATACAATACACATTTCCAATTTTACTACAATGTGGCAACGATCACAGGGGAAACATTTCATTACTGAGTAAGGGGCCATAGCAGCTATCCATTGTCTCATTCTCCAAAGCGGCGTTAGTGACAGAATCCAACTAAATCTTTTTTTTTTCTTCTTTTTTTCCTTTTCAAGCTTTATTTTTGACAGAGACAGCTGAAGAGTGACAGGAATGTGGGGAGAGAGAGAGAGACGGGGAATGACATGCGGGAAAGAGTCACAGGTCGGATTCGAACCCTGGGCTTCCACAGCAACTAAATCTAACAGACCGCACTGAAACTGTGACGTACTGACGCAACAGCCCTCAGGTGTAAAGGATCTTATCTTAGCACTTGGCGTTTTCCCACCCTCCACTGATGTCAAAATCCATCTGTGAATGGACTGATGCAAACGAGGCTGCTACAGAGAACACTGACCCATTCACAATATTTTTAATCTTGTATCCAATCGCAGGGTTCTGTCATTTTCTTATTTTAAGAGTGAAATTGAACGAGACACCAAAGTAGGTCGGCTGGTCCCTCAACATGAATCATACATACCTGAAAGGAGTCCACGGCTGTCCAAACGTACTCCTTCAATCTCCTGGTTTTTGGCTTAAAAAGATACACCTGCTCGTAAATTCCGGAACATTTTTTGATCAAAGGTTACGTCTTCTGCGCTGCTTCCCTCCAGGCTTTAATACTTGTCTACACAGTCAGCCATGCACATTGATAGTGATGCATGCAGGGTTTAACGTGATCCCCATGTTCTGCTTGTCAGTGTTACCTGACAAAAAGACCTTGAGATCATGCACGCTACAGATCTGCGGAAAGTGTGTGTGAGTGTACAGACAGGTCACAGGGCTCCAAGTATTTACTCTTCGGTTAATGGATTTTTTTTTCCCATAAAGCTGAGGGGTGTTTTTTTTTTTTTTTTTCGGCGGGTCATGTCACAAGTGCAAAGCTAAAGGCTGTAGTGAACTCTTGATTTATGAGCCAACTGGCAACTATTTGCTTGTGCAGCTACTATGAAGCAGGTGTTAAGGACTACTTGAGAATTACTGCATCCACTGACTCCTCGTATGTCATCTATGGGGTCACGGCTCAAAACTCTCCTCACCGTTAAGGACCCTGTCACTGCTCATTGATCTCTCGCTCTTGAACTCAGTATAAAGTATCAACATCTCTTGATGATCTTGATCTTGTTTTTTTCTGTTATGTGATCACTGGAATGCCGCTCGGTTCATGCCACGGAATGTAATTTCTGTCAGAAGGATGAGGAAACACAGGGTGACAAGAAAAAAATCCCAAAAAAAAAAAATCAAAAATGGATGGTGTGTGCACTCTGGCAGTTGCTCACAACAATGAACTGCAATGAACTGTCAAGCCACCGGGAACTCTAACCTCTCTGTCCGAGGGTCCCAGTGCACAGACGGACAATGCGCAGAGGAAACGGCAGAAGAATAATGAGGAGGGAAGGAGCGGAAACATGTTTGTTCTGTCTGATCATGGGCTGAGGTCAAGGAATTTATTCAAATGGCTTTGCCGCACAGCACACCCGAGAACGCGCACTTACTCAAAACGCAAACACACACTTCCCATGGTGCTGCTGCTGACTGCTAATCATTAGCAGTCTGTGCATTGTTGGAGATTCTTTGTTTTCTTCTATTGTTATCCATAGAGGTGGCTAAAGTTAGTAAAGTTTAGCTAACCTGGAACTTTGTACTTTTAGCCTTGTTGGATTCATTTTCGATTAGGTGGGTATTTTCTGGGTGAAACAGAGCTCTTTATCGGAAGCGATCCTTGAACTCTACTGCAACGCTTTAGCTTACACCCACAGGAACTGAGTAAAGCCAACGATGTACAACTGAGACATACATTTCATGGCCGTGTGCCTTTCTCTGCCCTCATTATTGAGACACCAAGAATCCATAAGCCAGTCCCAGCCGCAGTCACATCACAACACGAATGCGCATCCGGCAGAAACACAAACTTGGCATGATTCACTCTCTTGCACGTAAGCCTCCACCCTTTTAACCGTGCACGCAAACAGTCCGTGAATGCGGCGCACAGATACAATAATCATATTGGCTCTAAGTGCCTGTTTGTGACTTTCTCTCCACGTGAGGTTTAAGTCCTGTGCCTGGCTCTTCTCATTAAGCTAATTCAAGGCTTTTCTCTGTGGCCAGCTTTAAATCCCAAGCTTAAGAACACTATGTAGCACAAAGAGGTAATGAGGGGTGAATCTACTTTGTGATGCCACGAAAATGTTTCCCTGGGTCTCGCCAGCATAATAAGGCCAGCCTTTACCCACCTAACATTGCCAAGGAAAAGGTGCCAGTACCCAGCAGCCACCTGTTTATGCCTATAGGTGGCTGCGGATGAGAGGAAGTGTGCCTTCTGCTGTCTCTGGTCGAAAGTCAATAGCACTTAATCTGTCCAGTGGAAAGTTCTCATAAATACAAAAGAAGAGCTTAGCCATCATAGGATGGCCTCATCTTTCACGTTTCAATAGTTTTTTTCTGGCACCATTCCTATACGCAACCTCTGAACGCTGCAGGTGCAATAACAGCTCTTTCTTCCCTTTTCTCATGTTCTCACTCAGCTCTTCCTTCAGGCAACCCAAATTGAGCCAAGCTTGGCAGTCAGAAAAACAATTTGTTAAAGGACTGTGGAGTGCTCTCGTCTAATGTTTCATTAAATTATCCCTATTCACCCGCCTCTAGTCTGTAGTAAAGCCTCTTATGGTGGCACTGGGATTTTGAGCAGTGGGGCCGAGGTCAGGTGCTATCTGATATTTATTTCCGTGAGTGGAGAATGTTACGGAGCCACTCCAGCTGGGGTTGTAAGGGTCAAGACTTTGTTTTTGCCATCATATGTGACACTGTGTCCTTCCAGCTGTCCGCTAGAGGCAAACACAGACAATTAGGGGAGCTGATGGCAACATGAACTGCAGCAGCACACTTGTTCTGTTCTTGTTCTGTTGTTGTTTCCCACGTCAAAGTTTTTGCTGCACATAATTATTTTCAAGATCGCCGTTACCGTTGGTTCCTTGTGTAAAGAAGCTCATTAATTTTTGATACACAGTGCATCCGCTGTTACGCTCTCCCGCGCACACACACAGAGTGTGAAGAGCTTCAACTGTTTACCTCCTAATACCGTCCTTTAGTGGAGCTAAACCGTGGTCACAAGACTGTCACCATGATTCATGTATACCACCCCTGGATGTGAACCGCATCACATTAGCCCAGTCTTATTTTAGCATCACCCTGTTGAAGCCAGCATCACTGGCCTGCACTTAACCCCTAAAATGTAAAAGTGAATTTTTCAAAGGCGACATGTCACATAACATGCTACTGGAGGGTTAGGGATGGCAATAAATCCCTGCCCTCTTTATTGTAGATGTCAGCTGCTTCGAATTTCCCTTAAGGCAGAGCTGCTAGCATCTATAAAGTCTGTAAAGCTGCTATTGCTAACATAGCCACAATGTATCCTCAGGCTGTTGTTGGTGTTTCCCTACAGTTTGCTTATAAAAAAAAAAACAGGAAAATGCTTCCATAAGGCCCGAGGCAAGCTGATATCTCTGAGGGCAAAAGCACACACAGCACCATGTGCAGCATTACTCCTGGATCACATTTAATCTATAATGGATTTGTGCTGCTAACCACCTGCATGTAAGTTTCATGTGAGTCTCGGTAAGACCTGCAATCCGAACGCTCGTGGAGAAAAACGGATCAATCTGCGTTACATGATAAAACTTTGCATCTGATTCACCAAAAAAAAAAAAAAAAAAAAAAACATTTTCGTGTAAATTACCTTTACATCTTTACAGCGTTCATGCCAACGCGGTCGCCCTGATTCAGTGCATTTGCAGTGAATCATGCGGCCGTAATGGATTCGCTCATTTGAAATTAATGAACTTCCCAATGGAGGGAAAAGCATTCCATGTACGATCCTGCATGGATCCTGTGAACTGTATCGCGTGTCTGCTCTGTGAGATCTATTTTGAATGCTTCCAACCTCTGGAGCTAAGTCCCACACTCCCTTGCCTTCTTTATGTACGCCATGCATGCTGGCCTCTTCAACTGGCATGCATGAAGCTAATTAGTTAATTCACTACCACACACGCACACACACGCACACACTAAGCAGCTCAAGTACATTTCACTACTCCCTGTTTACAGTAAGGAAGGTATGGAGGTGTAATGGCATGTTTCCCACTGACTATAAGCCCACAACAACGATTTCCACTTCCAGTTCTAGTTAGTACATGTGTGGTGTGCTAAGAGCAAATGTAACATATGATGCTTAATTGAAATACAACAGTAGGTACTTAAGGCCTGCGCCATGATCCCACCATCTTTCGTCTCTTACTGTTCACTGTACAATTACCCAATGCTCTTTACACCTCCGCGCTCTCGTGCAAACAAGAGGAGAGGGAATAACACACACACCAGAGAATGACACAGATACGACACAGTAAGAACATATTGGCTGTGCAACCTTGGATCTTTCTTTCTACATATTGCGGGCATAACCTGCATAACAATCTGTCATGTCATGAAACCATGCTGATCCGCTGCATATGCGGGCAAGGTGACAGCGTTTTACCTCGGAAAGTGAACACACATAAATTAAAGCTGCCATATGCGCGTTTCGTTTAGCTTCTGGCAAATAAAGCGAAGGTCCTAAGTCAAAAGAACAAAGGCGTTCATTAATGCATCGTTTACCGTTGTTGGTGGATAGATAGATTTGTGAAAAAGATTCATTTGGCCGGTTAACGATAAAAAAGAATGATCCGGTAATGACTTTAACCTCTCTGCCCAGTTGCTGTTTGCCTTTAGCTGTATTGTCTGTTTTTTTTTTTTTTTTTCTTTGACGGGTTTCTTTGAAAGGCAGCCAAAGTGAGACCCAGCGGTGTGTGTGCCCTTTAAATCAGACTCCTTCTGCAGACTGCTCCCTTGTATCTTCTGACCTTTTGTCAGTGCAGAAGTCATTGCTTATGTATGTGCTTGGCAGGCTGGACACTTTAACAGTTGCTCAGAGTTGGGATATGAGTGACAGTATGGAGCCTTATAGGTCAAGGAAATTGTGGCACATTAGCTAGGTGGAAATTTCCTTATTTTTGACTTTTTTTTTGCATTTAATTAAAAAACAGAAAGTCTCTCTAAACAGTCAAATTCAGAGAAGTGTAGTCAAGATAAACCGACATCCAACTTTTCCTAAAGCCCAGAACATACTCAGAAACTCCAGACTCCAAAGCACCGATATACACACTAGATATTTTATTTCAACAGAAAATCCTGTTGGGTTTTTAAAAAAAGCCACCTGACACAATGCTTTCGCTCACTTCTCACTCTCGCTGTAGTGTAAGATTATTTGGCAAACCATATGTGCACCACCCACACGAGCAGCATCTGTTGCTACATTTCCCACAGTCGTGCTGTTTAGCCTCACCAGACATTCTGGGGACCGGGAGAATCAAATTTCATCTACATCTTTCTTGGATTCACTTAAAGTAAATGTCAGATCACTGACTGACGTTTTTCCACTTTTAAAGCACATGTTTAAAAATCAATATGAAGCACAGTAGAACCATTCTGAAGTGATAGTTAGTCAGGATTTCAGATAACTAGAACAGTACCAGATACTGGTAACTAAAATATAATTCGATGGCATATCATCATAAAATCCTTTCTCTAAAAGAACAAATTCACCCATACATGTCTGGTATTGCAGTAGCACTCTCTTACAGAGGTATCTAGGGTGTTAGAAATTAATTATCAGCACTCAGTCTGCATAATTTCAAATGAATCTCAGGAATATCTCAAGGAAGAAAACAGGCAACATACAACAGATATACATATAAAATACTCACTACTCAGTACCACAACTAGCACATGATTATGAATAGCATATCGTGAAGGTGTGCAGTTGATTTCTTATGTTTAAAATGGATCTAATGGTTGAATGGTGTCTTGTTGTGATGAACCCACAGAGAATTATCACAAAGATGCCCGAGTTTTAGCGTCTTTCAGTTCATTGTTTTGGTTTTATTACACCATACTGTTTTAGATATTTCTCAGCCAAAAAACACACACACACACACACTGCAAATAAATTGGAGCCTATCCCAGCTGACTTAGGGCGAGAGGCGGGGTACACCCTGGACAGGTCACCAGTTCATCACGGGGCACAGAGAGACAAACAACCATTCACATTCACACTCACATTCACACCTACGGCCAATTAAGAGTCACCAGTTAACCTGTTAAACACATGTCTTTGGACTGTGGGAGGAAGACGGAGAATGCGGCTAAACTGCAAATAAATGTAACGTGATAATATGTCAGTGATGTGTTTATAGCTTTTGAGCATATTAAATATTGCAGGTCTAACTTCCACTATTCTTGTGTGCCAACTGCATGTACAGGTAGACATACAGCTGCCTAGGATTGCAGGCTAGTCCATGACAGGTCCATGCTTATGTCACTGGAATGAATGGATCTATCCGATACTAGCAGCTGCCTGGGGTGGCGGTTCTAAGTGGATGGAACTGTCTAGCATGTCTCCTGTAAAAATCTTACGTATGTGTCCTCTTCAATTAATTTCAAACACAACATGCCGGAATAAAATGTGCTCAAATCGAGCCCTACATGATGAAAAATAAAAAGAAAACAATAACACAAAATCAATCACACTTCAATCACAATCACACTTGAAATGTTGATATTTTTCATTCTGCTTCTGGATATTTTCCAGCACCCACAGGCTCACAGCTGTAGCCTTGACATTTGTGTGATTCTGGGATTAAGTTTGAGGAAAGTTGGCCTTTACTCTCATGTGCCCCTATAAATCTGAAAGTGTATTAAGTCTAACGTGCTTAACTTCCAAATTCTTTATAAGAAATCATGGTTTATAATGGCTGCGGCATGTCCCCCGTGGCAGCAGCCTGAGCTGCCTCGTACCTACAGTACGCAGCTGTAAAATAAAAACGTGGGTTTGATTAGTATAATGGTAAAATGTGATATTCCACTAGATTTGCTGCTGTTTTTTTTTTCTTTGCTGTATTTTGACAAATTTCTGTTTAGTTTTAGAATCTCCAGAGAACTAAAGGTGCCTTTTAAGTCTTCAAAAATAAGCTGTACCACTCCTGGAAGTCATTGTTGAGTACATTTCACTCAATCACCCTGGAGAATGGCACTGCGGTCACAACAGTTTTGACTGAGACATTATGGGCACGTGTGTGCATAAATGCACACAACTTATGCAACCATAAAAACACATAAGCCATTGCCTTAGTGATATCAGTACACTGTGTGTGGAAATGTTTTATTTGGCCCTTAAATGTTTAGCTTGTCTACCTTTTTAAAACTGATTGAACTGGTCAACCACGGGGATTGTGCTGGTTTATCGCCAAGCTATATCTGTGACCTTTGTGAACATAATTGCAGTCTGAAATCCTGAGGCAGGGTGCAGTTTGTAAATTCAAGCTGACAATGAAGATTGATTAGGCTCCAGTGTATCAGTGGAGCAAGATGCCGGAGGAGATCAGGCCTGCTCCTAACACTCGCTTCTTTTAAATTACTCCTGAGAACATCCATCCATTATCTAACCAGTGGGCCTGAAGAGACCTTAGACCACAGACAGGTCAATGTACAGAGATAACACATGCAGACAGACATATATTCACACTCAAATTCAGGAGTGATCTGCATCTCTCTGGCCTCTGGAGGAAAGCACAGTGAACACAATAACTCCATACAGAGACGTAAACCACCCCAATCGAAACGTTTCATTAACTTGTCCTACTTATGTAGGACATATATTACTTTGCATATGTGGTATCATCTTTCTGATATTTCGTTTTTCTTGGGCAACATTTTATTCAATTTTCCATCACATTTCATTTGGTAAGGACACAGGGACATAACACGAAGGAGGTCTGAAAGCACTTAACACACACTCCATAATTACGTGTCACCTAAAATAGAAACAAATGTGTCTCACTAGATCGTTATAATATGGATCTTAAAACTCTTGAATACAGACTCAAAATCGATCTTACTAGGGGTAAGATCGATTTTGATTTCCCCTAAGCCTAGAGCCCCATACCTTGAAAAGAACATTAATAAATATAAATAATGACACTGTGAGTAGAATCAGACGTTTTTTTTGCTCATATCCCGACTTTCATATTTTAAACATGAAGAAAAGAAACTGCACTGTGTCCAGTCTAACAGTCTAACAGTGTCCTTTGAGCAGAAAGGAGCTTTCAGGACCTTGGACAGCGACCTTTATAGGCCGACTGAAGCTGCTGTATGAGAGGTCATTAGTGTCGAGCAGTATCATCTGTCAGCTGCTTCAGCTTTGAACCTCTCATTTCCTGTTCAACTACATCCCTGCTACAACATAGAAGGCCTATCTTCTCAGCAGAATTGTGAGCTGAAGAAGTAACTGAACTGATGGATACATACGTGAGCGTTTCACTGCTCAGTTAGTGCTTTGATGAACAGACCTGATGTGTCTTAAACGTCCTGTGAACTCAGAATATGTCTGTTTCATGTTTTTTTCTGCATTTCTGGCGACAGTCCACTGAGTGGAGGGGGTTGCATTCCACAACTACACCACTAGATGTGAGTGATTTTCTATACACTGGTTCTTTAGTTGACCAGTTCAAGGATTAGGGCAACTTTCAAGAGACAAAAGAATAATCAAAATCAAGCCAGCAGAAGTCATTAGTATGGGTCAACATAAAAAAACCCTGGATCCTACACTTCCCATAATGCAACATGATAGACCTGTGTTTAGAGCTGTGCTTAGACCTTCCCTGTCTGTAACACACCCACATCTTTCAGTCACCATTCCCCCAACTTCTCCAAAAATGACATCACAATGACATCATAACAGTTATTTATTTAGATCTGACAAGCTCCTTCAGAGCTGCAGAAGCTGACGTACATCTGTTCTCACAGTAAATAATCTGTGAAGTGACCCTTTAATCCACAAACAAACTTATTTTTTCCACTTTTCCATTTTCTAATTACCTTCTCTTTCTGTCTTTTTCTGGTAATTCACCCATTATTAAATGTCAGATTGCATCTCATTAGCTGAAGCTCCACAACACAAAGCGGCTCTGTGTTAGAGTGAACATAAAGGCCAGACAGCTTGCTGTCACAATGTGACTATTAAAACATCTCTCAGCTTCTCTTCTAGGTGTCTCAGTTCCCTGTGTCATAGTAAACTATCAACCATTATCCTCTAAATTGTCTTGTGTTCTCAAAGTTGAACTCAGATTTGAGTTCATTTTGCTATGAAATCAGTAAACAGATGATTGCTGTGTGACTTGGATTGTGTGGTTTGTGTTTTGTCAAAATTGTAATTGCCAAACATTTATTTTCTTCTTGTTTATTTCTCTGCAGTTGAATGCCCCATATGTTAGAGTACTTTAGTAAGCATGATTATTTTGTACTGACAATGGAATAGCTGTGTAGGTGGCTGTGAAACATAACTCTGTGACGTACTTTACTCCATGTCGTGATTAAGTAACATATGGAGTTCTGATCCTGATGAAAGAAAGACAGCTATTGCTAGCTACACCTCCTCCTTTGTATGAAATGGGACCAACACAGCACTGAGTGTGCGAGAGCTGCCAGTGACTGTTGAAAGGAGTGGAATACAGACTCAACCCTAAATATTAAATGTTGAGTGAACAGTTGATAGCTAATACTATGTGGGCCACATGGAAAAAAAAAGTCATCCAGGTCATCTTGAAGAAGGTTAAATCTGGGGCATCTGGACATGGTTGTAGATCCATGAAGACGTTTTGCCTGACCTTTCCAGTCCCCATGGTCATTGGAGTCATGAGGCCAGTCATGAGGAAGTGTGACCTCCCCACCAGTCAGTCAGAACTAATGAAGCTTCTTGGATGAGTGGCAAAACATCTTCACAGATCTTGGTATCCAGTTACCCCAGATTTAACCTTCTTGAAGGGCTTTGTATTAATGTTCATAGGCTACAGTATAAGGTTCATCCATCAGTAGCGTGTCTCTTAGCAAACGTGGCCAACTACCATGAGCCACCAGAGGCTTCAAGGCTTGGATATTATTTCTGAGTCTGAGAATTGGTCCAAACATTGTTGCACATAAAATAGCTAGCACAGTCATTACACTGTTTTGACTAGTGTTACTGAAAAGCTATGTTTTGAGGGCAGGGGCCCCATAATGTTCTTGTGCTCCACAGGAAGCATAGATATTATAAGTGGAAGTACATGCCCTTCAGGACTCCAGGAGTGAAACATGCTTACTGACTGCAAAAACTGGTTATGCAGTTATGTAATGTGATTTGTAAGAAATGTACGTAAGAATACAGAGGAAGAAACACTGAATGTAAACAATGAACACTCAAAGGGATACATTTCATTAACTGGTGAGTCTGACTCAGATGTTACACAATCACTCAATAACACTGTTAGCTTACGAGCTCCCTCCTTTGTTACAAAAGCAAACACATCTCTAATCCTGCACAGCCTACTGTGGGGCTCTGAATCCTTGACTTGACCTCCACAGTGGAATAAACTGGCAGAAGAAAGCCAAAAGCTTTTCTTTCACCCCTCACTTGCATTCCACAAGCACATGTGATCACTCCTGAATTAAACATACATCAGTGAGCTCTTGCAGTGATCCAACAGGCTACGCCTAGCAGACAAATCCCAGTCCAGAGATGTGTGTTTTCCCTCAAGGCTTAGTTTATTCATCCATAATTCCTTTAACCTCAATTAGACATCTGCTGACTATAAGAGAGCACATAAACGACTCTAAACGAGCCAGATTGTATGCGATAGTTGAATAAAATGCAAACTGTATCTGCCCTTGAGGTTTTTCATTCATTGTGGAACAAATAAAAAAGCTGCATGGTCTGGTGCTCTTAACTACCCGTAGAGGTGATGGAGCCTTTTCAAGAACAGTCAAAACAAAGACTATTTCTGGTCTTCACTGTACATTAGCGATGAAAGCTGAAGCACAGCTATCTCATTGCATGTCTGAAGGCAAAAACAACCAAACCAGACTTTGTTTGAAATTGTAGCCACCTCTAAACGTGGAGCTTTCCAGCAGTTAAGACTCTGACTGGGCTACAATTCAATCCCTTTAACTCAGCTCCTCCTTCTTACCCTCTGAGCTAAACACTCGTAGTGCCTCAAAGAGATTTGGACTTTAGGCTCTTTTGTACCATTATCTCTGAATGTTAAACTGCTGACCTGAACAGAACTGAGAGGTAAAAATGGACCAAGTATTCCTGAACACAGTTTCAGCACTTCTTATGGTGAATTTTAACATGAGTCATCAATTTTCAGATCTGTTGAAAAGTGTTATTACTGAACCACAAGCAGTTGTATATAGATAACGTTCACTATAAATATCCACAGTAAAGCAAGATTTTTTTTTTTTTTTTGGACCATGCCTTACTTCTGTTGTGATTACGCTAAATGCTAACATGTTTACAATGACTGAACAAGCAGTAAAATGTTTACAATGGTCACCATCTTCGTTTCGTGTCTTAGCATGCTAACATTTGCTAATTTTCACAAAGCAGAGCTGAAAAGCCCGATCATAATGTAACAGTGTTTTTACAGGTGATTCTGTGCGGAAGAGAAATATTTAACATCAATCTATCCAAGAGCTGTTGTGACATTTTACTCAAAACCACAAATGTGAACCTCATGAAAAATCAAGGGATTCAGGATTCATCCTCTGGGAACCAGGAATGTCTGCTAAAACTCTCATTTCATTTCATCCAGTACTTATAGTTTACCTTGGACAGACATGGAATCTCTCCACTTGCTTGACAAAAAATGTTATTGCAAAGGTTTAATTTCATACTTTGTTTGGATGAAGGATATAATGAACAACCTCAATGAAAATGCATCAAAAGAAGACTGAAAGAAAACACAAAAAACCTAAACACATAAAGTCAATATAATACAACTGGCTGGTGCTTAGGTATGTTACAAATTTAAAATGGGATCCCAGACACTTACACTGACTACAGTGTAGTCAAAGGAACGCTCTTTGACTCTTGCCTATGGGAATTTCTGAAAAGCGATCGAACTGCTGGTTTCAGTAGACCTTCCCCTGGAACCTACAACATGCATTATGTATTTTTACCTTTGGGTTTTGAATATTAAACAGAGTCAGTACGCATTTAATGTGTCATGTGTATTTTAAAAGCAAAGAGGCTAACGGCTATTCTATTAAAAACAGCCCTAACACCCCCACCTTAATGTTGGTGGATTGTGGGAGATGGTGCCAAGTGTGCCATTGCAAAAAAAAAAAAAAAAAAAAAAGATAAAAAGATCGCTCTGATGTTTTCCTGCTTTTACAGTAAGTAGTTATTATAACAGTGATTTCATAAAGATGATCTCCCAGAATGACAAATATGAAACTTAAATTGTTGTGAGACTGTGGGCTACCAGCTACAGCTCAATCATGTGATGAATTAAAATGAAATTCATGCGAATCTTAAACAGACCATATGGAATATATGGTACTAGTAATTAGCCCAGTCATTAATGGCAGCTGCTCCCAGACCAGAAAAAAAATGAGGACAGTCTCAGTCCTTCTGCTGCATATTTGTTGGATATTGCAACCTTCGTACACTGCTAGAATATTTTCTGACTTCTGTATGAAAAGAAATGATTGAGGCTTTGCCACAGGGCACAAATGACCACAGCATTCAGAAGTATGGAACGCGCAGAGAAAGGAAATGAAATAACTTGAGTTATTTGTAAATCAAGATGAGCACAGAGCAAACACCTGAGGTCCAAGTCTATACTGAAAGGCTAACACATGCTACCTCTCTGGTTGCTGACGTAATGTCTGATCTCTGCTGACCATGATACACTGCAAACAGTCTGACAGAGCCAGAGGGGATTCAGCAACTCTGACTGAGACCGAGCCCTGATTCAAACAGAGACAAAAACCTGCCGCCTGGCCTCAACATGTGGGTCACAACAGGAACTTCAGACATACTTTGTGGTTGTACCGATGGACTGTCAAACGAGTTTGGGTTCAACTGGAGCATGGACGGTCATGTTGTGGGTGCTTTCATGTCTCCAGAAGGTCTGTACAGTTATATACTACCATGCTACGATATTTGGCAGATGAACCAAATAAAAAAAAGCTATGATATCAGAGCCTTTGCAGTCAAGTAATATGACTAGACTAGACCACTGAATCCAGAGAAGATCCAATGCTGGTACAAAACCACCAAACCCACATGGAAGATGAGAGGCCTCTGTTGGCGTGCTTGATTTATTGACATGAAAGACATGAAAGAAAAGAATGAAACCCCATCATTTGCAGTGGCATGGACTAATCATTATCCTCTCTTATCACCTTGATACTATACAGTCCATACTGTGTGATGGACTGCTTTTGAATGATTGCTATGTTTTCACGCTTTATCTATTCCTCTGACATTCCAACACCAGTAGGAAGTCACCTGTTCCAGCAAAGGCAACTGTTTTTTTCCTCTCATGTTTGAAAGCCATGTCTGCCGGCATGCTTCCACTTTGTCATTCCTTCAGGGACACTGCCACAATTTCTCCCAACTCTCAAAGGAAATAATGAAAACTCCAATAACAGACCACTCTTTGTTTAAAGGATTGGCAATCTTGCGCGCTTACATATTGTTTAAGGCGACACTGAACTTTAAACTCTGGCGTTGTTTTCAATACAAACAGGCGACTGGTTCTTATAAGGCAGATTTAAGGTAAAAAAAAAAAAAAAAAGAGAGAGAGGTCGCGGCAGCAGGAGAATGTGTGCCGTCAGTCATTGTGTGCTCAGCCAGGATTTCAGTGAAGGTTGAAGGTACTCAACAAAGGAAAGCTTATAGTTAAAGTATGCTGTTCCTTACTGCCATCGAGCTGCACTGACAGTTCCTATATGTCCCCTTTTTTTTAATTATTATTGTTGTAATAATGTGACACAAATCACATTCATACATGTTTTACAATATTGTTTTTTCTAGTTAGAGTCAAATGGTGGTTTTGCTCCATTGAATTAATTAATTATTATTACGACTGTCTTTGATTTAATCACTTAATTCGATTATTTCATGGATTTGTATGAGTGATTAGCGGATAGCTCTGCCTTGCATTTATATTAAATCCTGTGTTTAGTAAGGCTGTGTAGAAATACTGAATGCTAACATTATAAATGCATTAACTGATGTGAGAATAATGATGAGCTGATGTACTTAATTCAAATTAATTCAAATTTTCTATTTTCAGATTTTATGTAAAACAGGAAAACAAACTTAACCCTCGTTCGTTTCCACCTTCCACCATCATTGGCATTTTCATGAATGGCCGCATAATATATGATGAAATAAAATACACATAAATAAAGTCTGCATGAAGGTTGAGACTCTCTCATATATACTATAGGGATTGTGATAAAAAGGATATTTTAATCTAAAGCTTGAGAAAAAAAAGTGGACCATGCAGTACAGTTTTTCTTGTCTTTTATCTCCTGTTTCCAAGGTCAAGAAAAAACTTTCCCGTACTACAGAAAAGCATAAAATCACCATTACTCTGTGCTTTCTCTCTTACATCCAGTAATAGGACACTTGTTTATTACCCAGCAGCCACTGTTTTGCACATTTAATAGCTGCCCTATTCAACACATGGGAAAAAACAGTTGTACAGTCAGAGCCAAGACAACCCCACCGACAGTAAATGCTGGACGGTTAGCCATATAATGAGTGTGTAATGACGGGGCAAAGCAGAGGTGGCTAGTTCACGATGCATCAGCTGGAGTTCTTGACGTCGGTATTCAGTCATTTGTTTAACAATGGCTCCTAGTACAAACAGGCGAGACTTTATGTGGCGCAAGAGTGCTAGCATTTTACAAGCCTGCTGTGGGACCAACGTAAAAAAGGAGGCTTCTTAATAACCCTACAATTACTGAAGCATTGAGCTTGGCAGCATCAGAACTGTATTTTTAGGTCACTTATCTGGAGAGATGATACAATGATAAAATCACATACATCCTACCCTATTATGACAGCAATGAATACCAGGGTTAAAGTGAAAGTATTTTTAGTACTACCCAAGTAATAATATTGTTGTAGCATTGTTGCAAATGCCAGACTGCTCATAGACATAGAAACACATACATTTACAATTTGATATGCAAATTATGATTAATAATACAATAATAAGCAACAGCTGGCTTCATAACGCTATCATGGATATAGAAAAGCTGAAATTTCAAATAAATGACATGTTTCCTGTTCATAGATTAGAGCCTACACATCAGTGGAAGATGTGGCTTTTCCAAAAAATCATGTACAACCTCAATAACCAAAATGAATTCCAACAAGTAACAAGTATTACGTTCATTTTCTCACGTTCCCAACAAAACTAATTTCATGAAAACCGCCTCAGAATTAAAGTTACAGTCAACTTCGTAGAAATATGACTTTGTGAAGTCATATTTACACTACTCACAAAAAGTTAGGGATATTCAACTTTTGGGTAAAATTTATGGAACATGTAAAAAGTTCATGCTACAGTGATATTATATCATGAAAGTAGGGCATTTCACTAGAAGCATGCAATGGTAATTTCATCATCTCAAACAATTTATTGAAACAAAAGTGGTGGGTATACCACCGAAAGCCGGATATCCCTAACTTTTTGTGAGTAGTGTTTATGTCATATGAAGTCATATTATGTACTAGTGGATCTTGACCTCCCCAATATGATGACCTTGCAGACATATAGCGGCCAATGAAGTATCTATGTTTCTATATCTATGAGATTGTCTTCTGTTTTCGTCAGAGTCTAATTTTGTCAAAGATCATCAGCTCTTTGGATATAAGAAAGAAGGACAGCAGCACTGAAGAGATGTGTTTAAATTGTCACAATTTCAGATTGAATTTTCGGTGGGCATAACAGGTTAAAAGCTATTGTCGTCTGTCTCTGAACTTGGAGTGCACTAAACTGTATCTTTTTTTTAATTCAACCCTGGCTTCAGCCATAAAAGTTGCATGATTGTAAGCTGACCCTGTTATTGTGATATCAAGCACTTTCTCACAAAAGCTTCCAGTCAATTCAGAACTTCAAGAAAAATCTCTTCACAGACAGTCAAAAAGTGCTCAGCACTCATGAAAGAATAAAAAAAGCTTTCAAAGAATGAGAGCAGGTTATGAGCCGTGCTCCTCATTAATGCGTAATGAAACGATGCTAACTTGGTGCAGCCAAAACAATGTGGCTCCTCCGTTGCTTTTGGTCCTTGTATTCCCAGTCTGGAGGGTTTTTCTATTATTTATAAAAATCCCACATCCAGTCTGCAGAAACTGGCAGTGGATTTGAGTGCTTGCATGCTGGGAAAAAGACAGATGACACCACTCTGCTGGTGTTGTCAAGCAATCCACTGTAGGGCGTGCTGTTGACATGCTTGGTATCTCTACTGGGGGAGGATGAGTGCCAAGATACAGTCAGCACTCTAGCTCGAGCACCATCTTTAAGTATAATGCATTTGTGTGTATTGGGTTTCACCTTGAGATTGCCTCCATCCTTTCCTACCTCACCACTCAATTATACCTTTGATGTTTATTTCTATACGCGCATCTCAAGTACTGTCACATCACATAAAAAGTAGATCCAAAAACAGTGGGGCACGGATTTTATTTTCAATATGAGTGACAATAACAAATAAAACAATCTCATTTGTCTGCGTATCACATTTTATACCATTCCAGGTGAGGTTTGTGTTGCAGTAAAGCCGCCTTGATCGCCCTATTGTTTTTATCCACTGTATTTCTCGCCGACACTGACACAAAACAAAAACCTGCTGTGAAAAGCCACCAAACATTAAACTCAGGCTTTGGGATCCATGTTCTGTTTTCGGACAGCAAAAAATATAGAACATGATTATATGACATACAATGATAATAAGTATTTAAATCAAATGACATTTAATGCTAATTATTATTCAACTGCTCAATGAGATTTGTGTTCTTCTTTCTGCTAATATTGGGGGGCCTTGAGATGCATTGCTTGTGATTTTCATAATAAAATCTCAACAGCAGCCTGAAGTCTGCTTCAATGAATTATTATTAGTTTCCAAGGTCATGTCCACAGCCTAAGTATGCTACAGTCATTGATAAGCAGCACCAGCAGTCGGTGAACCCACTGTTTTGGACAAGTTTGTGTCATTAGCCCCCAAGTCAAAATCACACAAGTGCTGTTATGATATGAAAATATGACTCCATAAGTTGTTTTTTTTTGTATTGTATACTCAGTATTTTGCAGTGTCATGACATCATATGCGGTTGTCATCTTTGAAACATAGCCACTTCCTTTTTAGCCATACTTTTAATGTCTGTATATCATTTCAACTGCTTTTATCTCATTTATTATTTACTTAGTTTTCTAGATATGAAATCACATTTGATTCACCTCTCTCTTAAATTACTTTCTGCTGCTGTAATAACCTCATTTTTTTCCCCACAGCTGAAGCCAGATCAGCCTTCAGGTTCCTGATAGTTCTGCTGACAGCACTGTCTGCTGAAAAGGTTGTCAGCTGCACAAACTGAAACTTTTTTTTTGTCTGTACATATCTGTTCCTCAGCATTTGTATTTTTAAATGATCTTTCTTACAAAACCTTTGCTGGGCTCGAGATGAGTCCTGTCCTAAGATACACACACACACACACACACACACACACACACCTTGCACACAAGAGATTTGAAAATGATCTTATCAACCCAATTTGACCCCCAATTACCCCCAATTTTTCACTTTGCTGTGATGAAGATTGGATTTGTTGCATTTAACTGGCTATATAAAAGCACTTATGGGGGCAATTTAGTATTTCACTTCCATAAAATTAGGCCAGTGAGAGATTAAAACAAAAAAAAAAAAAAAAAAACTAAGATCAAAATAGAAGCAGCAGAAGCTGCATGAGTCACATCTTCAAAACCCTGGATCCTACTCAACCGTTCTTCCAGGATGATAAGTCATCATTCTGGAGCTTTATGTGTAAATTTGGTGAGAGTGCCCCTTTAAGGAGAAAAACATCTAATTTTGTGTTGTAATGAAACATTTTCATATTTGTTTCAGGGTAAATAATCTAATGAATCAAATACTGGACCGTCCAGCTTCGGCAGTATGAATGGATAACACGCAAATTTGAAATTCCTCTCCTGAAATAGTCTTAATGAAGTATTCCCAGCTGCTGCTGCCACTGCTTTTGTAAATGTGGAACTGTCAAAAACCTCCAAAGTCCACTTTGGTTGTAAAAGGCTGCGTTTAATCAATCAAAGCTCCTGCTGATTGCCTGTCTCCCATATTTTTACTCTCTCGTCCAGTCTCCCCTGATTGAACATCAGACTCCTTGTTATTAATCAACCTGTATGAAGACTTGCACTGAAAGGCATCATCGAGGTCCTTTTAGGTCGCCTCCCTCTATAGACATCCACAACCGTGTGAAGACATTTAGATTTCTGATGCACGCGTCTGAGATCTGTATAGACAACCAGCAGAGAGAGGAAGCAATCGAACTCAGGCAAGCACCCAAGTCGGTCAAGCCTTGTTATCCAAGGGAAAAAAATCAATGTTCTCCCTTCTGAGTGGGCATGCTGCTCTGCACAGCGCTCGCACACTGTTGCAGTTTCAGAAGTACTGTAGTGGGATGAGGCTGACTGACATTTAACGAGTCTCGTTAGCATGGCTGTGTTTACCTTTAGCTGTTAATCAAAAGCGCTGAAGATTACTTTAAAGGCAGTTCTTTACCACTTCAGTAAAGGCAATTCTTCATCATCATCACATCAGCATTTAGGGACTCTATGGGATGTGGAGAGGAGGTTAAATGTTATATTTTGATTTATTTAATTATGTTTTTAAACTGCACAACACTCAGGATTATTACTCATTTTTAGGACCTCGACTTGGAAATAAAAGCAGCAACCTCCACCTAATATCACAAAATATAGTTCTCAGTGGGTACAACTTGTTCCAACCTTAATAACTACAAAAAGTACAAGCATACAGAGTTTGAGATGGTGCTATCTAATTTACAGTGGGTACAGTCCAGGGTGTACCCACCCAGGGTCAGGCTGCCAGTTCATCACATGGTGGTCTTTTGACTGTGGGAGGGAGCCAGAGAGAATCAACATAGACACTATGTCAACGTGTCTGTCTGAAATTCATCGTGCAGATCTGGAAACACTTACAAATAGGAATCAGTATCCAACACAGAGTAAATGTTGGGTTCACCAGGGCTTGTTTTGACCTGGCAGTTCTTTAACCTGGCTCCTGTTGCCCCTGTGTGTATACGAATACACAGCATAGTGTGCTCTTATTGTACCATTGTGCACCTAGAAACACTGTCAAATATTTCAAGACATTTATTAAAATTGTTGATACATGAACATTTCTGAGGCAAGCTGCTGGCGTGGCAGAAATACTGTAATAGTATAAGGTGAGTTAAAGCTGAGTCAATGCAGTTAAATCAGATTTTCATGGCGAAGGAATGCTGATGAAAAGAAATGATGCAAAGAAATAGAAAGTTGCTAATACTGTCAGCCATAGACCAATCATTACACTAAATAATAAAATTAACCCTGATGAAAGAAGTGTTGCAGATTTGTGTGAATAATTATCATCCATTTTCTCTCATTAACCAGGCATGTCATATTTGTACAACATAATCTTCTGTCATTTAAAACCGAGACAAAAATAACACATTCCTTGTCTCACAAATAATAATTAAAAAAAAAAAAAAAACTTGAGCTCATTAGCAATAAAACGCACACTTATTCAGTTCAATACACTTAAGGGGTTTTGGTGCTAGAACTTTACTCGGTCTCGTATGATAATTTGCTTAATGGTGGCTAACATTGGCCAATGTTAGCAAACTAAAGATACATTGTTGTGTAACTGACATTACTGAGTCAGCTGCTGATTTTATGACTTTTCTCTACTTCTCTTACTTTTATCCCCACTGTCATTGTCCAGCTGAACAGCAGCTGAGGACGAACATGGCATTGCAGGAATTGTCACTTTTCTTTTTAGTTCACCTTGTTTCCATCTTGACATAGTAACCGGCACAGGCATGCCCCGGCCTCCATCAATTAAAAGGTATGAAAAAACATTAGAATTTTCTGGGCAAAGGGAATGTACCCTTGTGAATATTAATTCCTTATTATTATTTGAACAATTTTGAATCTCTATAGCTTTTGAATCTAATGAAATTGGTTTTGCGCTCATTCAATCTCTCCATTCCTGCGCATGATATTTAACCAATCAGATACATTTTGTCAGTCCGTAGAAAGCAGTCAAAGAAATACATTTCTTGCCATAAAGCCCATAAAGTGAAAGTGAAATCCAGATGGGTTTTAGTGAAAATGGTAGGGATTTCAGTTTAAATGAACATCCACGAAATGTTCCCAAGGATTCATTCCTCATGTCTAGCAAGTCTCAGAAATGTGCTGTGTCACTTTTTTCAATACGAATGTCAGGAAAGTTTCAAATAAGGTAAAAGCTGTGCTTCAGGGGTGCTCTTACTGTATGAACTTTTCAGGGTCCCACAATTATTAGAATATTACATTAGCTGTATACTACTATAGCCACATCTGACAATATCAGACCCCCTTATTGACAGCTCTGTACTTAACTGCTTAAGCTAACGTTAATGTTAGCTTCAAAAACAGGCCGCACTGCTGCACAGCTCAGAATCACAGAGGTTTGATTCAAAGGTTTTGAGATCATTTCAAATAATATGAAGAGCTTAAAATTTTATTGGTGCATTCTGACAACAAAACAAACAAACAAACAAGCAAACAAAAAAAAACAAATGCTAATGTTTAATGCTAACTACCTGTCTGGAGCTAACATTAGGCAAATATCTGGACGGCCTACAAGAAGACACAAAACAGCAAAAAATCCCAGTGAAGAAATACTGCAGACAACAGCCAGTTTCTTACTTGTTGTTATGCCACAGTGTTGAGGAAGCTACTCTGACACTTAATACGCTTAAAGCAACTGTAATTGATGCTTTTATAATAACAACGTACCAAATGACAATTTGCCGCAGGCGGCTGTTTCCACTAAAACAACTTTTCACTACCTGCTCAGCACCAAACAGCAGACAGACTCAGTCAGCGACTAGCTGTGAACATAGTGGAGCATTTAGCAGCTAAAGAGCCATACATTTCCCTTAAGAATTGGTGGAGGCCACAAACACGACTCCAGATAAATGCTGATGTTATTGCATAACTGTTGGATGTGTGAGTAAGCAGTTGGTTGTTGTTGTTTGCTATAACAGGTCAATGTGTGTTCACAAGTAGCTCCTGCTGCCTGCTGTGGCAAAGAAAATCTGTTTTTGCAAGTTTGAGCTCGTCTTTATTGGAAGCACTTAAACTATAGCTACACTGCAATTTTGTTAACAGCGCTTCAGCTAATGATCATTTTCATTACTGAGTCATCTCTCAATTGTTTTTTGAGTTAAAGTGGCGAAGAATGAATCACTTACGATCACTGTTTCTCAAAGCCCGAGGTGACATCCTCAAATGTCTTGTTCTGTTCACAGCCCAAAGATATTCAGATTACTGCTGCAGCAGATTGAAGAAACCGGAAAATACTACTTTCAAGTTAGATAGCTTACAACACTCAGAAAAAAAAAAAAAAAAATGGTGATGTTTTATTCAAATTAATCACACTCATTGAACGTATGTCTGCCTTTATGTAACTTGAGATGCACTTAAGTGTATGAATGTGCCTGAGATTCATAGCCTTGATTTTTCACACTTCAGAGACACAGATGTGAGAACACACACAGTGGTGTGACATACACAAAGTCACACATTCACTGTCATAAATGCTATATATTGTATTTACAAATATACACCATCATTTAGAATCTTATTAGCTGATGAAAAGATGTTTCATTACATCATGTATGTAGGATCGATAGAAGGAGGATAGCTTTGGATAAATGATAATTTGGAGCTTATATTCAAGGATCATCTCACCCCCTGTATGAGACTGTGGGGGGCTTTAGCATGCATTCAGAGAGGATGAGGGACTGAAACACTGCATGGCTGTCCAGCGGAGGGGGGGTTAAGGGGGCTGAGGTGGGTTGCTGGGGGTGTGTCTATACGTGCTGAATGTAACCACTGTGAAACAATGAAGACATATCCCTGATTAACTGGCTGTATTGAGGCCGGCGCTCGCTCATTCTTATTAATTGTCTATGTCACCCGACCCAAGCTCTCTCTCTCTCGCCCTCTCTTTGTCAATCTCTCTCAAACCACTGGACACAAACCAAATTAAACTTCATGGTGACTCTATTTTGAAGTCAGACTGATGCACACATCAGCATCAGATGGCCTTTAACCTGGATGATGCTGATTTCAATGTAAAATAGTAAAATAGCTTTGATTAGGCCAATGTGCTCTATGGAAACATGTAGGACAGTCTTGCTATTGATAGTTTTTCAACTGAGGTGGACATAAACAGGAGAGTAGAGGCTCTGAAACACTTGCATGCCATTATGGGACAGCAATGATAAAAGTCTAAATATATATATATATATAATCAGCCAAACAGAACAAAGTGGTCCATTCTCTGGGCACTACCCTTGAAAGAGATAATTTGCCGCGCACCTGCCAAAGGCCATGTTTAATCCATCTCCTTTGCATTTCCACTGTCACCAGTAACTTCCATTAATGCAGGTAATTGAGCTCATTCTGCCCCTGTGAAAACTCATTTGACTTCTAATCATAATCTGACTCCTCATTTGATGCAGCGGGAGATCCACGGCTTCTCTTTTGTTTCACTAGCACCGTTAAACTTGAATGTGAGACAAAACTACTTTCTTTTTTTAACAACAGCCATTATCACAGCCATTATAGAGAAGAACGCGGCAGGCTTGTTTCTCCTATCTTTAAATTATCGCCCCGGAGATGATGTTTACACAAGCACCTCAGACTAATTGAGAGGAAAGATACTTGCCTTAACATCTGTTGGCTGGTACTACGGAGCTAATGCATGTAAAGTAATAAGCCTAATATGATAATAGAGTATTACATCTATGGTTCATGTTGTGATTCTTAATGTATAACATGTTTTTTGCCCATTCTAAAGCTGTTAAAATTGTGTGATTTGCAGTTCATATACTATACTTTTTTCATAATGTAACCTTTAGATTCACTTTCATATTTTTTTCTTACCCAACAAACATTTTCTGCTACTGAATAAACATAATGAAAACACTTGCAAACCAATCTAAAAGGTCATTCTAAATGCCAGGGGCATTAAGCACGTTAAAGGGTGTCAGAGCAGCCGCTGGGGGAGAGTCAGTGAAAGAAGGGGGCCATTGAGATAGCTGAACATCAGCCTTGTCAGAAGCCAAACTACCACAGCTATCAATTCAGACCTGGGCACAAAAGCTGCTGTGTGTTTTTGTGGTCTGGCCCGGGCAGAGCTGACACTATGTGATGTTTATTAGTCAGTAACAGCTCTCTTTGCAATCTTGTCAGGGGTGAGAGACACGGAGGATGAAGCGAGCTGCGGCAGCCAGCCGAGGCTGTCAGCACCGTGGCCATGAAAGTACGGCCACAGCTTTATTGCTAGCAATCTTCAGCCATGTCACTGTCATCCATGATGTCTGAGTCTGCTCTCCGCTTTGAGCAACGTTTGGCCTTTTGGGGTCTGCTGTGGCTTCTGAAAGCCACCACGCAACACTAAGAAAGGCTCTTTTAATGACATTATCACCCCACTGAAACATTCCATAAAAGTGATGTGGGCTGCTATTTTCTCCAGCTGTGAAACGGCTGCTGAAAATATGATTCAGACAGCGGTGGACAGTAAATGCGTTAATCTGCATACACATACTGTACTTGTGCACAGTTATTTCATTCTTTGAAATTCTGTCTCAAATTTCAAAAAGCTCTTATAGTAAGTTTAGACATCAACATGTGCAGGGCACTTTAACAAATGAGTGAATACTGTTTTTTGTTTTAAAGATTTTTTTTTTTTTTGGCTTTTTCAAGCTTTATTTTTGACAGAGACAGCTGAAGAGTGACAGGAAATGTGGGGAAAGACATACGGGAAACAGCCACAGGTCGGATTTGAACCCTGGGCTGCCGCAGCAAGGACTGAGCCTTCGCGTATGGGGCAGCTGTTCTACCAACTGAGCTAAACACCACCCCAAATGAGTGAATACTGTTTGAAAATGTGAACAAAATCATCTGCCAACCAGTCTAGAAAAAGAAGAGAGAGAAACAGAGAGAAAGAAAGGAGATGCGCTACAAGAAGATGAAAAAACAAACAAAAAAAAAACACGCGTAAGTATTAAGAGTTATTATTAAGAGTCGAACAACACAACAAAAAATCTTACTTCAGGACCATGTGGGTGTGATTTGATCTGACAGTGCCCTTTACAGATGGCAACATAAGCAATCAGCTAGCAACTGTCATTAGATTCTGACAGATGCACACAAAAAATGCTAAATTTTTATTGGTGCATGGACAAATCAGCTTTTTCCAACAGAACCGCTTCAAACCGGTGAGGAGAGCTGCACAGGCAGATATTTCTTGCATTTACTAAACCTGTGGAAGAAAGTTTAGGGTTCATGTAGGCCATTTTTTTGGTCCCTACTATGGGTCAATCTCCTCAAAAGCTGGATCCTACACTTCCCGCAACCACTTGAAATATTTTATTTGATCCCCACTTCCTGATAAATGCAGACTAAATGCCACACATCAGGTTTGCATCATAAACCTTCTCTTAAAGAGCAACTTAATAGCACCTGAAAGTCTTGTTTTAAATTACGCCTGGTGGTTTTACTTCTCACTTCACCATTGCTTCAGTGATGTAGACATGTACTTGAGGTTGTGCCAGTACAAAAGTACCAAAGAAGAAAGTGTTATTAACCAGCCAGCCAAATGGCTGGTTCATTAAAAATATCGACAAGTTTAAGAAATCAGGAGTCAAACTCGTGTAAAATGAATTCTCAGCTCCAGGACTGTGGGGGCGTGTCTGCTGAATGTGCTAAAGCCACGCCCACTTGTGGGAGCAGTCAAGCAGAAATTATGAAGCGACTGAAATGTGTCAGATGAGTTCAGAAAATGACATGACTAACTGAAACACTCTGAGCGAGATGAATTCATCTCTCTGCTAGGGGTGCAGGGGTGGCCTCAGTATGTCATCGAGCCACCTTTTAGGACCGCCCACAAAATCCTGGACTGAAATCTGGTGAAAAACTGTTTTAACCTCTAACTCCACATTTGAGTAATATATTGTTCAAAGTCTTTTCACATATTTTCAGCAACTATTTTCCAACATATTTAATGTATTTTGAAAGAAATCTCAAAATTGTCTTTACACAGACTTTAAATTGTTTCAGTCTCAGACTTAAATAACCCCCAGAGACACAAAAACAACAGTTTTTTTTTTTTTACTGTTTACAGAGTATTAACCGTTTTGTAACCTGATTGGTAAGTGAATTAATTAAAGCTTAGTAGCAACCCAGGTGATGTAGACATGCAGAAGGTCCTATCTAGTGTTCGGTTTGTTTGTTATGGGCTACTATGGAAACATGCTGGACTCCATGGAACAGTACCTGCATTGTCTGTAAAGATTATTATCACTCCTATTTTCAGATGATTGTGCACGAATAAAAACCTAGCATGTCATAATCCATTTTTGTAAATACACATTGGAGCTTTAAGTTCTGAATACTTCTATTCATCAGGTACACATCTGTATAGCTGTGTCTATTTCAGGTGACAAAGATATGTTGTTACTTTCTCTTTGCTCAGTAAAACTCTTATTTTCCTTCAATGTCTATTTAATGCAAAATGCAAAAGAAATGCTCCTGGCATCACTGGAGAGGAACTTTAATTGATCACCCAGTATCTCTTTATTTTCAGCTTCTTCCCACATCAGTGTCTTCTGCGTCTGAGGAAACTTTGTGCACACTGAGATGCATGGGGGCTCTTCAGCATCACTGGTAGATGAAAGGCTGACTTACAAAAGCTGGGATTGGTGCTTGACTAAAATCAGTGGGTGCCTTGTTTGTAAGGAGTAGTTGACGCCACAGGGCCGCGCCACATGCAGTGACATGCAAAAAAAAAAAAAAAAAGAACATGCAGGCGAAAAATTGTGCCCCTGAAACAAGCCGTATGAAAGATGGGAGAGAACATTGACTGACACATTTTTTTTTTTTTTTTTTTTGTTTTCCTTGTGCGCTGAGCCTCTGTCAATGAGACAGCTATTGTTGCTAGTGAGAGGAGAAGCAATTTGCTCAAGCAGAAGAATGGAGCAACAATTTCTGGGATAATTTGCCTTTCAGTGAATGACTGAATCATGCAGATAAATCGCTCAGAGCTCAGCTCAGGTCCGGCAAGGCATTGTTCGTTGATTATCTACTGGTATGTTCACAGGGCTATTTCATGCAGGAGAGCTCAATATGACGACAGTATGATGGCACAGTTATTCCAAATGAGCAGTGCAAATGGATGCCCCACCCACCCATACACATACCTTATTGCTCAGCTGTGTGCCAGCGGACTGACTATACCATACCACTCGTTCACTAGCTTGTATGAGTCATAAGAAGCTCATAGTTTTCCACTATATTACCACCATTACCAACCTCAAATCCTCAGGCTCGGGCACAAGCAGCTCTCTACTGGTTTCTCCACTGGCTGATAAATAATTGAGATACATAAACATACATATATTAAAAGTAGGAACTGGAATCAGAAACAAAGAAACTCCTTACAAATGAGCGGCTCAAATTTTTCACGGCTGAAAAAGGAACTGAGTGATGCCTTAATACTTGTACTCAGGGGGAGAAATAGAGAGCGAGACAGGGGACCCTTACAGAAACTATGTATAGCCTGTTGTTTTCATCTGCATTTTAAATCGACTGGTCACATGACTAATGAAGCTAAATGAGTTAACCCCCAGCACTCGTAAGCCGTTATTACTGTTAGCTTGCAGACCAATACACGGTGTGTGAGCTATAATTACACCGTTTTTGTTTTGATTACAATCAACTCAACTCTTTTATAGTTTCTCATTTATAGTTTCCAAAAAAAGGGTTTAAGTGGCTGCATTGTGTTGAAAGTTGACTCAACACAGTGGTTTCAGGCGCCAACAACTTTTGCCAGCAGGGAGTAGCCAGACAGGCAAAACCCAGGACAAATATGTTTCCTGATAATATTAATATAATTATTCTATAATTCTATAATAATAATTACAGATTCTATAATTATAATTACCAACATGAAGGTCTGTTTACCGTGCATGAAAGTAGATACACAGTGTTCTTAGGAAAACCAACAAGTGCGGCCAATGCAATGCATTAGCCTGGGAAATTAGACTGAACCACTTTGGTAATGAATGAAATAAAGATTTTGCTGTCAGGTTTTGTGGAATCAGGTCTTAAAGACAAAGGTTCATTCAATTTAGAAGATATTTTAATACAACTGGGTCCTTAGCATTAGCAGCTCTAGAATTAAAAAAAAGTCAAGGTTACTTCTCAGTCCACTCTAACTGAGAAGTGACCTTTAAGAAGTGCTATAAAACACTACGCTGATGAGCACTTAGCACCAGGGATGTTGCATAAACATTACAACACGAATCTCAGACAGGAGATATTGACTCTCTGTGGCCACAACATGTCAGGAGTTTAAATACAGGTGAGAACTCTTAAACCGTTGCACTTAAAGAAAAGCCCAGGCACACTGATGTTAAGAATTCATAAGGTGAGTATTTGTCAAGACAATTTGTTTGCATTATCTTTCCCATCGACATGTGAATGATGCTCTGTCTGTCTCTTTGTGCCTCTACTGAGTTCCCACTTCATACAAGCAACAAATTGAGGCTTTGTTGGTACTGTTGACATCTAAAAGATCGCCTGCTGTGGGATTATATGGGCTCAACGCCTGAAGCTGTGTGGCTTTTTTTTTCCCCATCTATGCGCTTTGCCAGCAAAAAGCAAAAAAAAAAACAACATAATACTAAGATATTGTTTGTGCAAAGATCGTCTGTTGGGAGCAAAACTCAACATCTCAATCCACAGTAACCATTCACTGCATAGTGTGCACATTGGCTGAAACAGATCATGACCATTGCTTCATCAAATGGGATTAGCAGGGATACACTGGGCATCCATGATCACACATTCAGCTCTGGGAACTGAATTCATTTAGCTGTCTCTTTTTCTTTCCAGTGTTACTGAAATCGGTTGTTTTTGTGTCAGAATGCAGTTGCACAAAATGATCATCAGAGGCACACCGAGCTACATTTTTAGCTCTCACCTATTTTTTTTTTTTTCTATTTCTGGCAGTTTTCCCTGCATCCCAGGATATGCTTGCCAGCAGCTTATTATAACTAATTACAGCACAATTACACCACTTCATGTAATCATGTGGAACACAAGCCATGCAGTGCGGAACATCTTAGTTACAGTTAAAAGGAAGAACGGCAACTAAATGACTGTATTCACACTATAGGAACAATATGGACTAATATCTGACTGGGATCTGTATAATCATCCACTTTTGTCAACACATCTCTGTATTATAATTGCTCATGAATAATACTAAATGAAACATAATTTACCAAGGCAAAACAACAATTCACATATTGCACAAACCAAAGACTCAGCACAGCAAAGACCTCGTTGCCTTTTATTTGTGGTTACCTCATCAGTGTGTACACATCTGTCATTGGTACAACTTTGAAGACCAACCAGTGCATTAGCTGTGTCCCAAAACTAAAGTACCTGCTATGCATTATGACATAAAACAGTTTAAAGTTATTAAAATCCATACCCTAAATACCATAAATGTCTTTCCCATAGCAAAGTATTAGTTACTGAGATGATCCATCCTCTGGGGGAGCATGAATGTCATGGCAGTCCATCAAATACTTCTCAGTATATCACCAAAATGTTGCACTGACTAATCAGCGTTGCCATGGAGACCAACCAAATCTGTCAGCTATTCTTGAAAAGCATGGGTAATTAAACAAATAAAAGAGTTGAAGTTGCAGTATAATGTGCTGTACCCTGCTGATGCAACAAAGTTGTATGTCAGTTCCGTCAACAATGTAAACTTTGTCAAGGGCAGAAGTGTATCTTTAAATTCGACCTCCAACCACAATCAAGAGATCTAACTGCATCGGTGTGTGTGTGCCAACAGAGAGTCTTACAGTGCAAAACATTTCACAATCTCTAATCCTTTGCAACTTCTCTCAACCGACCGCCTAACAAACAAGCAAAAGAAAAGGTTGACGTTCAAAAGCATCACCAAGGGAACACTGTGTGCATACTTTAGGTTGGTGCTGACTAAGAGATGTACACTCGCTGCTGTGAGACAAGGACGACGCTTTGCAAAGAACCCATCAACAGAGCAATCATCGGGGAGGACCCCAAAGGAGCACAGTGAGATTAAAAGACCTGCTATCAATTTATCAAAGACGCTGCTGAGAGGGAACTTCAACTTTAAAGCAGAATTGGGACATTTTCTGCCTAATGACTGCAATTTATAACGGAGCATGGATGACTGCGAAACTGAAATCTTGAGAGCCAATTATAATGAGCACTTAAAGTTGCATCCATGTGAATTGTACTTGTTGATGGTTCTAGCGATTCTGTGTCAAAATATGTTAATATCTCCAGAGAATCCCTGTAAAAAAAAAAAAAAAAAAAGGCCACACACATATATATACCTTAAGCTTAAGTTAATGTGTCAAAGGGGATTTCGGGAGGATTTGAAGAAAATCAAACCAGAAAGCAAACAAGAAAAGAATAATGATGCTTTTTCCGGCACAGTCAGGGTCAGCATCCTGTGAGCCCAACAACTTTGTCACAGCAAGACAAACCGAATATCTCATTTCTTGTCTACCTTTTTCATTTTCTGCTGAGATATTCCCTGTAGCAGAATAAACAACATCGCCTATGTGTTATGGCAATTGACCTTTTGGACCCAGTTTGGGTGACTTTCACCGTCTTAGTCGTAGAATTCCTTGGACAATAAGCGGGACCACAGAATCTGAAGTGTTTTTTTTTTTTTTTTTTATTCCTGTTTGCCATCTACAGTGACTCATTGCTTCTGTCAAGTGTGTTTTTACCCCCCAACTATTTCTTTATTTTTTCTCAGAGGCTTAGGGAGATAAGCTTTTCCAACCCCCTCTCTAAATTACAGCTTCTTCACAGAGGCGACATCCCCAGCAGAGCCTGAATGTTATCACTCCACACCGGCACGAGGAGCTCTCCATTTTAGATCTCTAAAGAGTTTTTGTTGCTAAGCTTGGGGCCCACCGCACATCAACGAGTAAGAGGAGCCGGCCTAACAGAGCTGCTGTCACGCTCTCGGTGATAACTTCAGCACTGGCTGTGTTTTTTCACAGTGTGGGGTGGTTGTGTGGGAGTGTATGTTTGGAGAATGAAGATTACCCTCCAACTCCAACTGCACGCTGTAGAAGTCACATTAATGCAAGACATTCAGACGCTGTAAATGTGGAAGAATGAGGAATTACTGCAGTGTGTGGAGTAATGGAACGATGTTAATTGTTTCTCACACGTATGTTACACATATGAGATCTGCCCAATTATATTAATGACCACACCAGACACATAAAGACATTTCAATGTCATCCAGATGGCAGTATAGACATTATTTCCAGATGTGTTGATTTGAACAGAAGGACAACCTCACGTTCAACACATTCATTTGGTGATTTGCATATCTCAGACTCCAGGTATAATCATAAATGTACATACATAATACATACTTAATTAGGCTGAAAAGAGATATTTTAAATGTCAAGCTTGACTTAATTTTAATATATAGTTAGAAACTGCATGACATTTGTATAGCTATTCTGATGCAGTTTAAATAATGTTAATGTAATCTAGAGGACCCAAATACTTAAATAGCCTGGGCCATGTAATTCAACCCAAAACTAAAATAACTCCAGCCTGAACAGGTGTGGCAGCTGTTAAAATCCATGTGATGCAGGCAAAAAGTACCAGACCAAGCTGTGAAGCCAGAATTGAAATTATATTTCAAGCTTCTTCTCACAAGGTGAGCGGTTTAAATTCACTTGGCTGTCGTGCTGGAAAGGTGTGGTTCAGCCTGGCATTGAATTACTCTTTAACTTTTACTCTGATGTAAATGGAATACAATTTATTTCCATGCACAAACTTCAGTAAGTGGGTCAGAGGTTTTGTCAAGCTTTGAAGCAACAATGTGTAGCACCCCCAGTGTCAGAGAACAATATCATTGTGAAAAAAAAAAAAAAAAAAAAACAACAAGTGACAACTTTCCTAACAGCCAAACACCAAGCAAGTGCAACAACACAAGACATAGCAGCCAGCTAATATTACTTACTAGTATGATAGCAGTCAGTCCATCTCGGCATCTGTCTTTCAGGCTTTTATTTCACCAAGCTCTCAACAACAACTAAAAGTCAGTCCCAGATTTACTCTCATCTAGTGACTTCTTGCTCGGTCACTTCTTCCATCAACATCCCCTTCGGTCTTTTTAATAATAATTACCAATTATTTTATTGATACTTTGCAGGAACACACAGTTTAATATAGCAAACGAATGCCTTTCATGCACTCACGCTACGTATAGAGGCTACTCTGTATGATACAGTACAGTGCCCACTTGCCCAGCTTATTGTAGCTTGTGGTACACTAACAATAACACCCCCTCTGTGCTCTGATTTCACAGTCCAGGCAGCCCGGCTAACGAACTGAGCGAACATTAGCTAACAGTTGGCAGCAGTTTACTTCACTGTCCATCAGGAAACTCTGTAAATCACAGAGAGTTGACAGTTGGAGGACATCAGATGGAAATCCATAAAATATGATCCCGTTTCACCAAAATCTGTGAAATAGTTGGTGGTGTGTGACTTAGTGTGTCCTTAGTGTGTTTCTCGTGGGTGGTCATACCTGGAGCACAAAGTTACATGGTGCAGGTGAAGAGTGGGAATGGTAGAGACACCATTCATTTAGTTTATGGTAGGAAAAATCTACACGATGTTGCTTTAAAAGCCAAAGTCGAGAGACTGATGGACATTTTTGAGAAAACCACCAACACAGTCAGTGCTGTTATCATCAAAAACTGTGCCCTGTATCAAAGCTAATCACCACTAGTTACCATGTTGCCTGACACTGACGTGATGATGTATCACCTTTCTCATTGGAGGCTGTGAAGCACAGAGCCTGTGAGCTGCAAATCACTGTAACAGACAAGGGTACATTACACCACAAGTTTGTCGACGGAAAGCCATGTCACAGTCGACTAGGGTGTGTGATTTGGACACGCTGAGTGCAATGCACTGGTGGGACAAGCTCTACCATCTTCTGCATTCTTTTACGTGACAGAAAGCAACACTTTTTGTGTCAGTTTCAGGAAAATAGTTGTTATTTCCACATTCCATTCGTGTACCATCTTTGTGAATATAATAGTCTTGGTCACTGAACGTTTGTTTTATCACATGTACTTGTGACATATACAAATATCAGCTGAACACTCCATGAGCAGTAAATATTTGAGACTCAGAGGCTTTTTTTTTTAAATGTAAAGCTTTGTTGAAATACAGTAGCTTGAGTGGGCCGGAAATGCTGAGTATGATGAATGAGCCCGCCATTCTCATGACGGGGGCCTCTGCATTCAAAAGTGCAACAACAACAAGAGAGAATCAGAGAATTCACGTGGGAGAGAGGAGAACTGGGTGATGGCAAAATTAGAATGTCAGCTCTCAGTGCTTACAGGCCTGTTGAATCTGGAAATGAAACAAAAGAAAGAAACATAAAGGGAGGAAATAAGAATTTGGCTTCTGTAATCTGACTCATGGTATAATTTTTCCTAATGTATTTAAAGTGCTTGAGTCATGCCTCAGACACACTGTCGCCCATACTGGTTCCATAATTATTGCTTCAGAAGACATCTTCCCACTGACTTGAAGTGTTCTGAAGTTTCACATCCGTAGCCGCTGTGTCCCCACGGTCATATTGGTCAGTCAGCAGTGACATCTTAATGTTCCGACTAGTGTTTCACAAAGGATGGGCGCTGTCGCCTATGTAAACTCCCCGAGGTTCTCTCTAAAGCTTCACAATGGCTCTGCCCTCAGAGTCTGCAGCTCACTCTGATATATATTCTGGAGTCAAGTGCTTCCTGCTGAGACATCACAGACAAGCCGGAGCAGTGTGGCCACAAGGGTACAGCACAAGGCAGGTGAACTCACACCAGCCCAAAACGCTTTTTTTGGGGGAAAGTTCTTCGTCTCGTTCCATCATTCACTTATCGAGAGCTTCTTGATTTTCATTAGCTGAACTGACATACATGAAAAAAGGAGTTTGACTCATTACATTGTTGATATTTTAAGGGGATTGTAATAAAATTGTTTATTGTCAATCTATTGTACTGTTTGTTTTTTAACTTTTTACCACCCGGTGTTCCAGAGTGTGGATTCCTGGGTTTGCATCTACAGCCTGTTCTGTAGGTTGGGACGTCCAGCACAGACCACAGCATGGAAGGTGAACTGGTAGCTGGAGAGGTGCCATTTCACCTCCTGGGCACTGTTCATCAGCCACCCATCACTCCACCATCTCTCCACATTTGCATGTCTATAAGCCCCTTGTTTGTGTGGTTGTATTTCAGGCCTATATCTGTGAAACTTAAGGTTAGGGTGATGAGTGATGAAGGGATCAATAAACCCAACAAAGGCAAACCGTGTTTTTAAAAGGCTTCACGGGGTAACTCCATTCCAGTTCAGCTGGTGGGAAGCGCCACAGTGGTCCCACACTGGAAACTTAAGAGGCAGTTGGCAAAGAACAGCAGCCTGTATAATGTTGAAAGCTTCGGTTTCAGAAGGTATAGTAAATGCATGATATTCATACTAATTAATTATTATAATATTTATTTGTATAAGTTTTCATATATGTTACACCTTGGAAAAAAAAGATATTTGTGACAGGTGGGAAAATAAGACAACTCAATTATCTAACAAACCCTCCTTAACATGAAGTCCGTTCCTACAGATGCTGGGGCTCCACCCATGCAGCTGATTCCTCTAAAAAAGCTGCATCAAGTGTCAGCTTCACTCTGCACATATGCTTTACTACAGCAGCTGGACTACAGTCACCGGGCATGAACGCAAACAAAAGCCCAAACTCAGAGACGACAGGAGTGATGATTAAATTCATTAGGGAAACGTCTTCCCCTAATGCATGGCAATTTGAGTTGAAGAAGCACATGGAAATGCCCCGCAGCTGCGCATTCTCAAGAAGTGCCGTGTTGCATGTGCATTATTTTACAAGAGATCAAATGCATCTGACTGCCTGCGTGTTGGCTCCTCCTAGCTTCTGTTTTGGATTTATTTATTTAATTGTGGTGTTTCTCACCGCCTTGTTCTGCTGGTGCAGGTGAGTGAATGAAATCATGAGGGAGAGTTTTCTGGAAAGGAACAAAGCTCTAGTTCTCTTCACACGGCACTCATGGAAATGAGAGTTGTGCGGAGACACCACAGAGGGTTTAAAGCCAATTCCCAAGTTATTTTCCACTTAATTTTTGAACTACAATTGCCTTCCGTCAGAGGCTATTCCATGTGAATGGTTACTGGAAAAGGAATTGATCCCCTTTCTGCTGTTTCACTGTACGTTTAATAAAACAGTCCTCCCTTTCCCGTTCCTCCCACCTCGCTCTCTTAATTTCCCTTGCAAAACAACAACTTTCTAGCATTCTCTGGGAGCCTTCTGTGCATGCCAAGCTTTTCCCCAAGGTAAAACTGGCCTACTTCTGAGTGCCTCCTCAGCATCCATCTGCCGTACCAGTAAATTGCATTTGCCTGCGATTGCAGGTTATCTCATCTGTCAAAGCAGGCCTATCAATTTCACCGAGCCATCTTGACAGAAGGCATTAACCCTCCAGCATCATTCTGGCATCAAGCATTGACAGACAATAACTGCTAACTGTGATATCAACATATCAGATGAGCACTGTTGACAATTCGGTTGTGACTGTTAGCAATGAGAGACTAAAGACCTGAATAACAATGAATACGGGCTGAATAAAAATGATGTAAAGAGTTTCTGCTCATTTTGTTCTCTGATTATCGAGTTTAAAAGGACAATAAGACACAATCTACAAGCAGCAAGCCAAAATTGAAACAATAGGTTAATCTAATTACACTAATTAATTGCTGCTAGTTGAATTGAAAACTTTTTTGTAAAAGTTCAAAACAGATCAGACAGATTGTTTGAAATGTAGGCTGTTTGTCTACAAAATCAGTGTACATGCATTACATTAAAACAAACATCTATTTGAGCATATTAGGCACTGTGGAGCTGGCAAACATATTTTAAAGGGTCACTCCAACATTTTAGTATTTAGTCTTTGTTACAAAATACAGTATATGAAGTAGTAGGAATGGCTGTGGCTTGGAGGTAGAGCGAGAGTTCGATCCCCGCCTCCTCCAGTCTGCAAGTGTCCTTGGGCAAGATACTGAACCCCAAATTGCTCCTGAAGGCTGTGCCATCGGTGTGTGAATGTGTATGAATGGTTATTTCCTCAAACTGATGAGCAGTTGGCACCTTGCATGGCAGCCAATACCATCAGTGTATGAATGTGTATGAATGGGCGAATGAGATATGTAGTGTAAAAGCCTAGAAAGGCGCTATATAAGTGCAGTCCATTTACCATTTACCATAAAATATAGTCAAATTTGCAGAGACTTTTAGCCTCAATACTGTGGAGCTCAGGCTCCCAAAACACCCATAATACAACTTAAAGACATGTTTCATTAGTGGTGCACATGCCCATGTCTTTTTGTGATCCAACCAACAAATCTGTAGTCTCAGAGAAATAACCCTGATGACATCATCACAATCCTGATGACATCACTAGGGTTATATGTGCAACTTCATGAAACTCCCTCCAGAGAAACACAGAGGAGAAAACTCACAGACTGAGTGGTACAGCTCACGACAAGTTTGCTAAACTTCATCTGTAAAAATCAGCAGAATGACTTTAATCTGACTTAATTCTTGCTTCATTTTAATTAAATTATTGAATTAAAGACCCTGAAAACTGATTTTCTTAATCTGCTTCATGGGAGCGACTGGGTCATTTTCTTTAAAGTCTTTTTGAGAAAGAGATTTCTGTATTTCTGTTTTTGTCTCTGCTCTTCTCACTGGTCTGAAGTGGGTGGAGCTCGGTTAGGAAATGTGATGTAACATATTCCTGTGCACCAATTAGGATTTAACAACATCTAATGACACATGGCAACTCGTTTGGTCACCATCAATCAAAATGAACCTGCAGCCGCCCTCAACTTTATGGAGCTTTGTAGCAAATTCCAGCTCATTGTTTAGAGTCTCCTGCCCCCAGCTTTACTGCTTTGATTCACTTTCACTGCTCTCATTTAGCTGTTCTCCACTTAAAATCTCTAAAAACCCGCTGTATACTACCTGCTCAGCAACAGACAGCAGACTGACACAGTTAGCAACCAGCTGGTGGCAGCTAAAGAACCAAAATACTTCCCTTAGGAGCTGGTGGAGACCAAAACAGAGCAAATGGAGAGTCTAGGTGGCGACAAAAACACGACTCCAAAAAATTATTATGTTGCTCCATAAATGCTGGCTCTCTACATAAGCAACTGTTTGCTAACAAGTTTGTCATATCAAAAGGTAATGATATGTCAATGTCAATTTGTTTCTGCTGCCTCCTGGTGACCAGAACAATCACTCAGTGTTTTCAGGGTTTTTAAGAGACTGTATAGAGATCAACTAAACTGGAATAAGTAGAAGGTGTTGTGTCTTGTTGTGTTTAAGTTCTGCTTTGATATTTTCATTTGTCTATTTCTTTTTTCTTTCTTTTTTTTTTTGGTCTATTAACAGACTTTTTCCAGTGAGAATGATTGAAATAAATTACAGTGACTGTGAAAATAAAATGTAAAGCCTGCACATATAGAGTGCACTTGGCCGTGTGTCATTTGGTGTCAGAATAATTCTGTTTTCATGAATAAACACTGTCGAACCTCTTCACTAAACCACAGGGTTTTGAATCAGGGGGAAAAAAACCTCCACCCTCTGTATTCTTTTAAGGAGAACACCACCTATTCATATGTCCATATATGCCCCATTATGGGAGTCCAAACGGACTGGAGCTCCAGACTTCTCTGCGCTGTCCACGGTGCTGACCGAACCACACTTTTTTTTTTTTCCTCCACCTCCACACTCGGATTTCTTAGTGCCATGCTACCACTTGTAATCCACAAGAGGGTGGTGATTACAGTGGTTGGTGGCGTTACACTGCTGCCCATGGTGCCTCATGACGGCCATCGATCGCTTAACCAGCGACACACACGCGTTTGCGCACACGCACGCACATAGACAACGCAATTTTCCAAGACGCACACGCAGCAGTCCATCCCTGCAACTTAAAGGGAGTTTAATAACCGTCTGATCCTACTGTGATCACAGGGAACGTTTTGGAAAGAGTAGGCGAATCTTTCCCACCTCTCTCTTTCTCTCTCTCTCTCTCTCACACACACACACACACACACACACTAGGCGACACACACACACGTCGGCGGACCCACAAAACGCGCACGTTTATACACACACCCAGGATTAGTATGCGTAGTGCACAGCTATCCAACCTCTTCCGTGTAACGCTGCAACCTTGCGCACATATGTGACAGTACCAAAAATGAAAAAAAAAAACAACAATCGGACGCATAGTTACCCCCAATGCAAAGATCAGATTCCCGACGATCGGGTTACTTTTCTGTGGCTACCTGTGATTGTCCAAGAGTGTGAGACACTCGTTCACCCCGTTCGCTTTTATTGAAGGCAACAGCAGGGAACATTATTTTGCATATAAATCGCATTCGGCGCGTTAAAAATCACATGCAGCCCAGCTGAAGGTGAACTGGAACTCAAAGATTCAGCACACGCAGATTGGAAAGCAGCACCATAAACTCCTAACTGCTAATCTGATCCGTGAGGAGTGCATGTTAGTCAGAACTCCTGCGTGTATTAAGACAATTAGCTGTTTTCTTACCTTCAGAGAGGGACACGTATCCATTGTGTGCCACCGCAGGCTCTATACAGTATATTCTGTTTTCCCTGGTTCGAGGCTACAGCCGCTCCCTTCCCATTCATCCACTAATTCCAGGAGACGGACTGCAACACCAACTGCCTTCCGAGCCGCATATCGCTTCTTCTCTCCTTGACAAGAAAAAAAAAAAATCCCACCGGCAGATGCTCTGGAAACCTGCGCCTTTGCCGGGAGCCAAACTGCGACGAAGAGCTTCACAGCATATTTGTAGTTTCTCCCCTTCAAGTAAAAATAACCAGCTTACTAATAAGTGTGTGTGCGCGCGCGTGTGTGGGCTCTTCTCTGTATTTCCAGGCTGTTTTTTTTAGAGAGAGTTGCTACATGGCAAAGGCGTTTTTCTCCTTTTCTCCCCGCGGTGCTGTAGAGTTACTTGTCAGTGAGAACACAATATGTCCTTGGTATAATTGTTTGCTTCTCTTTGACTCCGAATCGCACATCCAAGTCAGAAAGTTGAGGAAAATGTGAAGATAGTACATCCAAAAGATTTTTTTTTTCTTTCGATAATTCAGGAGTTATTCGTTTGTCCAAAAAGCCGGAAAGACAGGAGAGGTGCGACCCTAGGCGCGAAGTCTCTGCGCTAGAAAGACTGCAATGGAGTGGTGGATAACCCTAGATGGCACAAACACCACGAAGTATCACAGAGCCCACCGGGAGGAGAGACGGAGAAGGGGGGCAGAGGCGGGCAACGGGCAGGTCAGCTCGAACCACAGCGCCTTTTTTTTTTTTTTTTACGCAAACAGACACCGGAATGAGATTGAAGCGACGATTACGCGCGAAGAGCCACTTTGGCACGGCCCACAGCGAGTACCGTGTTGTCTGCAGGAGATTAAGGACCGACCACGGATTAGTATGTGCTTAGCGGTGTTAAGCGTTCACACCAACAGAGTAGCTTATTAGGACAGCGGGGCAACCTTGGTCTTATATTATTTGTCAGTACCTGAACAAAACAGCTCATGCGTGCGCATTGTTCATCGATAGCTTTAATGTCAAATCTCAAAAAAAAAAAAAAAAAAAAATGCTGGTTGCATCCTGTTTGACCTTCAAATATCAGGAGAGCTTACTTCCGCGCTGGAAGACTGACACAGTGAGGGACAACAGTCCTGTCCTCCTCCAGAAAAATCAATCCGTTCATGAGGAGTGACTGTATTCAGGACTGTGTATGCATTTACATGTGAGCTACTTTCACACACTAAACATATGATTCCTTTATAACACAACATAACACTTTAATATTGGACTGCCCAACAGTTTACAATGAAATAATATAACACTTTTCTCTTAAAGTGACACTTTTAATGGAGGACTTTTACTTTTAATGAAGTAACTGATCTGATCAGCTTCAGTTTCCCAAGTTTGGTGTGTGACCCCTTAAAAAAAACCCCAATATGCCTACATGTGACCCTTCCTCACTCCCGATTGTGAACCAAAGAGAGTTTTATCCATCCATCCATTCATCCATCCATCCATTTTCTGTAACCGCCTGTCCTTATCAGGTTTGCAGGAAGCTGGAGCCGATCCCAGCTGACATTGGGCAAGTGCCACCCCGCCCTGGACCAACTACCAGCTCATCACAAGCCTGACGCATAGAGACAACCATTCACACTCATATTGAGTGTTTTATTTTCTGTTTTATTTGAATTGTTTTTTTGATCCAAATAGGTAAAATTAGTCAGCAATTCGCAAATATATTGCAAACATTAGAGCAAACTCTGAATAAACAACTTTGTGTAGCAGAAATATATCACTTCTGATTCCCAGTCCACCTCCAGATTGCATTGTGTTTTTGTTCAGGTCCGGAACCACTTATATATCAGTGTGTGATGATTAGTTCCTGTTAGTCAGAATCAGCAGTATATCTATTACTGAGGACACTGATTGGTATTGTCTGGCTGCAATTGCAGGTTTTTAACAAGCAAAAAGCTTTTCGTTTTTTTTGTAGGCTGATTCTGGTGCTAAGTCAAAATTTTAAGGCCAAAAAATAAAAGGAAAAAAATGGAGTTTGGTGTTCATTTTTGGTCTTTTTGTGTCTGAAAATAATAATAATTACACATTTTATGTTTTAATTATTTCTTTCTATTTTCTTTCTTCTGACATAATCAAAACCTTATCTAATTGATCTAAAATATTACTAACATTGATAGCAACGTTGGTATCAGTATTGACCAATACTTGTGTGATGAGATCGATAGGTTTCATTTTCTCTTCTCTACGTTCAGTACACAACTCCCGTTACAGCACAGTGGTTGTGCGCATGTGGTAACACACCGCTCCTCTCAAATCTATACAAATGTATAAAAACACACTCAATAGAACTCTGAGCTGCAAGGTGCTAAATGGAGGGAGGAGGAGGAGGAGGGGGATCCCCAAACCAGTACCAGACCCCCAGACAGAGATCACTGCGAGAGGTCTTTCAGCACTGTCAAGGATATCCAGGTAGCTGATTTATAGAAGTGAAAGTAAGATTTGGTCATTTCCAGCATTAGTTGATGTTATTTTTCAAAGTGTAATTGGTCCTCATAGTTGTAATTTTAACAGGCTTATTAAATATAGACCGTCATATAATATATTCAGCCAGTTAAAATGAATCTAAATAAACCATTTTACTAGAAATGAAAAATATATTCCCATATAAAGATATATACCTCAAACCTGAAATGTGAATATGGCTGAATACAATAACCCTTTTGTGTCAACCGTCAAGGGAACATCAGGATTCCTATATTTGCATTGCAAATTTGAATGTTGATGATGCATTCATTTATAAATTATGACACACACTCCCCCCTTACAGTACATGAATGTAGATAAGTTGTTTTTTTTAAGTGAAAAGTAGCGTAACCGGTATCAGTATCTGCAATACTGGCCCTGCATTTACTTGGTATGATACCAAATTCTGTAGTATCGCACACCGCTAGTGGTAACATCTCTGAGAAAAGAAATTAGCATAAAGTATTGCTATCTTTATATTACACCCAATAAGAAAAAAATAACTGATTTTTTAACTGAAAAAAAAAATATTACCCAAACCTTGGTTTGTGCTTTTGTTACATAAACCTCAATTAAACATTTGGAACTCAATCCAGACAGAAATTACTTTTCCCATCAAAGCATCATCTGCAAAACAAACTGGTAGTATACAAATTAATGTTTTTGTATGCAAGTTATTGCTTATTATCTAACAGACCTGAGTACAATCTACTGAGTGGTAAACCTCTTCAGGGAAAAGAGACTTTAAAAAGAGGTTTTCTTGCTGATTCTGATCTCCATCGACTCCATTGATATGTCTTTAGTAGTTGGACACTGGGCAGGACTTTTGTCCTCTAGTGTTCTTGAACTATAAAGGATCCCTGGCAGCTGTCTGGTAGCTGTTGAGCTCTGTAGGAAGAAGAAGTGGAAGTCTCTCCCTCCCTTCTCCTCCCTTTTCTTTGCTTTCCCTCTGTTCGTTATCGATGCAGACGGCAGGAGACATGGCTGCTGTGCCTCTCTTGCTCACTGTGCCATTGATCTGTGTTTATATCCTCCTTTCAGATCCACTTAAAGCAACATTCAGACGGCTAAAATGCATTCTTATTTCATCTCAGATCGTCATAAAGAGAAATATATTTTTACAAAAGAAACAATGGTATAAGTGTCGTGTTGACCTGCAGCTCTGCCTATAGATCACAGCTAGCTTATGTGGTTTCCACACTGCAAGTTGTTCTAGTCGTCCAGTTTAAACTGCTAACTGCTAAGAAATGTGTGTGTTTTTTTTAAAAAAACAGGTCCAGTCAAACCAGAAGCTGCAGGTGTTCAACAGGTAGCTGCGTGCTGATCTGTCAAAATGCATGCAGGTTCAGCTGAAGCGTGTGTGAGCCATTCATTGCAGAGAACCTCAGCATCATGTAGCACACAGGCGTGTCTAATGGTTTACCAGCGTGCACTGGAGCAACGGAATTATGATAATCACTTGATGCAATACTGATAATAAATTTAGTTCCGACGATGAATCACATTAATCTGTCTCCACGCTCATGTTTTTATGATCTGAAAACCATAGAACATGTCTAATGTGTATCATATAATATTATATCAATAATTTCAGTGTTGTTTTACATTAAACTGTGGGGGGAACTGATCTGACCATACTGTTTCTTGATGTGATTTCTACATTACTGGCAAAGTGACCACATGCCCCTCTTTCACCCACTGGACATGCATCAATGAACTGGATGTTATGTTTGTCAGACCATCAGTTATCATGTTTCTGGCATTAAAAATTAATTGAGGAAGATCTGACGCCTGTAACTGAAAACCACACAATTATAGATGTTTATCATGTCGCCTTCAAAAAAAAAAAAAAAAAAATTCAGATGATCAATCATCTCAGCTGTATAAATCTACTATGCTCATCTTCATACTACGATGAATTTTAAGCCTGGTCTAAACCTGGTTTAACTGAGGGTTAAGTTATAGCTCACATACCGTACAGATCTCTACAGGAGTTTAGATGATTAATGCAGGACACAACAACTTGGTTCGGACTGTGACTTGTAGCTTCTGAGGTCATAGCAATGGAGTTTAAATTATTATATGACCAAGGCAGTTCAATTATATTGTAGCCCCCACGCTTCAACCTCTCCGTCCTAGCATGATGGAGATACAATGTTGGCCACAAAACATGAGAGAAACGCAAATGGCCCAGTTTAGAGCCAGTGTTTAGGTCGTCCATTTTGAGTTACTGTACAAACATGGTGTTTCAACATGACGGAAGAAAACCTGTGGCATATAAAAGATTTAAAAGGGTCATTAAAAGGAAAGAAAAACATAATGATTCTCATTTTTAGATGATTATACACTTATACACAAACGAAAATAGATAGCCTCCCCAAATCTGACACACTTCTTGACCTTTAAACCACAGCTAAGCTAACAACATAGAAAGAGCCACTCAATGTTCACATAAAAACCATTATCATCGTGTTGGGAAACAGGGCGTAATTCAAACTTTGTGCTCGTTCCATGATGCCTTATGAGAGTTGCGAAAAGGCTAATAAACCACACCATTTCATATTTCATTTTGACACATAGTCGTGGTTGTTGTGAATGACCCATTGGCTATGGAGAACTCATTATAATAATGATTCCAAACAAGGCTTTTAGCTACAGTTAAATTACAGTAAAAGTGCTGTAAGTAGGCCGTAAGCATGCCTGTGTAAATGGAACTGGAGACAAGGGCTGTTTCATTTAGCTTAAGTACATTTCATTACCAAACTGCCAAACATCAATGTGCACAGACAAATAATGGATCGAAACAAACAGAACTGTGTTGTGGAGGAAAATGTTGAAGGACATGAAAACAAGTTATGAAAGGCAGATGGTAAACAAGACACAATTGGCGGTCTTACTGCATATGTGCTCAACGGCAAAACATGACAAAGCCATGACAACAAAGACAAGGCACTAAAAAGAAAGGGTAATGAGATAGAGAACAGCAGTGGGCAGCTGAGACAGCAGTGATTATGGTTTTCAGTGGGATGAGTGGGATACAAATGCAGGCAGTGGTGGAGGGGTCCAACCACACTGATGGAAGAAGTTCAGAGATATGGAGGCACTTTGATACACTCATTAGAGGACTCTTTCACCTTTAAACTCAGTCTTTGTGTACGCTTCAAGAAAACATTATAGTCAACATAGCCTAGTGCAGAGTAAACAACAATATGTTGCAGCTTTGAAAGTTAAAGAATAAGTCTTCCATTTTTTCTTATTGGCAATAAATCCCATGAAAAGACTCAAACCAGCAATGAAATGGTCCCACTGAGTACCGTCTGCATGGCTTTTGTTAAAGAACTACAATGGCCATCATGTTTGGCTGTCATGTTTGTTGTATGATTTAGTCATGACTCACTTCAATCACGACCTGTTTGCACATGCTTGATGAATTCAATTAATCGAGCTGTGTACGCGTAGAAAAACAACATATGTATCCGCCCTGTGATTCATGCCGCACCCTACCACCAGAATTTTTTTTTTTTTTTTTTTTCCGAAATCCCGCTGACAGACAAGCAAACAAATAGCGCCTCATAACTTCCTTAGTCGAGGTAATCACATGAAATGCAGGAAACTCACAAAACCAGCAGCCTTCTACTACTCTCTTCGGGAAAACATACAGGGCACTGTTCCTGTTTGTGTCAGTTTCCACGGCAGAGCACCATACGCCCGATGATTCACATCTCAGCACCCGCAGTTTGTCAGCAGAAAAAAAAAAAAAAAAGGGGAACGCATTCCCAGTTTCACCACTTGGCCGTGTTTGTCCTCTGTGTTTTTACGGCGCCGTGACAACGTTATGGCGAAGATGCATGGCCCTTATCCTTCGCTACTCTGTTGCAATCCATCAAAGGTGAAGTGGATAGAGTTCAGTTTGTCATCCCGTTTCTATTGATCTGTCGTCTTGAGCGCAGAGTCGATTGGCTGGCAGGGTATCAGTGGCTGTGACCTGCTGACATACTGGCCCCTGTGGGGAAGATGTAACTGAATAAAGCACTTAACAACATGTTTCTAGAAGTGAAAAAAACAAAAACAAGGCATGACCACTTGTATGTGGCTAATGCAGTTAACCCCGCAATCCGTCGGATGACCTTTCATCATGTGTGTAAAATGAAGTGATGGATGCTGTTTGTCGCCATGATCGCATGGTCGTGAATGATGGGAACATGTTATTGATGTGTAATGATGCGGGATCACAGTTGTCAAAGATTGCAGCTTCTAATTGATGTGTTTGTTAGCTGGCGGTGTCATTGTACCCGCTGACCTTCATATGTCTCATTATGTCGAGAACAAAGACATTTCCGTTGTTTAATGGTTTGATCTTAATTGAGCATCAAATAGGAGCTGATTTTTTTTTTTTTTTTTTTTTTTTTTTTAATTTGAAAGAATGAATGCAAATAAATGGTCTAATCCAGCGTTTCCCGCAGCGTTTTATGAAATTAAGAGAAGCTCCGCCAAAAAGAAATGATTATGCTTTTATGAAATACATTATTAGGCTTATTAAGCTTCAGAGAAAATGAGCAGCGGCGCCACATCACACACTGACTGTTTGAAGCAGCATATATAACGACATAGTTATGAGATGCATCAGGATGTCTGATTCCAGCAGTGGTGGAAGTATTGCGGTTTTAATGTAACATTTTCTAACTTTTCTACCATAAAATAACATTTAAAAATTGTGTTTCTGCCCCATACGTCTGTTTCTGCACTATGTAACTTTGGCTATGGTCGCCTGCGAGAAGTACGTAACACGTTACGGCACTAAGTCACACAACATCAACTATTTCACTGATTTTGTTGAAACAGGATGATATTTTATGGAGAAAATGTTTTTGGTTTTCTCTTTAATGTCCTCCAGCTGCTGCACAACTTTGGGTTATTAAGGGCAATTCCTGACGGACAGCAAAGTAAACTTCTCTGAACTGTAGCTGCTGTTAGCTTATGTTAGCTCAGCTTGTCAGCTCTGGCGGGGCAGGAGAAAGCTGATGCTGAGTGGAGTCGGTGACATACCAGAACTGGGTAAGCAAGCAGTGTAACTGGGCTCAGCTGACTCTATGGACATAATGACTGAGGCAACAAGACTGAGGAGGACATTGGCGTGGGAACCTGAGAGAGAAAATGAAATAGTGAGCGAATAAGAAGCCGCTGGACAAGAGCAAATCTGGGACTGACTTCTAGTTGTTGGTGAGAGCACTGTGAAATAAAAAGCTGAAACACAGCCACCAAGCTGGGCCTCTAGCTGTTCGTCCTCTTGCTCTTACTTGCTCGATATGTGGCTGCTAGCAAAGTTGACTAGTATTAGCAGCAAAATGTGCCATGGAGAATGGCCCAATTCAGCAATTTGGTGTTTGACATCTTTGCTGTAGATTAGCGTTTATTCTGATTCTTTGCATTGCTCACAGATAAAGACGTACTGTACTGTAGGTTTTGTTGGTGGAGCCTGTTAGTGTCATGTATTTCCTTCACTGTGGCCATGGTGATTCTTCCTCAGGCTGAGATTCGGGAGGATTATCCTCTTCATGACACTGCAGCTGTGTAAGCGCTGAGCAACAGCCACCCGGTGTGATGGTGGCTGCCTGACGAATGCATGTCATGCCTGTATGCACTTCCATCTGTTTACGTATGGGGTCAGTGCTGCTTGATTATGCATATGGATAATTTATTATGCATTAGGCATATGTCATCATTGGCTTACATGTTGTTGTTTTTTTTTTGTTTTTTTTATTCTTTGTTTTTTGTTAATTTTGTTCTTTGCACTTTTTGCACTTTGTCCCTAAGCTTGAAAAGTGCAATATAAATGTGATTATTGTTATTATATTGCACCTTCACAGCAGGTCAGGATGAAAGAAAGAAAAAAGAGGTGAGGCTGGTCAAAGAGGGTTTAATTAAAGAGAACAATGGTAATATAAAGAATGATTTCTTTCATTTCATTACTCAAGATTGTTTTCAGTTTTAGTCAACTCAAAAGTCATTTCAACACTTACATACATATAGTATGTGTATGTATTTAGTTTAATGCTGCCTGTTTAATGCTGTATATATTATTGGCGTCTGTATTGTATCTTGTTAGGGTTAGGGGTTACATTTAAACTTATCTGACAGTAACTGTACTGTAGTTATAAGACAAACATGGTGCAGTACATTCCCCCTGCAATATAGCAGAAAGAGGGAAAGATTCTGCAACATCGATACATCGAAGTCTAACTGTATTCTCCAGTCACATTTGCACTTTCATTCATAAGTCATCCACAATATGACCACAGTGAAAGCAATCTCAGACTCTTGTGTACAACATGCCAGTCTTTATATTATATTCTAAAACAGAAATAAAGATCTCGCCACTCAGATGTGAGCATATGCGCTGTTTACTTACAGAGACACCCAGCGTTATTGAAAGCATTTAGAAGGATGACACTGAGCCAGAAACCGAGGTAAACAATGGCCTTCCTGGCTAAACATTTCCAGTGCCTAAGTTTAAGTTTGTTGGCGTGGCAACAGACATTTTTTGTAGCATTTATTATTTGGTATTTGAATATTTTGGTTATTTTAGGGAAGACTGTCTGCAGTCATGCTAGTTTAGTGTTTTAGCGTGCTAGCTACTAAACACAGACTACTAGGCCAGATGGGCCGTATAGTCCCTCCAGCGAGTTCTGGGTCCGCATCGGGGTCTCTTGCCAGGTGAATGTGCCCAGAACACCTGCAAAGGAAGGGACCTAGGAGGCGTCCTAATCAAATGCCCAAACCACCTCATCTGACTCTGAGCTCTGAGATCCCTCTGGATGTCCAACTCCTCGCTCAGTTTAGAAGATGTTGGACAAATTTGGACAGAACTGTAACTGCTGATGATGCTGGATGAGAAGACAGGATCAACAATTTAATCTTAAGGAAACACGAATGTCTGCCAAACATATCCAAGCCTGGTTAGTAAAAAAAAAAACAAAAAAAAAACAAAATGGAATCAAGTCGTAGCCTGAATCAACGTTTCCCCTGTAATAAAGACAGTCCATAATATGTTGGTACTTGTGCCTGTTCTCTTACACATTTCCCTTTGTCAAGACAAAGAAAGCGTCCAGTGAATTTTCTCTGGAAAACAGTGAACATCATCGTTTTATTATCTTACACCGATGATAAATCTCTCACACACGCTCTTTCATCCATATGAGCAATTACTGAAGCGACGCATTCAGTGTCATTGACACAAAATGATGAATTAACTGACCAGATGACAGTCACTGCCTAAATCAGTCAGTCAGTCAATATGCCACACTAGGGAGACAGAGGGACATTCATCTTCCCATGACAGTTGATTTATTTACCGATCAGTGACCACTTGATCCCCTGGGAAAATGTGTTGATTCACTTTGGGGCCAGAGACGGAGATCCACTGCAGCATGCAAATGAGATTCTGGAGAAACAATGAAGATCCCTGAAGGATTTCTGCAGGGTTTTATGTCTGAGTGTGGTTATTCTCCAATGCCTAAGAGAGGCGCATCAACTGATATTATCTGAACCTTTCTCTTTAAATGTTCTCCTCTGTGATTGCTATAGATTTAATAAAGGAAATCAACATGGGAGAGTAGCCTTTACCTGGAGTAACCTCATCTCTGATCTTCCTGAAAGGGGCGAAGTGAAAATACTCTGAGAACAAGGTGAGACACATCATCCACTATGATAAAATCAGAGTGTGATAAGGAACCGAATCAGCAAAGTAACAGTAGTATCGCCGCTTAAAGCAGAAGTGGTTTGTATAACAGATCAATCAAACAGAAATATTGTCAATCTATATTATATATGGTAGCGCACACTCCTCCTCTTAATGTGTGTTAATTAGCAGAAGGGAAATGGAAACATGATTTCAGTAAGAAACATCAGCTAGACAGTGGAAGAAATGAACTACTGTTACTGTACTGTTAGCATAAAGGACACCCCTGCTGTTGCTAGATAATGTTACAAAATCCAGAAAGTTGAAGCTTCCATGCTCTTAATTCTAATATGTATGAAAATCCTTCTGTTTGACATCAAAATATAGCAGACACTAAATACTTGTACTGAAATATTTTTCTTCAGGAGGGTGAAAAACCCTTCTTTGTTCAAAAACTAGCTCACAAGATGAACCTAAAACTGTCACGTTTGGGTTTACAGCTTTTTTTTTTTTTTTTTTGTAATTCTCCCCTTTCCTCATGTCTATAACCTTACTTCCTGCCTTTGTTGCGTTTCCCACCACTTTTGATTATCTCTTCCACCGTGATTTCTTGCCTCGTCAGCATGCCTTCCCTGCTGCGTTTAGCTGCTGTGTTTCTTCACATTTTGTTCCCTATTTCTCTGTGTTCGCTAGTTCTGTGTCCTTTCCCCTGTACTTTGCACTTTCTTTGTCTTATCTTTAGTGGTTCCAAGCCTCGACGCTCCTGTTTATGTCCTCCTCAGATGGTAAACTATCAGTGGTTAAGTTGATAACGTTAGTTAATAATAAGTTAATGGCCACCTGACAGCCACATGCGAGAATTAGTACGGCTCAGTTCAGAGAGATCACAGAGCTTGTCATCCATCCTTTTTTTAGACAAAGCTATCCTCTTTCTTTCTGTTCTACAGACATGATGTAACAAAGCGTCTTTTCACTGGTCATTAAGATTAAAAAAGATTAAGCTGAAGAAAAAAATATCAAAATCACACAAAAAAGAAGAGATATGTGGTTTTCAGACAGCAATGATCTGCTAGATGTTAGCACGAAAAAACAGAAACTGCATCAATACATTATTATAATTATTGGCCACAGGGGAATATGAAAATAATAACATAAGCCATTATCACCCAAAGCCATCAGTCTGCTCTATAAGCTGTTAACATCACAAACTAAACACACATCAAACTTGTCAGCAAAGTATTGATCCCAGAGCCTGACCAACTTTTTAATATATTCATTAAACAACCATAAACACACAGCAACACTGTTAGCTGTCTTAGCTTTGTTTTCCACAGATTGTGTAAGATTTTATCCAGCGCCTCATTAAAATCCCGGAGACCTGACCAGTTTGCTATATGCTAATGTCTAATTATACACCCTGGGCTTTCTTGGGATATTAAACATTTTCCATTCATTACTTTTGTAATTCATGCAGTTTATAGCACAAAAACAACTCGTGTTGATTTCCCCTCCATTAGCTCTCAGTCATTCTGGCTTGGTTTTCTAACCCTGTTTGTTAGCACACCTTGCACCTTGGCTAAAAACCAGGCAGGATCTCCAGAAATGCTTTATAACTATATCTTTTTATTTTTTTATGAGTAGTTTATTTCCTCTAGTGTATTCCTGCGCCAATTCACAGTTTGAACTCTATTTCACCCATTTAAAATTGTTCTGAAGTGAAAGTGTGCACAAGAAAATGTGTACTATTTGGGTAAGGCAGTGTTTTGTTCTGACAGTAAGCAGTGTATATATGAGCATCATGTATTTCTTATAGATGGATTTTATCTCTTTTAAACATGTTTAAAACTAAAGGAATATTTCTTTAGCATTATGTTTCATAGTGGATAATAAAGTTTAAGGACGTTAAACGTGAGTTAACAAAGCTGGGCCCTAGCTCGAAGAGATTATGTGAAAGAAAAGTTTCTATAATTTTCTTCTCATGCTGCATATAAAAGCTGCTTTTTTTTCCAGCTGCTGTCAGATTATCACTTCGACGTTTGTCCACATAAGCAGATTTTTAAACAGCACTCCTGATTTGAAGGGGGGTACAAAAGAATGTTTTCAGAATCTTTTGGGAAAATTTCAATTGGTTCCTGCAGTCGGCAATTACCTCCTCGGCCCTGAATGCTGACGGCGCATTGTGCAGTGGCTGTATACTGTCAGTGGAAAATACTGTACATCCTTGTATATGAAATATGGTATTGATGCATGTAGAAAATGTAATGGTTGCCGTGGTGCAGGAGAGATAAACTTCATTATTGAAACGCAGATGCAGTGCAGAAAACCCAAAGTGTTTCATCAACACATATGTGCTCCTCAGATAAGGAATACAGTATGGAGGACTGTGTCATGATTTACATTTCAGACCCTCAGCAGTTATAGTGGCAGGTGCAATCATTGTGATTCTTATCATTCGCGCACTTGACATCCATCAATTGTTCACACATTTCTTGAATGACTGACCATTTATGACGTCTTCAAGTCCTCAGATTAAATGACACAAATGTAGTTTGTGAAACGTCTGTTTTAGCGGCCCCAAAGGAAGAGCAACATTGTTTTCCTGCTGTATTGGACAGTCTTGTAGCGGTGCCCTGGGAGCTGTTAGGGGTTTGATACCTTGCTCAAGGCACCGAGGCAGTGCCCAGGAGGTCGGCTGGCACCTTTTCAGCTACCAGCTACCGCCACCAGGTTCCATACTGTGGTGGACTTGAACCGGGCACCCTCCGCCAGCCCTAAGTTTCTACATCTATGACCCTTATATCATAGGATTCACATGATATAACCTGATAGTAATTTGCATATAGTTTGTACTTAATTAGTGGTTAGAAAAGCTATTGATCTTATACAGCTATATGGTTAGATTTAGGCACAAAAAAACTTTCAAATGAAAAAAAAACAAACATACTTTGCAGGAGTTATGGTTAACACAACATTGACCGTGTTTCCGTCCAAATTTATCAGACATTTTAACCGAATATGAAGTAATTTAGCAAAAGAAAATGTGAACGAATGCATAAAACTTTTCAAGTGCGATCATTTAAAATACCCTGAGGGGATTTTGACACATTATCACTTTACAATGTTGGCAAACATTAGTAAGCAGTTACTTTTTAACACAACAAGCAGACACATGGCAACTTGTAACTTTAAACACCCATTAACTCTCCTTTGTTTTGGGCTCTACAACCGCTGAGGAAGCAGGCTAGCAGGTAGCAGCTTCACTATATTTACCAGTCAATACCATAAAATCTGAAGCTACAATACAATCGAATATGACCGTAGCACTGAGATAACTACCTGAATTCAAATTTCAGATCATCAAAATGCCCAAATGATATCTGTTTGGTTCACCATAACTGAAACAAAATAACATTTTCAGTGTCTACACATGCAGCTCCAGCAGTATTGGTCTCATCTTCTCCATCTCTTCAGCTTTCTGTACCTGCTTATTCCGCTTCAGGGTCACTGAGAGGTCTGCAGTCTATCCCAGCATGCACTGCATGGGAGAAAGGAAGGGAAAAAAAAAAACATCCTGAAGACACCCGTGACAGGTCGACCGTCTCTCACGGGGCTAACAAACTGGCAAGCTAATTCTCACCTTGGGGTCATTTAGAGAGTGTGGTTTACCTGGCCTGCATGATTCAGGTTTGTTTGAGGAAAATGGAACACATCGAGAAGCTCGGGCAAAACAAACAAACAAACAAAAAAAAACAGTGGGATTGTGGGATTGTTGTTAAGATAGGGAAAAAAATGAATAGAGGAAAAAGTAATGATTGGAGCAATTACTATCATGCTGTCTGCCTCCTCTCTTTATCTAGTTTGTCTTCCTCTCACTCTTATTTGCTGCCCCCCACCTCCCACCTCAGCGTCCCCCCCTCCCCCTCATAAACCATGACTGACGCTCCCTTCCCATTGAACACCCGACCTCTGACAACATTTAAGCTCCCGATCAATACATAATTACCTGCAATTTAATTACCCATTCACACACTGTGGATAAGTTGTTTTTTTTTTTCCTGATAAGCATGCTTTATGTGTAGTGGCTGGAGAGGAACATTCAAAGCCAATTATGATCACATTAGCCCGGTCATGCAGGTGGGGAGAGGATGATGGCTCAGCAGGATGCACTCACAATGTTGGTAGTCCATTATTTAATAGCGTTGTGCTGTTATTTGCAGCACACATTCATCCCTTTTATAATAATACAACTAGCTAAATCCACCCGAATCGACCCAAATGCATGTTTCAAAATATGGCAACTCTTTATACAAATAATTACAGAAAATCTATTGCAGAGGGGTGCTTAAATATCTTTTTTACATGCACATTGGAGAGACTAACAGAGAAACAACTTATAATAAATAAATACACTTTTTAAAAGAAGTATTACATCAACAAATCTTTGTTAACCCGTCTTCCAGGAGGTCTATCCATTTTCTTTCCTCCAACCTTGCTTGCTTTTGGAAATAACTTTGTCTGGACCCAGAAATTGGTTTATCATGGTGTGATGATGAGAAGTGTCTGTGGGGACGGAGGATGTGGCTTATAAACCGAGCACCAATTTTACCTCTCGCCACTGTTTCCTCTTTTTTTCTTTTCTTCCATTTATTAATTCACTGACCAGCAGGAGAAGAAGAAAATGACACTGCAAACACTGAAAAATCTGTGGGTCAGGTTGAAGTAATAGTCTGCCCAAACTCAGTCTACTGAGTATCAACTTAAAGGTTTAAAGGTGATTGTGAAAGAGTACAAAAGTACAGTAGCTGTTTGCGCTTTGCTTCTTCGTGAAGCTCAGCAACTCGTAATCAAGTCTGTGACCAAGTTTTATGGCCAGAGAAGGTATGAAATCACAAATTTGGCAAACTGGGAGACAAATCTACTATGGTTCATTGTCTGGCAACACTGGATCCTCCCTGCACTCTCCCTGCACATCTATCAAACATGTCCACAGCTTTTAATGCAAACTTTTTACACACTAATGGACAGGCATCAGTAAAACTGTGACTTCTACACTGACTTTGAAATGTAACATTTCTGCGGTAAAATTATGATCAAAATAGATTAGATTTACTTCTTCTGTGTCCGTCCTTGTCAATCTTGTAGCTTGTGTTTACCTTTAAAGATCCACGTACTACTCTTCCACTGGTCAGAACAGCTCTGAAAGACCCCAAATGTAAAAAAAAAAAAAAAAGTCCACCAGACAAACATCACACAGGCTAAAATGCATTTGCTGTACACAGCCTGTCAGACGGAAAGAACAGAACTGCAGATAGACAAACAAAGGTCTTAAGTTCGTTGTTCCATCAAGGACAAACCCGCCTGTCATTGCTCCAGCGTTTATTCCAAATGGAAAGTCACTACATGAGTGCAGTAATAAAGTAAAGGTCCGGTCCGGTATGGGATTCAGTAGCAGTTTGCTGTGTATTTGGTGATTGCAGCCACGTGGACTCAACTTCCCCCGTCAACCATGCAGAAGAAACTCCAATGGTCTGTAGACATAGACGGCTCATTCGAAAATAAATAAACAATTCTTATTTTCAGCTGATTGTACACTAATGAAAATCTAATTATGCATATTATATTAGATTTTTGCCATATTCCGCCCCTTAAATCTGACACAGAGCCCTTAAAGTAGTTTCAGTAAAGACTGCAGTCCTGTTGGTATTCACACAGAATAACATAAGGGCTGTCAATTTTTAATTACCTGTATTCTGTACTCGTACCGTAATGGAAAAAAAAAAAAAAAAACATGAAGCACAAAGGACTGCATGTGTTAAATGAGAAGCAGTTTACATTTTACAATGTATACATCATATTTCCATTAACCGTGCAGGTAATTGCCGTGTAACCTCGGTGTTTGTAGCGCAACAGCAGAACCATTCTTCATTCCTATCATTATTCCCATAATTATGTCAATCATCCGTGGTATTGATTTCTCACAGCCTTTGTCTTCGCCGCTGAGATTCCTACCTTGTCAAAAACATTCCCAACAGGACGGTAGTGTGGATCTAGGAGGTGAATTAATGAGGGCTTAAGAACGATAGCTGCACGGCAAAATCTTATAATCACTAGAACAGAGAGAATAACCTATCAATAACATAATGCAACAATGCCAGTGCCTGTTGTGCGACCCTCACACACACACACACACACACACACGTTGGCTTTGTTCCTCCAGACAGGTTCTGCTTTTCGCAAAATAACACAGCTTCAAAAGAGTAGGATGCACATTGAATATTTACAATGTACTAGTGAAAATAACGTTTGAGGCAGAGGCATTTGATCAGATAAAAATAGCTCGAGCTCACAAAACCCATATGGTAAACCAAAAGTAGTCAACAAGTGAATGTTGAAAATGTTTTGCTTCCAAAAAAAAAAAAAAAAAGTCAATAGAAGAGAATTGAAAATGTTTACTGCTCCCTGTCTGCCTTCCCTCACGCCCCAGGGGTCTGAAAACCTCTTCTTCCTGGTGGTCCACACCCACGCCTGTGGTATAAACACACACACACTTCCCTCCCAGGTGCTCTGAGCTCACAGTTCAGGCAGCCCAGCTAACAAACTGAGCCTAGCTAACAGCAACTATAGTTTGCAGAAGACTGGAAAGCAAAACAAAAAATATCATATCGTAAAATATAATCCAGTTTCACCAAAATAAGTAAAATAGTTGGTGGTGTGTGACCTTGTGCTGAAGCTTTATGTACCTCTTGTGGGAGATTGGACCTGTAGCACAAACATACAAAAACTGGCATACAGGGCATAGAGTGGGAAAGATAGAGACACCCTTCGCCTGATTAGAATCAGTTTATGATTTCCTTATGGAGTGCATGCATGGTAGTAAAGTAAATTTTAGAGGTTAAATATGGGGTTCATTATATACTTCACACAATACACAATCCATGAGAACCTGCCAGACAAGAGAGCACAGAAATTCCAGTTTCAGTAAAGGGAGATGTGACTACGTCTTCAACCAATACCCTGCCTGACTAGGAATAACCCTGAAAGATATATATATATATATATATATATATATATATATATATATATATATATATATATATATATATAGACGTGGACAAAATTGTTGGTACCCTTCGTTTAATGAAAGAAAAACTCACAATGGTCACAGAAATAACTTGAATCTGTAAAAAGTAATAATAAATAAAAATTCTATGAAATTTAACCAATGAAGAAAAGTCAGACATTGCTTTCAACCATGCTTCAACAAGAGGTATTTAAAAATAAACTCATGAAACTGGCCTGGACAGAAATGATGGTACTTTGAACTTAACATTTTGTTGCACAACCTTTTGAGGCAATCACTGCAATCAAGCGATTTCTGTAACTCTCAATGAGACTTTTGCACCTCTCGGTAGGTATTTTGGCCTCCTCCTGCGCAAACTGCTCCAGTTGTCTCAGGTTTAGAGGTGCCTTTTCAGATGACATGTTTCAGCTCCTTCCAAGATGCTCCAATAGGATTAAGGTCAGGGCTCTTAGAGAGCCACTTTTAGAATAGTCCAGTGTTTTTCCTCTTAGCCATTCTTGGGTGTTTTAGCTGTGTGTTTGGGTCATTGTCTTGTTGCAAGACATGACCTGCGACTGAGACCAAGCTTTCTGACACTGGCCAGCATTTCTCTCTAGAATCCTTGATAGTCTTGAGAGACTTCATTGTACCTACTACAGATTCAAGACACCCTGTGCCAGATGCAACTAAAGCAGCCCCAGAACATAACAAAAGTCTCCTCCCATGTGTTTCACAGTAGGGACAGTGTTCTTTTCTTTATATGCTTCATTTTTTCATCTGTGAACATAGAGCTGATGTGCCTTGCCAAAAAGTTCAAGTTTTGTCTCATCTGTCCATAGGACATTCTCCCAGAAGCTGTGTGGCTTGTCAACATGTAGTTTGGCAAATTCCAGTCTGGCTTTTTTATGACTTGTTTTCAACAATGGTGTCCTCTTTGGTCGTCTCCCATTAAGTCCACTTTGGCTCAAACAATGACGGATGGTGCGATCTGACACTGATGTTCCTTGAGCTTGAAGTTCACCTTTAATCTCTTTAGAAGTTTTTCTGGGCTCTTTTGTTACCATTCGTATTATCCGTCTCCTTGATTTGTCATCAATTTTCCTCCTGCGGCCATGTCCAGGGAGGTTGGCTACAGTCCCATGGATCTTAAATTTCTGAATAATATGTGCAACTGTTGTCACAGGAACATCAAGCTGCTTGGAGATGGTCTTATAGCCTTTACCTTTAAGATGCTTGTCGATAATTTTCTTTCTAATGTCCTGAGACAACTCTTTCCTTTGCTTCCTCTGGTCCATGTTGAGTGTGGTACACACCATGTCACCAAACAGCACAGTGACTACCTGTAGTCCTATATATATAGACCCACTGACTGATTACTGCTTGTAGAGACCTGTGATGCTAATTAGCGGACACACCTTGAATTAACATGTCCCTTTGGTCACATTATTTTCAGGCTTTTCTAGGGGTACCATCATTTTTGTCCAGGCCTGTTTCATGACTTTATTTTTTTAAATAATTCTGTTGAAGCATAGTTGAAAAGCAATGTCTGACTTTCATTGGTTAAATTTCATAGAATTTTTATTTATTGTTACTTTTTACAGATTCAAGTTATTTCTGTGACCATTGTGAGTTTTTCTTTCATTAAACAAAGGGTACCAACAATTTTGTCCACGTGTATATATATAATGAATGCCAGCTGACCATGAGAAGTAAAAGCAACACAGGAAATGGAATGAATAATGAATGAAAATCAAAGATCCTGGTTCTTCCTGTTTTGTATTCAGTTCTGCTTGCTCCGTTGAGGTGTGATGCTACATATTGTGATGCAGTCTACTGTTAAGGTATCAATGGAAAGACTTCCACATAATTGATTCCAATGAATCTCATCAGTTTTCACTGTTTTCAATGTCACCATGACAGTGAAACCGACAGCTCACAGATTCTGCAGCAACGTTAAATCAAAAATTAAAAACAATATATGACCCCAGAATTCTTCAGATAGCTTCTTTGACGCATGCGGCTCTAACATGAGATGTCTATTTTCTTATTTCAATGCTGCCGGGCCAAACGCTTCAAAGATGTTCCTTTGAGCTCCATCTGCTTCTGTCACATTTCTCTTAGATGTCTCTATCCAATCTGCACCACTGAGAAATATCAGTTTCCCCGTTCTGTACAAATAGCAGTTTGCAATGTCTATCTTTATCCATCCTTCATTTCCACATATAAATTCACCTTTTTGATGTAATGACAGACTAGGAGTTTAATTGGGTCGGTAACTGCGAAACAAATTCTTTCCTTTATCCAAGTCACAGTTTTTGTCCCTCTAGCTCTGGGGTACAAGGATTTTGCTAAGAACTGGCCAGATTGCCACGAAGATTGATGCAGTTTACAGTCTCCAGAGGATGATTCCTGCTTGCATATGTGTTTTTTTGGTTGTTCTTTATCCCTGTATATCTTGTGTAACTTGTTTGTTTTGTTGTTTTAACTTAAAGGTCTAATGTGTGAGATTTAGCTGGTTATCTAGAGCAGCAAGAATGAGTTCTTGCTGCTCTAGATAAGGCCTTTTGCATATTTTGTACATTGTCGCTGCCACCATGGTTTCTCCTTCACGCTACAAAGGAGCCCTTGGTATCTAGCAGTGCCAATAAATCTACACACCGCTGCTTTAAATCTAAAAGCCTAACCAGAGATTGGGGCTGTAAATTAGCCTACGCTACGACCCTATATACAGCTGCTGCAAGATCATGAATATCATGCTAAAAAATAGATAAATTCATGATCTACAATGAATCCTAATGTTTTCATTGTGTCCCTTACCTTTCCTCTAGAGTCTCCGTTAGCCAAAAGTGTTCACTTGTCTTCTCAAAGAATGTTTCTGTGCTGATATCTGGTGATATATTGGTGCTGGCTGTCACCAATGTACTGGTGTGAATTTGGGGCCTGATGACCAAAAAACGTTACGTAACAAAGTGAAAATATGCCTCTAGAAGATATGCTCACATCGTTATTAAGTTTCAAAATGATTTTAAAGGGGATGTAAAATAGGGTATAAAGTTATATTACATTTCTTAAAGACGGGGGCCTCAGGGTGCAGCCCAGAGTCGGTACACTTTTTTTTTTTTTTTTTTAATAGTCTGTCTAACGTTTCTTTGTTACTCTGTTTGCAGCCTCTGGGAGGCTTTAGGTTGAGTTGTGTTGGAATGGATATATTTTATCTACCTTAAAATGCACTGAAAACATGAAAAATTCATGCATTTAGTATGCAGTATGCTGAATTTAGAGAGCCGTGGGCTCACATGCTATGTGAATATAAGATGCAAATGAATTAGGATGACATTTCAACAATATTATATGACTGTACAGGCATCAATCTTAAGCATTACACTTGTAAGATGATGCTTGAAATGAAAACCCAAACACACTGATCTCATCAAATCCTATTGAAATCCTCTCTAATGAACCTTAGTGTTAATCACGAGGTTTTCCTCTGGTGTGAAATGATGATACTACAGCCGAGACCTCTATCTGAAACAAGCAGAAGAATCTGGGTTCTGTTTTTTGATGAAAGAAAGTTAAACAAGGCCGTTCAATCACTTCCCAAAACCTTCATCAACATTTTGTTTGCCTCTAGAAAGTTTCAAGGATTCTTTTTAAGATCCCTCTCAGAGTTAAATTAACACCAACGCTGCAGCTTTGTGGTATGTGCATTGTTCCGTATTTATTTATTTTACATTTTAATAGCTGTGTTTGCAAAGATAACTCACTTTGATTATTGTCTGTGTACTTTGAAGCTTTAAAAAAAGCTTTTCTTTTCCTCGGGGGTAATTATCACTGGAGCACCATCAAGTCCTAAACATAATACTAGCACAGCTAATCATCAGCCAAATTGCTTAATAGTCCCACTTGAGAGATGGCCTACAGCTAAAAAGGCTACTGCTAAAGCCAGATGCATAAAAACTAGACAGTTGTAAAGCCATACATGCTCATGGTTCTCAATCAGAGCTTGATTTCACTCCCACACTTTTTGCACTACCACTAGCTTTACTTGATCTTTTTTTTGCTCTGAAAATTTCCCTTAGTAGGTATGCAGATTCCTTGCTCTGTTTGCTTTCAGTATATTTTTAGCTATGCTGCTGGTGTGGCTTCAGGGATGATGATGATGATGATGATGATGATGATGATGATGATGATGATGATGGTAATTTACTTCAAACAAGTGCAAAGTTGGATTCCATTTCAGTTATATTTATTTTTTATGGATAAATACGCTTATTAAAACAAAATTTTCCCCAAGGCGTATTTATCGCAGGGCTGCTGTTTAGCTTGCAATGCTAGAGTGTTCCGTTGTGACCATTTAGCAAGTTGGCTCAAGGTATTACTGAGAACATTTATGAAGAGAGGGTCCATATGTGGGTGGTGTGGTCTTATTTATTTGAAGGATTTTATTAAAGGAATTGTATTTATCTTTTTGTAATGTTGTACATATAGTGTACAATAGTGCACATGCTCTTATTATGCCCTTCCTCTTTTCAATTCTGGACAATTCACTGAGAATATTTATGCAAAAACAAAAACACTCAGGTCAAGGTTTGAACCACTCATGCATGAATATGCATTTTTGTGTAACCATGTGGTGCTGGTACTATGCTGCTCTGGAACGACAGTATATGGACTTCCTATTAAGAGAGATATGTAATGAAAATGCATATTTAGGAAGCACTAAGGGAAAATCAGGACAAATACTTGTGACAAATCTTGTATTTGTATCTGTATTATTAGCAGTGACCCAACTTAACCAGCTAATGGTTAATGGAGCTTGGTCGGCTATTTCAAACTGGGTAGATAAAACTTCAGAAATCATAATGCGTCAAATGATATAATGATTTATTTTGTTTTGTTTTCATATGCAGCAAATGAAAAAAAATCACATAAATGAAGTTGATAAGTCTGAATTAAAATATTGGTAAGGTATTACATTTGGAAATAGTTAACTAGAGGAACCTTATGATATATTTAGTGGTATTCGAGTTGCTGTAGTCGGCGACAAAAACTGACCAGAAGAACATCGGTACACTTATTTCAATTGCATAGAAAATCCATTTGAATTACATAGTTTTAATATAAATTAACTAAAAGACTTAATATGAAGTAATACAATTTATGTAATAGTACTAATAAACTCAATATGCTTCCACTACACTGCAGCCAGGTTTATGCATTCAATATTAATAAAGCCAATTTGTTTTCCCAAACAAAACGAATGCAGTCATTTAGAGTGTATTAGTACTATTACATAAATCTTATCACTTGCTTCACATTAAGTTTGTTACTTAATTTATATTAAACCATGTAATTCAAATGGATGGAAATTTTCTATGCAACTAAAATACTTAAGTGGCCTAAATATTGTTGTACCCTTCCGCCAAGCATCAGTGATACTAGTGAGATGACGTGTTTGCAACAGCCCAAAAGATACTAAAATACAACAACCGTGCACCCACAGACTGACAAGCAGTACAGAAGTACCACAAGGCAGCTTCTTTTCAATGCATTCCACATTAGCAGAGAATTCAAAGTAGGAACAACATATCCCAGGATCCTGAAGTGACCGTGTGATATCTCTCAGGTGCACTGTGTTACAGCCTGGAGTTCAGCTGGTAATGGCCTGGAAGAGTCAGTGTTGAGGTAATTGAGGTACTCTTCCGACTCATCTGAATCTTGATTCTGAACATCCCTTGAGAGGAGTACTGCATGATGGGCATGAGATCCGTCTGATGGTGGATTAATTGATGGAGGTGGTTTCTTGACTTTCCACAGCAACAGCAGATTCAACAGTATCTTCACCGTATATCCACGGTGCAAACACATATTGATATATAATATGATCAGGTTAGCGTTTACCTGATCTACCATATGTTTTGTGCAAGTTATACTGACGTGACCTGTTTAGGGATGCATTGAAATGCTGAAAGATAATGATAATGACAGTGGTCTGTGTCCACAGTGCAATACAATACAAAGTTAGAAGAATTACACACATCATTATGACATTATGACTTATGATTTGCTAATGGTCGAAAGTAAACGGAACAACAATAAGTGGAACCAAAGCAAGGCAGATCAACACTTCTGTGATCTGCCACGTCAGTTTAGCTCCTTTCAGATAATCAAGACTAGAATCAGTAGAGGGGTATCATAAAAGTCTGTGGATACCTTTTCTTGCTAAGAATGCATAAATGTATACACACTTTCACAGCGAAACACTGATTAATCAACCTGACTTCCTTCATCATCTCAAGTATTTATTACCAAAATCCCGATGTGTACTTGAAATTAGTGACTTTTCTTCGGGATCCGAACCTGCCTTTGTGTTTGCCCAGCAGACTGCTCCTGATCCTGAGTGCTTCATGATTAACGTTAACAGCTTAAATGAATACAATGTAATTATAGTTTATCACAGAGTGGCTGTTACTTTTCAGAGGGAGGAAGACCATGACAGCAACCCAAGAAAATAATTGCACAAGCCCAACAGGAATTTCTTGCCAACCACTGTTAATGTACCAGCTCGGTTTGTTCCATTTCGTGTCTCAGAGGCTTTCACTTTCATTCAAGGTTGTGAGTGTTTATACCGAGAGTAAATTATGGATTGCTCATTATACCAACATTGTATGCTTCATAATTGTTTTGAAAGGCCTTCCAAGAGCAGAAACAACTCATTCTGTTATGTTGCTGCTCTTAGTGTGACCATAGAAAACAAGTAGATGTGCCATGCATGCACAAACACTTTTTTTTTTTTTTTTGAAATGCTGTGAAAAGAGGTCAGTGGATTTGATAGAGGAGTCCAGAGTGGGAGTGCACAGCCTCATTTGTCCTTTGATTGTAGATTTCTCAGACTGGGATCAAAGGTTTGTGGGGCTACATTGTTCTATTGCATTACTCACCTTATTCAGTGTTTCATGAGTGGACTGACAACAAAATCATCCCCGTGTCTCTGTTGGATAGTGCTGTCTGTTGTGAATGCTCAGCCTGTAGCGCCTTAACCGTTTTAATTCTGAACACTAGTTTCTTTTCTCCTTCAATAATTAATCTTGAAACACACTGACCTTAAAACATGTAATACTTTCTAGCGTGGCAGCAGTGGAACAGCTTTTGGAGATGGTCTAGGTTTATGTTTACTGTATAAATTGCCCAGCCCATCCACCCACCTATTTTCCACCACTGGCAGCAGGTAACAAGGTGCCAAGGTAGACATCATTCTAGGATATGTTACCCTTCTTGTGTTTTCTGGCTCTGCCATGGGGTCTCCACCCACATTAATGTCCTAGTATACCTCACAATGAGGCATCCAGGATGATCCCAATACGCCACATAAAGAGAATCACACCCTTTGGCTCCTTTTGGTGCAAAGCAGCAGAAGATTTAAAAGAACCTTAAAAAGTGAGCAAGTTCCACCTCAACTTTCTTTCAGCAGGAATAACGTATTGTAAGTAACAACGCATTGTCCGATGCATCATCCACAATTTCAGTGTTGGAAGCCGTGGGAGAAGAGATTTTAGATGCTGTTCAACGGTCCAACAAACATATTGATTGGAGAACAGTGGTGCATAACTTAACCAATCCACTTATTTGTTCTTGGGATCCATCTCATCATCACTCATCTCACTCGTGAACACAAATCTAACATACCTGAGGCAGAGATCTGCTTCCAACAATCCCCTGGATATAGCACTCAGATATTGGTATTCACTTTCATTCCAGTTGCATCACAAACTTCTGCAGTTCACACCAGAGAAAATGGCCAGATAAAGCCAAAAGAATGACAGAAGACGATCTGCAAAAAAAAAAAAAACAGAGACAATGAGTCTATTTAGTTTTTTGTTTTTTTTAGTTTTTATTAGAAAGTTAACACATTAGAGCTTAGAGAAGATGAGGAGAAAGACAGCTGGGGGATAACATATAGGACAACAAAGGTCCTGGGCCAAAATATGTTTGACACACAACCCAAAGGCAACCGGGGACCCATACATACAATTCTGAGGCCACCGTAATGGACACCCTCCATCTGAGAATCAGAGAACATAGAAAACCTGCATGTTTCACTAAAGTTTGAACACAGGAGTCTAATCAAGAAATGGGGTCAATGATTATCCAGACTGGCAATATCCATTCAAATATACTGTATAAGTAGTCCCATATTGTGCCATGCTAGTAGAGCTCATTAACATGACCAGAAATTAAATAACGGCTGCAATGTCTGCAGTGGGAGAAATAAAATGGTCAATTTATATGCAAATCTCAACCTTTTATAGACAAGAGGCAAAAATAAAAAGCCTTTTTCTCACAAATATTTTCCTGCATTACATGTGATGATGTATACAGCATAATTTGCTTGCTTCTTTGGGAGAGTTTGTGTGTGTGTACTCATTAGACCATCTCGAAAATGTCAGCCTTTCCCATTTTCAACCAGTGCTGATGTAAAAAATCACTAAATAACCTTTCAGGAAGATTTAACAACATTTATGACCCGCACATGCAAAGAAGATGTCTCCCTCTCCCTCCTTCCCTCTCTGTAAGATGTTCGCTATACCAGCACAGAATAACACATTAATAATGCAGTGCAACAAAGCTGAAGCTATGCATGCAGAGGGGTATGAGCTGTAAGGTTACAGGGGGGTCAGTTTCACCAATGAAGACATGAAAAGGAATGAAAAAAGGAAGGTAACAAAAATAAAAATAAAAATAAAAACAAGTGTACCCTTTGGTTTCCAACATACAGTATTTAAAAGCCTAATAAGTTAGAGAGTTTTACTGTCCCTGAATACAAAACAGCTCAATAAACAATGTTACCAAACCTCCTTTTGTCTATATTACTATAACTGGCAGGATCCAATGGTGGTGATATTTACACAGCCACGGCCAAAACAGGTGCACCACAAACCAGCCAACATACCTTCAACAGGTTAATTATGCACTGGCTATGCCGCTGGAGGATTTTCAGGTTGTGTTAATGGAGCCAAGTTTGGCCGGTGGACACCGGCTCTCTTGTGTGCGGCAGCAATCACTGAATACAAGAAAATAATGGAACAAACGCCATGATGAGCGGGTCAAGTGAAAGGTCAAACCAAAGGCAGAACCTTGCCTGGAACCCCCATCCAAGTTATCTCGAGAGCTGGGTAATCGGGACCGATCCAGACCTCACAGTAGCTCTACAAACTCTGAGAGAAATAGTGTCACAGATTAAAACGAACCAAACTTTTGATGCAGATACTGTGACACTTGATACTCCAGGAAAATGTGGGAATTTGAGTCTTTGTAGAAGTGAAACGTATTCTCTTTAACTCCAACTTTAAGAGGTGAATTTGGATCCATAGGTACTTGAGGTGTTCGGTACATGTACAAATTAATCTTTCACAACAAATCGTTAAATGGAACTGACCAGACACAGTCACTGACTGAAACAGTGGCTATTTGACCATTTAGTGCAACAGCCCCAAATAAAAGGATAATCCCTTCAGACCCTTACCTGGAAACTCAAGCACATCCTGTTTCCCCTGGTAATCCTTTCCCTCTTTTCCAAACCCATCACCTACATTTCAAGGCTAATTGTAATTTGTATTGTGCGCCTGCCACGTTTAACATCTGTCTGTAGCACAGGCAGTGTGACTTTTTTGAAGTGTTGATTGTTCTTTTTTGAATCCCTTTCAGCCGGGATTTGGCATAGAAAAGAAAGTAACATATAAATGATCAAGTAATGTCAAGTAATTCCTCGGCAGAAAGAATGCAGAGAGAGGACAATATATAATTACAATGGCTAAGAATATAGTATAATATAGATATGCTTTTCCTTTTTACGCCCACCCACAACAGTTTCTCAGCTGAAGTATGTCACACAAGTTCTTGTGATCCAGCAAGACAGATTAAATGTGATCATATATAGTTGATTTTTGTGTTTTGTAATGAGTTGAAATTGAGGTAAAGCTTGTAGAGGAATGAATCGTGGTTTATGACAAAAACAGCGAATATAAAGAAAACTTTGGATCGGGAAAAATGTCAAGTGGTAGGAAAATAAAGAACCCAAACTGTCAAAGACACACATCAAAGCTTTCACAGTCACAATGGAAATGATGGCGTAAAATGCTTTTCATCCATTATATTTGTCTGCTTCCCCCAGAGCACAGCAGCCCCCTGGGACATTCCCTCAAAGACAAAGCAGGGGACTCTGTTGCTCGTCCTGAAGCAGATACTTTTGCTCACATAGATGTTGAATTCGGATCCAAAGCATCTCTACAGGCTTGCACACCCTAATGGATATCCTATGGTGTTTAACAAGCACGGAAAGAAGCATGGAGGGAAGGTACGCTGGAGCCGAGATGTCTAGTCCTCCTTTAACAGTCCTGGAGAGAAAAAATCACAGAACCTATTCAGATACACTGGGTGGTATCTCTGTAAAAATACATTTGACTTGCTCAGACTCGCTCATACTTTGCCTATCTGCGAAAGCAGGCTAAAAAACTTTTCCATTCTCCATTCCTACTTAAACTTCAGCTTCCACATTGCGTGCATACCATGACCTGCCATGTACTTGTTTCTCTGGCTTTATCTTTTAACTTCTTTTTAATTAGCTTCTCTCCAATTAATTTGTATTTTAGTGTTTTATGTCATTTCGCATATTTGATGTGTTAATGCGTTGCATGAAGCTCTCTGAGCAGCTTCTCTCTATAAAAGGTGCAATATAATTAAATTGCCATACACTGCTTCATTGAAAATCAGAGATTAGAAATAGCGTCTGGTTGATAATAATGTTATACAACATTGTGAATTAATTCATAGAGCCTGAGTGATTTGATATACTACACTATATTTCATCCCTCCCAGTTTTATATGTGGTACTTTTATTTGAAGGTGCAATCCAAACAAAAGGTTCACCTAGGACCAAAATAACTAAAGACAAGATTTAAACTCATCATTAAACTCAAAGACAAAATGACAGACAGACATTTTAAAGTAAAAGAAATGTAATTTTTTCTCATCATGAATCATTATTAATCATTAATATACTGCAGTGATTTTGTATCTCACGTCCATAAAGTTGCGGGACTGACAAAAGATAGATTTTAAAAATGGTCAAAATTACTTAGTCACTTTTAGTTGCTGATGTGAGTCACACAGAAAATACTGCATCCTCCATTTCCCATAATGCAACCTATGGTATGTTTTTTTTGTTTGTTTGTTTTTTAATCCTATCCTTTTACCTGGTAAATGCCTTAATCTTTTAAAATCCACAGCCCTGTCTGTAACGCAGATACTCTAGGAAAGAAATTGTAAGTAAGTCCAAGTTAAAACCACATCACTTATTACATCACTATAGTATCTGTCTCAGATGAAATTGTGAAATCTCGGCAGTCCTGCCTCTCCTACCTCCCGTCTCATCTAAAGAAAATGTGCAAAGACGAGGATTGTGGGTGGACCTGAATGACGCCTGGTTGCTCAAAGAAGTCACCTGTAACAGAACCCACCTGTCAATCAAAGCAGCCACGCTGTTAATTTCGCATAGCCTTAAGTGGTTATACATTTTAAATGGGTGGGTTCAATAGAAATTCAGTCTTAGTACGGTTGTCAGGCTCTAAATATTGTTTCTTCTGTGAAGTTGGGCACTTTAATAAGGGGGTTTGTGGAGACTGACTTGTTGTCTAGCAACTGCAGTTTTTTGACACATCTGCTTCACTTCACAGCCGCAGATGTTGTCGCTTGGTCCCGATGCTGCACAGTCCAGGAAACATTGAGTTCACTATAATTATTCCAAGGTTGTGGTGGTGGTTGTGTTTTTTCAATCTCTGACCACTGTGACAACTACAAATGTCTTTGTGCATGAGCAGATTCTCTATAATTGTTCTCCATTATTGTGATGTCAGAACACGCGGTAACAACACATCAAATATAAGATCTTTCCTTTGAAAATGCTACTCAGTTCCTTCTTTTTGCGCTTTCCATTATGTTTTCTGACACCAGTCAAGAGACCTGACTGAAACAACAGTCTTAACAACAACAGTGGGGGTGGGTTCCCCCTTATTAGTGTGCATCTGGTGGCACTTGGTAAGCTCAGTTGCAGAGCATGGGATGACCCATATTCCTGCCCTGTTATCTCTGATTGCTGCACTGTGGCAGAAGCTTGATTAAGTGTTTTCAGCCACCGTGCTGTTCTTGAAGTGTGGTGGGAAAAGTGAAGGCCAACATTTGACTTTCAAATGAGCCTGGCAGAGCTAAACTTGGAAGCCACATATAGGCGTACTATTCTTGAACACTGGAAACAGAAAAGATAGAGGGGTTGAAAGAAGCCACAAAGATGTGAAACAAGAGAACAACCACGAGCGAGAGCCGCCTTCCTGCCTTAAGAAACTTTCATGTTGTGGAGTAAACACACGGGTGGTAGTCCCGCCCTGTAAAATAAAGTTACGCGGGCAACGAATCTCTTTTAATCTAATGTGTGTCATTCAGTTTTCTGCCAATGCTCTGTGCTATTTGTGGTCACCGTGGAGGGGAATATTTAATTATTGTGTATAAAAGTGTGTCAGCATTCAGCGTTTCACAGTCAAAAAAGACAGTGAGGGACCACACACACGTCAAAATCCAGACTGAAGTATTGTCAAATGTTCTCCCACTCATTTTAGTTCGACTAAGTGACAAATTGCTTTGAGTGTTGGCACACCCCGAGAACCTGTAATGACTGAGAGCTTATCAACAGTCAATCATCAGATCCAATTTTAAAACATTCAGAGGAAATGAATATTCATACAGTGCGGCTGATTAACGTATCACACTGTTAAATGGAAACTTTTGCTAAGTGTGTCAAGTGCTGTGTGTGTGTGTGACGATATCACACAATTAAAATCAAAAGGTTGATGAATTTGGCACACAGGAACAATGAGATAAATATATACCTCGTTGCATTTTATAACGTTTGTTAATGAAATAAGTAAAATTGGGACGTTTGCATGACTCCACTTCTCTGTCCCTTGGTATGTCTGTGAATACTGAATTGTGTATTACTTCAGCACATCAGGAAGTCCTTCGCCACATCTTTCTCATGAACATTTTCCAATTTGCAAATGGTTTTTATTAGTTGATTACAAGGATGAAAGACACTAATCTGGCATGTGCAGCAGCTGGTAGGGAACCTAAGCACCAGTGATCTTACAGATGAGCACACAGGATGTCAGGATTGTTTATATATTTACTGAAACCATCTTCTTGAAAATTCAACATGTTTTTAGCCAGAGAATTATGTTCATACTGGATAAACCCATTTCTATTCACAGCCAATGCATGGTGGAAAGTAACAATGTGCAGGTTGGGGTGGTGGATGACAACAACCGACAGCCAACCAGCGCTCACCGATTGGACATTAACGTCTCAATCTTACGGCTGCAAAGTGTTCTGGCTGCACCACGTCCGCTAGAACTGTTTGTACTTGTTCAAGAAAATGATTGTGATTCCGTAAAAAGCATCCTGCCGTTCTGCTCCGCGGTTCAGAGCAGACTGAGCTGGCCAGAAGACAGACACACAAAGGGCATAGATAATCTGCTTAGTTTTCAAAAATAAAACTCCCTGTGCAAACTCCCAATCCTAAAAACAGACAAAAGGGAAACTTTTTTAACTACACAGCCTGTTTATTCATTGTATAAACCAAGGAAAAATGACCAAATCCAAGCAAGTTATTAAACTCTAACAGGCAAAACGCTTTGCTTCTGAAATGCTCCTTGTGGGATATGAAGCCTGGTGGAGAACGGACTGCAACATCAAAGCTGTGAAGAGCTCAGGTGTAAGAGCTCCAGCCATCCAAGAGCAGATGAAAGACCACACAGCTGTCCTCAAATCCACAACTTACCTCTCTGGATGAATCCCTTAAAAACACGCAATGACAATCATCACACATAAATACATCAATAAAGTTAACATGTGGCTATTCCTGTCACGCTCAGAAAATTCATTCTCATTTGGCCATCCATCTTCACTGATACGGTGCAGCTAAAATTATTATGCCATAAAAATGTTGCAGATTGTTGTTTGGCTCATAAGTCGCATCAGCAGGTTTTGAGAGGTGTTTAACGTACATGCTGCTACTACAAAATTTACAATGGCCTCACATTTTGCTTGTCACATGTGAGGGATGGAGTATATAATTGGAAAAAGGATGCAGGGCATAGAGTGAGTCTTCCGCTGCTGCATCTCCTTCATCCAGATGACCTCGGAGGAATTCAGGTAGAACAGCATCCCTCCTGGGACGTAACTGGTCAGGTGAGGCGGCTTGTGACTCCTAATATTGAGAGTAATCCTCTAGGTAAACATTAATTGTTGTGGCCATATGCAGAGAGGCTATTGGGCTTCATGTAGCCTGAAATTAATGGGTAAGACAAAAAAATTTGTGGGCTGTGAGTGTTAGCAAACCAGCTGTACAACTCATAATCCACCCTCTGTTGACACACAATCTTGGCTGCTCTGCAGATTTAAAGGTTACCTGTGAGCTACTGATGTGCTAAAAATAACTCTGTAGTATATAGCCATACCTGTCAACCATACATAAGAGGTGCAGCAGCTGACAATGAACCTGCAAGTAACAACAATGGAATCTCCTTGAACATGTGCAGTCAAAACTAATGCAGTGATCACAGCTCAAATCATACTCTCACAGTCCCTCTGCTTCATGTTTTTAACTATTTAACCACCCTCTGTGTTTCTGAGTTATTAAAATTACCTTTTTGTACGCCTTCACGACTGCTTCCTGAGCTACCGTGACACCTGGCCATCAATATTTCTGCATTTTATCCAAACCACAAACACTTAAGGTTCAGATGTTGCTCACGAAACACTCAGGGAGCTTTCACAACACTAGGTGAAGTAAGTGGATGTTCACAGTGTTGTCAAGATAACTGAACGCATTTTTACATCTTGAAACACATTTTGACTACATCGAGGTTGGGGGTGCTCCCCTGTGAGCACGCTCTAAATTTAGGGCTTCAGGGATGTTGGCCAGTGATCAGAGAGACTGTAGCACTGCAGTATGAAAAGGTCCAAAAGTCCTGAATGATATTTACCATCCCCACTTGAATGAATGTTTTCCATTGACTTTATTTTGATGTGTAAGATTCTCTTCTCTATTCTCTATCCCTCCCTCATGCATCTGTGAATTGACAGATTCATTTTTCATTCAGTCAGGAGCATGCGGTCTCTGACGTTCTGACCTGATACATGTCAATTATTTGCTGTTTTTTTTTCCAAGATTCAAAAGAAAACAGCTTTCGCTCATCTGTTCCTGATGAGGCGCTGCAGAATCATGTAGGGGTAGCACTGTAGTGCATTTAATACAGCAACATCTCGCCCCATCACCCCATTTGACATCGAAACCCCATCTCCCTTTTTGAATTACACTAGAAATATGAAACACACTCCAGGATGAATACATCCCCCCTCTTCATCAGGAAGAGAATACACGATTCTGTTTTCCAGATATAATGATAAAAATTGGGCTCTTAAACCTGACATTGGAAGCTTCGACCCTCATCACTACACCTGGTAGACAAGCTCTTAAACTTGGGTCATTACATCAGTTCAACATGTCAGATGAATGGCATGGGGAGGTGATTCGCTTGCTTGCATCCCGGCACCCGAAGTGATATGACCGAGGCACTAGAGAGAGGAGAGTGCACTCAAATCACCAACCAGCATCACAGTCAGAAAAAAAAGGGCCAATTTCCTCCAAGAGTACTCAGGTCCTCTGTCAAGGTTCATGCATGGAGATGAGACAACTGCGGGACTGCCTTGGATCTCTGATGAGCCAGGATGTAGGAATGAGGAAAACGGTAAACAATACTGAAGGAAAAATGTTCCAGGTCCTCAGCATAATAAGTGGTTGTCAAGGCAACACCCAAAGAAATTTAAGAGGAACCACTAGCAGCTCTTGTTTTGCACTGTAAAACAAACCAGCAGCACCCAATCAGTTAAAACATTTTAACAACTAAGGATGAGGATACTCAAATACTCGATTTGGACATCAGTATTTTTTCAATACTTTTTCAAATAACTGTACTAACTAACTCTTTTTTAGCCGAAAGGCTACTTTTTCAGTCACGAGTACTCAATAATAACTTGTGGTGGTGAGTATTCAGACTTCTTAATTGCTTAAAATGCTCGTCACCAAGAGCGCTGAATAGGATGAGGCAAATAAATTTCTATAAGAGTGAGAAATAATCCGTCTCAAATGTGGATTTCAATATCACAGCAAAGCCAGTCTTATTAATCATAGAACAAAGTTCATTTCATAGATAAGAAGTACTTCATGAGACTGCCCTGTTGCCTCCTAATTGCATCTTGAATCTTCAAATAGTCAGATGAATGCTTCACTGTGAGAGGCGGGAATAATTGTGCTACTGTATGTGCACTGAAAAGGTCTAATCCAGTTAATATTCTAGTAGTCAAGTAAGTGTTGTTTAGACTCCATGAGCAAAAAAAATAAGGAGTTCACGGAGAAAGAAATGGATGTGAAACTGTAAGATATTTGCTTTAGGTTGATATTTAATTGCAAAGTTTGTTTTTTAGATTCACGATTCATGACTACAGATTGTGGTAGGGTGGAGGACAAGGCATTTCTTCAATTAAAAACATTTCAAGGAAAAAAATAGCTGTTGTAACATGGTGTTTCTCGGTCACATGAAATCCAGAATACTGCTAGTTTTTCTCTCCTACCCGCTAAAGTTAATTGCTTTCACCTGGCCTCCCAGGTGTAAACCCCTCGCTGATTAGAAGGCCTGAATCAAAACCTGCCTCCACATCCACCTCCACACCGCTCTACCATACCATTACGTCCCCTAAACACTTCCCATTCATTTTGACTGACATTCAATTAAGAGAGAAAGTGATGCTCACAGACGAGGAACTGAGGAACTGAGGTAAGATGAAGCATGAATTGCAACAGCTCTGGGATGCTCTTCACTCTGACATCACTCTCCGCTGACCCGGAGCATCAGCTGCCAATTAGGAAGATTTAAATGACATATGATTGGGTCAGTAAATCAGATTAGGTTGCTCCCATGTTCTTTTATTTGTTTAAGGATTTTAGACAATCAAATCAATAAATGAATCAATATTCATCCGTCCATGTGCTGTAGCCTTTATTCTTTAGATTATCCAGTTGCACTCCAGACAGGTCACCAGTCAATCATAGCGCTGATGGACAGATAGAGATGGACAGCCATTAGCTCTCACATTTACACCCACAGGCGATTTCAAATCGCCAGTTAACCAAACCTGCATGATTTAAAACTGTGGGAGGACACCAAACATCTGGAGAAAACCCACCCAGGCAGAGGAAGAACATGCAAAGCCCACACAGAAAAACGTCAGCCAGCAGGCGGGTGACAGTTACAGTGAACTTTTTTTTTTTTCAGATACAGGTAAATATAATGTGAAAAGCGGAGCTCCAACATTTAAATAGATCGTACACTTTGTGCAGGCACCTGTTAGCAAACTAGCGAAGAGCTGTGAGCTCTATTGCAAGTATAGCTACTGTAGGTCCAAATCTTTTTATACATTTTTTTTTTTTTTTTTTTATTTTATGTTTAGACATAATTCACCATATTAATTCACCATTGTTATATGGTGGCCATTTTCCTGGGACACCATACTTGTGATGTGCTGCTCAAATGTTGCACTACTGTGGTCCAGGTCGCAAATGAGTGTTACCATTTCACCACTGATCAGTAACTAAAATCAGAATGGATAGTGAAAATCTAGAGAGACACCAGGCCATATATCAAGATAAAACAAACAAACAAAACACAACAGGTAGCATTAGTTACTGTTACTGTTAACACCATTGGAGTGTGATAGTGTTACACAATATGATATTATACAGCAGAATTTTCTATTCACGTTCCACTTATACTTATGTACTTGTGTTATCTTCCATGTCTAGTACTGTCATTGCAAGCTGACATTTTTTTTCTCGTCTAATACATTCTATTGTGCTTACCCTGTGTTAACCTGCATGACCAATAAAACTTGAACTTGTATAGCTACATAATTGGCAGCAAGAGAAAAATACATGTCTGTTTATTCATTATATATACATGCACATCATGCATGCGTTCTTCAATACATCAGAGCATGTTGCAGCAATGATGCCACAGTGTTCCTTCGAGAGACTTGTCTGGACACTTTAAATTTTACATAAGAGATCTTGGTAATTAGGGCAGAATATTTTATTCCAATAGTCCCAAGATCCTTACAGCTACACCGCAGATCAATGGCAAGGATGAAAGGACTAAAAGCTAAGCAGTGTCAAATTCTTCAAAGGAGCAACTTGTTTTTGAAAGAAGCCCTAGCATGTCCATCTATGACAGGCAGCTGTGAGAAGAAGAGACTTTGACAGATGAGAGAAAGCAGCAGCAGCACAAACTGAGCCTGAATGACCAGGTGAAGCCCTGATGGATGTTCAATTAAGATTCTGACATCTACATCAAAAACAAGGGATCAAAAAATCCTGCTCCAGAGCACCGAGGAAGACCTTTTAATCACCCGAATCACAAGTTTATCTCTTCATTAAAGACATCGTCATCTGTCAAAAGAGGATGAGAATGTTAAAAAGAGGTGATGAATCTAAAACTAGTAACACACATGGCTGGTTTTGATTCCAACCCGCATTGCCTGTTTATCTTCAGCTGTTACATACACAAGGCATAAAAAAGCCAGAAAAAATGAACAAATTGAAGTGATGAGGCTTAAGGCGAGATGTAGTGCAAAAGCTATCACCACTACTTTGTTGTTTATTCTCCCTTTTAAAAGAAAATGTCATAGTTAGTGGTGAGAAAATCAAATCAAAACATGCCTGGAGAGAAAACATCTTATATCTACAGCATCAGTACCTAGTCCACCTATAGGCTTTAAAGTTGTATCAGGAATCTGCCCTCGGCTAGTGTGAGTATGTACACTGTGAATATAACATCTGGGCTGCGCCTGAAAACAGTGATATCTTTGTTAGGCTTTTCTAACACAGTGTGTTCCGATAGGTGCCAGACGGATGGGTTAAATGCAGAGGAATAATTTCATGTGTGTATATAACATAATTTAGTTTTAACTTAACTGAACTTATCGACTCTGTGATTTACAGTCTCCTGATGGACAGTAAAGTAAACTGCTGTGACTATAGCTGCTGTTAGCTAATGTTAGCTGAGTTTGTTAGCTAGGCTGCGTTGGTGTTAATGTTTGTACCGCAGGTGGACCACCGGGAAGCGGAGGTTTTAAGGCCCAGGGCACTGGGAAATGCTCACTGGGAGTGAAGCTGTTGTCTTGCCAGAATCGAAGCTGGGCCAGCGGGCAATGTAACTGTGCTCAGCAGCCTTTATGGACACAGTGGCAGAGGTGAAAAGACTGAAGGGGACAATGGCAGAGGAAGCCAAGACGGTACAATTAGTTAATGACAGAGCAAGAAGCAGGCTGAAACACGGAGCTGACCTTTTTGATCAAGAAATGTGCATGTACAACTGTCCATATTTATAAAAGTGGTGTTACACTGTAGTGGTGGGCGGATTGATCCAAATATCAATAGTATCAATACCAAGTGGTTATCCGTATTGGATCGATAGCCTGGTGAGATCGATTCTTTACTTTAAGTTCCGCTCTTGTCTGCAATGCTGCGGTTTCGGCAAAGAAGAAACAGCCAGGTCGCCGGAAAATTAATTGAGATTTAGCAAATCAATGACGCATCCACCTTATTTATTGAAAAGTATCGGTATCGGTATCAGCGATACTGGCCCGTATTTACTTGGTATCGGATCGATACCAAAATATGCAGTATCACACACCACTACTACATTGTGAAACTGGGAGAAATATACAGATTTCTACACAGTGTTGCATTAAGGCAGAATTGTAATTTCAAACAATGCCTGGCCATATATTTGCCATCACTATAATTTCTATATCTGAGAGCCTTGTGGCTGAGAAGTTGCAATGCTTATCTTACAGAAATGTTTACAGAAAGTCCACAGACTTTAATACAGACAATATAAGCTTGTCCTCATATTCTCACACTACTGTGCGTGTGAGTTGAATGCTAAAATAAACATGCTAATATACTGATTTACAGTATATGTGACTAATAATTTGTGTAATGCAGTCTTTTTTTTCCAGAATCAGAACATTAGTCTGTCATGGCACGCATGTAGAACAAGAATAAACTGTCATATTATTGGCTCTATACATGTTGAGTTATTAATCAATTCTGCTTTCATCTCATGAAATTGAGTGATAAAATCCTATAAAAGTGTGTGGATTTTTGAATCGATATTAATTACACTGGAGTTTACCTCCCCAATAACATGCCTGACATTATTTTCACATAACCAGGTTTTAATGATCACCACTGACAAAGAGTAAATGACTTAGATTACTGCGATATGGATATTTTGTCTGCACGGCCCTGTTTGTTCGCTGTCAGATAAGATCGCGTTTTATTAGAAACAACAGCATGAAGTACAGAGCAAAATCAAATTATGTTCAACATTGTGCTGCAGAGATAAATATCCTGCAGTCAGCAGCTCTCTGCATCACATTAATTCTTTGGCAAAGATTAGCGTTATGTGTACAGGAAAGTAAATTTGAGTCGTTTGTCTTCGAATTGGGCCCTTCACTAGGAATTAATTGTTCTCCATATGTAGAAGAATAGCAAAGAATCTGACTCTGTCCAGACTTCATTTGTTATAATTACTGTGTCTGAAAAACAAAACAGAAGAGAACATATTCTGATGTGTGGGATAATTTGAACAATTCATCAGCTGCAGTCAAACTGCTCGCCAGTTCTACTAACTAATAAGCGGAAATAGACTACAGGTTCAAATTCGGTTGTGGTGTTGCTAGTAACTTTATTATGATGACCATTATTAGTTGGAGCAGTAGTAGTAGTCGTAGTACTGTGGCAGCACTAGTACGTAATTGTCTAATAAGAGCACATCAAAAATAGTAGACATGAAGTCATAACTAGTAGTATAGTTTGTGTATCTCAAAGAATATGAATTTAAGTTTAATTTGTTGTGGCCTGAAGACAGGCATCTCTGAATAATATATAGCTATATAGCTAATAGCTATTGCATCATAGCAATTTGTTTCTCTATTAGCTGGATCATACATTGACTGCATTTCCGCAATTGGTGCTGCAGCCGAAGCTCTTTAGTAATGACAGAAAATGGCAGACGAAGTGAATAACAAGTAGGTGGTTTTAGCAGTCAGATTTCAGTCGATCTTATTTCCAATGGATGAAAGCTGTGGCCATAAGAAGCAGCTAAAGCAACCAGCTTACATCAATCTGCACATCCTCCACATCGTTGCCAAGTTTGTGGCTAATTTTACTGTCGCTAATTTTAATAGATGTAGCTAGGTTCGCCTACGGAGCTCTTATCCTGGTTAAATTGCTAAACAAAACTGATATGTGGGCAGCAATTCAAGTCTGAACCAAGCTAACGCCATCTGCCCAGTGTAAAAGGGGCAATAGCCCAGCTTGTCATGTTAAATATTTTCTTAATTATGGGTAATGTCTATAAACAGATATCTGCATATGAATGCTGAATCTGTAGGTAAGGAAACAAGTTTCCCTCTGGTTTCCCTTTTTAGTCCGAGTAGTATTGACTTTTGGGTGGTTGGGTGGCTTTGGTTGCATGCAGGTCCATGTGGAGACAAAAGCAGGTAATACACAGGTACAGGTACAAATGCAATCTCAGAGCCAGTTGGCTATAGTCTGATGACAATTTAGCATTCATGTGCAGATATCAGTCTACAGAGATTGCCATGCTTGCCTCAAGTTATTAATTGGTCTGTAAATAATAATGGCATATGGAAGAGGAAGTCTTGGCAGGGATAGCCATTATCTGTTTTGTGGATATATCTTGGCTACGCTGGAACCCTTGCCCCCAGGCAGGCCACGGTCAGTATTTTGGACTTTGTGGATGTGTCTCATCCCACTATGTGCAGCTCATTTAGGTTAGGTGACCCACGTATTTGAAAAAAAAAAAAATATCACAAAGACATGCAGAAAAGGTCACTGAAGATTTTTTTTGCTTTACTTTAATATTCACGGAAAGGTCAAATACAATGGAATCGCTCGACAGCACCTTCTGTAACTTCATGTAAATACACTCACAGATTTGTTCTGCTATTTAAATAGTTGAGTCTCATTCCTTGGTGCTGTCACTTTATTTGCTGAACGTTTTGTCCAAGTACCAAGGTGTTTTATCTTCTTTCTGTAGTGCTATTAATGAAATAATTTAAAATATTAGCCAAGGCAGCAGCGTAAGAATACTTTTAGGAACTTTTAAATGGATATGTCGGTTTTGTTCTGTATTGAAATATTATGTGCATTAGAGTAGTGGCACGACAATTAGTTGATCAACATCTATCTTGGAAATTGGTTTATTTCAGTTTTCTCTTTTTGTTTCTTCCTTCCTTCGAGCTCTATGAAAGTAAACTGAAAATCTTTGGGTTGTGGATAAAACATTTTTCCCTATTTTCTGACATTTTACGGACCAAACAATGAATCCATTAAAAAGAAAATGATCAACTAATAACCAATAATAAAAAACAAATAGTTGCATCATCTAAGGGATACAAATTGTACCCTTGTTTAAAATTGTAATCTCATCAGTGCACCAGCCAGCCCCAAAGTTGGCACTACCAACCATTACTTTGTCACTATAATTGCTCAACTCTTTGACCCAAATGGTTGTAATAAATCCTCCCCCACAGCTGGTGGAGTACATTTATTCTACTCTCTTTGTACGATGGAGAATTTCCCCAGGTCACAGACTTGGGGACAGTCCAGCAGATCCAACCTACGCTCTTTCCACCTGAGAAGCCAGTGAACCATCAGACACAGCAATGTCCATGACACAGCATGAGCAGATGACCTGAAATCAATGACCCCGTGTTTCAGTGATCAGCAGCACAGTGGTAATTTATTCCTAAACTATAGGCAGAAATCAATACAGTTTCACAACAGAAATGACTCATGGGACTGAAATGAGAAGACCCATGGGAGGATATGTTGGTAATATTAGAGGAATTTGAATTTTTCCCTTTATTTTCTTGTTTATGAACCTCGGGCAAAATCACTAAGGCAAGAATACACAGCCTGTGGGGGTGTGTGCATGCTCTTGATCTTAACAAAACTGCATAGAGTATGTGTCGGTGTTGGTGGTTGGCTTTTTCCAGAAGTCTAAATCATGTTTCATACGCAAGGGATTCATGGTGAGAGACCACGCAAGGGAAAAAAAAAAAAAAAAAAAAAATTAGAAGCCACTATCCTCAGGCTCATCACATCCAGGCAAATGTCAAGAGGGGTACAAACAGATCAGATGGTATATCATCTGTGGGTGTGATGCAGTATGCACTCCCCAGAGGAAGATTCTCTGCCCAAATTCTTTCCTCACAGTTGAGATGTACAGTAGCTCCTTCACCTCACTATAAGCAGTTGAATGTTGTTATGCAACATCAATTTGGTTTTATTTCCAAATATAATTTTTATTAAAAGCTTCATGTGAAATAATGAAGATGGCTGTGTATTTTTTTTTTTTTTATTTATCACCATTTTCTCTTAGCATTTCTGAACACAAATAGAACAAATTCATTCATTTATGCAAAATTGAACTGATTTTTAGGACTTGCTTTGCTGCTTATTTATTCGTGCAGCATCTCGCCGCTGTCACTGTTTTATCTCTATCAGTTTCAGTCTACCAGAATTTCAGTTCTGTCTCAATTTAGATCAAAATTGTGGGAGGCAGAAATGCATTGCCTGTGTGTAGTTTGCTGGAAATAACAGAAGGAAGAAGTAGAAAAAGAAATATGCCACTTTCTGTTTTACTGACTCTTTGGTACAAATGGAAATCAGCGAGTTTTGCATGTACCCCATCCGCAAGAATCCTGTTGTGCGCAAATGAGTAAGTACATCCCCTTAGGTAGAGTACATCAGTTGAGTAGGTGGACACATTAATGTACACGTTGCTAAAATAATGTGGCCATACACGGACCAGACTGGATGATTGTCAGTAAAGTCAGATAAAGACAGTCTTTGTCAGGCCCTTTGTTATTTATTAAGTGTGTCCATGGATGGATTTTATGACTTAGCAGGGACAAGCAGTCTCTTTGCTTGGATAAATGAGTCAGTAGGCCCCTATGGACTCATTTACCCAAGCAAAGAGACGGCAAAAAGACACAAAATGATCACAGACATCCAAACTCACTACAGACACAAAATTACTACAAAGAAAGCCCAAACAGATAAAAAGAGACAATTACTAAAGATAAATGTGACTACAGAGAAATGTAAAACAATTACAGAATGCCCACAAAAAACGACCACAAGGAGAAAGTAATGCAATATGATCACATATTGATGCACTGTCGTGACAAAAATGTAAAATGGCCACTGAGTTTGTAGCAGTTTTGTATGTTTTTTCAGTCTGGATGTCTTGCTCCTTGGGTTGGAGGGGTGACCTTCTACATATCTTTGTGTCACAATCTGTCCATGGAGTGTGAATGTGTACTTAAATACATTAAAGATGCATGTCCTGCATTAAAGATGTGTGTGTGTTTCTAATTCATTCACAACATTTTCAGTCATTCATTTACTTATACCTACTAATTGGCACCTGGGATGCAGGGGACTATCCCAGCATGCTCTGGCTGGAAGACAAGTTAACACCATGGTAAACAGCGGTTCTGCAAACACTGCACTGGAAAAAAAAAAAAGAAAGAACCACGTGCTCACATTGAAAAACATGACAGAATGCCATCTATACTTCAAATTTAACTTTATACATAGCACAGTTTCTCAGTAATTGTCCTAACATGGTTTTTATTGCACTGTAAATTAATGTGAACTATCTACTGTAGGTGCTTAAAAAATACTGTGTATTTCTTTTAATCCAGCTGCAAGAGAGAGCTCCACAATTAATTCTATGGGGATCACAGAATAATACTCAGGTATAAATTTGTTTCTTATCTGGATAAATTAATAGAAGTGGTTAACAGCACATAATACACACACTAATGCCTTCTTACAGTTTCTACAGTTCTTCTGCTCCCAATGCTAACCCACTGGTCATTATGTTTTAATACTACACAGTATGTCAGCTTTAATAGGTTCTGTGCACTTAACTCTTGCTAAATGATAACACTAAAAGATGCTAAATCAGCATACAGTGTATGTTTAACGGTCTAATAATGTGGGCAAAATTATTCTTACTAATCCTAGAGCTCAAACGGCTTGAGCATGCTGTATAAAGAAGAGACAGTAGCGAAGGTTGCTCAGGACAACACTGTTGGCAGACAGTAATGTCAATATTGGATAAATCTGCAAAGCCCCAGACTGCATTCAGTGCTAATTTGTTTTGGTTTTTTTAGGTGGTTTTATCGATCCAATGTTTTTTTTTGTTTGTTTGTTTGTTTTTTTTCTTGCATCCTGTAAAATCTGCACTTGGCAAAAAGTAAAGATGATGGCAATTAATATGTGGACAACACTTGATTATTGCTCTAGCACTGTTCCCTTCCAGCAAGAAGATTCCTGGTTCGAGCCCTTGGGATGTTTCTGCGTGGTGTTTGCTTGTTCTCCGTGTGTCAGCGTGGGTTCTTTCCGGGTACTCCGGCTTCCTCCCGCAGTCCAATGACATACATGCAGGTTGATTGGTGTCTTGTCCAGGGTGTAATGGGAAATGGATAGATGAATTCCATGCATATGATGTTAACGTCTCTGTTTTGCATGAAAGTTGAACCTTGCTACATAAAATGCAGACTTCTTTTTGCAGTGATACCATTGGCATTGGATCTAAAATATCAATCACCAGAGCAACTCCTCTTCACAGAACCACTGAACCAAGTGAAAAGATATTGGGGTAGTGAATAGTTGAATAATGATATGAAAAATAAAACTTTTCATCTCAGAACTTCTGAATGTTTTCTGCTGACTAGAGACAGGAGTAGCGGTTTTGTGGCATTGACTGTTTGTTATTCCTCTCTGGATGTTCGACACCACACACAATCCGATGGGTGGTCATTTGAAAGCAGCATGGTGCACACATAAAGGTTTGCTTTCAAATGTTTCCACTCTCTGTTCAAAGTGAGATCACAGTGATATATAAAATATGTGAAGAAATTAGTGTCACAAAGGTCCATTTGATGAGGGTTTTTCCACATTAAACTGCCAGGGAACTTAATCCAAGTGAGGAAGAAATATGATACTTATATCCAGCAGCCATGTCAGCCAGGAATATAAACAATTTCAGCTTGGTAAACAAGATTTAGTGCCAAACACTGCAGCTCCATTATTGGTATTTTATGCTCTGCAACACGTGTGTTTGTTCAAGTAGATTATGAATCAGCAGTGAAACTATGTTTGTTACCTACACATGTTTACTGCTGTAGCTGAGGTTTGGGCAGATGAGTAACATTAAACAGCTTGAAGGCATCATTAAAAGAACACATCTCTCTCCCTCTGAGACACACACACACACACACACAGTGAAATGCAGACCTTGTTTTGTTATTCATGAGGTTGTTGGGTTGAATGATTTGCTGCATTAGAAGCATAAGCTGGTCTCCTTCCTTATGTGTATTGATACTCCATCAGTGTTCAGCACAAACAAGCTTTCGTATTTGTCTACACGTAGCAATGGTCCTTGGCGTTGGATGTGAATGGCCTCGTTGATCCAATTGTCTACAGGTTGACGACTTTGCCCTCTTCCTATGCTATGACTGGTCTCAGTTCACAACCATAAGTGGTTACGATATCCTCCATATACAACATCTTGTCCTCAGCTGACCGAAGTTTCATATATCGGTCTTGCGATTACACCAGGGTGTATGAACACAGTAAGATCATAAGTCAACTTTTGATCTCCCGGTTGGTACCAGGTTTAGGACTTGTTCATTCAAGGGACATGCAAACATGTGAAACTGGCATACTGTGGCCACCTCATCTGCATAAATGAATGCTGTACTCCAGAGGTCCCCAATATATATGCATGATATAGAGATGTTATGGCTGAGCTCTAAAATTAAGAAACTGAGCCATCCCTTGTGTTTCCGGGAAGAATATGTATTATAGGTTACTTGGATCTGTTAGCACTGAAACCCTGAACAGTGATGATTACAATGATGCTACTGGACTCCATAGAGAATATGCTTATCACAGAGCTGATTTGATGACACGGTTTAGCAGACCAATACCTTCATGTGAGTTTTACTTTAAATTTCTGTACATATAACTTCAGTGTTTGCCCTTATAAATGTATACTTGGGTCAACACCGATGATATTTTAAGTCTTCCAATAAACATCTGCATTAACTCATGGGCTCCTGGTTTGAGGGTTGACTCTGGAAAATGCAACACATACAATTTGAGTTTGGATTTCACTATACTTTCTACCCATGTAATGATTCAACAGTTCTTTATTGTTCATCGTAACCCATGTTCATAATCCCATCCTGTTTTTAGACTCACATGGGAAAAGCAGGAACAGGGATATGAAGAAAAGCAAAGCAGTCCCAGATAAGGTTTAAAAAAAAAAAAAAAAAAAAAAAAAAAAAGACAGTACACACTGCTGTAAGGCCTCTCATGCACCCAAAGGTATGGCAAGAGAACACAAGTAATTGCAGATCCAAGCTTGCCATTCTTTATTTCCAGAACAGGACAAGGACAATGACTTGTGAACAGAAACTTTGAAGATAAATAACAGCCTTGCTGATTTTTTTCTTATTTCCATTACAAAGTTAAGTCACTTTGTTGCCACAGTTGAAAAAATGCACAACTTTTGAACAACAAATAGGGGCCCATTTTTCTTGTGTTAACAAATGTCCAAAGTTTGAAAAGAAAAAAACAAAAGACAATGAAGACTGACTGATCTTTACCTTAAATTGAGTTGATTCTATATAGAGAATACATTTCATAAACAGGTTTCTTGGCCTTGGTTGACACTGCCTTATCTCTTCTGAATGCAGAATGATTTACAGCTACAAAATTCCACAGAGGAGGAAACTGATTCATTTTTTTGTGACTTTTTTCTGGCATTCATTTTGAACTGTTGTAAAAACGCCTTTGCACTCTTTTGAAAGCTGTACCTGTAGAGAATGAGAAGATTCTCAGCCAGTGAGAGACTGTCAGTGACACCTAAACCTTTCAAATGCTGTATGCTTTCATTCTCAAGCATAAACCCCAAAAATGCCCTCTGGGAAATGCATAGAGGTGTTAGACAGGGAGGACCATGTTGATTCGAAGGAACATGAAGACATTTTGAACAGGTTTTGGGGAAACCTGCTATAGCAGTTAGAGTGTTAGGGACATTTTGTGTCCCAGGTGCCATTGAAAAACATGAAAGTATATACACACTGTTCAGAGTTCAAAGAGAGGGCAGTGTCAGGATTAATTATGCTCATGAAACAAGCTAGTGGCCTTTGTCCAAACTTTACATTGTCTTTAAAATTCACCACAATTCATAATCATTGGGTCAGTGTTGGGTCACCATGAAATTGAGCCACTTATTTGCTTTCTTAACAAAAGTTAGAATAAATAAATAGATACTGTTCTCATGTCTGTAGAGTGAATGTACCATCAGCAGCAGGTTAGTGGGCTAAAATTGACCTATCATCATCAATGCCAGGTATTCTTTATGGTATTTTAGAGTTTCTCACACATCTTCCAAGACCATCAGAGAATACCAATACATTACCAAGGTGATTTTTGGATTTTCCTGATGGAAAGATTGCTATGTAGCGAACCATCATACACTCAGCTGGCCCTGCAGCTGACTTAACTGAATAAGCCTTGAGATGCCAGGAGCCAAACCCGGCAAGAACACTACCTCAGTATGCTACTGTAATCACTGCCAGACTGGTCACCACTGATTTTGGAGGTTGTGTTTGCTCTTGGGTCCAGCCATGTTCTCTGGAAGGTAGATGCTGTCACTAGATAACACACAATCAGTGCTATTGGCTACCTCAAATGCCACTCAATATCCACTGCAGGTCACTCTCTAGCTGCCCTTTTTACAGGAAACAAGTAAATATGCAGATGCAAATTTTCTGTTTCATGTGGACTTTATCACAGTGACCGACTAATATAGAAAAGAAAAAAAAGAAAAAAATACAGTTTATAAGTGTTCACACCAGACAATTCATCCTTCATGTGTCTCAGAAGTTGTGTTCTTGCCTCTTCCATGGCTGGCACATGTTTCTTGTGTTTCTGACAAACAGCGTCAGAATAGTCTTCATTTCACAGATCTAAGTTTGTCCTTAAATGGGGAAACTGGGAAATTATTGCTGCAGTTCTTCATCTTTTGCCAGGAAGTTTCTCAGATCTATGAACCCGTTCCTTCAGATTATTTTATTTTTCTGATATTTTCCTTTTCTCTTGGCCAGCTTAAAACATTCCTTCAAAGATCAAGTTGTTTTGGCAAGACTTGGTAATCCACTTTCCAATCCACAATGTTGGGGCTTCATAACTTTATTGCAGAGTTCCGTGCATTGGACCACAATGTCTCACAGTGTTATTTCAAATCATCCACCTCCCTTCCAATGTACTATCGACTAGGTCTGAGACTCACACAGACTTCCATAGACATCTCATCCTTTATTGAAGCTGTCCATGAGAATTTGAACAAAGCCTTTGTAAATATTTTCTTGTTGTTGAAGTAGAGAGAAACCTCTGTTGTTTCATCAGGTCATGCACCCATACAGATGTCACCAGGTCAACATCCATTTTCCCTATTAGAATTCAGATGTAGAGCAGAGTTTCAAAGAGAATCCAACCCACAGGCTTCACTTGATTTCACATTAAGCAAGGGGATGCCTAACAAACTAGTCAGTGCATGATAAAGAATTGCAGTGGTATAAATTAGATTACTTGTAGTCAGTAGGCGAGCACCATCAAAGCACAAATTCTAAACTAACTTGAGAGCATGACAGTGATGAAAATGAACTGATTTCTGCAGTCCTCTGGGGTTTTTCTGGGATTATCACTTTTAGACTCATAACTGAACATCAGCAAAATGGAGCTCATTTACTGTATATTAAAAAGGTCAGACCAAGCAAGTCCACAGAGCTATTCTGCCACATTTAAACTAATTACCAAATGATGACTGATTAATTCTACTTACTTACATTATCCCAAAGCTTGTAAAATATGATGTGTGGGATCCAATTACATTTTACCACAGGTGTCAGTCCTGTCTTCTAGACAGTACAGTTATACGCAACACATTTGCAAGAACAAATACTGTATGTTCTGAGGAAACTGTACAGCAGACCGAATTAGATTTTCTATTAATACAAAGAGGAAATATTCTTAATTAACGTACCTGGCACGTAAGCAAGCAACATTATGACATTAAACAGATTAGTTCACTCATAGATCTCGATGTTCACTGCCTATTTTGGTGGAAAGCAAATTAAATATGTTGTCAGTCTTATAATACACTACATCTGCCATGTCAACAGCATTATTAACATTTAACTGAAATCACAATCTTCCTCTAATCTTTACAAAAGTGTTGCTCATACCTAACCACAGACCAGAGTTCGGATGCAAATCAGGCTCTAGTGTCACACTCCCTTTTTGTACATCAACCATTCACCCCAACCACCGCATTGAGCCTCCAGCACGTTCCATAAATGTATTGTTTGTATACAGTATTCTCACTAATTTCCATGCCATGGAGCAACCGAAGACTGTGTGGGTGTGCATGAGTAATTGCTTACACAGCAATATTAATTCTCCTTCACTTCAGCAGGAGCTGTGCAGGACAGGTGACGTGAAAACCAAAAAGGACAGTTGTGATTGCAGACGAGACAGCTCCTCCTTATCATGATGGGCATGACACTCTGCTGTCAAAACTGTTCACTGGTCTCTGAATAAATGCATCTGACATAAAAAGAATATTCTTAGCTGAATAGATTTCCCGACCTGCACTTCTGCATTTTACCAAGTAATGGCACTGACTATACTTAGTAATGTTTCCCACTCCTGAAATTTTCAGTAGACTACACTGAATTGAATTGAATTTATCTAAATCAAACATAAGAAACTCATTCTTGGACACCCCAACATCGTACATAGAAATATTTTCTTTAAATGAAGGAAGAACTGACTCATGATGAGGTTCGTATAACAAAGACCCACTAATGACCTCTTGAGGCTGTATAAAAATCAGACCTATTCTTCTCATTTTTTTTTTTTGTTGAATATGAAGTTTTAAGGAAAGCTACAGGGGCATTGATAGCAAATGGGTTTATCCTCTTGTGACCTTGAATGGGTTGAGTAATGTTTTGCAAATCTGCCAATTAAATTATAAGATATTTTCTGTGCACATCACAGCTCAACGGTTGCACAAGAAGAAAGCTCATAACGTTTTCATAGGACAGGGATCATCCTCTGGGGAGTATAAAGCACAGCAGGCCTGTGGTTATCCTCATTTTAAAGAAAACAAACAAACAAACAAACAAAAAAACAAGGTTGCATTTACTCATTTCCAGTGTTTCCTGACACACACACCCTCCTCTCTTCCTCTTCCCCTCCCACCCTCTCTGGTGGTTGCTAATGTGTACACATATACAACACTCAAAAGCTCAATCAGTCTATTCATTTGCAAGATGCAGTTAACTAGCTAATGTTATTAGGCACTGATCTAGGCTACCTAACGATAACATTTATAATTTGGAACTCAATTTCTACTGATGCTAGATGGATAATAACCTGACCATTTTTACAATGAGTGCACTCTGTGAACAGAGGGAGAGGCAGAACTGATTTTTTTTTATTATTAGTCTGCCTCTGGCTGCTAGTGTGATTTGTTTGTTCAGTTTGTGGACAGTTTGATCAGTTTTGTAAATTGTTTTGACAGATGACATTTGAAATCCAAGAATTACAATAAAGGCCAGGGTTCACTACAGACATCAGGGTTCATTCTTTGGGGAGCATGTGGATTTCCTGCAATGCTGACAAGGTAGGTAACTAGTAGTAGAGATATTGTTCCAGACCAGAGTGTTGGATCATCATCCTTGGGCACCACTGTTAGCTGGATAAAAAGTATTGTCTCTTGAAATATACAGCGTTTGATGAATTCTTCATGTGTTTGGCTACTTGGGGGAAGTGGAAACAAACTGTAAACACATCACTGACATATCACCTGACATGCTAGGAAAACAGCTTTATAAAGTTGAAAAGGTGAAAAGGAGCAATTATTTAAATGTTTTCTGGCCACTCATGAAAATTTAATTCTAATATTCACTGTTCTTGTGTCTCTGATTTATTTTTCACCAAGCAGCAACCTCCATGGCTGTGATGTAAAGCTGATGAGGAAGTGCCAAAAACTGCAGTTCCTTGAATGGCCACTTGAGACTGGCTACAGAATGAGTCAAAACAAGTCAGAAATACACGTTTAGAGCCAGTGTTTACAACTAACCTGGTCTTGGTCTCTTTAGCTAATTGTTCTGTTAATGGCAACTGTACTGAGGCTGAACTTTCTGAACTCGGTGGTTCAAATTATATTAAGGCTTACAATTATACAAAATTAACAGTGTCAATGATCAACGTCTTTCAATCCGAAGAGTCTGACATGACTACCACCATGGTGGCTTACAGAGTAATTTTGTACGGTGGCCGGGACCCGCCATTGCTGCAAGTAAAAGAAACGCTGCAAATAAAACAACAACGATGCAAATTTAAAAAAAAAAAGCCACAACGGAAGTGAATTACCAGGGACTATCATTGCCAGTGCACCGGCGTTTTTTTATGTGAGAGAAGAAAAATACAAGAGAGAAAGAAATAAGAAAAACAAATGAAGAAGTAAATGAAAAGGTTAGTGTTTACTGTCGCTACGTGACTGTACTTCTCTCGCTCGAAGCTAACAATACACAGCATCCTCCAGTTCAGCTTCATATTAAACCTGGGGCTACATGGCCTAACTATAACACACTGACAAGTACAGTCACGTAGTCAGTAAACAGTTTTCATTTACTTCTTCATTCGTTTTTCTTCTTATTTCACCTCACATGTAGGGATTGTGTGTATGGCAGATGTTGGATGACTTGCACAGTGAGACATGATGACATAGCTCTCTCTCTCTCTCTCTCTCTCTGTTTTTCTATTCTCTCTCACGTGCTTTTTTCCTCCTCGCTCTCTCCAATCAGATTCACTCCTCCTTCATCTTTTTATCTTTTTATCTCCTCTGTCTATTTCTGCTCTCGCCATCTCTCTCTCTCTCTCTCTCGCTCTCTCACACACACACATAAAAAACACTGGTGCACCAGCAATAATAGTCCCCGGTAATTCACTTCTGTTGTGGCTTTTTTTTATTTGCATCATTGTTGTTTTATTTGCAGCGGCATTTCTTTTTGTTTGCAGCAATGGCGGGTCCCAGCCACCGTAATTTTGAGCTCTAAAATGACTCTTCAGAGAGCTATGGGTGATGTTACGGATGTGCCCTCCATTCTTTATACTGTCAGTGGTCTCCACCAGCTACTGAAGGTGTTTAGCTACTAAATGCTTGACTATGTTGCTAACTTTGTCTGCATGCAGCATGGTACAGGTCATAAAACCAAAACAATGAGCTGAAAGACATTAAAATGTCTCATAGAGCTGAAAGTAACTGCAGTGGTGGGTGATAATTCTTTCTTGGTTTATCGATATGATTGACCTCATTCATATTACACATAGTAATGTTACCCATAGTTTTTGATTAGTGCAGTTTGGTGTTAATTTTATATTAAGGGCAATTATTAAATTGTCCTTAAACACATGTTCATTTGTTTGCTACAGTAAAAGAAAAAAAAATGAGACACATTTTTTTTTTATGTCCATTTTTTTTTTTTTACTCTAGTGCTGATTGCTTTAATAGAATAGGATCAGGCTGTGTTCATACAAAGCTGCTAATCAATGTGATATTATCTCTATTATCATCTCTCTGTGTGTCTCACATTAAAATACATAAACATAGCCACATATTTGAACACATTCCCACCCATGTGCTGTCATCCACACATCGCAGGCTACAATAAAAGATGGTACCTCTGCCTCCTCTGTGCAGAGTAAAATATCGCTCTCAATTTATTGTTCTGCTGTCTGTCACAGCAGGAGTGGTTTGTGCAACACAGGTGAACCTGACAAGCTGCTGAAGTGCTTTTGTTCTTAAGAGCCTTTTGTGGACCAGGTAACGAAAAACGACACATCGGTTTCCTTTAAAGTGCTGGCACAAACGTCACATCATATTCCAGTGGACACGTCACAAATTCGTAAACGTAAGAGTTCGACTTTTTGAACTTCTTAAATGTGAAAGATTTAGAGGTAAGAGCCACTCAAAGATAAACCCTGGAAGGTGATAATTGTGTTTAATCTCCTTTTGTATATGTGCATCAAACTGCACCTGTGATCTTCTTTCAATCCTCATTGAATCTCAGCCTCCTCCTTTCCCACAGGATTGCATTCTGTCACGGCTAGAGAGCCAGAGACGGGTGTTGGGACCTTTTGATGTTCCTGAAGTTGACAGATGGGTCCCAGGGCATTGTCACTTCTCTCGCAGCGTTATCTCTGTGCAGATAACGGCAGGATCTGTTAGCAGGTGCCATTCAAAAGGTGTGTGGGAAGTACCTGCAGTTGACACTTGAGCTAAAAGGTGATCCCTGATGGGAGACAGATGGGTGCTATGGTCTGCTGCATTTGCATAATCCGTGCAAAGAATCTCTACGGAAGTATCCAATATGGCTGGTTACATGTGCCATATGTGAATCTCCTTTAGTTCTAAATACTCGGGAATGTCAAGGTGGATCAAAGTGCAGCGATCCAAATGATCTGTATTTGAATTTCTATTACATTTTTGACATATTATTCTATAATTTTCCGACTGACGGCAAACCCCATAAATGACTAAAAGCAACGATGCATTAATCTGTCTTGATGCATCTGGTTTTTGGGTGGGGCTCTGTCGAAAAAAGACACATACGGCTGTGCACCTCTCAGGATTAAGCAATATTTGATATGATATAAACGTGAAGTTCAGTTTCTGTGCTAGTATATTGTTACCAGTCCACTATCAGTCAAATCTGTTCAAACCTTCAAAATTGAAACTTAAACAAACCTAAAAGTGTCTTAATTCATTTAATGTCTATAAACACAGCACTGACACGTTAGCTCTGCCTTAACAATGCCTTTTTGGACTTTGTCTTGCCAAGTCCAATATTCACTCTACTTTGGAAATATCTGGTGCTTTAAATAAGAAAGTTCACCCGCTAGTCACTAACTTTGTCTATCTCATGCTTGGTGCTGAGCAGTTAGCATACAGTGGGTTTGTCAGAACCAAAACAATGAGCTGAAAGACGCTAAAAGGCTCAGGAGAGCTGAGTTAGTTCATCACAAACAGTTGAACAGTGTTTTTTTTTGTTTGTTTTTTTTTTTTTTTGAAAAGTAAGAAGCAAACACTGTGAGCATTTACAGCAGCAGGATGGTGTGTGCACGTTTGCTCATTGTAATGTAGGAACATTCATTCAGTGCAACAGTGTGGTGTTTTTGGACAGTCCTTGGACAACAATTGAACTCCATGGCACAGAACTATACCATTTATCAGGCTTTGGATACACACACACACACACACACACACACTTGTTAGAAGGATGCATTCATAGTTGGGACTGCATATGGGATTTGTTTGAAATAGTATATAGAGTCCCACTTTATCTGTTCAGGTGCAGCCATGCTCTGAGCTAAAATCTCTTTATTTGAATTTCAGAACTGTGATATCTGAATTGTCACTTAGAATAAGAAAAAAAAAAACCTCTGTCAGACTAACCAGAGAAATTTGTTAAAACAGCATCAGAGATTTCTGGTGGGTGAAGCTGCGGTTGCATCCTTTGATCAGAAAAAAATGGTTTGGTCCTTTCTGGCATTGTCAAGTCCCTAAAGGGCTCGTTGTTACTTGCAAATGATGTTACACACTATTTCTTTGTCATTGTGTCTTAATTAGTGCCCTTCATCATCAGTAGTAAATACCAGACAGCTGGGTATTATGAGATAATGCCAGAATTTTATTCATATAGGTGACGTGTTCAATTAAGGCCCATCTTCATTATAATCCCAAAAGGCACATATTTGCAGGTAAAAAGTACACATGTAACCTGCACTGCACGGAGGACTTGACTAAAGAAATCACAGGCTGAATGAACTCAGTTTCAGGAGAAGCTGCAGAGTGTAAAGTGCCACTGTATTAATATATTTTCTGACGTGTGTGGGGAAAAGGCAATAAGCTTTAAAACTTGCCAGTATTGCATCAGCTCCCTGACAGCTGTCCAATCATAGACAAAGTTGTACAGCTTAAGTTTCAGAAAGTGAAAAACGACACTAAATGTGGCTGCTAAGAGAACATATATTTCACTAGTATTGTACCTGTGTGATTAACTTGTAAAATTTTAAAAAGGGTTCAAATGTTTCCAGATGATACTGCATGAAACCTGCAAATTTACAAAAGGCAGTATAATGTTATAGATAAAAAAATATAACATAACACATTGTTCCAGAATGTTAAATAGGTCCAATGTGTAATATTTAGGTGAGAATTCCATAACTATGTTTTCATTGTGTATAACTGCCTGATAATAAGAACCATTCTGTTACCGTAGAATGAGTCTTTTATGTACAGACGCAGTATGCCGCCATGTTGAACCACCATGTTTCTGCGATAGTCTAGAATAGACAAACTAAACGCTGTCACTACATTGGGTCACATTTTTCATGCATTTCATGGCCACTGTAGTTTCTCCTTCTACTTCCTTGCAATCATCAAATACACTGCTAGATACCAATAAATCTGACACACTGGTCCTTAAATAGTTCCAAAAGAATGCAAAAAGACTCCTCCATACTCCTTCATATTCATATTGTTAGTGTTTATGCAAGCTGGAATATTTAGACCATCAGAATTTTTTCCACCAAACATTTCCAACTTTCTTTTCTCACGTATGATGAGATGGGCGCAGAAAGTATAGGCTACTACGTAGCTAGCTAGATTAACTGAAAACATTGCTGAACGCAGTGTCAGACTTTTAAGCTAATTACCTGAAGCTAATTTTCTTCAGAACTACAGCAGCCATGTGCACACCACTTGTTATCTACTATCTACCTGCATATTACTGTATGAACTGTATAAACTCTTAGCTTACTTTGAGAGAAAGACACATGACATCACATGACATCACAAACATGCAGGCCAAACAAATAATTGAAGAGACATGCACTTGAAGCCGAAGCTAACTTTGCTGTTCATGCTTTGAATTTTTACAGTTAAATAAAACAAGCTGTATTTTCCAGTCATGTATTCAGTTATGTTCTTGACATGTCTGACCACTTTTTGTCATTTCTGAGGCTCCGTGTACTGTATTGCCTTAGTTTGAGCTGAAAAGAAAATCAATACAAAGATACTAATATGCCACTTGAGCCCATTTATCCTCGAAATAAGAACTATTGATTACCATTACCATTACCAGTGTCCTGAATATCTGGAGCGATGCTTGCACTTTTAAGCACAGTCAAATCAAGGTGAGAAACTCTGCAGAGAATTTTCTATAGTACTACTTCAATGTGTCTGCTTCAACCCACGCTGCAGCTGCAAGTTCCGTGAAGTAACACACAAACTCATTATTATTTCTGTCACATCGATGTTTTCACATGCTTGAGAGGCAACATTTGACTGAAATCTTTTTTCATGCCGCTTTGACCATACTCTGGAATACTAATGCACCTCTGTTTAGAAACAACATAATCACTGATTGTGCTAAAGTAGATATCTATATTCCCACACAGACTTCCAGCTCAGGATCTTTCTGAACAGATTACTGCACAGAAGCTTCTTATCCTCAATCAGCAGCAGCAGCAGTTGGTGGCCATTTATCATTGTCTGGGCTGTGACACAAGCCAAAGTAACAAAGTACGTATGGTGTGCATCATTAACATATATAAAGATGGATGACATGATAGCTCCCAAAAAAGGGAAACCAAAACATCTTAATAACCCTCTGGTGGCTGGTTGCAGTGTGGTCATAAAACCTGCTCCCTCCATGTTAGCAGATGCTAGAAAAACTGGCTAATAACCTGAAAAACATACATAATACATTATCTGTAACCACTTATCCTCACTAGGGCTGGAGCCTATCCCAGATGACATTGGGCGAGAGGGGGGGGTTCACCACTGGAAGTCGCCAGTTCATCGCAGGGCACATAGAGACAGACAGACATTCACATTCACGCCTACAAACAACTTAGAGTCACCAATTAACCTATTAAGTGCATGTCTTTGGGCCGGAGTACCCGGCTTCCTCCCACAAAAACTTAAAATCCCAAAGATGGTCATTTTTCTTATCACACTTGTGTATGTTCAGGTGTTAATCTTTCTGATTAGTATGGCTTTAGTTACTCATTTGATGCTATAAAAAGGGGGTTTCACATCTTGACTGATAAGTAAGCCCTACTTGAGATTGAGATGGGGTGTTCGGGTGGTACCTTGGTACCATCACACCAGCCCAGATCACTATTGGAATGAAACCAATGCAGAAATGCTAAAAACTGCATATAGTTCATAGTAGTTCATATTAAAATGCCCAACTTCACAGCAGAAATAAACATGTTTACAGTCTGATACAAAAAATGGTTTTGGTGTCCATAGCTAATTTCCCCATTTGTGATAACTGTACTGAGGCTTTTCAAATTCTTTTCAGGCTTTGATTTACAGGTGGCTTGTTTGAGCATCCAGGCTCCATTCAGCTCGCCTCAGCTCCACCCACACTCTACGTCTTTGCCCATTCTTGGATTGGCTGGGAGGCGGCAGAGGTAGGACTGCCATTGCAGCAGCGACCAGAGCCACTATACTCTGAGCTTCAAAGCAGCTCTTCAACATACGTCATCCGTGTCTATTGGCTCAACGCAGGAACAGCATCACTGCGCTCCGAACCCCATTATTTTCAACGCCTTGCACAGCACAGTGCACTGCTGCTCAACCAGGCTGAACTTTGGGCATGGAGTGCGCTGAACCCGGTGGCAAGGGTCATATGGGCTTCAAATTTAAATGAAATGGGGCTACAAAGCATACCAGACAGAAGAAAGTTCAATACACTCAACAAGGGTCTCTCAAATTTTTAAAAGCCCTGTTCCTCAGATTGATCCTCAAAGCTCTTCTGATTCTCTGTGTGAGATGAAAATAACAAGCTTCATCCTGCTCACAGTCTTTCTTACAGGCTCTTATTCTGTTTCATGAGGTCTATAGGGAACCAATCACATGGAAACATTTGGAACAAGGTAATCTCAAGTTCAGGTGTCTTGGGTCACTGTCTCACACAAGCAGAAAGTACTCGCAACACAGAATGCGCATTGGCTTGACACCTAGAGGAAAAAGACAAAAGGCTCATATTCTTTCACAAACATATTAATTCTGAACGCAACACTCTTACGATTAGGAGTAGATTAATGTCAGTGGCACAATTAAGTAATTGTACATAAAAAAAAAACTCAACCACTCAGGGAGTTATCTAATCAAACAGTCTGCACACAGTGTAAATTAATTAATGTAAAAATATGTTCATCATAAATATTTGCTTATTAAATGACAGGACCAAATGTGGAATTCTCCCACACTTGCAATTAGTGAAATAAGTGCTCATTTGGGAGATAATGAACAGCTTGTAATGCCCGCCAAATCTCATTTTACTGTTTAAATAAGTGCAAAGAAAAGAAGAGATTTTCTTCCACAGGGCCATGGTTATATATTAATATTCCTTCCTAACCAATAAATGTAATATGCATTCAAGATTATGTGAGTGGTGATGCAAATTCTCTCAGTCGCTCAGGTCACTCAAACTTCATTAACATAGCCCCCAGCTATTTTCATCCTGGTAAACTAATAGCTAAGGCCTTATGCTGAACCTGGGTTTTCTAATGACCCTTAAAAAATTGGGTGAAACACAACTCCTTAAAATGGTTTTCCTTCTGCAGTGCAACAAAAATGTTTGCAAATGTCTGCTGTGCAGCGTCGATGGTTAACGTTTTTATGTCAAAGATGTGTGCGTGATACATCATGGCAGAAAGAAATGAATTTCGGGTCATTAAAGACACTAAACAGAGACTTTCCATTCATGGTAAATGTAAAGCAACACTTAAATGTCTTTCCTGTAAAAACATGCAGATAGGCAGGGACTGCTGATATTGCTTGTCCTTTTCTGTAACTAGTAGTGCTAAGCATATGTTATACCCTCACTGGTGTGCAGTGCAGGTAGTACAATGTAACCAGAGTCAGAGATCCACGCAGAGACATCCACAACACACTACAACACCCCACAAATTAAATAATGGAGGCAGTGCATGCAAAAGCTGCTTGTTCATAATAATGTTAATATACTTTCTTCTCTATCTTTACCTTGTAAATGTCCCTGGAGTCATCAGGTAATGTCTATGTTGTCTCCAACGGGCCTAAATTTTAGACTTAATTAATAATAAGTTTCAGAATTATTTACTGGCATTTGTTTATTAGAAGCCCTGTAATGGTTTGAACTCCAGGGGTACCAGATTCACTCCACTTGTCCATTGCCCATTGTGCACAGCTATTGTTCAGCTATCAAGAACAGATAGCTCCAATACAGAACTACAACTAAAACCACCAGTTGCTGTTTCTCTACATATACGGCTTAAATAAATGAGACATTATAATTCCAAACTATCCCCACAAGGTAACATTTAATGTATATGGAACACTGTGGCGATAAGGTTGCTGGAGGTGAAGATTAAATCAAAAATACAGCATCAAACAACAAATTCATGAAACAATAAAATCACTGCAATCGGTAGAAAGCCGAGAACACGCATGAAATAGTATGGAGACTCAGGAAATAAAAACATGACAACAGTGCAGACGTTTCATTGAGTGTCATCAGAGCTGGAGTCAGTCATAGCAAGTGTTGGGGTGGGGGGTGGGGGGGGGGCTCCAAATCAAATACCCCTGAATGGTGCATTAGAGCGAGAAAAACCTACACTGACTTGTTTGAAGAAGTCTGGAAAAAGGTTTCGTAAACCTTGCATCACATCGCTCTCTCCTTCTGAAGGTATGCACACACGCACACACACGCACACGCACGCACATACCACAGTACTGTGTTCAGAGCTGATTCCCATCCACAAATGTAGATTTTCTCTCTGACTGACTCTTGCTCACTCCACATCTGATCATAGTTCAGAGCCCCACAAGGCCTGCTGTGTGCTTTTGATTTGTCTTTGGACTGTGTTTCATTACTTTGATTCTGAATCAGCGTTGTCCTAATCAGGCCAGAAGGTACACAGCTTTTTCTGTACTGTACGTGTACTATTATTTCCTTTAGCCTAACCATTATTATTATGTTGCTATCAAATTTAAAGCTGAAATGTCGACAGTTAATAATAATAGTTGATTCAAGAGCCCTGCAGACCCATGCTGGTGTTTTCGCTTACTATGGTCGATAAAAACCTCTGCTCAGCTTGAGTCTGGGCAAAGCTATGCAGGGAATTACACGAGGTCACCAAAGTTCATGACAGTTCAATCAAAGTTCAATGACAAACATGTAAGTTGTCCAGGTGCTTCACAAGTAACAGCAGAGTGACACTAATGTCATTAAAAACACATCAAGCGCACACCTACGCAATGTGAAAATGTCATTGAACACTGTTTCTCACATTTGCAACCATAGAAAAAATGAATTACTGTGAAAGCATAAGCAGACGAAACACTTTGAAAATCTCTGAATTGCTGTACTCCCCACACTTTGACATGGAGGTGCACAAACAGCACTACTGATTACAGAATTATTCCAGTTGAAGGAACACGAGACTGTTGTAAATCATCAACTCTCAACCAAAACAATAATTAAAAAGGCTGTGATTATTGGTAAAGGCTGAACAATTTGAGGAAAATATCTATTTGTGATTTTTTTTTTTTTTTTTTTGCAACGGTATTGCAATTTAAATTGTATTTATTTTCCACAAATCAAACTCAGGGTCTGTAGTTATTTCTGCATGAATCAAAGCAGATGAAGTGCTTTTTGTCGAGATCCTCCTGTGGTTTTCAAATCAGTCATTTGGTGAACAGTAAACTTCTTAATAAACTGACCTTTTCTTTGAGAACTTGAGCAATTTAGCTTGTCAATGAACAAATTATTCCAAGCATACATCTGGCTTTACTAAAATAACTCTGAAACAAAATCATGATATTCTGAGTCTAAAGTAGTGGTGTATTTCCAGTGTACTTGCCAAACTGCTGGTAAACCATGTTTTGACATTGAAATGACAACCTGTTGACAGCTCTGCACTGTCAGCACCAAAACAACATTAAAACTTGACATTTGTTGTGATTTGCTGCCCTCGGTTTCAGAGTGCAGTACCACTGCCGGACAGCCGTACACATGTATTTCTCATGATTATATTACTTGTGAAAACTAGCGAGTCTACAACACAGCTAAATATGCAAGTGCAACTACACAAGACATAACAGCCAGCTAACATTACTCATAACGCAGAAACCCCACTGCACACGTCTCTGGCACGTCGCGTTGGTCCGTCCTGCACATGACTTCAAACCCCACCAGGAAAGTTTCAGCAGCAAGCGTTTAGCCTGCCAAACTTTGTTTACTTGCTCAGATTTGGCCATTTCCCAGTGTATGTTCTTCTAAACATGCTTCTACATGTGTAAATATGCTACGTAGTTAATTAGTTTAGCTTTTGTCTGTTTTCACGACCTGGCTCCAGTTCTGGCACAACACTAGCTCTGACCCGCAGCTCAAAGTTACAATGTATAAAAACACAACGCACCGAGTGAGAATTACTCTGTAACAATTCAGTGTAGCATAAAAATGTTAGTGAGGCTGTTATTTTGGGAGGTGGAAAAGTTACATAATTTTGCTGTAATGTGCTTTTGCCTTGCCATTTTGAAAATGAACATTTTTAATACTTAATTTTTAATTTCAACATCAAACCATAAAATGTTCAGTCGTATTGCTGTTGCTCTCTCACTAAAACTACTCCTCTACTATCAGCATATTTGTAAACTGGTGTGACAAAGTCAAAACTTTTCATGACCACTAAAACTTCCAAACATGAAAAAATCTTGGCTTTATTTTCTCAAAGATTCGTCTTGCACGGCCATATAATAGAGCTGTGCTGTCTGCGCTAGGCTTGAGTTGAGCTCTACATTAATTTTACAAATGAAAGGGCAAAAGTTCTATTGATTTTAGAGAATGAAATGGCAAACTTCACTTCCTTAGAGGACATGAGGGCTGACCCCAGCTTTTAATTCGCTGTCGGAATTAGACTATCTGGATTCTTCTGCTGCCTTCTGTCAAGGTGGCAGATTACGCCGCCTTCACTGCCACGGCTTACCATTATGCTCAGAATTACTTTCTAGCGTTTTATTCATCTTGAAGATAATATAAATTATATGTAGGCAACCTGAAGGACCTCACAAGATCAGATTACAGACACATCAGTGAAGCACATTTCACCTGTGCACCCCTATGTAAGAAGTGCCACAATGTGACTCATCTGTATGTAAATACAGTGCTGTTCTCCTGTCTATTTTTTTTGTCACAATGATTAAATTCACTTTGGCGAATCACAACACAAATTGAGATAATTTTCACTCTCATTACATCGCTTGAACTTATTTCATAGCAGTAATAACTTTATTTCATTACATGCCCAAATAGATATGCGAATTGAATATGGGAGGCGTTCAAGGAAGGAGAGGAAAACCTATAGAGATAATTTCATTAAGTGAAGTGAAGCAGTGAAAGTGAATGAATGATCTGAGAGACCTTCATCTCACAGGCATTACAAAAAAAAAAAAAAAAACTTTGTTCTTCAAATAGATACAGAATTACATAAGCTTTTGTATTGTGGCACTGAAAAACAGACAAAAACACTTTTTTTGTCTTTTTACACAAATATGCTCCCCGAAATGACTGGACCCATCTCAAAACTGGGGGGCTTGTTAGTCTACATCTCTGCTGTCACAACTGCTGACCTTGGAGTAGACAAAGATTCCTGTTAACATCGCCCCTGTAGTGTTTTCACAGCTTAGGAAAAAAGAAAAAAAAAAAAAAAAAGAGTCCAGGCTTGATTTGCTTCCATTATTATACATATCACATCTCTGCAGTGCATTGTCTGTTGCCAGGCTTGGCAGTGGGTATTCATACACAGTGGAAAGTCATCTCTCTCATGAGTGCTGTACACTGAAAATTCCCAGCATAACTAAATAGACTGGCCTTTGCTATTATGTTGGCTTCCATATAACCTTCATCATTTGGCCAAGCCCTCTTCAAAACCCCCTGCTTCTGCTGCGCGGAAGGGAAATCACAACTGAGAGAAACATTTGGTCATTTTTTTAGTGGCTACCAGACATTCTTTTGGCAGGAAACTGTATCTGTGTAGACAGTGTCATTAATCAGCAGCTGGGTGTCACCTTTAGAGCCTGGGCTCTGCCATGTAAACTGGCCGAGGTCGCACGCTGAGATATTATAGTTTTAAATTACTTCATGAATCTAGATAGTATAATTTCTGCGTTCAATGAAAAGGTCAGCAATTTAGGAAATGTAGTTATTCATTTTATTGTTGAGAGTTAGATGAGATGATCAACACCACTGTCATATCCATCCATTAAATACTGAGCTACAGCCAGGAGCCTAGCACAAAGACTGGGTTTGTTCAGACCTTATTGCACCGTGCTTTTTGCATCAAGGCAGCATGAATACAAAACATGAAATGAAAACACGGTAAAAACACATTAAGACAATTGAGGACATTGAAAGTGCTGCACTATGTATGCGGTTCAGAATAGAACGGTGAATGATAAAAGCGATGGAAGCTGAAACATGAAGAGTAAAGATAAGAAAAATAAAAAGCTAAGCTGTGAGAGGAACCAAGAGGCAGTCTATAAACTTGAATCTGTTGCACCTAATTTTTGGAAAACTGTATCTCTGACCAAAAACGGCATGTAAATTTAATGAAGGAGAGGTCTGTTTGGATTGGATCTGATGGATTTAGGCTGCCGCTCAGCAAGAATTTCACAAGTTGTTTTGACAATCACGCCCACCAATAGTGGGGGGGGGGGCAAACGGGACTGCTGTCCCAGGCCCAGGGTCGGGTGGGGGGCAGAATTGGGCCCTACATAAGAGCTTTTTATTAGTTTTCTTCCTACAGTAAGTGTCCTTGAAATAGTGGTAAAGAACCCCCCCCAAACACAAAAATGGTTTGGCCACTGATCAAAATTTGATGTTGCCAGTCCAGTACGCTCAAAATGTCTGGTCAGCACAAGTCCAGTGCTCAGAAGAAGGAAAAAAAAGAGAAGAAGAAAACAGAGGCCTTAACAGAGGCCATAACACATTATGTGTGCAGTCAGGTGACAGAGAGAGTGATGCGGGAGGGGCCCGCGGTCCCAGAGCGGAGGTACAGCAGTCAACAGTAAACATGGCGCCCAGCGGTACAAACGCTCGAAAGTTTGGTGACACTTAACGAGAAAAGACGACAACAGGACAACTTGCAATACTTGCAGCATGGATATAGGGAGGAAATACTACCCACATGCAGAAACATTTGCGCACACAGCATGCGATAACTATTACTGAATGTCGCGTTTTCGATCCGCTACTGACGTTACTGAATCTCAGCCCAGCAGCAGCAACGTTAGCATGTCCTTGGCTAATCATGACTCATGTTACTTCTAAACTAACCAAAGATGATGCTAATCAACCTGTTTGTTGTCCTTTTTTTCCCAAATGAGTATCGATAAGAGAATCGATAAAGAACCAAATTGTTAAGCAGAACTGAAAATGGAATTGTAATCGTAAAAATCGTATCAGTTCCCTTCCTCACCCGGTTGATTCCTCTTGTGTACATTTAGATTTCCGTAACTTTAAATCAGTGAGGAGGTTAGGACTGATTCTACGATGTAAAATAGCACCATGATCTGTCAACTTTGAAAGCTTTTAGCCTTTGTAGAAAATAGTCTAGTTATATCTTCTTGCATATTGCCTCTGTGTTCTTATCTTTGTAAAGATACTTATAGCTCTTCTTGTCATTTAACAATTGTTTAGGAAGGCGGCAAAATTAATTAATTTCCAAAAGGTGATTCGCTTCTAGGTGAAGTGAAGTGTGAATCTTCTGTGGTGAACTTTGAATTTGTGACCCAGGGCTTGACAAAGCTAACCACTGAGGGAACAAAGAGCCAGGTGAAGCTATCGTAGTTAATGAGCTGTGTTGTTGATCCACTTTTAGTTTAATCTTGCATGGTTTGCAGACATTTGTCAGTTCTCCACCTTCCTCTCCACCTTCATAGAGTTTCCCTCTATCTTAGAATGCTCTGTCGATTACATTCTCTGCCTGACTCTATCGCTCCAGGTTCTTATTTTCTAATTTCTCCATCTCTTGCCCTCTTTGCCAGACAGGACTGAAGCCAGAATAAACTTCCCTGCAGTGGAATACCTGAGCCATGTGCAAGGTTTGGCTGCTCGTCTCACCTCACATCAGAAATGTGATTATAAAATGTACAGAGAGAAAAAAAAAAAGCTAAAATGAAAGAGGAGATATGAGCTGGGGACCATAAGGTTTTTGTTCAGTCTATTCATCATCATCATCTAGTTCTAATGTTGCACCAGCAGAGTGGCAGTGAAAGCACATAAAGCCAACAAGAAAATCACCAACTGAATTATTATCTAGAAGATTAAAGCTTTATTGTTTCTCCACTAAATATTATACTTAAAGGCATATTTAAGAATATGCATACCATATGTACAGAGTAGGCTATCTCAGCTAAACAACAAGCTAGAGACCTTTTCTTACTATATATTCTTCTCTGAAACAACACCAACTGTGGCGCTGTTGGCAGAAAAGCCTGGCATAATATATCGCCTTTTCCCTGATGGTTAAAATAAGTTGCTAAATTTGTCACTTTTTAGAAATAAAGGAGTCTCTAAGAGGGTCTGAAAAGTTGCTAAATCTAGCAAGAAAGTGGCCAAGTTGGCAACACTGGTTGACACTGTAGGGAAGTGGAGAGAGAGTACGCACAAATGTCACATCCTTTTCCCAGGAAAACTCCTGAGTCCTCCAGAATCCTGAGTCATTAATCCACAGGTCGTTAGAGACAATTGAGAAATCCATGGCAGGTCTCTTTACAGGTCAAGTTACATTAGATAAACAAACTTTAAAAAGCTGCCTGTTTTTCTCTTTTTCCCTTTGTCACATTTTTCCCCTCACCTTTCTTCCTCTGTGCCACATAAAACACTGAACATGCGCTTGAACTTCTTTGTTTCTTTTGTTATCAGCATTTCTATTGCTAGGCAAAGCCCGCACCGCGTGTCGCAGCATAAAAAAACGCTCTATTCTCTCATCCCAGAATCATTTCTGGTCTTTAAGAGATTTGACGCTTTGCTTCAGCTTTGTTCTGCCTGTGTGATTTGGAAAATTAAACATCACGTTTCAAAATTTCAAAGTGTAATTAGACATGCTTAGGTCAACCTCATGTTTGTCGAGAAGAAAAAAACATGCAGGGCGAGAAACTCAAATCCTGTTCTGACGCCTTCACACGGAAATAATAATAAAAAAAAAAAAATAGATGTCTTATTCATCATGTTTTACCAATTTGCCTATGATTCATCATGAAATATTTTGAATCTTTGGCAATCATCACATGAATCTCAAATAGACTTCAGAGAGTTTGAAGCTCAGCTCCAAAAAAACGTTCAAAGTTAATTTGATCCTAACGACCTCTCGCCTTGCTGATCAGCAGGTTAATTGTCATGTTTTATATTTTGGTCTTTAGTGCATGATTTCAGAGGTGGATCAGATTGAACACACTCACATTTTGGAATGCAGGGCAGAATCTTTAATTATCATCCTCAGGCTATCTTATTTCAGTAAAATCAGTAAAATGTTTGGGGCACAATAGGATCTAGACCGGTGTGCTGCTGGAGCAAGCCACAAATATGCTGCTTTATAAACCACCTGAGCATTAATCCTCTCAGAAAGGACAAATTAATTAGCTTTAAGGGTATTTTGACTTTGATGTGTGGACTCCTCCACCTTTCATGCTGATGCAGAAAAACTGATGCGCATCATCTGAATGTCATCGCCTTATGTAACCGTTTTCAGATCTCGACGTGAGATCGATATCCGTGTGTTTGCTTTGATGTGGCTCATTTGACATTTTTAGCACCCAGTCATCATTAATTCATTGAAATCTTCCCAAGCGCTCAGCTGTGCCGTGCTTTCACCGAGCTGCTGCTTAATTGAGGAGCAAGCCAAGAGCTAACAATAGCATCGGTTTATGTTCTCTATGAAGTCTGTCTCCATCACGGCCTGGGGAGTTAAGTTGAGCAGACTCGCATGACAATTAAATCGCAGCGCGTGATTGATACTGAGGAAGTGTGTAAAGACATGGTGATGTGATCAGCTGATGCTCTGAGAGGATAGTTGGCTACCAATTAATGACATTTGGATGTACGCCTTAAGATAACCTTTAAGCCTGAATTACAGTCTGTCATTTTAATTACTTACAGTAACCACAGACCGTGACCTAATTAAACACAGCTATTGAAGCCACACTAATTTAAACTACAAGAACTCCCATTCCGATGGGGAATACATATGGATTTAAAAGAGGGGTAGGGTGAAGTCCTGTACATGTAAGCTGCTGCTACCGTGAGCCATCCATTCTATTCTCTGTGCAAGCTTATCCTCATCAGGGTCAGTAGACACTGGGCAAGAGGTACACCCTGGACAAGTTGCCAGTTCATCATACTCACTCATTTAAGCTCACATACACACCTATGGGCAATATCGGAACCACCAATTATGTCTTTGGACTGTGAGAGGAAGCCAGAGTACCAAGAGAGTCTGTCACGCAGACACAGGGAGACCATGCCAGACTCCACACAGAAAGGTCCCAGCTTGTACCCGGAACCTTTTTGCGGTGAGGTGACAGTGCTAACCACTACACCACCGTGCCGCCCCGAGCTTGATACACAATACAAGCAAACCTTAATGGCACCTGTGCCTTTCTCCATTCATTGACTGTATTTATTGCACATGCTGCACTGTCACATGACATTCGACATATGATACAAGTGCTTCCCAGTAGACAATAAGGAGACTGCTCCATGTTGCTGAACGATGTTGAAAAGTAAAAAAAGAAACACTTGTATCCATATTCACTCATTATTAACCCGTTCATGGCTTGTTCTCCACGCATCTTTATATAGATTTTGTTAACTGGCTCAGATGTGGTCATTTTTCCTTGGTTTATGTGCTTCTACCATGGATAACTAGGGTACACCGTTAAATCATATCTCTTTTATCTGTTTTTATGATCTGCACAGGGTGTATTATTTAGAAAATTCAACCAGATTCTTGATGCTGTTTCTGCGTTTCTGCGACTTCCTGTCAGCTTGTCCTGCATCTGTCAAATACAGACCAGCCGCGGCGCTTCTGGTGGAATCACAATCATTGTCTCGAACGGTCATGATGAGCTCTTCTGGCTGCGACACAGCCCGTGGGATATAGAGGTCACACATTAAAAAGCAAGCGAAGACGTGTATGCTTTTGCATTTCATAGGAACTCCCTTTTGACTGTCCATTAGTTCTGTCCTACATATTTTCAATGTCAATGCGTTGGATGTCTACATGGATTTACAGTGATTAAAAAATAAATTAAAATTCCATTAAGTGATACGTTGGACATTTGGGAGCAGCAGAAAACAAGTTTGGTAAGTAGGCTGGTAGGTACTATCAAGCGGAACAAACAGTAGCCCTCGACCTCGGTGCATGGGGCAGTGGAGCATTTCAGTACCATGATGTTGGAACATGGGGAAAAAAAAACTCTGACCGTGTAACAGTGCAAATGTCACCATCCGGAGCATGCAGCCATCTCTCTACGGAAAACAAGAGGAAGCCAGAGACAGTGACCTACTACAACAAAACTAAAGGAGTTGGTTTGCTTGACCATATGGCTCACCAATACACTGTTATGAAAGCTTATTATTATTATCATCCTTATAATTAGGCTATTCCTGGGTATTACAACAGTCAGTCAGCTTCTAAATTGTATCCTTTCCTGTATCCTGTATGCAGCACTACAATATCCTCTCTCCCTCTCTCTAAAGGTGGCAAACATAGATGGATTGTTTCTATGTTTGACTACAACGTGCAGGATGTTGCTGCCATCAAGGCACACGCGCCGTACCGGAGCCGCATGAATGAGTGACAACATCCCCGTAAGGGACTTAATGCTTCAGCATGGTCCAGGAGCTGCACGCAGGGTTGATGTCGGTGCCCCTCGCCGGTACAGAGGAGCAGAAGGGAACGACCTGGTGAAGGCACAGTGCGAGCAAAATATGAGAAATAAAAGCGGCCCGTGGAAAATGCAGTGTAGAGTTGAGGTGCTGCATGTTTGTTTGAGGGACAAACAAAGGTGTAATCACGTCAAACAAATGTTAAACGTTCAGTGTCTGCAGGAAAAAGGAGAAATGGATGGATAATGAATTAACTAAAAATAAGTTTCTTTTGTCACGTTAGCATGTTTTGTTTTAGGGCTTCTTAGCCTATTTGGCTAGTCCGCTAACCTTGCTTCATTGAAGGGGGATCCATAGATATAACGGGTTCAATCTAAGGTAGCAGAAACATAATGATTCCTGTTTTCTAATGATTATACATTAATGACATTAAATATTATATTCAATTTCTATTTGTAATTACAGCCCGCTGAGTCTTACACACTTTTTTTTTTTTTTTTTTTATGTAATGACTGTAATTATATTACCCCACCCAAATATGAAACTGTTCTCAATGTAATAGCAGTATGCGCTGATTTATCTTGATGGCCATGCAAAGCGATTAGAGTTGCTGGAGTATAAAACATGAGGATCAAAACACAGGTGATTATAAAACATGAATTATATATGATATATTATATTGTATATAATTATATGTGAATTGTATAACCCGAGACATTCTTATGTAAAGAAAATTCCGTGATACAATGAAAACATTATTATTTTGCCATTACTAGAAATCAAGTATGCGAGGCAGAGGTGAAATGTAGCTTTTGGCACAGCGCTGATGCTTCTAGTGTTAGTTCAGTTTTACGATAAGCGTAATGAAAGCAGATTTTGTTACAGGACGTTTCATCAAACTGCATTACGTTTAACTAGGTGTACCTAATAAACGGACAGCTGAGGATATATATACACAGTATATCATATCGCAGTCATATCAAAGTCAGACCATCATCTCTCTAAGGAGTCTACTATAAGCCCAAACACTGTATACAATGCACAGAGTCAATAGCGGCTACAGCTCTAAGGCCTAAACCCCTTTTTTCAGCCAAGCTAGTCTTAATACAATGAGATTTGTGAGCCCCTTGCTACAAGCAACAGACAGTGGCGAGGGAGAGCCAGCCATCCAGATCAAATGACTCAACTCTCCTGAGTGCCATATGCTGTCAACATGAAGGATGCCACCCTGATTTATTTTGATTAGTGAGTATAAATCTATGGGAAACAAAGCGAGGAGAGAAAGCGGAGGATTCCCTGGTTTACGCTTGTGTGCAGAATGGCCTGACCACAGTGTTGTATGACATGCTTTATGTTGTTTCCCCTGCTCTGATAGATCCTTGGTTCTTCATTCATTTCGAAGAGTGCACAAGTGGGCTTTAGTGTAAAACAAGTCATCCAGTCATCCTTCCTTTTTTTTTTTTTTTTTTTTTCTTGTCACGGTGATCCCTGAATGATCTTTAAGTCAGACCTAGCCCACATTAGAAATGACCTTCTGTTGCTGTCCTATCAGCCCCCCGTCAGTTCCATTATCAGACAAATCATCTATGGAAATGAGAATTCACTATGTCTTCTATTCCTCCTCCCCTACAGTGAAGGCGAAGGTCCCCCTAGACCCCTTCTCTCCTTGAACACTTAATCCAAGGTCTGAAAGCCAAGACGAATGTGGCCTCCATATGTAACTCGGGCTTTTTTGTGCTTCATTAAATCATGTGAAAGTACAATGGCTCTCCTCTACGGCATTACGTACGGTGAGAGGACAGTACCAAGCATGTGGCCTTTTGGCAACGTGTCGTCTTGTACTGATAAATATGCATGACGTCCCGCTGTGCGTTGGTGGCAAATGTGTGTCCTGCACATCATTAATGAAATATTTCACATTGCAGCCTAACCACTTGTGTGTGTGTGTGTGTGTGTATCAATTATGTTCTGTGTTATTTCATGAAAATATCAATTATGTTCAAATACAGGGACTGCAACAAGTGATGCACATCACAACTAACCGTCTTAATTTGAAAGCCCTGTGATGAGCTCCCTGTAGGATAATAGTGTCAGCTCATTCATAGGTTTGCGCTATTTAAGGGACTCCAAACATCAATTTTTCAACAGCTTGTTTTTACTTGTGACACATTTATTTTTCATTGAGATTTAGGTCAAGTGTTTTTTTTTCTCTGAAAAAGGAGCTGCAATTTCAGTCTTTCTGAACACACTGCACATGTCCATGTCACACACACATGCACAAATGTCATATTCTTCACATAGCAATCAATCCACAGGCATTATGGGCAACTGAAGTTGTGGAAGGTCTGTCTTTTGAGTTTTTGTGACAGCCACATTCTGTCACATTCTGTTTCCAAATTGGCATTAAAAAGTGATTATGACATACAATAATTACATACAGTTTCCTCAAGCCTTGACTTTAACATCACGTTAATCCTTCACAGGTGCAACACAGAATGTGAGCTTGAACTTCTTTTGTTGTGATTGAGAAACTTTCCAGATGAAAGACAAGTAAATATGATGCACCTCTAAAGAACTGTGTCCTACAGTGTATGACAGCATAAAAATGTTCTGCCATCCCAGAATCACCCTGGTCTTTAAGAGATACGGTGCTTAGCTTTAGCTTGATTCTGCCTGCGTGAGTAGCAAAATTAAAACACGTCACTCTAATCATGGAATTATGCACAAGTCACTGCTAGAAAATAGAGATAAGTTTGAACACATCGAAAAAAAAAAAAAAAAACATTGATTCTGACGAGGATGGATGTACTGTGCCGTCGCAGTGATTCATGAATAACAGAGAGTGTTATGTGTAAAGTTTTCCTTTAGTCTCAGGTTTTTAAAGTAGTACTTTATTTAGTAGCTTTGCATGCATGCAGTATTACCATTACCATACATATTGTAAGCTCTGTGTGTGTGACGTACTGAAGGAAATATTCAAACTCAAATCGTGTTTTGACGAATGCCCCATTAACATGAAAAAGAGAATAAAAAGTGGATGCTTGATTCATCGTTTTATACCAATCTAATATAAATATATACATTTTCTAGAAAATCTGAGTTATACGTGTTTCCATCGTCTACATCAAGGTTATGCCTGTTTTTTTTTTTGTTTCTCTGTGTGCAGCAGTAGACGTGGCTGGCTGTGCACGTCTCAGTAATAAGGCTTACCTGTCTCTCGTCCAGAAATCACTCCACCTATAAAAGCCCGGTCAAGACGCCACTACTGGTGCAAATAATCTCATGCCTGTATCACTTGTTTGTTCAGCCTGTGTTCTACAGTGAATCCTTTGATCTGCCTGCTTCATTAAACCTGATGTGATGCCAGCCAGCTTACAGCCACCACCACGTGCCTTGACAATTCTTGTAATAAACTCTTTCAACGACACACTGCATGCGAATATTGAATGTAGAACAATTAGTGGTAATAACCATCCAGTCGTGTGCCATTCAAAAGAAAAACCTTACAGAAGAAGAAGGCACAACAGGATGATGTAAGTGAAAAAGCTCAAGTCAAACCTCATAAAATGAAAAGACTTGCTAGAAATGTGACTTTTTTTTCCCCCCTAGACACGGACATTTACGCAAGTATACACCTGATTTATCACTGCTGTCTGACCTCTGCAGCACAGGAAATATAATCAGGAATGTGAAGTCTGGGAAGAGCAGGTGTAAAATGTGCCGCACACAAAGGGAAAGGGATAAGTATGTGGAGACGGACGGACAGTTGAAATAGTTCACATGGTAAAAACACCTGAAGGACAGCACTGAAGAATGCTGCACCAAATGAAAAGATCCACCCCAAAGTAACTTTCTATTCGGTAACACAAGACAGCACAACAATGCAGCTCTGCAACAGCTTGTTAGTAGTCAGTGACATTTATTCATTTCACTGATGAGTGAAATGAAATACAATTCAAAGCACAACAGAAAAGTCAGTTTCATTGGACAACTGCAATACTATGTAGGGTGAGTCAAAGTTAAAGCAGAAAATGTTTTCTCATTATACCTTCCAAACATGTCTATTTTATATGTATGCACTAAGATTCGTTTTGTTATGCAATTGTAAGATTGTATTTTCTATTAAATGAAAATTTATTGGATATTTGTTCCCCATGAATATATATAGGATAGGTGTTTCTAAAATGTTGAAACGTCCTCAGTTTTATTTTTTCTTTTGTTCTAGAAGAAAACACCACTCAGTTTTAGCTTATAATGTTACCAATGGTGGACTAATATTTTTAATGATGAACATGGCGTGCTGTCAGGCTGATTTGAACATGCTAGAAATTTAAAGTTGACCAATCAGATCGCTTGGTCAAAACTACTTGGTATATAATTTGGGTTAGTTTGTCCGATCTGGGCTACTGCAGAAATATGGCAGTTCAAAATGGTAGGCTTTGTGGAAGAGGACTTGATTCTTATTTTAGGTGATTACACATTACAGAAAACATAGTTAGGGATATCATAGTCCATTTCTGCTATGTACTGTAAATTGAACCCTAAATCTTACACACTGGACCTTTAAGTTCTGATTTAAATTGACAACATTTGGAGTCACTGAGATGTCAGTCATTTACAAACACACACCTCAAGGTAGCTGATGTTGCATCTTATGGAAATGCACTGTAATACCCTGCAATTGCTGCAGGAATTTCCGACTAAATTGCCTGGAGCTGAAGTGAGCTGTTAGCAGGTTCTTCATTCGTCTCTAAATATATGTGATCTCCTCACACTGACTCACACTCTCATGCCTGCCCAGTGCACAGCAGTTATCTCTTGAAGGACCTGTTCTGTTCCGGCTCTTTGATGATGAAATTATTTTTGGATAAGCCTTTCAACAGGTTCTGTGCAGCGACAGAACTACACTAATTGGCTTGAGCTTGCAGCTTAAGGCTTGAGGGAATGTGTTAACTATGTGATTCTTCTATGATCACCATCAAGATGCCTCTTAAGACAAGGCAGTGCATTAGACTTTTGGACACTTCCGTTCAGTTAAAATTAGGGATTGTGCCTTCTTTTCTCAAGAGTGAAGTAAAATCATAATATATCTGTGGGGGGTTCACCAATTACTGAGTCAGGTGTTGAAATGTCTGCCATCCTAAGCTTGTGTTTCAGCCCATAGTCCGGCTGGCACCTGTGCTATAATAAGCCTCTCTCTTATTGAGTATGTCAGTGACAGACCAGCGTACGCTGTGTTAGCTGATGATGTTGCAACTCACTGGTCATCAATGGGGGTAAATGAAAGACACAGTTTTTACAATAGCCCTTTTTAAATGACGAATGACGAAGCTTGCAGAAAGACTAAACGCCAGCCTCTCTAATTATGTTTACACGACAGAGAGCCCATATCTGATTTTTGTCTTTCATATGTGAATCATATCTGTTTTAGAATGACATGGTGGACAAATGAAATCACACTGAATTTGACATATTCAACTCTGGTGTTGGCCACTTTGTGCGCTCTTAAATCTGACACTGTTCGAACAGCCATATTGGGTTCATGCAGCTTTTGCTCCCTTGCAATATTAGTTGTGACTCAAGCCACTTGGGGGCAAATCTAGAGGGCGTTCAGAGGAGGTGATAAATATTTCGAAAGCTACTTCAGTGTAAGCAAAACTTATAAGCAGTGTGTGTTTGAAATCTTATTAAAGTAAGACGTGGCTGAACATGGCCACGGGAGAATCTGTTAGCAATGTGAATAAAAAGTTATGAGTCAAATAGTGGCCCGGGCCTTTATTTATCACAACCACCTCTTTTTGATAAGTAAGTATATGTGGTCATATTTTAGTACAAAGCCTCCTTGTTTTGTTTTTTTTGTATCCATTCACAGTTGCCCTGTTACAGTCACTGCCTTTTGCTGTTCATACAGTACAAACTCAACACGTTCTGTATCCATTTCAAATTAAGAGCATCTAGCAGTAAACAGAATCCCTCTACTTCAGATTGGGAAGATTCAGATTGCTCTATTTACAGAATATGGCAGAATGGACGATGATATAATATGAATAACTCTCATTATCACCTGAAAATAAGAATCCTTATGTTTTGTTACCTCAAATAAGCCTTTTATTTTTACAGCTGCTGGGGATCCGAGAGACTTTTTGCATATACATATTTGATTTCCAAGTAGGTAAATCAACGCAAGTAATTTCAAAGCACGGGCCGAAAAATACATATTCATTAAAAGCAGTTAATTACATGGATAATGTGTTCGTTTGAACCTAAATGTTTTAAGCCACCAGAGATGCTTGACCTTTATACAGTATAGTCCACATGCAGATAAACAAGGATTTGTTCATACAGACTAAATTTCAGCCAGTTTGGAGGATATAAAAAGTGTTAGTTAAATATGTTACCATGCTACACCAATAAATTTCATTGTAATAGAGTACTTCAGGCATGAAGCATGGCATCACTAATGCTTGGCTGAGTTTATTTTACTGTGGTTTATGCAGTAAAATGATTTTGCATGCTGAAGTCTACTGTGACATCCAGTAAAGATTTATTGGAGTGACTTTACATATAAACAAAAACCAATGCAAAGTACTTTCTGTGCAAAATATACAAAACTAAACATTTTAACTAGTATTTTATTTCAGCAAATTATTTCTGTACAATCAATTCTCAATACAGTAAAAGACAGAACCTTCACTTTTTTGTCCGCAAAAGGATAAACAAAGAGAAAATGAAATCTACTTGAAGTGCTGTATGTTCAGCAGTAAAACAATTTGCGTGTTCAAATTAATTACTCGTGTTTGCATTAATTAGGAATGGTACACAGTCTATATCTACTTCAGCGTATGAATGAGCCAGCTATAGTTCGGACGCAATGCTGGCACTAATTCAGTGTAGTAATTGAGATATCAAGTCATACTTTGACAGTTTGAGCATTTTAAATTGACTCATATACTTGAGTAGAATACATAATAACTGAAGCGGGCATCTATATAGTATGGTGGAGAATATTGAGAAGAGTATCTGGGTCTCATGCGGTTGCTGGAATTTACTCATTCTTAATGTTTGGTGCAAGACTGACAGTAGTACATCTGCTCTGAAATGTAATCTGACCCAGGCTACATTGATAATCTATGGCAAGTCATTTATCACCTATTACACATATCGATACTTTTTTTTTCACCTGAGATAAATTAATATAAAGTCTTATGTCATCTGGATGAATGCGAGTCAAGTCTAATATGACAGTGTTTTGTCGTCATCAAGCTCTGCAGTGGCCTGATAACGAGCTGATCATTTGAATCAGGTGTGTTGGAGCAGGAAACATCTAAAACATGCAGGGCAGTGTTCCCCGAGGACCAGGGTTGAAAAACACTGTAATATGATATAATATGAGTCCAAATCAGGTCTCATGGTATCTGAAGTTTCAGGTCGAGTCTTAAGTCTTAATAAGTAAATTTCAGTTTGAGTTTGATGTCTTTCAATTTTCTGAATGATGTGATTATAATATTTTCCTTTCAAAGCTTTGAGTACTGTCAAGTCGCTTTATGAATGCACAGCTTCCCCACTTTAAAGGGATGAGACCATCTACCCTTAAGTTGATCTTAACTGGATTTCCCTCTTCACACAATGACCAGGCAGCTTTTTCCTTTTTTTTTCCCTCCTTATTCATTTTTGCAAATGCAGATATGACAGTTCACTCTGTTCAGTAGATATAGTGATGGGGTTTATAATAGATGTTTTGGTCCTGCATGGTGTTGCTAATGCTTGCAGAACTACTGAGAAGCTTTAACACTATCTGACATTTTACCTGCCCATGATGCTTTGTGTTAAACCTTAATTGGTCCGGGCAACCGAGAGGTTAGTTAGACTTCTAGTTTCGCTTGTTGGTCTGTTTATTCATTATTCATGTTCTGGCCTTTAAAAACTTCAGTTCAACTTGTTTGACTTGACAAATACTGTTCACTATTGTTATTCTGATATGAGACCATGTCTATGTTGATGCACAGTCTAAAGCTTATTTAAAAAAAAGTTCAAAGGAGTGACATAATCTAAGCAATTAATGGCAAATAATTAGCGCGCGCGCACTGGCCTCTGCAGATACACTGTCCAGCAAGCTGCTACTGTTTCTGTCCATGACACCTGTTTGAGGTTATAGTATTTCAAGCATGGACAATGACAGATTGGACTGTCCCCTCAAAGGCTATTCTGTCACCCCTGGAAAGGTAAGCTCTTTATCTTCTAATGACTCTATTTCTGAATCCCGTGTCTTCCAGCAAAGAGGTGTGCAGACACTTGGTGGTAAATGATTACTTGCATGACTGTTGACATCTTCATAAAACAGGGTGTGTGGTGAGATTCAGCAGCCGTGTTGGTGTGCAGTTCGACGATGACATGATCAAAGTTAACCTTTAATATTATGGCACTGGGGGAAGATTTTGCCCAGAGCTGGAAGGCGTTGTAAGTTACGATCGTATTATTTTACAATTTTTGCTGAATCACAGACTCAGTGAGTAACCGCCACATAAAAGCAAGTGAATAACTGGGAAGCAGAAGCGAGGAACCTGTAGTTTATAAAATCAGGGGGGTGTGAGAAAAAGACTTTCATGAACAAAGTGTCACAGAACTATACGGACTTAACAGAAATACAGACGGACATCTGCTCACAGACGCTGAGGGATGAAGGCAAACTGACTTCTCGTGGAGCGGCTACATTCACAAGCAATCTCGTAACGCGCTCAGAAGAAGCATCGTAAATTTCTGGCAGAGGAGATGGGAAGTGGAAGAGACATCATTGTAAAAGAGTACCTCAACTCAAAATATCCATTAAAATGGGAAAGCGTGGAGGGGAGGAATCTTTTAAACATGATAAATGCTCCCTTGTCGACAGAACACAATTTAGAAATCATTTAGTGTTTTACAATAGTCCTGTGGGGGCTGAGATAATTGCATGCGGGAAATCCGTTCAGTTGATGTGAAATCTATAAATAAACATTGCTATTTAGCTAGACAGGAAAAAGAGAAACTGCTTTCCATATTACTACATCCCAAGACTGTAATAAACAAATAGCATATTGTTGAATAAAACTCACTGAGATAGCCAAGGGTGTGGAGCAGCTGACATGGACAACATTGCCGCTCGCGGTTGGCTGCATGAGAAACCATAGTTGCATTTATTGACAGAAGTAGTTTTAATTTGAAATTTCACCTGTGGAGCACAGAGACGCTATGATTGTAAATGCAATCATAGCAAAATGGAGCAGGTTGTGACATGTAAGTTTAGCCGGTCTTATTGATTTCCACTCACCACAATTCAGCACTTTAAAGAGCATTAGTATCTCAGTAAATCTTTTCTGAAAGTGAGATGTGGTTTTCTGGCCTGCATATGAACATTTGTCTGGATTGGAGCCAATCAGATTCACACAATGCTTGTAAAAAATGCTGTGAAATTGGGTTTCTTGCACATTACGAACGTTCCATGTTTCATCTTTCGCACAGTGTTCATGTAACATTTTGTGACACGGCCATTGAACAGACTGTCACTTTTAATGGCTGTAATTTTCAAATAACAGTCTACTTGCAAATGTAAAAAGGTGCCCCAGGGGTGAGCTATTAAAATTTGTAAGGGAAAAGATCCAGAGTGAGGTAGTCCAGGTTGGTGTGATTGAGCGTCAAGAAGTTCCGGCGATTTATAATGGAACATTTCCGTTTGAAATGCCATTTTCCAGGACAACTTTTTAATTATAATGTTCACCAACTAATTTTATATGGCTTTCTACTTTCCCATGCTTTAACATGCAATATAAAATGACCAAATTAAATAAGTTGTGAGGCATCAGGAGAGCCTTAATGAGCTACTTACATTAACCAAATATACTTTTTAATATTTTTTTTAAAAATTACAGGGTAGGTTCACCATATTTTCCAAAAGAAAAAAAAAAAAAAAAACTTTCTACCACCACCTACAGCACTGAAAGATGACTTTTAAAGATTCAGCAGCAGCATTATATTTCCAGAAACCAAACTAGTTAACATTCAGGGTGTGAGGAACTGGTTTGAAAATGTAGCTGTTGAATCTTTAGATAATTAGATGAAAGAAAATATTTCGCCATGCCTAAAACGAAACCTTTAATTCTTTAAATAAATCTTTAATTTCAAGGGAGAAGACTGCAAAATGATGAAGCAATGTGCGACTGTGACATAAATAACTTATCTTTTTTTATCTTACTTTGCCTTTTTCAGAGCAGCCACTCGACGTAAATGGAATGAAACCTTAATTAGTATCATTAGTGATGCCTGTGTTTACGTTACTATTTCATATCGAAATGGCTGCTTTAAAAAAAAGCTCAGTTTGTTGGTTTATGGCAGCTTCCTTATATTTAGTTGGCAAGTTTTGACATAACTGCTCCGTGCTTAAAACAAAGACTGGTGAAGTGTTAATGTTAATGTTCCTCAGAAGGAATTTTCAGACCCAGGACGAGAGCAAATGGTGATGGGGAACGGAGCTGATGTCGTGCCAGAACCAGAGCTGGGCAAACAGGCAATGTAACCGGGCTTAGCAGACCAAAGAGGACGTTGATGGAGGAAGCTAAGAAGAGAAGAGGACAGAATGACTGAACAAGAGCGAATCTGGGACTGACTTTTGGTTGTTGGCGAGAGCTTTGTGAAATAAAAGGCTGTTTTTGCACTGGGGTGCTATAGCACAAAAGATACCAATTTCTATGCAGTTGCATTAAATAAGTAAAACTGAAGACCTTTTTCATAATTAAAAAGAAAACTTTTGTGACATTTTATGTCTTAAATGTCAAAAAAACAAATTATTAAATAATTGGTGAATATTTTTTGAAGGCTCTACAGAGACCCTGTTTGTTCTACATCTTGTGTGCACAAGATATAAAATGGTGTCACTTAAGTAAGTTGTTGCTGGACACAGATAATAAATCCATACTAATTAATGAATGCTGCTTTGTTGTTGTCAGCAGCACCTCGTCCTTTTGTCTGATAAACAATCCAGAGTCTTTCATATTGGCTTTCACAGCCTGTTAGCGATATTACATGAAGTAATTACTGTTCTGCACACCTTCTACTGTATGTTCTCCAGCATGCACATATACAGTTCACAGTCTGTGAGCACATGCATACTAAAAGGCAAACAACAAAACAGAGATACAGACGTAGTAATTTGTGACCTTCTGTGAGTGTGCAATGTGTTGCCAACTGTCTGAATGTTTGATTACTCCAATGAAATACGTCTGAAAAACTGATTATGTGGCATCACAGTGAAACTCATTATGAATTATGGATGAATTTCACTCTTGTAGATGAAATTCTGCTGTGTGAATTCAGCGAGAATAACATTGTTTATTGAGTTGGAGGGTCCTTGGCTTGTCTTTCACTCATCTTTTGAGCCTCGCAAATGTTTCATAATTCACATAACTTCATTATTATAGTTTAATTAACAGTACTTTAAAGGAGAACATGGTCAGACTGGAAACAGTGAGGATTTGTGACACACTCATAATAAAAAAAAATAAGAGAATATCATGTTTGTGTAGCTCGTTGACAATATTTACACTGACAGAGAATTGTGAGTTTTCCCAAAGAGCCAACAGTGCATGTCATGCAATGCAAAGACACAAGTGTGAAGTTCTCAACTGTGAACCAATGCACCAACAAATGAAATGAGTGATTTATAGCAACATACTGTACGATCCCCCGACTGCTGCTTTTTGGACCCTTTTTTTTTTTTTTTTTGAACTTATCCTTAACCTTGCTACATTAACTTGTTATACAACACACTTCACTAGCACAGAACAGGCCACAACAATATTTAAATTACAGGGTTAATGGAAATTTGTTAATTTCTATTATCGACAGGTGAATGGATGCAGATGTTGAGGGGAGGGACGTCATCAGTTAGGCTGATCTGGGAGAATGCGCTGAAGGCCAGGTTTCTTACAGCTCCCTGACAATACCTAGAATGAGATGTGGGAGAGGTAAGTTTGATTGAATGGGAGGGGATGAGGGAAGGAGGGAAGAGAGGGAGAAGGAATTTGTCTAGAAATGAGGACAGGGAAGTGAATGGATGAAGGAGAAGGGGAGAGAGGATGGGTCAAGGGAACAGAGACAGACAGCACCATGAAGGGCAAGCCAAGTATAAGTAGCTTCATGGATGAGATGACTGATGACTGATGGGAGGTGTATTTGAGGCGTGACTCTGTTCCTGGACTGAAGTTAACTAATTAACTATTAACTTCATTTCATTGAAAATGAAAGTAAAACTTAAAACATCTTAGTTAGTCTTTCTGTTCTAACAATCACCTATTCAGATATGGCCAATACAAAACCTACAAAGTGAAAATATTCTTGAAATTTATTGTTTTTGCAAAAAGGAGTCTGTGGTTTTGAAGTGAGCATAGATAATAGCTTTTGTTCCCTGTTGGAAAGAGCTGTCGGATGGCAAAATAAAAATATTAGAAATATAAACCTAAGCTAATTTTGAGTGGCTAAAAAAATGTTTTGATGCACCCCCATCCACAGCAGTAAAACTGTTTAGCTTCCGTGTGGTTACCTGTGAGGCAGCTGTCAATCCGAATGTGATCTGTCCCGCCGTCTTGAGAGTCTTGAGTCTAAAGAGCACAACGAGCTGTTTTTACTAGATTTTCTAGTTCTTAATGCTTATTTTTGCTATTTTTTTGCAATTTCCTGAGGCTTTAACACCGGCGCTCCAGTCAGTAACAAACTAACTCTACTTACTCAAGACCATCCAACACGTCTGTGGTCCGCCCACACAGGTGCTTTCATTTTGTCCTGATTAGACCTCTTGGACTGCGTGGGCCTGGACAGACCACGCTTGACAGACAGATCATCTCGCTTTTTCGTTTTGTTGCACTGATTGTGGTGACTTTCAACTTATTAGTTATGGCGAACTCACGCGATTCTCACAGAGAATCAGAGGGTTAATTAAAAAGTAAGTGAAAACACCTGTGTGGGTGTGTGGGTGTGTGTGGAGAGCCATCAAGATGTGTCAGGAATGATCCACGTTTTAGTAAAGCCTTCCTTCAATTTATGTTCTGTCTGTGAAACCAGCCCGTTTGTTTTATACAGGATCACATTTAGAACTTGGACAGCCCGAACAAGTGTGAAGAAGAAAAGCAAGGAGGATCAGAGAACAGAAAGAGGACCACATTATCTTTAAATGAACAAGGATGTAAACACTGTGAAAAACTGCCCACATCTGATGTCTTTATCACAGTGTCAGTATCATCGATGCCAGTAAGAACTAAGGCTTGAAAACTGATGCTGCATATTTAGTGTCAGGCAGTACAGTAGCTTTCTGCCAGACAGAGTGATAAAGGAGTTCCTATCTGCTGTGTTTATTGAGCTTGCAAAACTCAGACATGCTTACCATTTTGCTGTATGGACAAGGTTAAATGTAGAATCCTTGCAGCTGTAGTTTCTGCTAAGCCTTTTTAAAGTGGACTTATTATTACTCAGCTTTAAAACTCTGTCATAATATCTTGCGTGTACGGGTGGAGATACAGTTTGGGAAGTTTAAGATTAACAGCCATGCTGATTAAGGTGCTGTCACGCAGTAATATTTGTTGCCATGTTTGCACATTTGTCATCAATTATACAAAGTGGTTTGGTATTTATTTAGTGATAATTTGTGCCGTCAATCCGTACTTGCCACAGCCAGAAATGACACCACACGGCAATAAAAAGTGTTGAGACGTTACTTTGAAGTGTCAGTCAGAATTTCTTATATGAAATGGGTAGGTGTAACGTGAAAGGGGTGACAACCCCACAGAGAATTATCACCAAACCCTGCAGTTTCACTCAGCTCTATGACGCATTTCAGTCTATTTTTGGTTTTCTAGGCCCCAATTTCTGATCTCATCAAATAGCCAGCAGGCAGCTGTCTTCAGCAAACATCTCTAATTAAACATCTAGCCAAATGGCAGAAAAAAAAAAAAAAACTACCTGGTGAACATAGCAGTGCATTTGGCAGTTTTAAAGAGCCAGATACTTCTCTCATGAGGTGGTGGAAAGAAAAACATCCAGCCAGAGCAACTGTTTCCACTGAATTTAGATCAGAAGATGGATACTACTCTAATAGTTGTCCAGTAAATAAATGGCTAAAGTCAGCAGCTGGTTAGCTTAGAGACTGGAAACACAAAGGTAATAAAATCTGCCTACCAACACCTCTGAAGCCCAATGTATTACCTTGTTTGTGCAAACACTTAGGCATAAAAATGGCAAGTAGCTGTGCTCTGCTGAAATGTTTCTTGGCTAGGTGCAACAACTTCCTCAAATCTTGGCATTGACGTTGCCATGCAACCAGCAGAGACTTAAGGCTAACTTTCAATTTACCGGTCAGACAGGACTGATCTTCTCATCGTATGCTCAACGGTCAAGCGAATAAATTTACAAAATGTCAAATTAATGTCCAAAGTTTTATGGCAAATTATTTTTTTTTACACATTGCTTTGCTAATTTTCAGTGAAGAACCGTAACTTTTAACTACTGCTATAGGCTGCAGAATGTAGTCTCTTATAAAAAGATATGGTGTACTACAACCCAACATTATACTGACCTATCACACTACCTCCAACTTGTTATTTGTCTTGAAAAAGTGATCACCATCCTTCAAAATTACAACATTCTCTTTTGACACAAGTCCATCCATCCATCCATCCATTTTCCATAACCACTCATCCTTATCAGGGTCGTAGGGGGCTGGAGCCAGTCCCAGTTGGCATCGAGTGAGAGGTGGGGTACACCCTAAACAAGTGGCCTGTTCATCACAGGGCAAACACAGAGTCAATCGACCATTTGCGCTCACATTCACACCTACGGGCAATTTAGAGTAGCTAATTTACCTCCATGTGGGAGGAACCCAGAGAGAACCCATGATCCACACAGAACCAAGAACCTCATTGCGGTAAGGCAACAGTGCTAACCACTGCACCATTGCACCACCCATACACAAGTACTTTCCCTCGTTTAAACATCTGAACATTCACTTCAGTGGTTTTACTCCTTCTACCAGCAGAAGCGGTTCCACTATATTTTCCACTGCTGCATAATGTGGACAACACGGAAAAGAGGAAAAGGAAAAAAAGGTTAATAGTGGTGTCTGATATAACTGATTAAATCAGTTCAGAGTTTTAATAAGCACTCAAACCATTTCACCACTTTGCTGAATCAAAGTGGCCTTGATATTAAATTGATATTCTCTGCCTCACACAGCAGGATAAACCCAGCGTTTTCTGTTCTATCTGCTGATTTGTTTTGGTCCATGGGTGGCTGTTCAGTTGGTCAATTACAGTCAGAAACAGGTTGTAGTGGTACACTATTTTATTTAGTTTAGAGAGAAGCCAAAGCAAAATAAAATTGACTGTACGGCTTTGATTGGAATCTGACTTAACTGGAGCACCGATAAATATTTGATATTAAAAGTGCAACAGTTTCATTGCAAGTCACGCAAAGAGAGAAGACTGTCAGCAGAGAATAATAGTTCTACTACTTTTAGCCATGATTGAATCATATTGTAAACAAATAACCTTTTTTTCTCTTTTTGTTTTCCCTTTTTAATCTGGCAGTCTAAACCAATCTACGGCAAGTTCATAAGATCAATAGAAAGTATGACAAAAATTAGTGGACAGACTTTTCTGGAAACGACAAGATGACTTTAGGACTAAAACTAAATGAAAAAAAAAAACAACCTGTGAAAGTAAAACTTTGACATAATTTGATCTTAAAATTGATGTCTTAAATTGTGTTTCTTGTTTAGCATGCCCTTTTTTATGTTAAAAGGCTTTTTCCCAGAATGTCTGATGTATCCCGACACTTTTGATCTGTTCCACCCTCATTAGTTTTACCTATCCGTGATAAGTTTTACCTGTGTCTTGTTGTCCTGTCTTCTGTGAGTGCCTGTGTCCCTTGGTTTCCTTTGCCAGGTCGTACCTGTGTACGTTTGCAAATGTGTCTTTGTGCTTCTCTCTGGATTTTTTGTTCAGTGGTCTTCAGTTGTTTGGATTTGGACTTTTTGGATTTATGGATTTTGTTTGTTTTTTCCTGGACATTTCAGCCGCTTCTTGTTGTTTTGACTTTTTGAGGCTACTTCTTGTTCACAATCCCTCCACGTCTGCATTTGGGCCCACATATCAAACAAAATGTGAAATGAAAGGATCTTTGTCTGGAACAGACAAAGTAAAGTGTAACTAGACCTTCAAACCACTTAAAATTTTAGTGCAAAGTGCTTGAATGGTATAACCAGACAAGCATTTTTGCTAGGACAGAGTAGAAGATCGGCTTTAACCGTGGCATCTATACACCGTCTGCTCTGGCACATAAAGATGCAGGCAACTTTTGTCAAAAGGCCAAAGGCGTCTCTTTTTTTAGCGGCTCAATGACAAGCACATTTTAACCAATTGGTATTTTGCTGAACTTGAAACTCTCTATTCTCTAAGTGGTGTTTCAGTGCACAGAGCACACGGATGGGAGGTTTGTTCAAATTGTGGAAAATTTGTCTTAGACATTGCCCAGACAATAGATAGTCTCAGAACTGTTTCTATTTCTGGTACAGTGTAATCCTGCTGCCTCCTGTTGAATTATATTAACGAGAGCAAAACTAAATGCTTGGAGCAAACACAAATGATATTATTTTAATTACATTACATCACTCTCTTACCAGTAATGTGTTCAAATCAGCATCAAAACACTTAATGTGGTTAAAGTGGGAACGCAGGTAAATCAGCCTGCAGTAAATAAGTAATTCTTACAGTATGTCTTGTACTCATACTGTATGAAAATCTTCTCCTTCAGTTTATTAAATATTGATAAATCTGCAGCCTCTGATTGGAGACATGTCACACCAGAGTGCAGTTCACGCGCCGTGTTCACCTGCTGCACAGTAACCTTACACACCTCCACACAAATCAGACTAGTCGGCTACAACTACGTGTTCTGGATTACCGCCGCTCATTAATCCTGTCAGAGCTCCTTCTTTGCAGTTTAAAAAAAAATTATAGTCTAAATATTAATGAATTTGTTACATCATTGCAAATCAAACGCTGCTGTGTGATATTTTAATTTACGTCATGAAATACAGAACTATGACTGAAATCGCATAGGACTGACAACAAATGTATTATTCAATAACTGTTAAAAGAAACACTGCATGTGTCAGCTATTTCAGAGTGATGAGATCAGTCATGTGACTAGCTGAGAGCATACATTTATTTCCAACCTCCAATTCATATTCTTCTGCTTCGCGCTGCTGCATATACATGAACTAGAATAACAGGTGTGCTCGGAGACGCCCACACTGTCCGTGCAGCCAAGACATGCTATAACCTTTAACACTGAAGCTTGTCTGCCAGGTTATTAGCTGGTATTGTGCAAGATACATGCAATGTGATGGATACAATTCCACACTAAAAAAAGAAATTGTTTTTAAAGTAACATTTAAAAAAATATTTGTTTATATGATAATATTTTCCTATTCGTTTTAGCTCCGTTCATTATCTCCTGGTTATTTAAGACTTCAGAATCAGACTTACAGTACAGCAGTCCATGAACCTGCAGGATGAAAAAAAAAAAGTGATGTTAATGCAATCCCACAAGGAGTCTAGCTTGTGCAGGCAGACACAGAGCAGCTATCCCAAGGTGACCCCACCAGGCTCCCATGAATGTTTTATAAGGGCCTGCACAGAGCTGAGGTCCCTGTTTCTGTGTGTCACGCACGGCCCTAGCAGGGGAGGGGAGTGTCGCTTTGCTCACATGTCAATATGCGCATGTTCATATAGCCTCGATAAAACAGAATCACGTATATGTCAATGAGAGCCAAATGAGCGCCGCCAATAATAACAAGTGAAACTCTTGTGAGCTGCTTCTCAGTTGGCAGATTTCATTATGTGCCTCAGTTCTCCCTTAAAGGCTTCACTCACTGCCGAGCAGTCCACAGCGAAGGATTTCATCGGCTCTCCATATCAAACCAGAAAAAGAATTGCCTTTGGCATTTCTAAGCGATGCATGACTTCACTTGTATTTCCATCCCTATTTCTAATCTGTGAATATCACACACTGTCAGTCAGCATTTAGTCCCACTGACATGACCAGAAAATGTCAAAGTTACTGAAAGAAAAAAAAATAAATAAATAAGCTCAAGGAAGAGTTCATAAGTTCATGGTAATCTTTGTAAACTAGCAAAGCAGTGTGGAGCAGAGGTTGAATCAGTACAAACGGTGTGCGCTCATTTATTATTTGTTTATTTGTTTGTCAGGGTTTCTCTTTGCTACAAATGAGTAAAAACTAATCAGATGCTCACTGTGTGTAGCATATGGCTGCGCGTGGCAATTTAACTTAATTGTTTTGAACAGATTATTTTCTTTTGCATGAGGTGTTAAGGTCTCTCTGCACACTTCGCTTTAAGAATTACCTAGCTCCAGTGTTCCAACAGAAGGTCCTCTATACTGGCCAGTACCTTTAATCTCATTATGCCTCGATTCCACCAGGAACATCTCTGTGAGGTCGCGGCTCTGACATTGTTTTGGTCCATAACTCCACGTAGCTCCAGACCCCACTGGGAGCTTTTTAGAAACATTTTGTCCACCACACTCTAACTTGCTCAGACAGTCATTAGTAAGTAGGCTATGTAGTTTCATTATTTGCCTTTGGCTGTCTTTATGATCAGGAGTCTGCACAGGGTGTATTTTTTTTTTGTTTGTTTGTTTTAAATTTAGCAGATTCTCTTTGCCGGCTGCCAACCAACTGATCTTTTCTGTGCTGTTTTTTACGGAAGGGCAAACATGCTGCGCTGCTTCTGGTGGAATCGCAATCATTGTCTAGAATGGGCCCAACAGTCTTGGTGGCTCAACTTTCATATGTAACTTTAAGCCAACATGAGCAAGTGTTATTGATGGGGCATCCTGGTAATGCATAAGACGATTATCACAACCTCTCTGCATCAGGACCATTTTGTTGCATATAATTTCACCTCATTTACATGCAATCACTCGTGTCTTTGGCTGGTCTCATAGTAAGAGCCTGAAATGTACAAAGCCTTTGATACAATGTAACAGCCTCTACAGGGTCTGTCACTTGTGTTAACAACAGTTGATGTTACAATGTAAACTTAGAATGAGACTTTTGTCACGCTTGTACAGTATAAATACAATTCTTCCATCTCTTTGTGTTTATGGATTGTTGTAAGTGAGCTAGCTCACTGTTCATTGTTGTAACTATATTCCTGACGTGGAACGTTTTGGCATTTACCAGGCAGTTTAATATACGTTACCACCACCCTCCTGCTTGTTACTGTACTACTTTACTTCTGGAATGTCAGTCTCACTGTAAAATAATCGAAAAACCTTACAGTCCATGTTATGCCGCAGAAGAGACTTCAACCAAGAGACTGCAAACTTTTTTGACTTAATTTCTCTAACCCTCTGCTGTTTTCGTTTCTGGTGCCATAAGAGCTGTCATCAGCTGTCGTTGATCTGGATATTCGTGCCCCAGGAGGATCGGCCTCTCCCCTTCTTTCACTGTCTCCCTAGATTCCATGTTATCATTGCTCTCTCTCTCTCTCTCTCTCTCCCTCTGTGTATTTGTTTTTTTTTTTTTTCTCTGTGTGAATGGTGTTGTCCTCTCTGTGTTTGTGCGGTCTGTCCTCTGTCCAGGTCTCTGGGGAGGAGAGGAGGCGGTGTGGCTCAGATCCTGCTTAGTGGCTGACAACCGAAGCTACTCACTTGTCCTCCCAGATCCACCATCTTCACTTATTTGCTATAAACAATTTTGTCATTATGATTGTATATATGATGTATATACTATACTATTCATGTCTGTCAGTTCTGGGGATCCCTCCTCTGTTGCTCATCCTGAGGCTTCTTCAGTTTTTTTTTTGTTTTTTTTTGGGGGGGGGGGGTCCTCATTTGAAACAAGAGGCTAAGGACAGATGGTGTCGTGTTCCGTACAGATTGTACAGACCCTTGAGGCAAATCGAGGTTTATGATTTGCGCCTATGTAAAGAAAATTGACTTGCATTGACTTGACTCTGGACTGGAGTAGAACTGATCGTCATTTGCATGAAACCTAAGAGGGATTGCAATCACATCCATGATCTGACGTATATGTGGCTAAGTGCAAATGAAAGCTTATGAAATTGCATCTGGATTTCTTCCAGACACGAGACAATTTACGGACATGAGACACGTTTAAATGGGGCCATTTTCTGTCACTCTGCTGGCTTCTTTCAAACGCGAGTATACAATGAGCGCTACCAAAAAGTGGTATGGAGAAAATCTCAGCAGATACTGAACTCACGTCAACAGATGCAATCTGCGGAGAAAGACACAGTTGAAAGTTCTGAGAAAACCTGGTAAGTGGACCTTGAGTTGTCCTGCTTTAAACCCAACGCAACCCAAACTCCAAAAAAAGCTGTGATGCCATGTAAGACATAAAAACAGAATGCAATGATTTGTAAATCCTTTTCAGCCTGTGTTCAGCTATAAACAGTAGAAAAATAAGATACTTAATACTCATTCTGAGTTTGATGCATTCTGTTTTTATTTACATTTTACACACTGTCCTAACTTTTTTTGGAATTGGGGTTGTAACTTGGGACGCCAGACCGTTCTTGGCCACTCTTTGTTAATCGAGCATTGTGGAGCAGTCCAGCACAAACCATGGCTGAGCTTGGAAGGCACAAACAGCAGTTGGAGCCGTTGGATTACCAAGCCACTGCTATGGGCAACACTGACACACTGACAGTATTCACTTCCAAAACAGCGTCCTGGGGAAATGTGAAGCAACAGTAGCACACGAGACCTGATAATTAGTATGAGCATCACATAAAACGCATTTGGCATAATTACAGAGAGATGAGCACATTTTTTTTTGTTCTTAGCAGTGAATTACAGAGAGCATTTGCAGCAATCCTTCACTGCTGCTGGCCGAATGAACAACTTCATTGTTGCTCAACGTGCAGCGTACGTCTGAAATGTTATATCAACCCCCCTCTATACTGTAAATCTGCAACATGAAGGCAAATAATTGATTTGAATGCTTCAATATTTTACATGTTAGTCATATGTCAACTTTTTCCAAAGCTCATATTTCAAGGGAATGCAGCCTCCCACAGTCCTCGGTTATGCTTCACCACGGGCATTTAATTGTTTGTTTATGTGGAGCCAGGCTGGATTTTATTCTCCGTGTTTCACAAAAAAGCAAAATTACTTTTGGAAACGAGTTACAATACGGGATGAAATAACACTTTTGGTTTACTTCCCCACCTGTGTGTTTCTCTCTGTCTCTTTATTATCCCGGTAAATGGAATGCAGTTTTCCGGTTTAATCTGATAGCACTGTCTGTACCACAAGGCTGCGTTGCCTATAAATAACCAGATAAAAATACGCAGACAGCAGTGTCTTTGTTAGTGTTAGACAGTGCATATGTTCAGGAGACGGCACCAGTCAAATATGGAGAAGTTTGAAAATGCCACATTGTTTTGATACGTCTCCTGGAAAGAAAGAAAGAAAAGAAAAGAAAACTGCATGACAGCCTGGATAGGTCCAGCAACACTTCCCTTTTCAAACAGTTGACTGGGGGACATTTTGAAGAGGATTCTGCTTGATTCTGGCAGGTGGTACAAGGGAAATAAAGAGCAAAGGAAAAAAAAAAAAAACACTCTGAATACTTCATTTATCACCTGCAGGCAGGGCCTTATCTTAATGCTGCCTTTTGGCCTTATTGTGGCCCGCTTCAATCCCGAGACGCAAGCAAGTGCTTATCCACTGTGGGGGATATCATGCAGCGTCATCTACAGCGGGATCCAAGTCAAGAACTGTGAATGACAGCACGGTGTAGGGCCCAGTTGCCTTTGAAGAGAGTCACAATAATATCAGAACACATTTGTCTTCATGGTAATGAAGTGTGTGACATCATTTTGAGGCTGGGTAGTTATAAATGAGCGTAACATGTCTACATGAGGTGTGTCTTGTACTTTCTGACTTTTTGATCAGTGATTAGTTTTGATGTTTCTGGAGCATAAAACCAAAATATCAGTTAGCGTCATACCAAGAGATGCCCTGCCTAGTAAAAACAATATATATCCAAAGATACTATTCAAGGATAGGACTCCTGCTCTTGGCCATATGGAAGATATAATTTGGTCTAATCCGTTTAAATCCGGATTACTGTGTTTACATTGACAATTAATACCTGACTGTCCCTGATGCTTTTGCCATCAATAAATCAATTAACAGAATAGCCCTCACCCTGCATACACAAACAGGAGAGTTTTCATGAACCGCTAATCTATTTATTGTGGGAGTAAATCAGGATTCTGAGCCCAGTCTAATAAGTACGTTATGACATTTACAAGTGTTGACAGAAAACCCACTTCACTCGAGTGACCAGGTTAAATACTGAAATGTGTATGCGTATGTAAACATAGCCAGCGATCTGAAGAAAACATTTAGCAGTGAACCTAAAGTAATTGGCCATATTAGAGGCAATGTGACACATATCATGAGATGGACTGTACCACTGTAGAGCCACATGTACATCCATGAGTGAGATATTTCTAGCACGGGGAGCTATGATGAAGTTGTAAATAATCAACATTTGTGCCATTATCTAATTACAGCAGGTTACTTCATAAACAGCTGCTGGGAAAGACTTAAAACCACTAAAGACTTCCTTTTCTTGCAAAATCACCACCAGAAGGAAGAAAAAAGGTCCTTGGTGATAGATCAGAAAGGCTCCTTCGGCCTCCAAGCCTCTGAGTGGGCAGACAAATGAATGTGTTTGATTGACAGCTGAGCATGCACGGGGGCGAGATACAAAGTAAACAAATTTGTGCCAGTAGCTGTAGCTCACAAGCCTAAGGTTAGCCGTCGCTTTGATAACAGTGGTGTTCAAAAATCAGATCCAAGCCTTTTAGCATCCAAACTGACTTGACATTTTCACGAGTGCTGTTAAGATGCCCAATGAGCTGCAGCTGGCTTCCTAATTAGTGACTGTATTTAGCCTGTACACTGACATTAGCTGTGCTTTTCTCCTTATTCATCAAAATATATTTTGGTTCATTAGGTTTGGCGGGGGAAGGTTGTTTGGTAGCTTCTTGAGGAAGTCGAGATGCAACAAGTGCCTGTGCCCCAGATAAGGAGGCAAATATTGGTTGCACTTCAAAGTCTGTGTGGTTGCTAGGCAATATTAGCATCAGCCCATCATAGTATGGTAATATTCACTGATTTATGCTTTTAAAGTGGCTTTAGACCACATTTGGAAAACAACGGATCGAATGATGAAACAAGTCACTCACGACGAAGGCCACTCACCGTTGTTGACTAATCAGGTCAGCCCTACTAAGCATTTTAGTGCCTTTGAGCTCATTGTTTTAGCTTTAGGGGGGCAAAACTTTATTGGTTTGATTCATTCTCACCATTCTCATGTATCCAGATGCAGCAGGGAGTTATTTTAAGTGGAAAATTGCTTTTAATCCCACTGTACCTATACAACATCACTAGGAACAGTGTCTCCATAACCTCATGCACACCTTCAGATGCAGTCGCTGGTGTCAGAATGGAATGGAGATGAAAACTCTGAATACAGATGAGAGAAATCACCTTTTCATTCTGAAAGTAATTGGTCTTAACACAAGTAGCTCAATGGTTTGCCCTCCTCATATCCAGCATATTTGCCTATTTTCAGCAATGAAAATGATTTTGACTAACAAATTATTCAAATGTGTGCTACTTCCTGCTTTTGGTTGTTAAAAGAGTCAATCATTTTTATTCAGTATTTAAGATTATTCTACATATATTTCCATTTGTATATTGTATTAAGCTACTGCTGTGTTTTAAACAAGACATGTAAGGGAGCTGCTACCTGCTGCGTGAGGAGTTTGCGTCAATAATATCTAATATGTAAATGTTTTCAGATAAAAATGCTCCTGCAGGTTAATAAATTACCTTAACTGCTGAAAGAAAGATTCAAATTAACAGGACCTACCTGTCACCCACTCTGTGTACAGTTCAAACAGCCACGACACTTCTCTTCATAATCCTCACAGTGTGCTTTGACTATTAAAACTGAATTTGCACCTTATTAACTAGAAAAATAATTAAGTTGAATACAGCACAGTATGTCAACTCATAATGATTTGCCTGTCAAGGTTTTTTTTTTTTGTTCATGACACAAGCCTGTATGCTCCTCGATCTGTCATAATCTTTCTAATGATATTAATAAAGCCTGATGTTACCTGACATTCAACACACCTTTGGGTTCAGCACTGCTATCATCTTTGACAGCTCTTTACAGGACACTGTAAAAAAAAAAGTCCTGTGTGACTGCCGCCTTAACATTTTATGTTAAAGTGTAACTTTTTAACTTTTTTTAGTATTTATGTTTCCTGTGTTTTTAAGTCAAAGTGACAGTGTGATGGGGGCAGTGCTGCAGCTGCTAAACAAGACACAATGTTATTTTAATTCTTATGGGCAATTGTTATGAATTGAATAACTGCATTAAAAAATGAATTTGAATCACATAGTTTGAGTTTGTATTGTTCAATTTGAATCATTGCATCGAAAAACTGAATCTGAATCGTAATGTGAAATTGAATTTATTAGTTTGGAACTGAACATTCAGTTCTCACAATTCAATTTCAAGTTTCTGTGATAAACACCCAGGTAGTTGAGGCAGAGCAATCAAGCGCAGATACACAGGACGCCTTTTTGGCCAATCAGCACCTACGTCTGTGTGTGTGTGCGTGTGTGTGTGTGCCATGGCAGGTATGGGCATTTGTTTTTAGTTTTTATTTTATAAAATAGTCGTCAGAGTTGTATTAGACTCACTGGCAGTAGCATTTTCATTACGTGATTTCTGCATTAATTTGCAAGATTTTCTTATTTAATCTCTCAATGCTGCCGCTGTGTGGCACAGCTGCCATTGACATGCTGCGGCAACTACTGCTGCTTTGATTATCTGTTTTTATGAATAATAATTTACTGTGACCTTTTTCCTATATAGTGTATCATGATTGCATAATTGAACAACATATTTTCTCAATTATATTCAATGGTAGAAAGCCCTTAGTGCAGGATTAGAATCCTGTGATGCACAAATGTAGACTAGTAGGCTTTATTACATTTGGGACTTGGGGTATATAGGTGTGATTGGCAGTGGCAGCTGCCCCAGACACCAGTAGCAGTTGAGACAGATGTTGAGAGATTAATTAAATCAATGCAAATTAATGTAGAAATCACATGATGGAAATGTTACTTCCATCCAGTCTAACACAACAATGACTGTTTCATCAAATAAAACAATACAAATTCAAGTTATGTGATTCACATTCAGTTTTTGAATGCAATTATTCAAGTTAAGCAATTCAAATTCAAATATAAATGATTCAAATTGAATTTCTGGTGGCACATATTTCAGCCCATAAATTGAAAATACATCTCAAAATACCAAAATACATCTTGAAATCTCGATAGAGGTGAGGTGACTTGTTGGAGGAGCCTCAAGTGGAAACATGAATCCACTTGAGGCTGGCTACAAAACAAATCAATGTATGGCTAATTTTCATTCAATTTTCATGAATACTGTGCTGAGAAGGAACCTCTATAGAACTCACCTGTTCAAATTATATTAATGCTTAAATTTTTGCTTAATTAACAATGTTGTCTCTCTGATTGATAGATGGGGCTTGTTTGAACACCCAGGTGTCATTCGGCTTTACCCATTTTTGGATTAACTGGAAAGCGGTAGAAACAGGACTACCAAGATGGCAGTGGCTAGAGCCACCACACTGAGCTTCACATACCGCTCTTCAGAAACCTGTGGGTGATGTCACAGATACAAGGTCCATATTTATACTGTTGATGCTTCAGACTTGTCCTTTTAAAACTTGAATCTTGACTTAGATTTGGCTCAAAAGACTTAAAAACTGCTCTGCTAACTGGTGAACATTAGATGTTTCCCTCAGGAGTTGGTGGAGATCTAGAGCGAATACACATGCAAGACTTAAAATGAATGTTAATGTTGTGTCATATTTGCTGGTTGTGTAAATAGCCAACTGTCCACTAACACGATGTCAGCTGGTAATATGTCTCTGTTGTAATGCAGATTGGAAATGAAATGTAGGCCTAATGAATAATGGAGAGAGCAGGTCTTGATTCGATGGCAGAATAAAACATGCAATTTCATTTCAGCCAGACTTATAATTGTGTAATAAATTAGACCCAAGCAATGATATGCTGTATGACAAATACTTGTATTAGCCTAAATAATTATATATCCTCATTCTGCTTTGTGTTTCACCTGCTGCAAAACAACTTTGTCAGGATTTCTGTATTCAAATACCTCAGGATAAGTCTTGATTATAGCTGATTAAGATTAGGGACGGTATCAAAACTGATGAAAGAAGCACATTTCAAATTTCATTTTTGTTGGAATCTGTGGATTACAGACATTTGCATAAAACATACATTTGATTTATAATCACATTGATGTTTGTTGAATACCTCTGAGCTGCTGTCAACAATTGTGTGTGTGGCGGTACAGTACAAAGTCTATCCTGATACATTTGATGAAACACGTGCTTGTTCTAGTATGGTAAATACACAGTGCAAGCTTGGGATGTGACGCACTGCAAGACAGTCTCTTGTAGATTGCAGTCATTTTGAAGGTAGTAAATCATTTACTCCATCTGGGAGCTATTTTTGTTATACGTTATCTCAACGATAATGCACAATTTTCTATGTATGGACTGTTAATGTGATCTGTTTCAATATCTGACTGGTGCTCAAAAAGAGAAAACTCTTAAAACAAGGTAAATGGGAGATCAAGTCTCCATAATCCATTAACTGCTGCGAAAAGAGCCATCTGCTGTCTGCATATCTCATGTCCTATTTTTCCATCTCACTCACAGAAAATGTGAAGCTGAAGGCTAGCACCTGCACTCAAGCCCGTTAAAACGAATCCTACACTTGGTCATCATACAATTCCTGGTGCAACAACAACATTTAATCTTTATGGAAAACAAAACTAGCTGCAAAGGAAGGTAGCGGAAAAAGAGAAAAGAATTCCTTTTCAGCTGCTCTCAGAATGCACTTGAAACATTTCTTCTGTTATTATCAACTTGACAAGAAATATTCTACTAGGTCAAATCAGAAAAACTGTATATTGGCTTAAAATGTCCAGCATAAAGTCTGCATTTCATCATTGCCATTTTTCTCCCTTTTTATTCTCAATAAGGCAGGAAGGCAATTTCTCATTTCACCTCCACGGGCGGTAGAAAAGATATTCTGGCACAAGGGCAACTCAATACAGATTCTACTCCACTTTTCAGAGTTCCTCAACCACGAACCACAAACCCCCGGAAAAGTAATCACTTGCTGTTCCAGTTGTGTCTGTCAGCGGCCTAACGTTTCTCTTCTGTTTGCATGGAGAGGTGGCAGGGAGGGAATGAGCAGTGTTGTGTGGGATGAGCTCTGCGAGGAATCCGGCATGGAACCATGTCAGTCTGGTGGAAACTGAGAGCACCGGCATGTCAAACAACCACATGACAAGAATTTAAATCTACGAACACGGCTCTGTTGAGAATCACTCATTTGTCATCATCATTCTCGGATGTGGACTGTGGAGCCCTAAAACTGACAAAACGTAGTAAAAGGTTGTCAGAGAAGTCAAAACTCTATCTGAATACATCAATAAATAATAGGCTTAGTTCACTTTAATATTTCAATTGGACTGTAATTAAAAGAATGTAAAGCTACGTACTTTACTTATAATCTCCAATTAGTGGTAAAAAGAGATCCAAAAAGTGGTCTTTCTTCACCCACACAGAGTTGATAAAATAAATTATAATGAATAAATTATGATTTACTTACTCTTTATCTGTTAATAGCTTTTATCTTAAATATTTTTTTTTTCTTTTTGATGGTTAATTATTTATCTATTTTCCCAGCTCTCAGAACCAAAGTTGGTTTTGTAACAAGATAAGCACATCCATGCAATGACTGGTCTAGGGTGTTTGTGTGTGCGTGTCTGTGTGCGTGCGTGCGTGTGTGTAGGTGGATGCATGTGTGTAAGGATACTAGAGATGTTCTATAAACAGAAAGTGCCATATTACAATTTGCACCAATGATACAGTATACACTTCCTGTCTCTCCCCTGATCTTGAAACTTGTTTGGGAGTTTCGTGACCATTGCGCGGATCAAGGTGGATTTAGTTTAGCTTGTTATAGGTCGTCTATGGTGAAACCAAACTGAAGATTCAGAACCAACAAAGAGATATATCTGTTTGAGATCTGCCAGCATACTCTAGTGAGACCTGGCAGTATAAAGTCTATTATCTCTTAGTTTGTCTTTTTGAAAAAATATATATTTTTTTAGTCTTTGCAGAGTAAAAAAGGGGTCCAATATTTACTTCAGTGACTATGGGGGCAAAAGTCTCTGCCGGTGTACCTGTTCAGATCTGCGGGCACTGACTGTTTGACTATTTGCGAAAAGGCAGACTAGCATTCCACGAGACATCTTTCAAGTCAATAAAAGCAGAAAATGACTCCTCGGTTCACCACCCCTTTTTTAAAACCTCTCTACTACTGAGACTGTGATGCTAGTTAGCTTAATGGAAAACATCAGCAGCTAAGCACACTCAGCACCGTCCTTTTAGGCTAACTTGCTACCTACTGTAGTCAAAGCTTCGTCATAAAACTACAATAACCAATGTACGTAATGTTAATCATCCATATACTTTGTTAATGTTAGCTTGCTGACTTATTTAGAGTTCATGCAGTGGCACAATAATACAGGGTTTGTGAGCTAGGACTACTCTGCATGGCTACTTTGGTTAGCTTTGTCTTTGCCTTTAAGCTAGCTAACCACACATTGTTACATCTCGTTATGATATATAACAAGAAAATTCCAAATATGGTGATGTTGCTGTTAAAGTTATAATTCATTTATAAAAAGTAAATTGCTTTTTTGCCATTATTCACCTACTTAACTATATTAATGTATTCAGCTATATTTTAGTTTGATAACCTTTTATTATTTTGACAGTGCTGGGGCTCCATACCTGACAATGTATATCGATTTTCATTAGTGAATATGAAATGTAATCACTTAGAGATTTACATTTACCACTTTTGGCTGTTACTTTTTATATCAGTTTCCTCCTTAAAGTTCATGCTTGAATGTATTAACATAAACTCTGCTGCCCTTCAGTCATCCTGATTGCATTCCCCTGACACCTTAATTAAAAGAACGAAAATAAGGCAGTTCCACTGGTAGTTTCCCTGTCAATCATTGTTTATTCTACACCAGTCAGGGCTGTTACAAATTACATCGGATCATAATCACCACATGGGACCAACATCTAAATTTTCATGAGCGGAGGCTCTACCGCAGGGATCAGGTTCTAGCCTTGGCTGACCTGACCTTGTTCAGTGCTGTCACTCACTGGACATCAGCACAAGAGGAGGTAAAGGGCTCTTCAGTGTGTAGTGCACATGTATTTGTGTGTGTGTGGATGTCTCACTGGGGGTTTAGGTGTATGCTGTTTGTTAGAGACAGTGGGTGCTGGCAGACCTTACATCCCTTATTCCCATTGCTTTGTGCATTTTGCCAATGCTGAATTATTCAAGGACATTAACATTCTTCAAGCTGGCTAATAATACATGATTGAGGCGGCAGTGGACCCTCCTTTGCCAAATTCACATCTTTGAGGGCTGATTCTGTTATTCAATATACACAATTAAACCTGGACACATTCTTCCGTGTTCTAAACAGCGAGGAGGGATGATAACATTTCCTGAGTTATCACCCATGTCTGTAGTTAGTGGGACTGAATTAAAAAAGCTGCTCTGAGTGAAGCATTTACATGCTTGGATGTGCACTGAAGAGGTCATTTTGACCAGATCAATTCAAGCTTTACTGTCTGGTAGGGAAGGCTGGGTTGTAAATGAGATTTGCAGTAAAAGCATAATTACACTATAAAACTTCACAATACAATAACAATAAAGTCACATAAAGGTATAATTGTATGAACAAATTACTACAACATCCACCCTATTTAAAAAAAAAAGAGCGAACAAGGAGTCAATAGCTTGACAAAATACAAAAACGTGACACACACACACACTGAAGGTGTTTCACTATTTCATGTGCAAATGAAGGGTTGTAATTGCGGTGGAGATAAATGAGTCCTTTGTCCTTTTAACGTTGTCTTTCACCGTCAGGACTGTAGCATTTCCAACTGGACAAAGAGGGCAACTGCCCCAGGGCCACAAACCATGAGGGGCCCCAAAAGTTGGCTGTTAAAAAAATTGGTTTGTGGTATGTTGATGAAGTAAAAGTTTGTTATGCCACTAAATCAAAATGTCAACAGAATTTACTACCCGTGGTGGTAATTACTGCTTAATCTTGAGACCCTGTCTCAACATTTTTTAAGACCAATTATTCCAGTTGATTTAATCTGTGTTATCTGCCAGTCTTTGTCAGAACTCAGTGTTCATTACTTTTAGATGATTAGATGATAGATGATTATTCTTGATGGACAAGCATTTTCTCATCACTGTACACTGATGCTATCCCCCCTCAATTTGCTGATTAACATAGAACAAAAGGCACTCATACTGTATATGTCATACTCATACTGTATATATAAAAACAAATTTTACCTTTGTATTCAGTATGAAAAGTAATCCAGTTGCTTGTTGTCTTTGTGACACTTAGCCATAGGACAGCTGTGATTGAATGCTCCAACAAGTGGACATTTGAGCTATTTGTCACACACACAGTGTCACTAAAGATCAGAAATTAAATTTTGCGCTGTCCACCATTTTGGTCCAGACTGAAACAGCTCATTAATTAATATTAAATAAATTGGCAGGAAATTTGGTACGATTCATGGAGATGAATAAATGATGCATAACTTTCCTGATGTTCCCCTCAGGATAAATTGGTGAGGCTCTGACTTTTATATTAGTGCTAGCATTAGGTCAAAGTCCAGATGCAAAACTCATGCATCAGCTGTACTTGTTTAGTGCTAATTAGGAAATGTTAGCATGCTAATATACTAAACTAAGATAGTAAACATCTTACCTGCCTAACATTAGCATGTTAGCTTCACCTTGTTTTGTTTTACATTATCAATAGTGCTAAGGCTAATAATGTCCCAATAATATGGTTCTTATATCCCTTGAGCACTGCTACTCCTCCACAGACATTTGCCATGTCTTGGCACTGAGTCACCCAGTGTCTTCTCTTTAGGAGGAACCCCTGTCATCCCTCTGACGTGGGCCTGGTGTGACACAAACAGCCCTCAAGGAGGCACACCAACAGGGGTAACATCAACAGGAGATAATGATGACGTTGAGGGTGCTTCAAAATGCCCCCCTCACCGGAGCCGGGGTGCTCCGGGTTCTATTATACTGTACACAATTACTGTACACCCAGGGAGCCACACAGTGAAGGTACACTATTAGCCATCTGATATTTTCATTATCTGTGTTTTCCCCACAGACGCTGTGGAAGAAGAGATTTCCGTAGTGAGAGATGAGAGCAGACAAGAACAGTGCGTATCCCTTTGCAGAGGAGAACACAGATGGAGGTTGTTTACCACACTTTGAAAAAGTCCCTCTTCCTTCCTTTTTTCCCCCCTGAGCTTATCCAACATCCGGCCGTTTCATTACTTTGTGGTGGGGACGAGGTCACTAATGTTGGACAGGCTATCAGAACTCCCCACTGGGCCGAGCTATTGTGGCTGGAGGGAAACACTACGCCTTTCTAGATGTAACCTGCTCTCACACTGTCCTGACCCTCCTCTCCTTCCCTTACCTTTCACACCATACACTGGGGATGATCTTGGCCTGCGGGTCCATCCACGTGTCTGTGAACCTGTGTGGCTAAAGCAGCCCCTGAGGCCTGTGAAAACCACCGGCAAGCAAGCCACCGACGTGATGCAGGAGAAGCTTCGGCCGCCCTTCCACCGGCTCTAATGAAAATCCAAGGAGAAATGAAAGAGACCCAAGGGTGCATGCAAATCAATAGACGCACAGTGAGTCAACGGCTGCAAATTTGTTTCCATTAAGCAGTTGTTTCTTTTCACCAGTTTAATATAATGTTTTCTCTGCTGCTAGCAATGCAGCACTAAAGTGCATTTAAACAGAATGAAAGCTAATTTCAGTCACATTGCAGAGCCGATTCTTCATGCTTTTGAACATCTGTGTGTTATCCTTGTTGAAAAGTGTTTTTCATTAGCTAAAAAGGCTTCACCGTCTCCGCCGAAAGCTTTGTTGTATGATCTCAGTCTCTCTGTTTAATCAACGAGCTCATTTGCTCGTTGATATCACTCATCCGTTTCATTTTAAAAGATTGTATGCTCGACCAACACGAGTTACCAAACAGCACATCATCAGACTCATTAAAACAGTAGGAAGCCACTCAGTTCACACCAAGCATAGTCTCACCGACCAGAATGATGCATTAAAGAAAGCACACTTTGTCGAGAACTGTTCAAAGAGGGAAAAGGGAAAAATCTGATGTGACACGAGTATAAAGATGTGAGCTCATGGTTATGTGTTTGTTTTTTTTGCAAAATGAAATACTCCTTATTAAAACTGAATGAGCTCAAGAGTGAAAACTGACTACGGTGGAAAACAGCAATATTTTTGTTTATACTGCAATCTCATAAGCTTGACTTTAATTGATGAATGGGCCAATATGCAGACTGCATGTGCGATTATCTTCATGAATTTGTCTTGAGGTTGCCATATTTATCATTATAATCACAGCACTAAGTGTTGCTGCTTTAAATGTCTCTATTGGCCTTGCTGCAGACTCAGCAGGACCACATTTTCCATTACCATCCTTTGTCTCTCCTATTCGCCTTGTTTCCATTGTCCAAATAAAGCCTAAATGACCTCTTTCATTTCTTGTGCGACACTAGGAAGGACTTTTTATATAAAACACAGTCATAATCACACAGTGGTGCATCAGGATGATGGCAGCTGGGTTTTTTCGTCTTGAGTTTGGAGACCACAAATAATACTAATACTGTACTAATAATAATACTTTTATTACACATAATAATAAAACATAGCAACATTTATCTGTCCAGCTGATTCCTTATTATAAATTACTAGTGAGACACTCATAATTGTTAATGACATTATCAATTATTTTACTATTTATGACCCAAATTATTTGAATGAGTATAAACACTTATTGAAGGAAGCTTTAGTACTTCAAGGTGGTACCAAAATAGGAACATTGTGTGCATATGAATAAAAAAAATCAAATGGCTCATTAATTTCCCTGTGTGTGTAAAGAAAACGTGGTTACGCTAATCAGCCAAGCAAAGCAACAACAGAAATGTGATGATTATTCTCCAGATTTACATAATTGTTCATGTTGTGAGATTAAAAACAAAGTGATTGATAAACTTTGGGAATTCTAACAAAATCAAAGTCACTGAGAGACTCAGTGAGTAATAAATAGGATTTATAGTGCTTTCACTCTCATGAATAACTTTGAATTGAGTAGCCCCAATCACACTGCATGCAATGTAATCCAAAGTATGTGAAGTCGTGAGAACAGACACATAAAGCTTTGTCGAAAGAACATTATGCCTGACTGTGTTTACCAGGTGGGAGCTGGGATTTATTCCACAAGAATCCTGCTGAAGTCCTGCACTGCGAGAAGCAGAAGGACATTTTCGGCTGCAGGATTCAGATATCTGTCAGATAAGTTTCTCCCACAGACACACACCGCACTCACACACGGTACACATCACTGTATAAACCATTCCTTACATTGTCAACAACGTGGAATCCCATTTTCAATCTTTTGTAGGAGCATGCGTCATGACAATACATCCCCCCACAGCTGCAGTGCAGGCAATTTTCCACACAATGCTTCACATCATGCCATCAAGGACAACAATGGTGCAAGGCAAGTTGACTGCTTCTGGATGCTGCTGCGCAGTACCAACAAATGCAAGGACGGACTTGTAACCACAACATATGATTCATGCATGCCCCTACTTAGTGTTCGCAGATATGTAACACAGTCTGTTCTTGTTTATCCTGTCTACTAATGTTGGTAGGATGAAATAGGTGACCCTGGGTCCAAAGCAGAAAATAAATCCCTTTTTTGTGAGAGGTATTTTTGCATGAAACACATGAAAACCCATTTCAGTCAGGAATAATACCTGAATGAATAATATATAATGAATTAGAAATGATAACATAAAAATGATTCTGATTATATTTCTCATAATGTCACGTAACGTCACTTAGGCAAGGCAGAGTGAATTAGATTGGGGAGTGTGTAAGATTGGGGGCCTTTATTTTCAGAATAAGGCTGAAATGGAATATAATATTCATAACTATTTATTTTCATGCCTGTATAATCACCTGAAAATAAGATAAAAATAAGATAAGATAAAATGATCTTTTTATATCTAAAGTTGGAGCGGGTCCTCTTCAGTGGAGGCCACCATGTTGAAACACTGTGTTTCTACAGTAGCCCCGAACAGAAAAACAGATATTGGCTCTAGACGGGGCCTGTCAGGTGTTGTTCCTCCTTTACCTTAGATGGGAGAGGGTGATGTGAGGAGATTGTAATGCAGCAATTTCACCACTAGATACAACTAAATCCCACACACTGGACCTTTAAAATTAGAACAATTTGGATTATTTTGCTTTGATTTTCTATGAAGGTCGTGTATTTCCATGCACCAATTCAGACTGGAGCGTTGGAGAATTGGAGCAGATTAGATTTTTTTTTTTAATTATTAAGAAATCATGAACTGGGAAATTAGACCAAAAGTGTATTTTTTTGTAGCAGGTTTTCTGCTGTGAATTTGAACATTTTAACACGGGGGCTTATAAACTTATATACCTTATAAACTTCAGTCAAGTGGTCATTTGAGGAGCTGCAGTCTTTGGCACTGGCTTCACCTCACAGCCACCAAAGTTGACGCTTGGTATTTTCCACTAGGGGCAGCATAAATGCTTTGACTGGCTTTGAAGAGTGACTTTTAACAATCCAGAGCAGACCCTGCTGAACTTTCACACTTTAAATGAATTAACCCATCTGTATTTGATACATCCAATCATTGTTCTGAGTTCCGCTAATCGCCCCATGAAAATATCTTCCAAAAGTGGCACAGCCAATCTAACCTTCTAACATCTTCACAAACAACATTAAAACACAAACAGAAAGTACGATTGTTAAAAGCAGACCTCCCAGTATTGTGCTTTACTATGCGGCATATAGCATGCAGTACAAATATGTTTCACCAATAAGGACACACCCAAACAGTGGACTGAGAGGATTCAACATGTGACATTTATTAGCAAGCAAGGTCATCCAGCAGTAATCCTGTAGTCATGGTCAAACTACTGGTCCTTTTAACATAGGAAAACAAATCATTTGATCCCTAAAGATTGAAACGATTGTTCTCTAGTTTAACATAAACTCACCAAACCATATGAGAAGTAATGTGTTGAATAATTTCAGATTCGATGCCTAAGCCACAGACACCATGTCGACTTGACAACGTTTCTTATTTTCTAATTCATCATACTTTTTTTTACGATCGAAATTTGCATTCCACATTTCACCAAATGTGCACACGCACCAGCTTTTGCCTTCTGTATTACATCAAGCACACGCATGCAATGTGTCCTGCGAATCTCGAGTGTGGTTATGTAATTTGAATACTATGCAGGAAGGGCTGCCAGTGACAATGAAAAGGACTTCATAGAGAGACTATTACAAAATGGAAATGCACTGAAAATTGGCAGTGACAGAATGAAAATAAGGTCTGATACATTGAAAAGCTTGAGGTTTATAACTGTACAGCATGTCTATAATGATAATAAGTTAAAGTCACAATACTTGGACTTGAATACTAATGCATTTTTTTATTTCTACCATCTACCATCTACCTTTGACTGTTTTACCTGAAGGTTTCAATAGGCCCATCTTTACAGCCAATAAAAGGCTTGCAATTGCTTTTCAATAGGAGCAGCCTCACGGAAAAAAAAAAAAGTATGTTTTTTACACCTCGAGTGAAAGGTGAGGAGGTCATTTATCCCGTTTTGTGTTTGTCAGCTCTAACCACCTAAGACCTGGGCCAAGCGAGAGTGTCATCCACGACTTCTCTAGGAATTCATGTAGCTCGAGGGCCTACCTATAATCATCACTGTCATTGTCAGGGCAAGGCACAAAGCGGCCATTAATGTCCCTCGCTGAATGGCTGACCTGACCTCCTCACATTGTCCCTGGTCATGAGTATTACTCCATTTGGCCCCTCTTCATCCCCTCTCAGGGAGATAATGGCAGTGTAGGTGGTGTCATTCTATGTGGTTTGGGAAAACTGAAGCCCCATTTGTATGGTGATGAAATGACCTGGAGACACTCAATTATTTAATAACTGTGAACTGTAATTCCAATTCATTGTGAAACTGACATGTCTGTAATAGGTACAAATTACAGAAAAAAAAATCACTTTATAAAACTAATATTGGGCAAACTGAACTAAGTTTCTGCTGCTGTTGACTTTGGTCTGCTCTTAATATTATTTCTGTCTCACTAATGGAGATGGATTTAAATGTTAGTGCAGATGTTTCCAGGCTCTGTAGTTCATCCCAGCTCTATGGAACTTTGTAGTGTCTATAAGCAGATTGTTTTGATTTTCCAGCCTGCTAGGCATAAAGGCATATCTTAACTTTTATGCATCAACCATACAATACAGATGGCAGATGGCCACACACCATGAGGTGGGCTCTGCACAATGTTTCTGACTCTTAAAGGGAGTTTTACTTTGGCACCATCACCAAGTGCTGGCTCATGGTGGTAATCGTTGGGACTCTGTAATGCTCTCTGCTCTTTATAGATGAGTGATCACCCGTTATGATTTGAGAATGAATGAATTGAACTGAACAACAGGATCACGTGTAAAACATGTACAATGAAGCAAACAGAGCTCAAGAATGAACAAGTGCTGACATAGATTTAGTTTGATTCATACCATAAAGAATCGTGCCATCGGTATGCAGCCATAAACTGTCCTTCGGCCTTAGCTGTGCTTAAATTCCAATAAAGAACCAGTGATACATCTTCAGCTGCTCCGAATTTCTGACTGTTTATTGCTGGTCTTCGCCGGTGACATTTAACAATAACACATAGTGAAAGTGTTATTGCGTATCACTCGTATTGCTCCTACATTTACCCACAGCCAGCTGTGCACACAGCACAGATTGCCCTTTCAGAAGGAGCTGGGAGTGCATGGCTTCCTGCAGTGCTCTGTAAACAGCCAGAGCTCAATGCCTGTCACTAGTACAGTAATCGTAACGTCCGTCACGCATCAAGGTTATTGTAAAAAAAAAAAAAACTAAAATAAAGAGTAGCTGTTAAAAATTTGAAAGCTATAAAACTGAAAAAAAAACTAAACTTTAAACTTCATCAAAACACACAAAAAATTCATATTGAGTAAAAAATATGCATAGATTTTGAAACTTTGAAAAAAACTAAAACTAAACTTTGAATTTCCAACTCGCAAAAAAAGGTGCTCTGCCTACACAATCGATCCAGCACATTTTCAGCTATATGTCAGTCCAGCCAGCCTGAGGCTAACCTGCAGCTGCAGACAGAACGGCCATTTGTTTGCAGTTCCCTCCACCCAGAAAGACATTAAAGCTGGTCACTGGTTTCCCCCAAGGGCTCTAAGCTTAGATCCTATCCACCCAACCACAATATGTTACCTCAACTCAGGCAGCAGTTTAGGTTCATCATTAGGACTAATATTGTATTAGCTGTCTTTAAGGAATCACAACACTCATCTCTATGTAAGGAGTGGAGCTTAGAGCTCTGTGTTTAAAGAGAGAGAGAAAGGTCATGAGACTACAACTAAGCCTTGAAATGTATGAATGTTTGAAGAGCAAACATCACGGCAGAGCCCTTACCTCTGAGGTGGAGGGTGGGGGTGTGTGTGGAACTTTCTACTTGAATTAAGGCATACACCACATCCCGACTAGTGCTGTTAATGTCATTTATGGTTTTTTTTCCCCTCTAAAAGGCAACTCAACAAGGCTAAGAGGAGCAGAAGTGGATCTGTGAGAAGTGGTGAAATGGAGGCCAATTCTATTTGAGGAAACTTTACAAGAAAAAAATTAAAATGTGGAAACAGATGGACTATAGTGTAAAATGCAATAATAATAATAATAATACAGTAACAACTGAGTGAGTGATGCTTGGTGCATTGTCCGGTTTATTGTTGGAGCATGTTTGTTTTTAGCCATGCTCTAAGGAGGACAACCTCAGTTGCTCCACCACTTTAAGTGGACTAAAATATGTCAGTATAGGATTGATTGCTATGAATCAGGGATCGGGAACCTTTTTGGCTGAGAGAGCCATAAAAGCCACATATTTAAAATGTATTTCCGTGAGAGCCATATAATATTTTTTAACACTTAATACGAATAAATGTGGGCATTTTTAAGTAAGACCAACAATTTTAGAGTACAATAAGTCTCTGAATTTATTCCTTTTTAATAACGTTGTTATACTGAACCTAACCAATAATAAATAAAATACTTCTTAACGTTAATGAGACTTCTGGTGCTGCATGGTGCCGATCATGCACCGATCCCCATAGCAACCGCTGTGTTTCGGATGTAGACGCGCACTCACGTACTGCTGGGTGAACTCTCCGGTCATTAGCTCATCAGCAGTTTCTTTTCCGAGCGGTTCTGTATCGTTAAAACTCAACAAAATAACACCAAACACAACTGCTTACTCTCCTACTGATTTTAACTGGAACATTTTGCATCGAACGTAAAGACATTAAACATGGACTAAAACGCAGCACGGACAGTTCAGAAACAAGTCGGAATGAGTTAAAAGAAGACTGCATATTGCTAGCGGATCTATTTTCTGACCTAGAGTGCGGCCGTGACTCCCATCTTCCTGGTACGGCGTACCGCCACTGAATGTTTTAGTGGTACGCAGTACTCACCGTCTCCCCTGTCTGCGAGCCAGATGCAGTCATCAAAAGAGCCACATCTGGCTCGCGAGCCATAGGTTGCCGACCCCTGCTATGAATGATCTTGTCCAGACATTCACAGTCACCAGAGACAATTTTATTTGCACAGGGGGATCTTCTTCAGAGTCACTATTAGTTTGACATTTGTGTTTTTTAATGAAATAATCTGTCAGCTATTGGATGGATTGCTATATAACTGAGCACACATATTCCTGGTCCCCAAAGGATAAACCCTAGTGACTGTGGAACCCCCTTGATTTTTTTCTCCAATGGCACCATGAAGTGCACATTTGTTGTTCTCAGTAAAATGTCTCGACAACTACTGGGTGGTTTGACATGAAATTCAGTTTAAACATTCATGTCCCTCCCAAGGATGAATTGTGATAACTGAGTTACATCATCTGGTCAAAACATTCCCAGCAGCCTCTGTGGTTCTTTTTGCTAAACTAGGTGTTTAGCAGGTGTTTAGCAAGTAACATTGTAAACATTACTTGCTAAACATCTGCATGTTGGAATTGTCTCTGAGCATGTTACCATGTTGAAGTTGTAGCCTGTAGTCCAAAAATTGGGATCAAAGTGATCAGAGCCACATTTTTACCTCCACCCATTTAAATGTAAACATTGCAGTCCTGAGGTTTGGTATAAATATGCAGAGGGATTCGATATATCCTCGCATTCTATTCCCAAACTTCCCCTGTGCGCTTCCTTGGTCGCCCAATTACAAGGTTAATTATTTTGCTTCTGTTGTGCCTGAAATCCTGGTTAGCAGGGCCCTCCAGCTCTACACACCTGCTTTTCTCATCATTGGCTTTAGTTTTTCAAGATGTTGTAATTAGTTAGAGACAGGGTTCAGGCCATAGGGAGCTGGAAAATGCAGATGTTGGAGGGGGGGGGGATTGCTGATCCTAGAGGTGAGAGGAAAATGAATACAGGTGCAGTCCCTATCCTAATTCTCCTTATTCATGCATTTCCTTCCCTCAGTGTAGGGGGGGAATGCCAGATGGGCTCAGAGCAGAGCTAGTGTTTAAAGCATTATGAGTCAAATTGTTATCTTTAAAAGTATATAATTAGTCCTGGAATGGGAGGTTGATATTTCGAGAAACATACTATGATTATTTTTAATTCCATCAGATATATTCCTTTTGTTTTTTGGAAAATACACCTACGTATTCAAATTTAGAGAGGCAAGCTATTTTCATTTTGCTTCAACAAAATATCTGAGTCTGCATGGGACGTTTCAGGACCACAGAATTCATTATGACACCATGGCAAAAATGACATTTTGCATATACCAGCAACTTAAAGTGTACAGCTACTGAAATCCCATTTCCCTAAGTAGATCAGGATAATCCTCAGCTGAGATGACAGAATAAGTAAGTCCGGACATGGATAGATGGATATAATCTTCTTATGGTACGGCACAATGGCTGAGACTGGAAGTTCTACAGCCGACCATTCACCTTTGCTGACCTTCGCCAACGCAGTGCTTATAACAAGATGTGGGATCAGACATCTTTACCTTCTCAATGGCACTGAGGCAGATAGAATTAGATATCAGAGTCACAGCATATTTTAGGCACATTGTGGATGTTTCTTATTTTGTTTGTTTGTTTGTTTTTTTGGTAGTGTGTGTAAAAATATAAAACATTCTTGTGGAGTTGGTTTTTCATGTTCCTTGAGAATGTATCCTGATGCAAAAAACATTGTTTTGTGTTGTTTCGGGATAAGACTGTCCTTTAGCCCATGATTAACCTAAATTAAAGAATTTAAAAGATACATATTTACATGCATGCACCTAATTTAATTTGGGGATTTCTGAAATTCCATGATATAATGGCACCTGTCTATAGAAGCAGGATGTCTTTTTATTTTTTTTCTCCCCAAAGCCTGAAATGAACCTGAGCTCAGTGGTGGGAAGGGAATCTGATTTTGTACCAACAGCCAAAAATACAGTGGCTTTTCCTGTCATGTGGGTGCTTGGCACTCTACGGAAGATGTTAGTCACTGGTAGAAATGAACAGCCAGGCAGCTGCATAATGTATCGAAGTTCCCTCTAAACAATACTGGAAAAAGAAAAATCCTACGGCAACATGTTTGGTGTGGGAATGTGATTTTTCATCAAAAATAAAAAAAAAATTAAAAAAAAAAAACTACAGCTGTGAGTTCCATTTGAGCCGCCGAGGCCAGCAGTTAGCTGGTAGGGGAGTCCACAAAACCTGTCATCGGTGAAAAGTCAAAATATATATAATTGTGTGCCGCTGTGTGCACCATTATACATGGAGGAAACAAAATAAGCTTCACTTCAACGTCACTTCAACTTATTTGACCTGTCAAAGTGTATAATAACAGTATAGTAACAGAAGTTTCCAAAGGCAGGCTTCTGATTTCTGTCCGTGGCTGATATGAAATGACAAATAACAGTTTTTATCGGCTGTAGCTAGTTAATTAAGATAATGATACTGAGCTCCAGCACTTTCCCAAGCTGACTTTTTAATGTTCGCTGCTGACTGAAAAAAAACCCTGTTAAGAAATCTTAGGAAGCTTTTAAACCTGTTTGGCTCAGTTAAAGCAAATTTTGATGCATTTGCCCGGTTAGTACAGTTCATTAGGCTGGAGGGAAAGCTGTCAGTCAGGTCTTGCTGCAGAGGACAAAGTGGTCTTGGTTAGAGAGTCCCTGCCTACTTTTATGTGGTTCATTCGTGGCACTGGACTGCATTTGTATAGCACTTTTAGTCTACTGATCACTCAAAGCATTTTACAACACATGCCAACATTTACCATTCAAATACACATCCATACATACCAGCCTGCTCATCAGGACCGGTAAGGGGTTCAGTGTCTGGCTCAAAGACACTTCAACACTCTTTTTGATGCAGCTGGAAACCACCTGATTACAAAGAGTAGGTCACTGTACCTCCTGAGCCTTGCTGCTGCCCCTAAATTATGTAATTTCAGCAATAATTCAACTCAAAGATCAATCTGATTATGAATTATTCTAGAGGTCAAATAATCTGGCAGTAACACAGGTCTGTTGTGATTGTGCCTATCTACTTTGTAAGTGACACAAGCGATCCTAAAGTACAAGTGTGAAAGCACCCTTAGGTAACTTTGGCAGAGGCTGTCGGAGTGGATTTCACAAAGGCAAAAAACAGACACCAACCTCTAAACCTAAATGTGTTCTTACATGTAAATATCTCCTACTATAGCAGCATGTGGACAAATCCAATCAGATAATTGCTTTAATTCTTGTTGGATTGATATTAACTGGCCTTCAGACCCTTTTCTGGGTGACTAGGTTCACCTGCTTGGAGAATCATCAGAGCACACTTTTTTTTTTCTTTTTTTTTTTTTGGCATATATAGTTTTTGCTACAATCAGTCGTTTTTGTAGCTGGGTAATTGTCTTCCCTGTATGTCCATGTCTGATACAAAGGGTGTAGCAATTTTTGGTAAATTAGCTTCAGCAGAGACACACCGAGGCGCTAATATGGGCTGAGGGCCAGACGCTGTTGCATCGATAAATTGAATAGTCAATGTCAATAGCGACAGCTGTGAATGTGCGTGTATGTATTTGCGGCAGGGATGCTTCCATGTTTTGTAAAAGCCAAATCAGTTGTAGTTTTGACTGCCAGCACAGATGTCAGCTTCCCTTTTTGCAATTCATTTAATTCTTTTTTCATTCTATTGACAACACGTTCAATGAACGCACGTTCCCTCTGTTGGCAGGGAATTGGAAATTTGCTGTCATCATTAGAAGTTTCACACACGCAGAAAAATAAACGTCTCACCAAAGTCAAAGACCTGGTGAGACATTTATTTTTTCTGTTCCAGTTTATTTCGTCTTTTTTGCCATGCATCTGCTTTGTGATGTTTTATCAAAGGAATTACAGGATGCTGAAAAATTGTTCACCGGGCCTTGTAAAGTCCAACCAGACGTGACAAAGAGAGATTGTGCCAATGCATTTATGATGATCCTCAAAAACACTGCTCACCCTGCATTCTGAAAGGTAATAGTCTTGTCATACGCGCACATCCACAAGGCTGTACTCACTCAAGAGCGGGCCAATCAATTGTGTATAATGCCTCCAGAATAATCCAATTGGCTCAAGGACCCTTGGTGATCCTGAAGATAAAGGAGGATAATGCCTTTCCAGTTTCCCCGTCTTGGGCCGCCCTTGGGTGCAGTGTTCCTCCTTGACCGAGTAGCTGTCAAGCTAAGCCCTCCAAGCATAATCATTAGTGTGTTATTATTTATTATAATTCATTAACCTGCGGTCAGCAGTCGGGCATAAACAGGGGGAGTGACTGTCCCCTCTAATGAGATGATTCTGTCACAGAATGACGTGAGGGAAGAATTCATTCAGTTGAGTCACGCTTTTCATGTGGAAATCAATACATGTTTGTTGTGAGCTGTCATGACAAGCATCTTGACAGAGATCTCTAACTCGAGGCTTCTTGTTTTGACCATAACAGTCCATCATTTTCAGTGATAGGGACTGTTTCAGGTCTGACGTTGACTGAATATGTCCAAATACAACAATTTATAGCAGCTGTTCCTGTTTTTGCTTCATGTTGAGGGTCAGGTTAGAACACCCAGCAGTCATTGAGTATAGATTAAAACCATTGTCTGTGAGTTTGTATTGTGCTCCATTTGTAATATAACACAATATCTAACCTTGCAGACTTGGATATCTTTTTTGAGAACCAATGGCCTGAGCTGTGAAAAGTCAACTTATATCAAACCATGCTCTCTGAGTAATTAAACTATCTCTGTCAATCTCATCCATTCTTTTTTGCCATTTCTGTGGCCATTTTTATGTTTCCAGGAAGGCGACAACACCATACCTTTTTTATTCACTAGAAAATCTGAGATGTGAGCAGCGATTCAAAGGTCTAGAACCATACTGCGGTAGCTGTCCTAGTGTGGCTCGAAATCCAACACGTCAGGCTGTTCACTAACTGGAAGGTCATCGCTTCAATCACAGAACCAGCAGGATACACCTGAGTAGGAATGGTGGGGAAAGGGATGAGAATTATTACCACTGTGGTGAGCTACCCTTGAGCAAGGCCTTGAACTCACAAGCACTCCACTGGAGCCGCTCAGCGGCTTGCAAGTCAGATTGTTATTATACTGCAGCATTTAGATGCGGATGTGTGCAACTGTGAGCACAGCGTGAGTGTTCATGTGAAAGAAAAGCCTCGCCCTCTGTGTAACTACCTTGGGTGAATAAATGTTAAAAGAAACTACGATTGTTGCTGCTTTAGTCAAACCAATCCAATCAAAGTCCCTCTACACTGACAGGTTTTTGCTCTCAGGCAATTTTAGATAACTCTTTTCTTTGCTTAGCTTACATCTGAACTACTTTGTCAATAGCTCTCTGTGGAAAATCCTTGCTGGATTTTAAAGTTATTGGCCTAAACTATATAATTTCACGGCCATAGGGGACGCTGTGCAGAGTGTACATGTGGTAAACTGCTCTGTATCACCTCGATTTTGCAACTAATTATCTGTTGGCAGGTCTCATTTTAACTAATCCCCGGTTGATGCTGCTGTGCCTTCAGATGTTTCGATGTGATCTCAATTCGCACCTGTTAAATGAAGTCTGAAAATGTTGACATACCTGTTAACTGTAAATTGGAATGTGCTTCTTTTGTGAAACGTCAAGGTGTGTTGATGCTGGGAAAAAGGATAAGGTATGAATTTTCTATAAACGTAATCCTTTCAGACAGTGGCATAAATATCAATCATATTTTCTGTTTCACTGCTCATCCAGTGCTGCATTCCCTGCATTTTGAGGTTAAATTCAGATTTTATATCCTGTGTAGAATATTCACGGTAAAGAAATGATTTTCTCATTATACATGTTATATACAGGCGTTACCGTGAAAAAAGGAATTTAATGGTACACAAATTTATTTTGAAAGCAACTTAGCTCTTCTCATCAGCAATGTGCTCGGTTTAATCATCGTCATCTGAGCTGACGCCGAAAATAAACGACTTTTGATAGCTTACACAACCTGGACACATCATACAGAGCCCATGTGTGCTTTCCCCTGTTTGGATCTAAGCTTTAATGAAACCATAAAGACAACTCACATCCCTTTCCATATATCCTCCAAATTGTGTTTAGAATGAGTATTTTAATTGCAATTAAGCTGTAATCACTTGAGGTGTCACGTCTCGATTAAAAATTCCTATGCAAAAACTGTTCTCACAGGTGAAAATTAAGGAACTGAGAAAGATCATCCTGGGAAGATCTTTTCCTTCACATTAAATCAAGAGGAGAGTAATGTAAATCATATAACAGCTATCTTCAAGGCATTAACAGAACATAATTATCATTTAATGGAATTATTATGAGCACACTGGGTCTTGTACAAAAATATTTTAATATTTGTATCCTGAACCGCTATTACGGGTTACTCCAGATTCACCAAACTGTCAACCGGACAAACTTATTGTGAATTTCTCATTTGAACCTGGTGAATGGCACCTACAGGAGTGCCTTTGTGGGATTTAACTTTTTATATAATTGGCACCGTAAAATTGTCAATACTATCATTTGTTCAGGCATGAATGTTGACTAACATATGTATCAGTGTCAATACTGGAATTAAAAGGGAACTGTAAAAATCTGATTATTACAGTGATATACAGTGCCAGAAAAGAAATGGTTGAACAACATTAGATATTTAACATATTTTGGATGATATTTAATATATTTAAACTCCAAAATGTATTATTAATTGAGTATTTTTACCCTGGGAAAAGAAACTGTGCAACACAAAAGTTCTCAAACATACGATCAATTCATTTTTTTTCTAAATATTTCTTTTTTTCATAGGAGACATTTTGACCTGTCGTAATGACGAAAGCACAGGTGTTACTGATAACATTACTCATCTTTCCCATCTAGCATTAAGTCAAGTGTTCCAGTAAACCATGACAGTGTGACAGCATGCACGATGCCAGGACTCAGTAGTCAGTAATTTTGATATTTACACTTGTGCTTTTATACTGTAACATACAGGTGATGATCACTTCTTAAACACACAGTGTTTACAAGGAAAATATACCTCTTCCTTCCTTATCATAAAGTCTTTACAGAGCTGTTGTTATCTTTCACTCTTTTCTCTGGAGAATTGGCTTTTCTCCGCTACCCCAGCTAATTTGAAAGGTGTTACATCTGATATCTTATCTTTCTTGGGGGATGAGGAGGGGACCGTTATTTTTTCCTCCAAGCTCATTATGCACCCATTATCTATTTTACAGAGGTAATTTGGGTACTTATTCTAACCAGTTTGAAAACAGGGTAGTGCATCCAAATTTGGTGTCCGTGTCATTGGCATAGCCAAGCAGAATGCCATAATTGAGTAACGTGTTTCTAATGCCTCTAATGAACTCTGCTCATTTGCATGCCGTTCTGAGCCTGATACGCCAAGTAATTATCATTCATAAAACACCATGAAAATTAATGCACAGTAACTAATCTGCAGCTATGATGTGTAAAATTATTGCACAATATCTGCGTCAGCTCTGAAAATAAAGCCCCAAACAGAAACAATGGCAGAGTAATCACAACACTTGACTGATGGCATTTCAGTTTTGGTTTGAGTATCAAGGACGCACACTAGTGTGGTTAGAGAAGTCTTTTGGACTGGAAGCGGCTAACATTATAATGAAAGTCTTGCTTCATTGTGCAGCGCTGTCAGTCAGCTTACTGAACTGAGACCTGAGGTTGCAACACTGGTAGGAGGCATATATACAGAATCATAACGTGTCTTTGTGTTGAGTTTCAAATGTCACAACGTCTGCAGCTTTTTCAGATGACAAAAACAGTTTCACGACACCAAAAATAAAAAAAAAAGAGCATCTGTTCTCATTTTTTTAGCGAGAGTGACACCAGTGGAATGTGAACTCTTAACTCTGCCAACACCTTCAGCTACCCATTGTGCATCGCGCGAGAGCACGATCCTTTCCGCTGTGGTGAATGATGATCAATGACATTGTCTTCTGACTTTACGCTCAGCTATGGGTGACACATGAAAAATAACTGTAACGTAGTGTCATGTGTTTCTAAATGACCTTTTTTATTTTGCTGCTGATGCCGTGAACACCTGGGCTCACACAACCTTGAAATTTAGGCTGTTAGCAGATGGGAACCAAAATGTGCTACTTTTTGTCCTTTTCTGTGAAGAAAAAAAAAAAAAAAAGCCTGAAGCACAGCTAGCAGCCTCAGGCCTGCAGCTATTATTATACCGCATTAAATTTAAAAATATACTGTTGAATTTTGCTATTCTTAGTACTTAATAGTAGAGAACAGATAATAGAATAGAATAGATAAAAAAATGTTTTTATACTCGTAAAATTTAAGCATTAAATGTCACTGCAATGACAAGGATTTCACTGATGTAGGCAACAGAGGGATGGTTAGGAAGTCACAGACATCCTCTCCTCAGAACCATGAGAATAGTTTGATGACAAGTCTGGTGGGACTTGGTACATGGTGACATTCAGGCCACATGGCACGCAAATCGCACTCAAGTAGGGACTCAGTCACCAGCTTCATGATTTGTGTCATCCCACTGTTGTTCCAAATGCTGCATTGTTCAAAATGTATTTCAAAAGAAACCTCAGAAACCTCAGAATTGCCTTTACACAGACTTAAATCAAAGTTCAAAGCACACTTAACCAGCATGGCGACCATAGCACTCTGCAGTGACATGGCACACCATCTGGTTTGCACTGTGTCCAAATTTTTGACTGATGCTTGCTGGTTTTCTGATCTGAACAAGATTACTTGGTTGCAATGGGTAAGGTCGATGTCACAATCTGCTCCTCAGTCGCCCCTCTTCAGCCACACTCTTATCCCCAGCCCTCTCCATTGCTCTCTGGCCCTGTCTCTAGCCTGTCTTTCAACTCCCAGACCTGCCATCCTCCCGCTCCTTATCACATCACCTGACTGCCCCATCCATCTACACACCTGTTCCCACTTCTTTCATCAGCCCTGCAGTTACCGTGCCTACTCCTTACCTTAGACATATTCTGACATCACCTTTTTCTGACATTTTATGGATCAAAAAACTGATCAATTATATGGCTGATTAAATGTTAAAGTCATGCCAGTAAAAAACATTTTAACAGCTACGGATATGATAGCATTTAATTAAACCTTAAAGCAGTATCAGGTAACTTTTCTACTATAAAATGACACAATAACTTAAAACATTTTGATGCAACGCTGATGTATATTCAGGTGAATGGTGTCTCTGACATTCCCACTCTGCATCCTGTACGCCTGTTTTTGCACGATGTAGCTTTGTTCTTTGGGTACATTCACCCATGTCAAATATGTAACACTTTATGGCTCTACTTCACTGATTTTGATATAACTGGATCATATTTTATGGAGAAAATGTTCTTCCTTCTAATGTCCTCTGGCTTCTCCGCCTCAACAGAGTTTCCTGAGGGACAGCAAACCACTGCGAACCATAGCTAACTATAGTTAGCTAATGTTAGTCCATTTCGTTAGCTCAGACTGTGAGCTCGGAGCACAGCCTTACCCCTAAAATACACTGTATGCGGAACGACTCCGATAGGTTTCAATTTTAGTCAATGTGTCAGCTCACCCCTAAAATACACAGCATGCGGAATGACTCCGGAACGGCTTCTCCACGGTGGCGGAGCAGATACGTTTCAGTTCACACAGTCTCCAGTTCCACTGCGACACGGCTCCAGAGCAACTGCGGCATCCGACAGCCCTCCGCAACACATACGCAAGAGCTTCTGTTTTTCCCGGACACCGGAGCACGGCGCATAAATTCAGCACAGAGCAGATTGTACCGGTAAGGAAATCGGCTACAAAATACAAAATAAAACCGCGGTTCATTTTCAAAATAAAACACTCTGTTCACCGCGGATCAAGTTCATTACAAGAATGCGTCATAATGGGCGAGGCTGAGATCTTGTGCGTTCTCTCGAAGCTCGTTGTCCAGCGGAGCCGCACCAGTGTGCAATACAAATGGATTATGTGTGAGTTGGCGGATGGCAGAGTACGCTGTTGTTCTGGAGCAGAGCCATTCCTGAGCCATTCCGCATGCTGTGTATTTTCAGGGTTAGTGTTAGTACCACAAGTGTTCTGGACCACCAGGAAGAGGAGGTTTTCAGTCCCGGAAAAGAGAAGAGGAGAGAGTAACCGAGCAAGAAAACGACAGACAGGAGTAAATCTGTTACTGACTTTTAGTTGTTTGCGTAAAATAAAAGGCAGAAAGACAGACACTGAGCTGGGCTTCTTGCTAGCTGGTTTCTGTCTTGTGTTATTGATCTTGCTTGATATTTGGCTGTTAAAGTTGTCAACTTGCTAGTTTTTATTCATAAGTAATATATTCATATCAGATGCATGTGTAAGGCTGTCCATATTTACCATATTGTGCATATTTATTTAGTGGATTTACACTCTGAAACCGGGGGGCACAAATCGCAAAAATACCAACGTCTGCGTAATGTTGCTTTAAACATTCTCTGCTCGCTGAAATGTATTTTAAATGAATTATCTTTCAAATGTGTCTGTAGATGTGAAAATTGCAGTTTTGAGAAATAACTGCGTTTACAGGGTATCTTCAGTTCAGCACCATATGCTGTCTCATCACTGTGAGCCAACACGAGATACCCTGTAAATTAGATCTTTCATACAGCTACAATTCAACTCGACTGAGTGCTGAAGAAAAAAAAAAAAAAAACTTGGCTGGAGGACTCAGACTAACATCTACAAAATAAGGGAAACTTGACACATTCTCAAAGCACACTCAACACTTTTCACATGATTATAGAGACACACAGTCCCTCAGTCTGGCTCACTCTGTCAGTTAATATTGAGTGATTAGGATAGGGATTAGTGTGGGCACAGTGAGCAATCTGGCATTTTGAAGAGGCTTTATTGCTCAAGCCGCACAGTGTTTTGGCTGTTTTATGTCATTACTGACACAGTCCTCCCACTCCAGGCAATACAATCCCATTGTGCTTATGTGCACTAGTGTTTTCTACAGACACTTATCTTGGCAGTGTGCAACAGCCTCTGAAACAATATTTAGACCAAGTGCTGATACACTCTTTGTCATGAATAGAATTCAAAAGGAGGACGTTCTTCATAGGTCGCTGATATTACATAAACATCTACCTGATGATTTAAGTGGTACCTCAACCCACTTTAGCTTAAATCTGAAGAGCGCAGATCTTTGTTATCGGCCGTGGACGGATCCCTTGACAAATCCGGTTGTCTGCCAGTCTTCAATTTTCATACATCAAACCGCTATCTACAAAGCTAGCTGACACACGAAAAGCTGGTTCAGATCAGTGTTTTGTTGGCGAAATTAAATTAGTCCTTTAATGACAGCGGTGAAAAATTCCTGATCGTCCTACACAGACTGATACGGTGAGATGATGTATACTGTCAAACAGCTTAAATTCATTTAGAATGTGTAATTAATCATTTCTTCATTCTGACTTTCGGCGACAATCAGCCTTTAGAAATGAACTGTCAGCCCTTCAAACAGGCAATACAAGGGCACCCGCACAAAAGATGGCTGGTGGATGATGTATGAATTCAGTAAATAGCTAGACATCAATAGTGAAATAATTATCTGGAGACATGCACTTTATGTGAGCTTTCTAAATAAAACCAGTGAGCCTCTGTGCAGTCAGAATATCGGTACAGTGCACACTCATATCCATTTTCACTTACAATACATGAACAAACCTAAGAGCTGTGGTTTCACATTTATTTTTGTTACCACTGTGCAGATTGATGTTTGAATTCCACCATTAAAATTTAATGTCCTTCACATAGGATGCAAAGCAAATGTTGACATTACACTGTACCAAACGAAAAAGGCATGCTCGAAATAGGTCTTCGCTTGAGTGACGGGCCAGAATTGATTTTTTGACAATGAGATGGTAGAGAAACACAATCAAGAGCCACTTTAGCCGAGACCTGGCCAGAAAACCTTACACACTCGCGCACAAATACACACAGGCGATCATGCTTTTCTACTTTGATGGTCTTTACCAGCTTGGCTTTCCCCACCAGGTGTGAAGGTCAATGGCCTTTTCTACCCCTTAAAAGTACTGACCATGCTTCAAGTTGTCTGTCTTGCTGGTTGATTGGCACAAGAAATCCTCCACAGGGGAGTTATGAAAGACACAAACACAGAAAGGTTGTAATAAATATGACTGACATAAAATGTTTGAAGGGAGTCAGGAGGACAGTTTTAAGTGTGAGCTACTGTATGTCTACCAAGAAATGAACCATCAGCTATCATATAGTGCTGCAATGATTTAATGTTAATCACTACAAGTATCAATTACGTACTACAAAGTGTAATTTATGTGATGGTTATTGCATATCATTTTAGCTGATGTACTTAAAGTAGGGGTTACAAAGATTGACTAATTAATATTGGAAAATTAACATGAGATATATCATTGCACAACTACAGGTACAGACCAAATCATGTGCTAAATTAATTAAAAACTAATTAAACCTGCCAAAAAAAACAATATTTCCAGGTATCTCCTCATCTCTGTGCTCCGCTACTTCTCTTTACCAATGTGCGTTAACGTATGTTGGCATATGTGACCCCTTTCATGCTGCTCTCAATCAGCTCATTGTCCCTCCCAGACTGATCACCTACCTCTCCTCATGGCATTAATTTGCAGTATGTCCCAGCTCATAAACTTATTTGTTTCAAATAAGTGATACCTAGACTTATAAATAGTCAGTTTTCCAAGCTTCTGTGATTTGTGGTTCCTCATCGCCTGTTACCGTGCCCTTCTGTCTGCTTTCAGCCAGGCTTCCTCCCCTTCCTCACTGCCCACGCCATCACCTCGACCCCAAACATCAGCCACTCATTTTGAACTTTTACAATCAAACTTGAACTCTCCAACTCCAAGTCCAGAGTCTAGTTTTGGAGTTCTGCTCATAAACACGGGAGCAGATCTGACAGGTTGAGAACATTTAGTAGCTTCACCAGCTCTCAAAGTTCAGATGGTGGCAAAGATGAGACAGGCAGACTTATTCATCAGGAAAGGATAAAACAATGACACGCTGTGCTATTTCTGTATATTTAGCTCAATGAAAAAAAATGGGCCAATAGTAGCATATTTGCATCGTCACATAACTTCTGCTGCTTGACGTCAGGGAGTAAGGACTATACTGGTCCCCATACAGATTAGACTATTAACTATATATTAACTATATAACTATGTCACACCTTCACCATCGCAGAAAGAAAAAAAATATTCAGCTCACAGAACACTACTGACTTTCAAAGCATGTATATCCAGTGCTGTTTGAAAAATAAGTGGGTATACGTTGTATATCTGGCACTGCACCACTGGTTTAATGCAAATCATGAAATGGCAAACTGCACCCCTACTTGCTCATTAGGAGTCAGGGGTTGGCAGAAAGTTGTTAATCATCGTATCCATGAGGGGTCCCTGAGCATATAGACATAAATGTGCAAAGAAAGAAAATTTTAGGCCTCTGGACCCGCGGCCCTTTGCTTACAACCAGATCACAGCAGTACATGACGGCACTCGTTTTCGTGTGATATAGCTTTCATAAATGGTAGAAGGTCCGCCTGTTATGTTTTTCAGTCCATTTCAAACGATGCTCTCATGTCTAGTTTCTAAAATCAACGTGAATAAAGGATGCGAGGACGTTTTGATATTCAAACAAATTGTTCTGGGAAGTAATTATCTGTTATTCTTGAAGGGCATGTGATGGATTTTTTTAGGATCTAAGGCTCAAACGATGATTAAAGCCTTCGACCCGGCATAATGTTAATTCAAAGAGGATGCAGTGACTGTGTACTAAGTGGGGCTTCCATCTTACACAGGAATTTGTACCTTTTTTTTTTTTTAGCTTGCTGAGGCTTCCTCAGCTAAGGAAGGTCGACCGACCTGTGTGAAGCTGATTAATCTGGTTCATCGGCAGAGGTCAAGCAAGCTGCGCGTACTGGAACGATAATTGGTGAGGCAATGGTATCATTCCCTGGGACTAATCCTAAACTATTGGGAAGAATATTGAAAATAGATCCCTCTATTACAACCAGGGCAACAGTGGCTTTTGGCAAGAATCTGTTTAAAATGCAGCTGGTATGTAGCCTGCTGAAGAGCTGAAACTCTAATGAATGTTAATCCTATTAAGATTTTTTTACTTTTTTTTGCATCTATTTCCGTGGCATCATCCCTCTTTCTTTCTCTCCCACTCTATCCCCGTAGTGGATTGATTCAGGGATTACTGATGGAAGGGAAGCCTCTTTAGTTACCTTGAGCACAATATGGGCTGCATGTTACTTGATGCAGCAGACTGTGAAAAGCAGCTTTGAAATGTTGCTGAGCTATCTCTTGCAAATTACTGAAATGTGATCTTAAGACATTTGGAAGATTGAATTCATGTCAAAAAAAAAAATGATATGTATATATACATACTTAATGGGGACACAGCCTGCAGACAAGCAGCTCATTCTTATCGAGTTTGTCATCTATAGACATTGTCATTTCTTTTATGGAAAATAGGCTACTGTATGAGTAAACAAAGTTATGATTGTTTTTAAACTGATGTATTGTCACTGGGTGCCTCATAGCAAGAAGGTCCCTGGTCCTGGTTCCAGGTTCTCGCCAGGTCCTACGGCCTCCTCTCAGAGTCCAAACACATGCTTGACTGAACTGTGTTTGTGATTTAATTGGTGACTCTAAATTGCCTGGAAGTGTGAATGGTTGTCTGATGAATTGGCAGCTTGTCTAGGGTGTACCTCACCTCATGGTGGCTAAAAACGTGTGTACATCCCCCCTTACCTAGCATCAGTATAACTACAGGAACGATTTTATATTTACTGCACTAAATAATTCACAGTAAGATGATTTTCACCTTAGGCACCAAATTTTAAGCTTATACCTTCTTTCCTCGTTATTCAGGCAGTACTGTATAGTGTCTTTGGCTGCAGTGCACCAACCCTGTCTCTTAGAAATTGTGTTTATATTCTTTAAATTTGTATTGGCAAATACATTTTTTTGAAAGAAAGCTGTCAGGGTTATGTTCCCCGGCAACCCTTTCTCTGAGTGAAGGAAGTGTTTATTTACAGCACAGAGTTTGTACAGAGGTGCTGACGGGGTGGATGATGGGCGTATATGCAGGATTTTGGGACCAGCAGTTCAGGGTTTTGATCCTGATCCTGCATGCGGTTAAGTTTAGGCTTTGTTTAAGGTTCAGGATGCTGATTTTGGGTTAGGTTGAGCTCATTAAGGAGACAAGGGTTATGGATGGCTGGTAGAAGCTGCGGCATGATGTAAATGTCTGTTTGTTTCTAGATCTGAAGAACAACAGGTGATCAAAATGTCAACTATTTCAAATCGGAGACATCGCTTTCGCAGTTTCCGCTGCCGTTCGTCTGCTGCCTTCCTTTCAGGGACAAAAAGCAACATCTTAAGGGACTCGAAGGAATGCCTGGCAGACCAAATTAGGTCCCTCACACTGTTATGACATCTAAGGATGGAAACAGACAGAGACAAATCTAAAGTCAAACCACTGACCTCTCTATTCCCCCCTGTACTTTCAGTCAGCCAGAACCGGCTGAACTTGAATGCCTACATTGTGAACAGAAGTGTACGCGCCTCAGAACCTGCTATATACACGTAGCCGCTCAGTTTTCTGCCAGTTTTTTTTTCGTCTAACCTGAAACGCGTTGCTGAAAAGCACTGAGGATGGATAGAGGTAATAGATTCAGCCATTCAACCATAAACAGCCCATGAGCTGCTCGGAGACCTGCCCTCCTGTCAAAAAATCTAACACCTCAATTTGTTCTCAAGATTTGCTCTTATGCTTCAACAATTCATTTCATCAATGACCTCCAATTTCAAAGACAAAATATGGGTCAGGGCTATAATCATTTCGAATAATTGTGTCTGGACAACATAGCTTTTGATTTTAAAACAGAGAGAAAATAGGTCAGCGAAAAAAGTAATAAAACGGAAGGGCAAAATAAATGAGAGGAAACAGATTAGATTAATCATCGCATAGAAAGCCTGTCTATACACTCGGTGCTTTGGCAGTAACATTTAGCCCTGCTGAGAGTTTCAGTCCTTTTGTTAAAGCAGCCTTTGACGCCATACGGAGAACGATGTGATTTCAAAGCATCTGTTGAAGTGTAATTAAGCAAAATACACCTAAATGTGTCCATGCACTCTTCTCCTTAAGCCCTCCTTGTGCAGTCTATCACCTCGTTTCATTTCCACTTTCATTTTATTACTTGTAGTACCTATTTCCTCGACACAATTCTCGACAAATGGATATCAGCCATCCATTTTGCTCTCAGGAGCAGAAATTCGACATTGAAACCGGTTCTGTCATTGCAAGGGGACAGGAAAAGAGTGTGTGTGGGGGTGGGGGGTGGGGGAGGAAACTAGAGCTCCTCATCCTCGTGCCTAAAATTGCTGAACATCAAATGGAAACACGAGCAGCTTTTTTTTTTTTTTCTTTTTTTTTTTTCCACACACGCACACACACATACACAAAAACATGTAGAGACAGTAATACGTATCAATTTGAATAATGCATAGCCATACCCACATCTTTTAGCGGTGATCAATTATTCAATGTTATCTTGCTCCCACTCAGCACGTTCCGTAATAGTACTAACTACTGTCATAGAAAAACTGACACCACCCTGAAATATTCCTTTTATTCCGCTTTCATGCATAAGCAATGAAAAAAAATAAGGCAAAACAAGAGAAAATGATAGGAAGGTGTTTTTTTTTGTTTTTTTTTTTCCTCCCTCCTCACCATCTGCATAGAGATTGTGTATGGGGCTTGCAGACGCTGGTGTTTTTCATCTCTGCCTCAGCGTGTGAAAGAGGGAGACTTTTTGTTTGCTGTTTGCGGTCTGATGAAGTTGCGGTTTGTGCCGTTATACAACATTTTGACACAAAGCGGTATTGAAATCCATGTATGCACAGACGGCTCAGCGCATAGAATGGTTCCATAATATCACCGCAAGGGTCAAACATGTTTGACGTGCTATTAAAACAATCAAATTCTGTATTTTGAAGTACATTTTCACAAGTTCACTGACATCACTGTTTCACACTCTGAGGAACTTCGACATCTGTCTGATTTTTTTTTTTTTTTTCTCTCAGCCTCAACCGCCACCTCCTGGATACAGGTAGACTGATTGACAGAAAGATGAATGGATAGACTCATCACAGACTGTAATGCCTTGACTCATCACTGTGAGCTTTACTCCCGAGTGAGATAGTTGGTCTAGCAACCCGCAGGCGCACACACTGGGATACTTTCACATACAAGGCAATTCTTGGTCTGCTCCCCTCCTCTCTATGTATATTTATCAGAAACATGATGGACAGTATTCATTGCAGCCAAAGGACTTTTATGTTGTCTGGAAAGCCTGGTACGTGTATAGAAGGTTCTAAAGCTCTTATCTGAATTCTCTGAATGCTTGGAAGTCCATTTTGTAAGACCTGGAGACAGACTCACTGAGGTGTTGATGCTTAAACTTCATGGCTTGTACTGCACCTTCATATTCAGGGATGTTACATATAATAATATTGTCGACTTTGTTTCATGTCTGTCGTTAATTTACTTGCATTAGTTGGTGCTGCTGCATGTCTTGTCTAAGACTCCCTTTGAAAAAGACATTTTTAACCTCAAAGGGACTTTTCTCATTAAATAAAGGTCAATTAAAACAAATTCATTAGAGAATGCTTCGAGCTGGTTCACTTTGTGTTAGCACAATTAATCCAGGACATACAAACAGATATGAGTTACCATTAGCTTTGAAAAACTCTAGCATAAAAGTCACATGGCCAAACAGTGTTTTTGACGACTTCTCTTGGGTAAGAAACAGATGATGGCTATATGAAGAAGAATACCAGTACCAACTTTTTGGAAACTCCACAAATTGTTTTGAACTGAACTATATAAGTCATTCATACCAGCTTATATAACATAAAGAAATGAAGGTCCAGAGAGAACTTTGACATTTGGAGTTCACAAATGAACACTCTTGATGTCGGGGCAGAGTATGTTTCCCAGTTTGTAGCCAGAGGATGTCAAGCCAAGGCTTCTTCTGCAGTCCAGTTGTTGATTTGCGTAAATGAGACAAACTTCTGAATTCAATGCAGATTTGAAAAAAAAGCTACATTTTGGTCAGAGGATAGCCAGTGGTTCTGAAATTGAGAACCAAAGCCTGTTACAATGTGTCAGTACTACTCGGACTACAAACAGAAACCAGAGTATTTCCAATGGCAAAACTTTGGTCTCTTGCCTACAGATTCTTTATTCGTACACAGTGTTAGGATTTGTTTGCAGTACGTGATTCTGGCTTTGGAAACTTTTTGGAAACTCCACGAATTGTTTTGATCAAAGCTCAAGTGAAGATTTTATGAAATGCTGCATAAAGTAAAATTTAAATTTCAAGTACACACGAATTCTACCATTCTCACCCTCTCTATGCAACATAATGAACAGTGGTATCTCCTTGGGATTATCTTTGGACTGGTGTGCTTGACAGGTGAACCACACTTTAAAATTCAAATGGTTTTGATGAATATTGAAAGAATCGATGCTGTGAAGGTTGGTGGAGACTTCAACAGAAATATACAGTGTGCTCAGCACACCGGTCGGTAGCCAGATGAGGAAAGGAAGCCAAGCAGGACAGCATAACAGAGCAGAGGCAGTTGCTTTGTTGTTTCCACACAGTCATTTGAAGTCTTGTGTGATGAGCAGCCTCTGTGATAGCGGCACTCTGAGGTCAGGATAGAGGCGTCAGTATGAGACCTTGCGATGTAAGCACTCTGCACCTTTTGCCCCCCTGAAGATTTGTGAACTGCTCTACATAGTAAACTACATTGCATTATAGGCCAACAGCACATCAGGCTAAAGTAAATCACTCCCTCCATTGCTCCACAACATAAAGTCAAGGTCAGAAGTCATGGCTATCTACATTTTAAAAGGTGATTGAATCAAATATTCATGACTGTCTTGCAGGCAGCTTAATCCTAGCATGTTTGTTTATTTATTTAAGATGGTATTGTGAATACAGTGAAAGACATGCACAAAGATCATAAGTGAATCCTCACAGAGACATTTGCAATGTTAATGCGGGTATCCAACTCCTCCATTTTTTTTTTCTCCCTCTGTCTCCCAGAGGAATAAGCGATTGAATTCATTGTTGACTTAAGATTCATTTCAAGTTCGTCCAACTAGGATAAAGAAATAACTACAGATGTGAACAGCTTACAAAGGAGAAGAGATATCGCTCTTTGTTTGAGGAGCCATGTGTTCCAGCTCCCCATTGTGTTTCTGGAATGACTTCAAAGATTGCCTCTTACGCAAATATTCACTGCTTGAATCTACCTCCAGAATTAATATTCATTGACTACGTGCTGAAAGACGCCGTCAGACAAACAGGACAGCTTCTTTTGTATCCTAAATGACTCAGCAACTGCAATTAATAAGAGATGCAGCTTGTCAAACAAAGAGTTTGTATCGTTTGATTAATTTGTGTAGTGCATGTAAACATTTGGTTGTCAGGACCGCTATAAAGCTGCTAACTAGCATTAGGAACGTGGATCAGATGTCTTTTTTTTGGCTTTGTTAGCCAGGGTCTTCTGTGGCCAGAGAGTCAAAATAATAGCCCGATGCTCAGGATAACAGCATGTCCACCCTCTTCATCCTCCTCCACCACCTTGTGAAGTGCAGGTTAGAGGAGTTGAGTGATCCTTCACTGCGCCATCAGTGTCCATTTTGCAGTCTCACCTGCTTTTGAACCCTCCAATCAAGTAACTCCTGACTTGAAGTACCACATCCTGTAAAAGATGACAATCTTTACCCGGTGCTATTTCAGAGAAACATGTAAGATGATCATTCAAATACACCATCTTTGACACAAAAGCCATTAAACTGTATAATCACTCTGCTATATGTATGCTAGTTTCCATTGTACTGAAGGGTCCAGGAGCCTGATAATAAGATTAAATTGCTATTTCTTCTTAATTTATTTATTCAGCCTGACACTGTGTTCATGTTAATGTATTTCTACTTGAAAAGGGGTGTTTTTTTTCCCCTAACCAACTCAGCTGACACAGAAGCTGTGGTAGCAATTCCTTTGAGAAGCTAAGCTAACATAACTTAAATGGTAACCAAGGGAATTGGCTGGTTGCACAGGCAGACATCTTGACATGTCATAGCAGGAAACTCACAGGTATATTAATGATTGCTGCATCCCACTTTGGGGATGTTCTGCCATTGTGCATGCTGGTTCACTGTCACTGTTACTGGGACACGTTACTGTTAAGCTTAAACTTGTATTTTTCTTGCTTTGACAAGTCATGATGTCTGCCACGCAACCAGTTCTTTGGGCAACTGTCATAGAATTGATATTTTAATATTTTACCTAAACATTAAAACTCAAACAATACTGTTTTTTTTTTTTTCGTTTCCAGCTGTAAAACTATTGTGCAATTCACTCTGTACGTGATTATGGACACGATATGATGCTTCCCATTCATCGTATCAACATTTAAACCCTGTTTGGCAAAGTGTCTCAAAGTTGGATGCACTGCTCAACATCTCTTCATTTTACAAACAAGGTTGTAGCTTCAGAACACGATCCAATAGCTAGCTCAACTTAGATATCCCATACTGTACATATATTAATCATGGCAGAAATGATTTCAGATAGTACACCTTAGTAATTGTTTTTTCTATATTATTTCTTGTCTCTTGATTGTCGGTTGCTTTAGACATAGTGTTCTTGAATACTAGTTGTGCACTTGTTCTACTATACACATTTCTTGTATGTATCTGAGTTGCTGAACAAATTAAAGATTCATGTTGCAAGTCTTGAACCAGACTATGGATTTTGAAGTTTTAACTCTCAACAAGATGAAAATCTATGTCAAGGTCAGAAGAAATTTTTAGCTCCAAGACCTGACTAACATAACATATCTTTCTCTGTAAGTTCAGCAATATACAGTAAAGTGCTGAGAGCTTTACAGATAATTTCATTCTGCTGTATTGCCTGTGGTGACCTCTGCAGTGCCTGGAGCACTTAACGTTCCCTGGTGTCATTTAGTTTTTCTTAGGTCAAATCGCTCTTAATGGTTCTAAAACTAGTTTAGATGTCAGCAAGAGCAATTCCCTGTTGCATGCATTTAAGATAGGGCCGTGACTTGTTCAACGAAGCAGCGGAAAGGCTTGCCCACCTGCTTTTCACAGATTTACCCTTGATCGCACCAACAGCATCACTGATGCCGTGACACGGAGCACTGTGGAGCAAGAGAAAATCACAGAAATATTCAGTGATGTAAGTGTTTCGAACATGCAGTACGCCTTCCAAGAAACATTTTGCTGACTTATTCATGAACTTGTGGGAAAAGGAACATACGTCAGATGTTGGCACAATCTAAAAAGCCGCTGGAGAGATTATTCGGCAACTTTAGTGATGAAGACTAAAACCTATAAAAGACTTAAACCAGCATAATCTTTGAAAGGAAAGGCGCAGCATGAGTTTTCACATTGACATTTTCTTAAAGAAAATCAATTCAGTCGCTTTTACTTGCAATGTTTTTTCACAAGCACTTGTTATTGCTGTCACAAAGGCTCTTTTTTTTCAGGTCACAATCCTTGTGGACCTACCTTCAGTCATCTTCTGTGCTTATTGACCAGACATTATGCTGCACATTCACTTCGATATCCATCTCTTAGTGTCGTCCAAAAGAGAATTAGAACTCAGCGTCCTCCTGTAGGAGTGAGTAGTTGCGTTAATGTCCTGGTTTTGTTCAAGAACATCAGTTTGCCACTCCGTTGCTGGTTGGGAGTGCATTTACGGAAATCAAAACCATTTCTAGGGGAAGCAATTCTCCCTAACTGTCTGTACAGTGGAAATTGTGGTGCAATTCTATTGCAACAGCAGAAAAGACCAAAGTCATTAATACGGTACGATGCCTAATGCTGTGTTTTTATAGTGGTTGGTGGAAATAAAGGTCAGGTTTTTGCAGTATATTCAAGGGCATCAAATATCCTACTGGCAACACTGGGTTTTAAGAGGACAACAATATTTGATTGCCTTAAGGAATGTTTGAAAATTCCTTCTTAGAAATATTATAGAGATAGAAATATTTTTTTTTTCAAGTGATATTGTGGAGATTTGATCAGATTAAAATATAGATGAAATTACACTGAAGCATAACAATAACTGCTTACATCAAAAAATGTATTCAGCCTGTATGATTTATGCATTGCTGTGTATCTCGGTTCAGTGGTCTAGCCTTTCTCATAGCCACTGTGTGTTGCGTTTCATTCATTCCAGGTTCATAGGTGCAGCAAGTGAGTTTCCATCTGTCCCCATCAGAGAATGGACTCTGTAACCTTGTGTTTATGTGACGCTTTCTGTGCTTAGTGCTAATGGCAGTCATGCGTGGGCACAGTAAACCATCTCATTAAATTCCTGACTTCAGGATGAGAGCCAGCCGTGGTCTCTGCTGAGCTGGTGCTTCGAGTTCACAGGCCTCCTCCCAAATCCCAACTGATGCTCCTCTGGAAGGATTGGGATAGAATGTGGGTTGTCTTCCCCAAAGCCTGGCTGCTTCACAGGTTTGCAATGGTAATGACTTCCCTGACATGTGGATGGATGCACAGATGTATTGGCTTCAACTATGAACGCTTGCCTCCTCCTCCTCTTCCTCCTGAGCTCTGCAGCTCTCAGCAGAGAAACAGAGGGACGGAGACATGCGGAGAGACACTCATCAAAAAGAGTACATCTCACTGCACTGTTTTCTGATCACGGTATGCATACCAGCACGCCAAATCATACTGCAGTGAATCAGTGTGGAGGCCTCGGTATGGAGCGGTTTAAAGTAAACAAACACCACTCGTCTCGAGCAGAGACTGCCGGCGGCTATGTACACCTGGGATGTGCGCCAGCAGCTCTCCACTATGTCCACAGTTGCCTGCTGCTATATTCAAATGACTGAAGTAGTCCACTCCTCTGAGTGTATTGACATGCAGGTATTAGCATTTGTTGTCCAGCTGCTGCTATTGTGCGTACAGTAACAGCAAGTCACGCTCAGCTGATTAGATAGCTGATTATATATGGAATCTCATCTCCTATGCACAGAAGGCCAGAAGGACAATTATGTCATGGTCTGTTGTGCTCTGTGGCATATCAATCTTTAAGGTTTTAGGGTTAGGTAAGCCCCCGGCTTAGCCCAGTGCAAGTAAGAATCAGCCCATTCCATATTTCATGAGGCTGACAGGTACACACCGATCTAATTTTGTCCTTGGAGACATTTCGCAAGGCCCCACACGCGATTTATCTCCAGGTCACCTGCAGGGCCCCATAGACGAGATGGATGAAGTGGTAACCGATCACGGACCGCAGCAGCCTGAGTTATGACCATGCTTGTCGATAAAGTCCTCCACAGGCTATACTACAACATGTAGTGGAAGTGGGTTAGTGTCTGTAAACAGCCATAACTGACCATGAACGCCAGCGTCAAGATGGGGAGAGCCCCCCATTTGAACACAGATGGAGATGGGGGCAGATTTATTCCGCACTGTAGTGAATCGGGTGGTCGTATTTGAGCCACTTGTCAAGGAGATTGGATGCGATGACAAGAAAATGTGGAACATGTATTTACTTGTGAGGGACGGCGGCAATTTCTTTTGCATTAGCAGGGAAGTTGCAAGGCCTTGTAAAAATGATGCAATCTTGTGTCCCGCCTCTGTGGAACAACCACTCTTTGAAATGAAGGTATATATTTGAGCTGGAGGATGAGCCATTTCAGTCTGCTTTTGCCAAATGCACTCAGACATATGCCAAGCCAAAACGTCACCCAGAGTGAGTTGGCTCCTGGCGACTTTGGTGTAATAATTTCATGTGCCTCTGCTCGGGCTTTAACAGTGTTTTGGAATCAGACGTAGGTTTTCGTCTCACAGACGGAAGCTTCTGTGTTAATATAAGGATCCACGGCGTGAGATTACTGACCACTCTGATTGTCTTGAAACCTCCAACTAAATTAGGGTCAGTCGATACAGTGTGATGCAAGGTGAGGAAAATCAATTTGTTCTCAATTACACTGCAATCAGCACCATCAAAGTATCCCATCCCCTCCCATCCTCAAAGAGTACAGGTCCCAGAGAGAATCGGATTATAGTAATTAAATAACTTGGACAAATATGATCAAACTGATCAGCCCTTTAAATGAACGAGCAGATTTTTAATTTTCCCCACAGGTAGGGGCACCGCCTGTTTCCCTTTTTTTCCAAGAGAGATTTGAGATCTGAAGGCAGTCTGATCAAATTAGGACAGTTTTCATACAAAGACCTGATGGACACTGTGCATCGGCCTCATGGGACGGGAACTCAGTGGAGACAGATACTCAGATACTACTAAATAAAAGATAATAAAGCCTGTTAAATCAGGATTATCCCCCTAATCTGGTTTGTACTGGCCAGGGAGAGCAGTGTCCTCTCAGCTGAAAAGGCTGCATGCACACACACACACACGTACACCCGTGCTGCACTGCCACCTAGCAGTCAAACCAAAAACACTTGAGTCAAATCATTTTTTTTTTTCAGTCATTGCAGGCATTTGTGCTTTTGGTCTAAACAGTGACTGAAGAATGTGAGGGGAAAAAATCATCTCATTTAAAATGTAAAATCAACTCTGATTCTTGAAGAATATAATAATGAATCTCTCTTCCTCTCTGTCTCCCTCCTACTCTATCTTTACCCTTTTTTTCCCTCTGAATTGGCTTCAGTAGCTGCATTTGACACACACACACACACACACACACACACAAAATCAGTGGAGATCCCCTTCAGGGATTACACCGCTATGCTAATTAGGAAGGCGGAAAAGATCAAGTGTGCAACCGGCGTGACGCCCACTTTGTGTGAGCACCTCTCTGACTCACCAGTCGTGCTGTGTGACCAAAGGTGGTGGGTGGTGGGTGGGTAGGTGGGTTGGGGCGGGGGGTGGGGGGTGGGTGGGGTGGGCCAGGGGTTGTTCTCCCTGGAGGACAACATTGTTACCTTTTCCAGTCCATCAGTGACAGCTGCCCTGGGGAAACAGTCGATACCAAATGTTTGGGCACTTAGTCACTGTTGTCAGGTGTCAGATACAGCAGATTAGACCTCACTTGGCTGCACATGGCTGACAAATCATCGGGAATGGTTACGGGTGAAAATGCTGCACGTGTACCGCTGCAGGTCACTGGCAGGATGGACCGGAGGAGGGCGGTCAGACAATAAATAAAAGTGTCGCTGATTGTTAACTTCCAAATCACCCCTGGCTTCAAAGCTTTACTGTCGAGATGCATGGAAACAAGCATGAAACCCGCTGCTCCCTGCACACTGTAAATAAGCATTGTAAGCCATCTTTTTATCGTACTGCTAGTCTGACTTACCCAATACTAAAACTTGCATTTTAGCATCTTTCAGCTTTTGTTTTTACAGCCCACAACGTCACACTTCCGTGCACAGCGGGCAGCTGTTGTCATCAGCATGGTCTGATAAACCCACCCCCAGCAACAAGCTGATGAACACAGAGGAGCATTCAGTAGCTACAGAGCCAGATCCTTCCCTCAGGATTAGTGAAGACTTAAAAAAAAAAGTACAGAGTAGAGTAAATATTGGACTTAAGTTTACCTGGTGGGCAAAGAACCACTTTAATATAATGCTAATGTTGCTTTGAGTCTCTAAATGTGTTAAATACTGTAAGCATCTGTGTAAGTTTGCCTTTGTAAAATGTGTCAAGGGTTCATAGCTGGATTATTCCCTTGAGTTTTTGGATCTTTGCTTTTCTGGACCTTGCCTTTTTATTTGGACTCTTTGACCCCGGCCTGTAAGCTGTGTGTTTTGTGTTATTAATTACTTAATTTTGGACTACACAAACTCAGCCTCCAGTAGCATCTGCATTTGGGTCTTTCCTCTTTTCCTCTTTCCTCTTTCCTGGACTTACTTTGCTTGGACAAACAATCTTTAAGATAAGGCTGACTGAGAATCAATCTACTGCTGCACCAATCAGAGCAGAGCTGGATAACACAGTCTGATACACTAGTTTAAGGGACAAAACATCCCTTTCTATTCCTTATTATTCTATGAAAGAGCTAAATTAAAACACATGAAACCTTCAATGAAATCAAATAATCACATAAATCATCAAAAGAGGAAACAACGAACATAGAAAATAGAACAAAATTAGTAATTGATCTACAGTAATAACAGAAGCAAGCACAAACTAGCAATGGTCCAAAATCTGGATTAATAACCACAAAACAAACAAACAAAAGAAAAAGAATAAAACATCAACAGATATCAACTCTCTACCATGAGTTAATATCTGTTGATGTACACCCTTTTTTTTTATTTGTCTTGGGAGAGACAAACCGCAAACACTTGGAAGAAAGATAGAGGATCGAGATCTAAGTGTGAACCCTGAGGTGAAAGGGTGTCAAGGAAGGACGTTAAAATGCTCTTCCCTTCCGGTAGTTTTCACATGTTCAGTCCCAGCCTATCTCAACGTAGCTGAATTGTGTTTGAACAAATTCAAATTCACAGCCGCTGGACTCTTTTCATCAGTAGTGGTTATACTACTTCTACTCAGCATCTTTCTTTCTTGTGAAAGCCAAGACACAGGCTCATTTCTTACTGTTTATGTATTCATTAATGTATTTTCTGTTACAAGTAATGATACTCACAATGTAATTTTTTTTTTTTTTTGCTTGGTTGTTGCTGAGTAAAGAAGTGTCATAAATGAAGTTGCATTGTGCGCATTGTGCACACTTGCCATCTGGAAGAATAAGTAAGCTGTTCTGGTGGTATGCCTGTTCATCACTAATATTTGAATGTTTGAAACACACTTATCAGCAATGTGTGGGGGATCTTTAACACTGTTATTAATAAAAATTTAAATCCATTAGGTCAAAAATAACCTGTTGTGTTGTTAAATACCCTCACTAAATATCAATTAAACTTGTCAGGCTTGTCAGATAATTCAGAAGGAAGTATAAGATCTGAAGCTGGTGTGCGTAGTAAGTTTGTTTTGTTGGTTTATAGCCATGCCCGTGGCTCTGAGAGGCTATATTAATGCAAAGTTCTTTAAGCAGCGCTGTTAACATTGACACAGTGATGCTAACATTTTGATGCTAAGCAGGTACGGTGCACATCATCTTGGACGGCATCCAAAAAGAGCATATTTACAGTAAGATAGGAAAAGAGATTTCTTAGAGAACAATATTGTATGACGCAGGTGGAACTTTATTTAAATCATTCCTTCTTTGTGTAAGTTGCATTGAATTGATTACCTCCCAGACTAGTTATGATGTTACAAAACCCTTCTCGCATGTGTACATTAAACTTTAGAGATTTAATGCGGGCACAAAGGAACGTTCCTCCTTCAGCAGATGAATGTGAAAACAGCCTTCTAGTCCCAGACTCTGCACATACATCACTCTGTACGGCGAAGCTCAAATCTGCGAGTCAAGATACAATAGGCAAAACACATTTATGATTGGAGGGGGACTGTAAAAAGCCTGAGTTGCATTTTCTGTTCCCTCAAGGACCTAATTTCTGTGGTTCAATGGATCTATTTATCATCTAGGTATATGGACTTATGCAGTTTATATGAAATATTAAATAAATCAGCAGTAAGTGAGACTGTGTGCAGAAGTTTTACATTCAATATCTAAACGTACAGACATCCAAACATTCAAAGCGAGGAGTTCTCTTTCCAGGCTCTAGTTGGTTTGCAGGGTCTGCCAGCTAGTTCTGCTCTAGAGGCGAAGCTACACTGTAAATGGAACACTGGCCCTGTAGATAGGGGAAGCCCTGACCCACCAGGAGACTGTCTTAAAATCAGTGAAGGGGTAAATACAATGTAGCTGGTTCCAAGCTCAGCCAGGCCTGCTTGGGCTTTTCAGACAGAGCTCACTTCCTGAAGGTCCTGGTCTGCTTTTTCCGAGTAGCTCCGAACTCCTGATGGCAGGTAATTGCGATAGTTTTTAGAACTGGAGCCAGCGTGGGTGTGACAGTCGTCATAATGTATGCTTGTCTGAGTGTCAGTTGAGCGCATGTTTTTGGATTTGTCAGTGTGTGAGGAAATGGGTGAATGTGAAAAAAGGGAGAGGAGGAGGAAGAAGAAGAAGAAGAAGAAGAAGAAGAAAAAAAAAACATTGACAGGAACCCCAAGCTGTGGACAGTTTCTGTGGATAATGTGATGCTGAAATGGTCTGCATTAGGTATTTGGAGCACGTCTGTGTCTGCATAGACCAATGAACCAGGTGCATCAGTCAGCCCCCTATGTTTGATCCATCCCCACATTTCCTTCCAAACCAGAACAGCCCGGGTTGACATTTAGATACTTTGCGCTGTGTTACTGTGTGTGCAGAAAGTAAAAATATCCAAATCAGCAGGCAACCACCACAATTTACACGGCCTACATCAGGTAACCAACGCTCATAGTATTTAAGAGAGAAGGAGGAATTACAGTGCGTTGTGTGTGTAATTGCAGAGATTTCCTCCCACTACTTTCCACACAAATATGAGAGAGACCATCTGTTGCTCGAGTGCTTGAAAAGCAGCAGCGTGTTTCATTTTATGTCATATGAAGTAACTACTCATTTATTTTCCACATTTACTTTTTTAGTACAGTCAGTAACAAGGTCATTCAATCGCATTAAAGTAATTAGGGTTACATTATACTGCTTTCAGTAATCAGACACCAAATACAGCTCTAAATTGAAGGGGGGGGGGCATTTCTAACAATGAAAAGCTAGAGCACAGAGACACTCATAACATAAGTCATGATAAATGACACTTACATTACCGTAATCCGATGTGGAACACAAAGTCAGACGTGACCAAGCACTGACCGCGTGTTTTGTACAGTGCGTGAGTGCGTGGGTGTCTCCTTTCTGTCCTGTTTCCCACAGTCTTGTTTTCCTTTTTCCTTTCCTGCTTCAACCTCAGATTCATAATTCTCAGGATAACCACGATAAAAAAAACCCTCACGTTGAGACATTTAATCATATCTTTGCCCCCAGGTATCCATCCCATCCACCTCCATGAGTTAATTCACATCTAATTGCATCCACATGGATCGCGTTGGTGGTACCGTGGCTAGCATGACTGCCTCATAAGCAGTTGACCTGGCTTTGATTCCCAGGCAATTCATTGACTGATGTCAATGTTGACATTTTAAAGTAATTAATAGAGGCCCAGAGTCCCACTGACAACAAATTGCTCTTGAGATGGCGAGCTGAATGAGAGGCTGTATGTATACAGTCCATCGACTCGGATCTATGAGTTTGAATGAAACGCCTTCATGAACACCTTTTAATCTGCCTGAACACACCTTAGGAGCAATACCAACTTAAGTCTGTGCATTAAAGGTGTGTGTGTGTGTGTGTGTGTGTGTGTGTGTGTCTATTTACAGAATATAACAAACATGGAATACAACATGCATAACTGTGTTTTTATCAAAGACAGTAAAAAAGAATGGATAGACCGAGTGACATCACTTATAGGTTTCCGAAGCGCTGTTTTGAAGCCGAAAACATGCAACGTTGGCCGCCGCCGTGTTGGATGTACTGCTTCTTCCACCTCCTGGTTAATGTAAATATCATGTAATATAAATACTTACAGCACCTACCTTTTTTACACGACCGTGTCGATTAAACACATTGTGTCGATCAGTGAGTTTGAGAGGAGCTAAGCAGGTTTTCAGAGCAATGCCAGCTGTTTACCCCCGCTTCCAAAGTCAATGCAAAGACATGAGAGTGAATGTGGAAAGGGAGGAGTAGATCTTTTAAGCATATTTTTCAGACAATCAAACAAGTTTTTTTTTCAGACAATCAGACGTGAGGTTTATGTCCAAACAGTACAACATTTAAATCATTGTTTGGTGTATTAGTGAGGATTTCATTGAGACATTTTTACATACAAAACAAGAAATACTGCGTCACCACTGAAAGGTAACCATGATTTCTACACGTTGAATTGTACCAGACCAAATGTGAGAAGCTGCCCATTTCTGACTGACTTTTTTTTTAAAAATTATGCACTATATAATAGAAAAGCAAATGCATTCCTCATCCCCTGCCTCTCTCGCGCCTTTCAGTCTAACCGACTTTTTGCTATTTCATTTATTCTTTGATTTCCCTCACAGTCTTTCAGGCTCCCCGTTGCGGTCTTGCTACATGTGCTAGTGTATGATTGAGCGCGCAAACACACACATACACACCTACACACACACACACACACACACACATCTGCCCAACCCATTCCTTGTAATGTTCAGCTAATACATCACCTGCATACCAATTAGAGATCAAGTCCCACATGGCTCATATTCTGAACTGAAAACCAGTGGGGCTCCCGGCACATCAGCACCCTGGAGTTGAGATCTACCCTCGCTCCTTCTTGAAAGAGCGAACTCAACAGCCAGCGGAGGGTTTCTCTGCAGCCCCCAGCTGGCGTCCAGTGTGGGGCACTGATTTTCGTCACAGCTTAGTCATCCAGGAACCAGTACTCTAAAGCCTTTTTTTTTTTTTAAAGGAGTACGCTGTTAGCCCTGATCCAGGAGACCATCCTAACACTCCTTGAGAGTGAAAGCCCTATGATTGGAGTGGCTAGTGTGAAGAGGATGGCCTGACGTTAAGACTATTGAGGTAATCATCACCTGCACTCACGCACCTGGGCTCAAAATCAATTGAGACATTTTGGATTTGGCTGAGGTCATACTTCTTGTTGCTTATCTGTCTCAGTCTCTAATCTCTAGTAGACTAGTAGACTGCTTTCCCATTCACACCGGACTGTATTTTGGAGGAAATACAAGTAACAAAGACACTGAGGTGAAAGGAACAGGTGTATGGTGGTCTTACAAGGCATTTTCAAATGAGGCTTGCAGCAGTTTGCCACCAAATTTCACTTCTTTGTGTCAAAAGTTGAACACAAAGCCGCAACAAACATAGCTCTAGATCCAGTGCGACTTATCTCTGATTACATTACAAATAAACATCCATAAATATGCTCCAAAGTCATTGAGAAAAGATGTCAAAAACCTCATAAACATACACACAAACAAACGTATGTTAGACCTTCCTCAATATTAAAGTAATCCAGTGATGGTAGCCTGTACAGCTATGGTTGCATTGGAAACTGGAACTGTTTTTTTTATTTTTTTTTTTACATTACTGTCTCAGAATATCTCATCACCATATGAAGAGGAATGGGTGGATAATGGGTTTGGGGGGCACAATTGTCTCGATTTTGTCTGAGAGGCGTCCCAGTGTCAAGCTTGGATCCCACCAGGCACAGCTGCGACACATCACGGGTGATCGCCATTCTAGACAATGTTTGTGATTCCACCAGAAACGCCACAGAAGCAGCTCTCCACTTTGATTTGCAGAGAATATGCTCCGTTCCGTTTTAGACAGACGCCATGACCAGCTATGTCAAACAAAGCAGAGCAGATCGAGCTGACGGGAACAGAAACAGCATAGTGAATCCTGTCAATATCCGACTGTTAAAGCCGCTGTCGTCTCACCCCCTATAGCCTACAATATGTGTGTGTGTGTGTGTGCGTGTGTGTGTGTGTGTAGTGTGTTCTGTATGTAAATCTTAAATGAGGAGGTCTGTCCCTGATAGTGCCGGATCCTGGAAGAAGAGAGGACCAGGATTGGCGTCTCATCCTCTTCTGACTGCCCAATCTGTGGGCCCGATATGCATCATGCGAAGCTTCGGCGTGGCTTGTTTTGTATTCTGTGGTTGTGAGCTCTCCCTTTGTTATTTTGAAATCATCTGTTTTCAATGTGTGTTTTGTTGTTGAGTGTTAAATGTGAGGTTTTTCTTTCTCATTTTGTTTTACCTAGATAGCATAGGCTCTGTTAAGAGTTCTCTTTTTGTAATATTTAGTTGTTATTTCTTTTAAACAGCATCCGCTCGCCCTTCCTCCCCTACGCTGGTCGTAACACCAACATAAAACACCATGTGAAAACATCCAGTAATAAAAAAAAGCCAAAAGGTCGACTATATAACTACAGAGCATACTTACTTACTTGGTAGAAGCACAGAAACCAAGGAAAAATGACCAAGTCTGAGTAAGTAAACAAAGTCTGACAGGCTACAACAAATATCGCAGACCTTAATCTCGATTACCTTTATTAGACATCTGTGGCAAGCACATCACATACAACATGTTTGTTTGTCTTTGGCTGCTTAAACACCATGTGTAACAAGAGTTAATCTGACTCTCAACACGTTCAATTATACTTCACATTTATTCTCTGTAAAACCATCCCTCACACTAATCTGGCCTTTTCTCTGTATTCTACAACGAGTTAATTGGAAAGCGCTCAGATTCAAATCACAATCAGTGGTAATTAGTGCCTGATTAAAGGCAGGTGCACTGGGAAGGTCAGTAAGAAATGCAGACAGTCTTAATATGTTGTCTGCTACACATGCGTAGTTAGAGCGATTACTCTCCAGGCAATTTTCCAATTAACTGCTTTCTCGTTGTAACAAATACAACATCGAACTGTATTTATAATATATTCATAAGTCCATTATGTAATGACAAAAACACACCCTGCTGCATGAGATAGTGGCTGCAAACGAACATTATTTTAATTGGTTAAAGCAAATAGAAAATAGGAAAGTGCATTAATTCATTAATATATGTTTTACATATATTATTATAATACAACAAGCTTGCTACATTACATCTCTTGGAAGCTGACTTAATTTGGCGTGAATAATTTATAGTTTTACCCACCAAACTAACCCTGATAAAACCCAGGGAGGCTCATAAGTCATTATTTGCAAGTGCAGTTCAAGTCTGGAGTCTCTTATGGTAATGGTAATTAGCACTCTATCTATCTGCTGCATGCCAACGTTGCATCGCTATATCAAATTCAAAACACTCACTGCATTATCATCGATCCCTAATCTATTAGCTAGAGTATCAAAAGTGATTAGTTGTTTGGCATATGATCACTTTAAACAGGTTATTAAAATGCTATATCAACACAATGAAAGCTTTCGTTTCAAGTTAATAACTCTCTTTTGCCATGTAACATGGACGTATGCTTCGGCATAGACAGAGGCTGCTGAGCCTGGTTACACTGCCCACTCGCCCAGCTCTGGTTTTGGCAAAGCATCAGCTCCACTTCCTATCAGCACTCACCTGTGCCCTGGTGCTAAAAAAAAAAAAACCCTCTTCTTCCCGGTGGTCCAAAACTCCTGTAGTACAAACACTAACACTGTCTGGGCAGCCCGGCTGTCAGACTGAGCTAACGTTGGATATAGTTTATAGCAGAGCGGCCAGAGGACATTAGAGGGAAAAGCAGAAAACATTTTCTCTATAAAATCAGTGAAAGAGTTGCTCCTGTGTGACTTAAAAGATACATGCGTCTTGCGGGTGATTGTACCCGAAACAGGCATGGAGCCCAGAGAGTGACAGAGACCATTGATCTTATTTCAAGTCAATGCAGCATCAATATGATTTAAAATCTTTATTTCATGGTAGACAGTGTTGTACACAGTGTTGCTTTGACATGAATCCATCCATGACATGAACATATTATCTGATAAATTCACTTATTGGTAATAATAATAATAATTTACACACCACTGACAAAAGGTTTTCCATGCATTCTCTGTGAGCCAGCACTAAAGGCTACACATTCCCTACACATTTCCGTCAGCCCAGTTGAATACACAACACACCTGATCTGAAAAGTATACATCGACAACATTCTTACTGTAAAAAGTAAAAAAAAAAAAAAAAAAAAATCTATTCAAAGTACCAGTCTGGATTCTCAACAAAGTCACTTCTCAGCCCGTTGGCAGCCTGCCATTCAGGCTGCGTGGAGTGAAGTCTCATCTGAACGCCATGCCAAATTTCCACAGCGTTAGAAAAACCGAGTAAAACGACACACAACAGGCACTCCTGACTTCTGTCACGTTGATCCTCTTGTTTGTTTATTCAGACATGCAGTAAAATGGCCTCAAGAGGTAACATGAATTCATGATCCTGTCAAAAATCTGTCACTCTGCTTTACAGGCGGAGTAATGTGAAAGGAAAAACACACGTCCTCCCATCAACATCGACGCCGTGACCATCAGATCTTCACAGGAGCTTCAACCGAGGAGATTCCATCAACCGCCTACTGGCTCTTCACTGTCAGCCATTTCTGAACTCACTGAGGCAATCCATTTTAGAAAGACGTCAAATGTAATCGCCAAAAATGTTTTAGAACATGTTTAAGTAATCAAGTAAATTCAAGTAAATATTGAGCATTTATTTTAGATAATTCACTGAGAAAACATAGGTGTATAAATTGACTTCATACATTTACTTAAGTAGATTTAAAGTCAAAATAATAACTGCATTCCTCTGTTTGACAGTGTCATACATATTCTCTGTTAGCAGTCACACCCAAGACCACTGGGTGTTTAATCGCTGCTCCAGTCCGTCAAATGAAAGAGATGATCTAGATATATTATGCATTGTGTGTTTCTGCACGCATTTCTGCAAACGTGTGCCCCGTATATCTGCTGTCTTTGAAGGCTTTCAAGTAACATCTCATACATACCCACAGACCCTGACAGTCGTTTGGTAGCTAATGATGCAAAACACACGTGATCCCGAGGGATTGTAGGCTGGATCCCTAATTTATTAATGAGCTACAGTTTAGCGTGTATAAAAATGCAGTGTACTGTATGAGGAGACAATATGGGATTTTGTTGGGTTCAAACGTGTTGTTTGACAGGCACAGTGTAGCTAAATGTCTTGTTAGTTTGAATATTATAATGATAATTTATTTTTTATAAAACTATATATACAGTATATATATATATATAGTATATCTGTGTTTGCTGAGTACAGTACAAGCCTTTGACAAACAGCTACATCTACCACCTCAAATTCAGTTAAATAACTTAATAATAACACATCTAAAAAGGAAGCACCTGCAAACGGCAACATTATCACATCAAACTGGCGCGAAAACATCTTTACTGAGGAAACATGAAGAGAAGATGCAGCTCGAGGATCTGTGTGAGATTATCTTATTTAAACGGCAGATACTTTCAACCAAACTGGAGGGAAGATAATAGATTTCATATAATTGTTTTGAGGATAATCTCTTTGATCCTGTAAACCCCATCGAGAAATACATTATTATCTGATGTATTTTGATCTAAATGCACATAAAAAGTGATGACTTCATGGCTGCATTAGGGACATAAAAGTGGAATTTCACCCTCTCTTTTTTGGTGGCGGTGAGTTAGATTTGCATCGCAGCAATTAACCAAGAATGTTTCTTACCTGGACGCATCACAGGCACGGCTCTTTTGATGCTCTATTGATACCTGACACTTTGTTAACTTGCTCAGATTTCGTAGGCTACGTAGTTAAATTGTGTCCCTTTGTTTCGAGCTCAGAGCACAGCAGTAGATCACAATCAGTGTTTAGAACAGTCGTGATCAGCTCCAGCACGTCGCATCTGGTGGAATTCAGCGGTTAAACTCTGATCCAAACTGATGAAAAGTACAAGTTAAGGTAAATGTTTTTTAGTGAGTTTGGTGTAGTGCTAATAAACCATGACCAAACACCCTTACCATAAAGCTTTATAAAAACTTAAAGCTAAATTAAAGCATGTCTTTGGTCATTTGCTTGGAATTGGAAATGGAAACATTTTTGATGCACTATATATTTTTTTATATACTTTCTTTTTTTTATTTGTTTTGTTGCACTTGTAAAAATTTGAGTTGTTTGCTGTTTGAACTGCTGTTCGAATTTCTGTGTGAGAATATGTTCACAAATTGTGTCTCTGTGTATCCAGTGCTAGGATTGAATTTTATCTACAGCCCAAAAATAAGGATGTTTCTCTCCTTCAGGCATTTATACAGCTGTACTGTGGTGGCCTATGTTGCCCCAATCAGCTTCAGCACTCTGACCAGCTCAACAACTCAGGCGTGCAAGGGCTCAGAGATGCCCCATACACTTCCATCAATGAAATCAGATCGTTGAAAGAGGAAAATAGAGCTCTGAAGGAGATCGGCATCTCGGGAAAAAAAGGCAGCCCAAGGTGAGTCAGCTCCAAGAGGAGCTCAAAGGGTCACCGAAAGAAGGAAGCCTCGACAACAACGCGTGTGGAGACCCAGGACCTGGCGGCTATAAGGAGCTGAAAGAGTGTGTAGCATTTGAAGAGCATATGTGGTGCTTTGGAGGTGAGTCTCAGAAAAGAGTTGGCTCACAAAGAGGAAGGCATGGAGAGAGAGAACGACCTGCTGTGCTATGTGGCTCAAAAAGAAGGAAAAATGGCAGAATGATGAGCACAATAACCAGCTTTATGCTGCCTCAGCTCATCACTGACTTGTACGATTTGAACAGGTTTCTGAGAGGGCCGTTGTTAAGCTCAGGGTGGTCTGACCACCACCTTCTTGGCAGTCCTGCCTCTGCCACATCCTGAGTAATCTCGGCAATCATCGACGGACCTGAGGCAGGCTGAATGAAGCCTGGGAGCTCAAACAAGCCAACTATAATGGCACTCACCTGTCAATCAAAGTGACCACGCTCTTAATAACTTTAAGCCCTAATATCATTTGAACAAGTAGAAATCTTTATATAAAATTACCCTCAGTACAGAATTATGAATTGCATATTAGCTATAGAGACAAAAAGAGGTTTTGTACCAGGCTGTATACGTGTTTATTTCTGCTGTGAACATCAGGGCTTATGCAGACTGACACATTCTGTAGCCGGCCTCAAGTGGACGTCTGCAGAAGTGCAGTTTTTGGCACTTCTTTACGACCACAGCGATTGCATCTTGTCTTTAGCACACAGGAACATCTGGAGAAGGGCAAATATGGAGAGGAACGTAGAGGAGGTGAAGAGGATGCGATAAGAGATGGAGATGGACTAAAGGGCAAATAAAGAAAAAAGAGAAGGGGAAGAAGATTTTCTCTTTTAAACAGCAGACACTTTTTGACCCGACTGGAGGGGGGGGGTTAATTTTCCTACAATTGTTTTGTGTTAATCTCTTCTATCCAGTAAAAACCCATTACATCTGAAAAATACATCTGAGGTATTTTGATATAAATACAGTGATGACTTAATGGTTGCAGTAGGGTCATAAAAGTTTTTTTGTGTGTGTGCAAAGACAGGCAGAAAAAAGAGAAGGGGAAGAAAAAAAATAACATATACATATATATATATATATTAAGAGACAGAAGTATATATATATATAGTAGCAGACCTGTCCAAAGCAAGAGTTTAAACTTCGATTGATGAACTTTCACTTACAGCCTCTCCTGCTTGTGATGTATGGGGATGTTTTACACTACCTGAGCTGTGCTCCCTCTCCTCTGCTTGATATCACATATAGGTTGAATTTCACTGAGTGCGTTGGCATTTTTTCATCTTAGCTGCAGTTTGTTTCTTGGCACCGGTTATCTTCTCCTAGCGTATGAGGAGCACCTCTAAACTGTCTGAGTGTGTGCCAGGCATTTGGACAGGTGCCTAAAGTGGCAGCACGCCGATTCCATTCCCCCCGGGCCTTGCCTGTATTTGATATGCTACATCAGACGCCTCGCAGCCAACCGTGCGCTCACAGGCCAAGCTTTGAGACCAAAACTGTCCTTCCTGTGTTCTGACAAGGCCTTCCTCAGGGCTGGTAAACAAGTCTGCTTGTTAGTGTAGCTATCGCAAGTTTCTGTCGGAGAGACAGAGACAAAACTTCCCTCATCCCACAGGCAGAGTCGTTTCAGAAGATACATGCGCTCGTAGCGGCTTCATTGTGCTTTAATTTATGAAATCCTTTATTTCTCTGTAGAAAAAGTTTATCACTCTAACTTTTGCAGAGCAAGTGTCTCTGCTGCACTTTTTCTTATCACACCAAAGTCTTCCTTTAAGACCTAAGGGAATGCACCTAGTTAGTTAAGAGCAACATGGAAATACACTGCTGCTGCTTTCAAGACAGGGGGAGCTTTCGTCTGTGCCCCAATTTAAACTGCCATGAATAATGGATATATTTATCAAGAAACTATAACTCAGACTGGGGAGAAACCTTGCATGTTTTTATATATATATCTCCAAATTATGGAACGTTTCACAATTATTGAGTGTGGAGCTACTTACCCTTAATTTATATGTCACTTTTCAAAAGTAAACAAATGTAGTGCCATTAGGAAATTCCATTAGACTGATTAAAAGCCAACTCCTACAAAATGAGCCAAAATGAGAAGAAACTGACTACCCTCCATCTCCAGCCATGCCTTGGGGACCATCATCAACAGCTGGATGGCAGACTGTGAACATGGGTGTGTGTGTGGAGTGAGAAAGTGCAGCCAAACCCATTTTCAATACTGTTTATGATCAGCATTTTTATAGAAACATCCATTCGGTTTACTCACACCCTGCGGTTACCTCTCTACACCAAAGTTCGTAGTAAGTGTCGGAGTGCGCCATCCCTGCCAAGGAGTCAGATTGCCTTGTCACGCGTAAGGAATTCATAAGAAACGATGCATGCGTGTAATATGGCATCACAAGTTGTAATTTCATCCTATTGATATCCACGTGACTTTTCACAGATATGGCAGATCAGAGCTGCTCGTTTCACCCTAAAATCATTCAGCTGGAGAAACATGGGCTGACTTTCATTGTCAAGCTGTTGACCACTTGGTAGACATGGATGAGGTTCTTTTTTCGAGGATATGCGGAGGTTATAAATAATTTATTGAAACAATTAAAACAAAACAAATACAATAAAATGTCCTACTAGGCAAATAAAGGATGAAAACGGAGCTTTAACTGATAGTCCTCTCCTTAAATAGTATATTGAGGGCTGATCTGCATGCCATCTATCCACTGCGTCACGGTGCCTCAGACAACCAGCGGCTGTTAACAAACAAAACTGTGACCATGAGCGGAGCATTAATTGCATTTATTAATCAGAGCATTCACAATAATCCCTGAAAATCAAGGAGACTAGTGTAGGAACATTGGCTGCAACTTCATAGACGACTGAACTTCAGTGACAAAAGACCTAATAAATTATCTTGCACGGCCATTTTTGGCTTCTGTAATTTCATCAGTTTTAAAACAAACACCACAAAATGTGACCCAAAGGACTATAAAATAAAAATCTAAAATGTCCTTTAAAAGGTCCAGAAAGGTGGAAAATGTCTCGAAAGGACAAGTTTGGAGGAAGGAGTCACTTCAGGCAATCATGGTAGCTCCATCATCACTCGAGAACAGAGTTCTGTGGAGGAGACGTAATACGTTCCAGTATTAGTCCCTGTAATGTGGCACAATGCGCTTGAACATTCAGACCTACGGCCAGCCGACTTCGCTCAGCCTGGCCCTGTGGGTTCACGCCGCCTCTCGGTGCACTTCACCATCCTTCATCTCACGGCCCAAACGTCTGGTCAGCTTTAGCTTGGTCAGCGTGGTTGCTTGGCGTTGTTCCTGTGTTCTTTGCATCTCCTTCCTTTGTGTCCTTCCGCCCTTGTTTTGTCCGTGACTCCGTTTCTCCCTGTGTCTTGGTTATACCCGTGTCCCATTTACTGTTTTTAAACACGGGTAAGTCAGGTACCAACCTGCAGTTCAGGTGGAATCCATCAATCAAGCCCACCTGTACGTCCTCATCCTCACATGCACATGTGAAAAAGGGAAAACACACTATAACTCACACAATAAAACCAAAAAATAAACACACATAAGATCATAAATAAGCAAACATGCAATAAATCCTTCAGCAGGTAAACCAGTTAAGTTGTGTTTTGGAGATCAGAAAAATGAAGAAATACCATTATGATATTAAAACAGACTTTTGAAAAAACTATTTTTAAACAAAGTTATCCATTAAAAGTGTTAAAATAAAAAAAAAAACATTTCCCACTGGATAGTTGTTATGGCTGCCTCTGCTGCTCCTGTGTATAAATTTGCTTTTAGTGTTTGAGTATGCTAAGTTAGGTGCTGCTAATTGATTCCAGCTGATGAGGTGTGGCTACCTTCATCCCTTTTTAGAGAGCTGAAGGATCCTGATTAAAGCGGCACCCGGTCCAACCCTCCAATCTGCAAGACCCTACTTGAGGCAAAACATATCTAAAGGCCCAGTGTGTAGGATTGAGTTACATCTAGTGGTATAATTGTGGCACTGCAATCTCCTCACCTCACCCTTGCCTTCCTAGTCTACAGTGCAGTAGACTACAAACAATACAAAACACACAAAAGGCCCTGTCTAGACCCAGTGTTCAGTTTGTCCATTCTGTGCTACAGTAGAAACATGGTGTTTCAACATGGTGGACTCCATGGCAGAGGACCTACTCCTACTGTAGATATAAAAGGCTCCTTTACATTAACAAAAACAAAAAGACGATTATTTACAGGCGATTATACACTAACGAAAACGAATAGTTATGCAGATTATATCCCATCTTTGCTCACAAATCTTACACACTGGACCTTTTAACTTTGAACCACATGACAATCATGGCTGCTCGGTTTTGTCTTGAGCTTGACAACATGCCTCTTGGTGTTATAATTGTGAATGCTAGAAACTGTATTGTTGTTTTTGGCTGAGGTACTTGCGCTGTTCATTATCTGGGGACTGGGCCAGGTATTGTTGATTTGCTGACTTCTCTCACTCATGTAGAGTTGTCTTTGTTTAGAAGCACTAGTTTTAGGTCTTTTTTGGTCACTACATAATAGTTCGATGTTTTTCTTTCCTTTTTCATATGGTTTAGGTAGTTAAGACTCTGAATTTTATTAATGCTAATTCCTGGAAATAAATAACTTTGTCAAACTTTATGTTATTTAAATCCACATTTATTTGCTTGAGAATCAACAAACAAGGACGTTTTCATGAAAAAATGTCTCTCTGTTTTTAGGCAGTGTGTGCACTGAGTAAACCAGCTACACCCCATACTGACACATCTGGAAGAATCTTTTGCATAACAATGGCAAATTGTAGCAAGCATTGTTTCTTTTTTTTTTTCAAAATGCTGTTTTTATTTGTGTGGAATTGTGATGAAATAATGACCTTCCCTGGAGCTCTGATTTTAATTATCTACAACCTAGGAAATAATGAGTGCCACACACAAGCGCGTGACACAGCACAGCCACCCCTTTGTCATTATTGGATTCTTACTGAATTGTTCGAGCTCACAAAGATGTCGAAGTTATTTCCATATCGGAGGGGACTTGTATTTTGACAGGCGGGATTTTCAGCACAGTTTCCATGAGCCCAAGTAAAACTCTAAATATGGAGGTCTGGTGAATGGAAAGGTTCTATGATTTTGCAGCTCCCTGTAATCCATGAGATAAAGCAGAAAGAGCCCCTGAAGTGAGAGTGAATTAGTTCTCCGGTTGGTGAAATAAGGGGAGACCAGGGGACAGTGCTTGAAGAGACAAGAAAATGAATTCAGTCCATTTCACAAGGTGCTGTTTATTGGCAATTATAGTCAAGTACTTCAGACAGTCTCTATGTGAAAGTGAGAGTGACACCATTTCACTTCTCTTCAAGCGAGGATAAACACGGCAGAGGTAAATGTGAGGGCTGTTCGATCACAGCCGCTATCCGCGATTGTCAGACTTCTAGTTGTAGCTGCCAAACATATTTTCTGCACAATTTGTTTTGCTGTTCTTTTGTTTGTCAGAGTGTGCACCTACGCAGTGATGTTTTGATGTTCACCATGAATACAGGATGTTGCTGTTCATCTCACCGAGCTTGTCTATTTAGTCTTCTGTTTTTTTGTCTTTTTTCTTTTTTTTATCTTTCTTATCCAGAAACTCATCAGCGAGGTCTATGTGATCCAGCGTGGATGTATCTTTTCTAAAGAACAGTGCTGAGATTTTCTGACATTTTCAGTTATCATATTTTATTTGTACGGCACTTCTCATAATAATCCCTGCCTCTTCTTGCAGTTTTGTATTTGGTTTCTTTCTCTGAGCAAAAAGAACATAACTTTATGTCAAAAATGCAGCTAAAAATGGCATCAATTGCCCCTGGGCCACCAGGAGACATAGCAATGCAAGTGGCAGCATGTAAAGGTTAAAAACAGTAGGACCTAAACTTGAACCTTGGGGAACACCACAATTATAAACAGTACCAGAGAGACCAATTAAACTGTGAAGTCTAAAGAATTCAGAAGTCAACTGTATCAACGGCTGCAGTTATGTTGTCCACCATTGTACACCATTTCATTCAATAAAATGTTATTAAAGAAGGGAAATAAAACTTAATTGGCTAACAAGCTTGCTAATGACAGCAGATTCAGCTTAGCTTAGCTTGGTTGCTTGAAAATCAGTTCACAGACTTTTGTACCATCGACTCATGTCTCAACTATTGTATTTTTGTGCAGTTTTTAGTGAATGGTGCAACAGAACTAATCTAGGAGCTATGATAGTTTCCTCTATTTTGGGCTTTCAGAGGTGAGCACTTTTAAGAGCTTAAGAGTTACGAGTTAAAAGCTTGCTATTGGTCAGTGTTACAAATTCATGTGAAGTTTACCAAATTTGAACTCCACACGGATCGTTCATGCAGATGCATTTTGCAACCATCTGTTTCATTTCACTTGATTTCATTCTGATATGCCCAAGCCTTTTTCTTTATTGACCTGACTTAGACTATGTTGACTTTACAGTTTATATTTTGCCTCAAGGCCCTTTGAAAAACTTTTAAATGTGCTGAATTTTTACATTTTTGCTCCAAACGTGGAAAGGCAATATATGAATCTGAAAAAGTCATTGTAGATCATTTAAATTAATGACTGGATGATGTACTTTCACCTAAAGCAGATGTACCAAAAAGAAAATGAGAGTTGCACAGTTAACCCACAGCTCAGTGAGGTCTGTCCCTTTGCACCAGTCAGCTGCTGTATGTGGCATAATGCCACTGTCCTCATCTGGATCACTGCCAGGAACTGACACATCCCCAATGAGGCAGCAGTTTGGGGAGAGCAGACCAACACTCTTATCCTCAGACCTTTCCATTCTCTTAGCTGGCTGCAATGCACCATTTAGCGAACGGTTTTAAATCAAACCACTGTCTATAACATTCTTTCGTGGTTCTCTGGGAGGATGTAATGGCATTAAGCCGCTTCATGATCTCCTTCCATATATCATCTTTTGTGGGGCCATAATGGCTCTGCCGCTTTCTCTCCCAGCAGCTCTCACTATTGTCTCAGTTTCACCGAAGTTCTTCTGTTTCACTTTTTTTTTTACCACCACTTTAGGATTATGGAGTTTCTGAGGCAGCACCATTATGTTAATTCATGTTAATTAAAGTTCTGTGCATGCATCTGCCATTTAAAGGGAATTGGCGTTCATCAACATATGCGCGTCTTATTGCATAATCAAATATAACAGACCAATTTCATCTCTGTGCATTTCATATGTGCAAATATGCCCACAACATTATGAATGTTTTATGATTTAGGATGCACCATCTGACACTTTCATGTTGTACAATTCATGAGTCGGTTTATGAGGGAACATCACTTGCCCTATTTCCATTGGATATCCATAGAGTAAAAGACTTTGCAAGGACACGCAGTATGTGGATGACAATGTCACACACACAGAGGGAAAACAAAAATGTGGCACAGAAAACAGAAAAGGCTTCTGTTCAGCGGACTAGGACTGCTCGACGTGCAGCTTGTCAGGCAAAATTAGCATTTGGATGGAAAGCACCTTGTCGTGTCATGATAGCTTAAATATGGACATTTTCATTATTTAGAAATGAAGCCACATGATGGAAACCATTTCAAAAAATGCAATGATAATACTACCCAAGACTACACAAAGTGAGCTCTGCAGGTAGTGAGAAATGAACTCTGAGTGTCCCAAAACATCAATAAGCAGCACTGGGTAAAAGACTGAAGTTTTTGCTGCACAGCTTAAGAGCACAGAACTTGAATATTGTATTAATAATACCAACATTTGTGAATATCCTGCAGTTTTCTTAAAATATCCCAGACACTTCATATTCATATTAGATGAGTTGAGGTGAAACATGCACAGCTTCACTCATATCAAAACTGCTTTACTGACTTAATCTACAACGACGAATCTGAGGAGTGACCGGTTAACTTTCCATCCATGTGGTTGTGGAGGCATTATAAACGAGTGAAGCTCTGTCAGCTGTACAGCCTTCTTGTCCTGCCTATTTTTTCATTTATAATGACACAACTGGAACCACAATTTAAAAGTCAAAATCACAACACAAACTCAAGACACAAACAGCTGTATGGCACCAGGTTTTGTGCAACACTATCTTGATTGTTAAATGTACATATTTTAAATGATGTGTGTCAGCTTATTGTCTGGTTATCCGTACCACTAATCAACAGACCGTTAGCCAGTTTGTTATCTTTTCTTTTTTTTTTTTTTCTGCAATGGTTTTGTGCAATGGTGAACAAAATGCCAAATCATTACCCCAGCTGGCTAGCAATTTAGGATTTAGGCTTCTGACTATGGCGGTTTGCCATCTAGTCCTAAAAGTAGTTAGTGCATCAGCAACCTTCGCTTGGAGAGAATCTGTCACCCGGTGGTGTGACTGTTGCATTAACAGAAGTGAGTCAGAAAACATAAGGCTTTCGTTCCCATCACGCACGGACAGCAGAAAAGGCCTGCATCTTGTGATCTGCGATAATAACTGCAGGATGTACTGTTTAACGTTTGCAGAGATGGAACTTTGCAGTTCATCTCTGATAATCAATTTTCTATTCCAAAACATTTAAGAGAGGTTCGCATCCCGTTTAAATGCAGCAAAAACCTCTGCACATTAATACACTGTTGCTTGAAATTCAATACTTTGTTGTCATAAATCTGCTCGCTGAGGTCTACATTATTGATCTGCCTATGCCATTACCACTTTTAATGAAATTTATGAAATCTCACAAGATTACAGTAATTTGCTGTTTAGGAGGTAAACTGCACTCCATACAAATGAATGTAAGTCAGCCAAGCACTAAGTACAAATTCAAGAAGATGCCAATATTAGTTTGCATTCCAATTCGTAAATCTATTCCGGTGAGTCATTATCACCAATATGCATGTACAGCCTGAGAGCCCTTTGAGATTTATTAGCAGAATAAAATTACATTAACTGCTGTCACCTGAGACTTTATTTACCCATTAATTAGCTTATTTTCTCTCATTTATTTTTACAGCTCAGGGTCATATTCTGCTTCCTCTTTCCATATGGCATTTTATGCTGACATCACACCTCTGGCTTGTGGCTGTGCAGTTCCTTCAGTAAGTCAACGATTTCCATTCATTGGTATGCAGGATTTCTGCTTAGAATGATAACCATCTGTTACTTAAATAACGATGACAAACTAGGCTGGATATACTATAGGCCTAATGTATGGAATACATCCCCAGCTAAAATATGTGGATATACAGTATCACTTGCTTAAGAACTGAACAACTGTGGGAGTTTCTTATCTCACTTGCTCTAACATAAAGCAGAACAGTCATAGAAATCTGCTGAAAGCAGATAGGCGCCTGTCTTTTTCAAGGGAAACAGACACGACATGCTTGTACTGTATCAATACGGATGACTCAGCACAGATCTGGCATGCCACTGGCTTCAGAGACGTTGATAGCAGTCCTACAGCTCGTTGTACATTCACGGCGAGTTAGTTTGGATTAAAATCAAAAGACGCGTCCGAGGATCTGTCAAGTTCTATTATTGTTTCTCATTATGATGATTTGAAGTAGAGCAGAAAAGAGCAGGCTGCTAATTGTGCGCAAACACGTTCTGTGTGAGAGTCTACCTGTTAAGAATGTATCAGTGCAAGTTTGATTAGTCTTTTCTAATGTGGAATATTTTTGTAATTTTTTTGCAGTCCATACTCAAACATAATGAAGAGAAGATAAACGAAACATTACATACACTGTTAGTAACAGTAGTATTGATAGTTTATTTATTGATTTTATTTATTATAGCAGTGTCTGTACACTTTATTTTATTTTTGGATGCTTGGGGGCAGTATAGAGGTCTCCACAAGCCTAAAACCCGGCCCGAAGACGAGGCTATATTTTTATTTCCAACACATACGTAGTTCCCTGGATGTGATCACAGAGGCTCCCCTTTGCAAGTATGCTTATATTTTATCCAAGACTAACTATTTGATGAACAGGCTAAAGCAATACACTCACTACATTCCATATCCCTTCCCACTTCCCAGTGGGCATTGCGAATCTACTTTCAACATGAAAGAGAGAGAGAACATTCATTCTTTCATCTGTCCATCTATTTTCCAGGGTCACAGGGGGCTGTAGCCAATCCCAGCTGACACTGGGTGAGAGGCAGGGTACACGCTGGACAGGTCATCAGTTCATCACAGAGAAGAGAGAGACCATTTTCTCATTTTTCTTCTTTTTTTTTTTTGTGCGCATATTTCCTCAGAACTTGACCTACCAAACGACCTATTGTTGTGACTCAAGTTGCTGAACATGCTGTAAACATATTAAATATAAATAAATATATATATATCAACAGTTGCACACAACCAGAGAACATGTACTGTTAGCCTTGTATTAGGATTGTTTCTGGCAAGCTGACAAATGTAAGTCAGATATGCATACTTTTGAGCTCTGTAGGGGAATATCTGGATTTGTGCTGTATACTCCACGTACTCCACTACATTTATAGATTGCACATAGTACTGTAAATCGCTGTTAATCTTGATTTATGCAGTCTGGCATAACATGGGAAGAGATACTTCACCAAAAAACCTCAAGTTCTGCAGAAAAGTTCTGAACAGTAGTGTCATGCCATGCTCTCTTAAACAAATGTCAATTTGCATCTTGTGGTAGGAATTACTGAGTTAGTGCTGGCAGCAGTGTTTTACTTTTTTATTCATCTTCTATCTCAGCTATACGTACACTATATACGTATACGGACACTAAAATAGTTTTGGCAGGTGGGAATATGAAAACCTAATAAAACTTGGAAAGCCAAGGCTGCATACTTGTGAAAAAGTAAATGTCATAAATCTCAGCCATCATGCATACATGTTTAAAAAATGAGTCACTGGGCACTTGTTTAAATGCGATTGTGTTAGGTTGTCGCCTGCTTGTATTTGAGCATATTTTACACATTCTGTAAGCGTCCTTGAACAGATATCAAGTGTGTGATTTAAAGAATGTCAGAATACAGGTAGGTCAGTTTCCTTTTCAACCTCAACACCTTGGTATTCTGTCATCTGTATGACTGATAATAATTTTTAAGGGTAGAAACTTCAAAAGTGGCAAAGTTTTTTTTTTTTTTTTTTTTTTTTTTAACACATTCTCACCTTTTCTGGTTTCTGAGACAAATCTGTCTGATATCTCTGCAACAGATGGCAGCAGAAATTAGTACTTTGTTCAAGCAAAAGGCTGAAGTTCAAGTGGTGTGTGGCGCTCTCGGTTATGTTGCAGCTAAAATGCAGCAACAACACGTGTGCTGTATTTTTAGCCACTTTAAGGGAGTGGCTTGAGAGATGCCACTCCAGAACTGAACAATATCAACTACTGGATGAACTGTCATGAAATTCTGTACTGGTATTTGTTTTTTTTTTCATGGTTTCCAGAGGATGAACCCTGATGACTTTAGTGATTGCCTGAATTTGCCATGCCATGGACAAACACTGGCTGTTTGCATTCTTTTGCAGAGGATGGTTTAACCCAAGTTATACGGTGCCTTATCCCTCTTTTAGAAAAGTAGTAATCTTTTGTTTTGAAAGTTGTTTTTGAAACTTTCAAAAAAAAATTATTTATTTTACATATGCACTAAACTTTTCAAAAAAAAAAAAGTGCAGTACAAGCAAGAGTATAAACTTATGCTGTAGCCTCCTGAGATTTATAAAGTTAAGCACTGACCATCTGCCAGAGTGTGTACTGTCTATTAGACTACTCGATAACATTGCAGAACTGTTTGTGTCAGTCTTCGTCAATGACTGGTTTGGTCTTCTCTCTATATAATGCAAGAAAAAAAACACAGTGCTGAGTGTGTGGAGGCTGTCGATGACAACACAGACGGAGAAATAATGAGTGTATCAGTAATGAATAAACGTCTACTGGGAATCAGTGCTAAACAAGCTAAGCTAACTAGCATCTGAGTGGAAGTTCATTAGCCTGTACATGCGGGGTCCCTCTTTCCGAGCGGAATACAAACTTGACAGCAAGACAAGATTGTTGAATGTTGGGGTGTCGTTTAGCTCAGTTGGTAGAGCAACCAGCCCATGTATGAAGGCTCAGTCCTTGCAGCGGCAAGAGATTGTTAAATGTTATGAGGGGACAGATGGTCTAAACGACTAATGACTAATTTAAAAAAAAGTCTTGTATCAATGTTTATTAGCTATAGGGCTATGACTCTCCAAGTTAGTCTCCTAGCAACGCCTGCACTCAAGGCTTACATGCAGTTTCCACAAATATGTCCAAGATCGTTTTTAATGGAGCCAGTATGATTGAAGTTTATGTGTACTTAAACAGAAATGTAGAAAATTCAAATTACACAGTTTTCATCCACTACTGGCTTATAAATATTAGGAGTTTGGGTATTGAGATAAACTCTCTTCGGCGTCAACATGAAAATACTTGCAGCTAGCTGTTAACAGAATATTCATAAGACTGCAAGAAAACAATAATCTGTACTTTTCACTGACGCGAGATGTAATTTACATTAAGCCGGAACTGTCCTGAAGGTATTCGATTGTTGTCAGAGGGAATTGTCCTAAAGGCTGTAACTAATCTCCTGTGGTTCTCATTAAAAATGAAGTCAATTAGATATTAAAATTAAGCTGTGCTTGACAGACCACTCTGCTTTAGTTGTTCTACCTTCTCTTTAACACACTCAGTGATGCATAACCAAACAAAGGCAGACAAATGATGCCAAATCCCTTTTTAATTAAATCACAAAGCTGGATCTCTGCTCTGTTGTTACAACACGAGGAAAGCAGAGTGAGGCGTGCAAGACAAACATCCCTGTGATATTGTTTGTGACTCGTCCCTTATTTTCTCCACGCCTACTCCAGCATCACCTGGAGGAACACCTCGGCAGCTGCTCTGACAGCATGTTCTCTCTTAGTGAAAATTTATAGCCAGTGAAGGGTGTTTAGGCAAAAAAAAAAAAAAAAGTAAAATCTCCACAAGGCCTGTCACCTCCCTAAGCTTAGTTTTCCTGCCTTTAGAAAAGATAACGGTGAAAGCTAAAGCTCTCCAAGCCCATGTGCTTTCTCCCTTGTCCTCCTGATGTGTTTATCAGGCGCTGTCGTGGAGCAAAACTCCAAATCAATAAAGCAATTAGTACATCCCAGCCCCTGACTCTCACCAGGGAAGATTTATTGGTCGCGACAGCCGCAGAGGCACACAGGGACCTCATCACTTCTTTGTGGCTGCCTGGATACAGAGCCACACCAGGTCCACGGGCTTGATATTATCACAGGGTGTGGGCATGCCATCTGAGGAGGGCTGGAATATCAAGGTCTGTTCCCATTTTACATGTCAGAGAGGCCTGACCTTTTCCACATGTCTCACTCCAACCCTCCAGCTCCGGGAGCTCTGCTGTGGAATGGCAGCTTATTCTTAATCAATAGTGACTTGTTGATCTTCACTTTCGCTCTCTCTCAGTTTCTACTGTATATATATTCTGTCTTCATTTCTAAAAATAAGTTCGAGACACAGTTCACCACAGGCAAAACCGAAAAGGCATTTACTTTCAGGCTAGTTTGAAATGAAAATATAAAACCATGTTAGGACTGTGTTTCCATTTTATTGAAGACTGCTCTCCACTCCATGGGGATTGCAAAAGAATATTTAGATTTCATGAGGAAGAGCCACACTTTTTTTTCTGCTTACAGGACAAACATAGTGATGATAAAGTGAATAAATTCAAGTCAATTTAGTAAATTAGGTTTATTTGTCATTTCTTTTCATATTATATTTTCTTCTCCTTAACCCACTGACACCTGAATTTATATGCAATTATGTTTAAAAAAAAAAAAAAAAAGAAGGTAAAATGTATTAGTTGTGTTTTTGCTTTCAAGCAGAGACAAAATTAAGTGGAGATAATTAATTTGTCCATAGCACATAGAATAGTTGTGGGTAGTGGGTATGATGCAAATTAGAGACAACAGGCATTAATGGAATTGCAAAACGTTCCCAGGTCCGTATCGAAGAGGCATCAACCGACATTGGGGAAACACATGCACTATTTCAGCTGCATTCTGAATTGAAGCGAATTCGCGACATTAGGCGTTAAAGGGTTAACAGCTTTGGGTAAATTTGGCAGAATAGTGCCACCCAGCACAACCCGTCAGAATCCTGCAGGCTCTTGTAATAACACTAAAGAAAAGTGTGCTGCCTGGAGTTTGCAGATCATAATAAACCCATAAACACACAGTGAGAGCTGGAAACCGTGTTGCCAACAGACCGGTTGCACGGCACACATTTGACTGGTCAAAGCCAGAAACACACAGGTGTACTTAATAACACTAATGATGGCTCAGTTCCATTAACCCTAGACTTGCTTCTCTGCAGTGAGAGCCTGGCAAGTCCTGCTGTTTACAGATGGTGATTGCAAAAAATGCTTGAACTCACGTGTTCATGGCTTTACACCATGCACGGTGGATCAGGAGCTCCCTCACAGCACAATTTTACGGCTTCTATAAGATGGGATGGTTTGTCGATGGAGCTAGTTTTAGATGTACAGAGGAAACTATGTGGAAACATGCTGAAAAAAATCAGAAATATCAACATAAGCATGCATATTTCCAGTTCTGGCCATTGATGATAGCTTAAAGGTGGGGTAGGAGATGTTGGGAAAATGGTTCCAGCAAGCTATATTTTGAAAATACACTCCGATGCCTTTTCTTCAGACCTCCCCTCGAAACCACGCCTTCAAAGTAATGGAAGGGTCTCTATTCGTTCACGAATGGGTGAACATGCAGAGGGGGAGGGAGAAGCGGACTGAAGTTTGATGGACGTGTCAGGATCCAATCGTAATGAGCAGCCCCATCAACGTGATCGGTGTTTTCCCATAATTTCACCCTCTAGACTGGACTAAAACATTTCAGTTTTTTTGACAAACCTTCTATTTTACTGGCTGCAATGGGGTCGTGAAGAGGTTTTCAAGAAATATGGTAAAAAAAAAAAGAGAAAGAAAACATCTCCTAGCCCACCTTTAAACAATTTAAATTGTATCTACAAAGAAAAAGCTCATGACTTCTCTTCTGTGTTTTTGTACACTTGGAGTGATTTTAAAATGATGAACACTCCCAGGCGCTATAGTGAAATACAGAATGAGTGCTCTAAAACGTTATTGAATCTAGGGGGTTAAAGGGGAAGTTAGTAAGTGTGTTACCTACAGTAGATGGCAGTCCGTGTGCTCCCAGTTTGGAGAACCAAACAAAACTCCTGGCATGGAAGTAGAACAAAGCACAGCTGTGGACAGGGACATCAATTCTTGTATGTGGTGACAAAATGTATCCATTACACTGTTAAACTGTACTGTATTGGCTTTATTATTATTGACTACAGTGACTACAGTACAGTGATCACCAAAGGCACTTATCATGTCATACATCAAATGTTTTCTCACATCCCGCAGGAAAATTTTTTATTTTACCTTGTGAAAAAGTAATGTCATGGCGCTTTGCAGCTTTTGTCTCTCTTCTTTTTGTTTTTTTTTCTATGGCTCTGAATGAATCATGAAGTTGATTGCATGTCACTGCCATCACCAGAAGAACTCCCACTTACCCGCTGCTTGTACACAAGCACTCAGTGAAGCTTCAAAGCTTTTATATGTTGTTGAGCTGGAAAAATGATTTAACTGTGAATACGTGTAGCAAACATGCAACATATTGTCATTAGAACATAGAAGAGTCGTCCAAAAGGGGAAGCGCAGCGTGATCGTCCCTTGCATCGACTATGCATGAATGCGTGCGGCATGCAAACTCGCATGTGTGAGAGGAAACGGGGCAAAACACACAGAGGAAGAAAAAGACAAAGGAGCCATGGTGAGCCCCCCCGTAGAGTTCGGAGAGAACTGGGAGGCAATGTCGGTGCTCTGTGAAATTTCAATGAGTAAAAAAAATCCTCAGTGAAGTCGTTGTTATCCTGAGGTTCGGTCTTGATGGAAAGGCTTTGTTTGACAAACTTTCTGCTTTAACAACTATTAAGCTTCTTTCTGCACCCCAACCTGGAAATCCTCTTTCATCCCCTCCACGTCCTGCTCCTGCCACTCCTTTTCTGGTCATATGAATCAAAGATCCTTATTGGCAGGCAGCGTTTCTTTTTATATCGTTTCATTAGAAGCCTGTCATTTCAATCAGGTTTGGATAAAAACAGCAGATGGTCTCTATTTGCTGCAAACTTGGCAGACGATGACGCTGTGCACCTGAGGATTATTTATTGGATGATGAATTAATGTGAATTACGCTGCCGCCTCCTTCGAGAAATCACAGCTAACGTTCTACACTGAGTCGGGCATCTTTAATTAAGTCCCGCTGAATAAATAACATGTGTTTATGGCTGACCCTGGAGACAGCCGCTTTCTTGCAGGGAGAACAGTGGCGTCAATCTGACCTTTCTTTTCAATGCTGGGGATGCTGTCTCATAGGTCGCTCTGTTTTCAGTATAATACAGTGCCTTTGTATTTGTTGCTTTGTTATCAGTTCCCTGCTCGTTTTAGCCAGTCCTGAAATACACTGCATTCATCTCTCCATTAGTGAAACAAGTACAAGGCACCCAGACATACGATTTTCTTCCACAGTGCTTTGAAATGGACTTGCCCAGTGTTTTATGAGCTTGATTTAGTGTTCCTGTCCCTGCCACTTGTTTTTCTGTTTTCTGAGTTGGACTTTAAAGCTTTTTACAGCATACTCCACCCAACGACACAAGATAGCTGGCTATCCTGTCTGTGAGCGGGCACTGAGGACAACAACTGACGAAGGCCACTGATAATCTGCAGCAATGGATAAAGTCTTGATTCTCTTCTCTGTGGCTTTGCTCAGGAGCAAAGCTTCAGCCAGAGGTTGTAGCTATTAATCTTTCATATTTCAGACTTTGGTAGGCTGTGTTTGTTTGTTCCTGGTATGGTGCAACAATGTAGACAATTGATGACTATACTGCATTTAGTTAGTCATCCACTACTCCAAAAAAGTAGTCAATTAGTCGATTAATCATATCGGTTTCGATCATTAATAGGTATCAGTTCTCGTCAAAATCTCAAACACATTACGTAACAGGTTAACTAATGTAGGTGGGACCTTTTTTTGGTAAAGTAATATGGCGCGCTATGAGTGTTCCCTGCAGGCAGCGAATGTCATGTGCATGTTGTGCAACCAATCACGTAAGGTTAGACAGGGATACCACCAAGCAGGTCGGGTCGGGTCCAGCATAGCAGCACAGTAGCTTTCTTGCAGAGACAGGAGGAGTCTTTTCATCTCTAAAGACCTTAATTTCTGTTTATTTGAGTTCATTCGTTCACTCATTAGAAGGTCTCATCTCCAGAGCTCTGAATGACCTACTATGATGATGTGATGTGACAAAACTTCCAAAATAGAAATGAAGTGCAGCTTTCCAATGGAATTAATCAAGCAATTAGTTGCATTTGAAGCAGCGTTTGAAACAGGATGTTTGACACCCAGTCCGGGTGATGAAGTTCAACATTCAGACAATACTCAGACAAAGGGAACTCTGGATTTTATTTCAAGACCAGTCAAGACACTAAATCACTAAATTGCCTAAGACCAAGAGAAGACCAAATAAAAATCCAGACAATTCTTATTCACACACGCTCACATTATCTCCTTGTTGTCATTATTTCGGGCTGTCAATCACGTTATCAGCTGGTCACATCTATCCAATAGCAGAGCGACACACATGCATTGTCAGCCTATCATCTTGCTGCTGTCTTTTTTAATTGTTTTTTCCCACCCCTTCAGCACACGCCTCCACCTCCCCATCTCTCCCCAGTCTTCAAAGATTCATCAGCATCTTCATTTCATTCACCATCATCCTTAACAGAGCCATCAGCTGCCACCACCAGTGTCCGGATTCTGGGGGGGATTTATCTGATTGCAGCTCAGGAATGACGCAAAAAAGAAGGAAAAAAAAAAAAAAAAATTCCCTGTAAAGTGCCAAAGACTTTTGTCATGCTCTTAATTATCACATATCATCTGTTATAATAAACAGTTGTCTTTATTTCATTCACTTGTCTCTCCTGATTAAAATAGTTTTGGAAACCAGCCAATTAAATGCATGCAAACACACTCTCCTAGTAGATTACCTTGAAATTGAAACATAATTCTACTGTTTACCTAGGCGTCATCGCAATGAAAGATAAAATAATCATTATAGTGAACTATTGTGTAACTTGTTAAATCCATCTGTCTTATTGTGTTATCTGAAAAAACTTAAAACTCACCCTGGACAAGTGGACTTCCTGATTTGTATTTAAAGTGTCATCACTCTCTGAAATGCCCCCGACAGCACAGCCCCTGGCATTTTTTCCACGTAGCGTGCAGTACATAGTACATTCATCTCTCATCTATGGCTGGCTTAATCCTGTAAAATTGAATAAATCTAACATAAACATCCTGTTCATTTTAAACAGAAAGAAACATGCAGCTGTACCGACAATGATGCTTTTAGTCCCCAGTGATGACAGCTAATGATTCAGATATGTAGTTCAGCTTTTAGCATTACAGATTTGTCCTTGTGGCTGAGTACTTAGAAGCTTGACAGTCCCCGGTTAGATCCCTCTCTCTCTCTCTCTCTCGCTCTCTCTCAATTCAAGCGTCTTTATTGGCACGACTGTGAGCAATAAAATGTTACTAAAGCAAATTAAAACAAATACCTTTGCGTACAGTATAAATAAACAATAACAAAAGGACATCAGCAGGCAACTTCTCTTCTCTGTGTGGCTGGGTCTGTCTGTGCTGGCCTACACCTCCTCTGCCAGTCTTAGTACTTGATGCCCAAGATGTACCCCACCTCACACCCACTGTCAGCTGGGATCGTGGTTACGGAAAATAGATGAATGTGCTCAAACGAAATGAAAATCATGAAATGTGATCATGTCTTGTCAGTATTCTCTCGATGAAATGTTTTATCGAGAGAAAAGAGATCAGTGAAACTCACTTTACTGCCGTGAATGTCAGGTACAATACTGCAAAAGAAAGAGAAAGGTCAAACTCATGAAGAATATGTTTAATAAATTTAATATGTAAATCTCTCTCTCTCTCTCATTCATTTAGAGCAGATTTAAACTGTCCTCTTTTATAATATTTACAGAGAGCCGACATTCCTAGCATGAACAAGCGCTTGGTGACAGTGGCGAGGAAAAACCTCGTTTTAAGAGACAGAAACCTCAAGAAGAATCCGGCTCAAGACGGGTCGCCATCCGCTGTGAACGGTTTTAAGAAGGAGGAAAGAAAGCAACAATAATATTAACAATACCATCTTAGTACTAATGATAATATATCAGTACTGGGTATCAAGCACGACCACAGCAGCATGCACAAACATGATCGATGGGAACCTGTGAGACGAGAAAGCACAAAAACTCTGAGGAAGAAGTTGAGTCAGAAGCTCAGTGTATAATGGGAAGGACTACCTGAAGTAGCCCTCACTATAAGCTCTATCGACAGTAACGTCTTAATCCTACTCTTAATTGTGGAGAGGGTGTCTGCCTAATCCTGCATTCTGGTAGCGCAGTGTTTCAGTGGGGTATTAGTGTACTATGGGCTCTTTAAGATATAATGGTGCCTGGCCATGAAGAGCTTTGTGAGTAAGGACAAAGACTTCAAATTCTAATCTGGATTTTTTTTTTTTTTTTTTACGGAGCCAGTGCAGAGAAGCTAAAACTAGGAGGAATATATAATATCTTTGATTTTAGTTCCTGTCAGTACACATGCTTCAGCATTCTGCATCGAGTGAAGAGTCTTAATGGTCTTACAAGGATAACAATAAAGAATTGCATTAATCTAGCCTAGACGTGACAAATGCATGGACTACTTTTCCTGGACATGCTTATCCTGTGCAGGGTCACTGCGGGCTGCAGCCTGTCCCCACAGTGGCTCAGAGTCAAGGTACACTCCGAATAGGTTTTGAGGCTATTAGAGGGTAAACTAGAGGTCTTCACAGGTCCGTAACTTTTGTGCTTTTACTCAAAAAGACACAGAAATGTACTAACTGGAAACAAACAAGTTATTTGAAATATGGGATCCAAACTGAGAAATATGACACACAGGCTCAAGCAACATAGCTGATTGCTGTTAATGTTAATTTACTTTATCTAATATAGTGCTGTGGTGCTTTTTTTCCACCTTATTTCCCAGCCTGCCCCCTGATCTTTATATTCCAAGTTACAATACACACGCTGTGTTTCCATCATGTTGTCTCATCATGGCCGGGTTTTCTTGGATCCACTCTGTAAATAATGGTAAACCCAGGATTCGCGGTAATAAAAACAGGACCCGTTTGACCTCATAAAACGTGGATCTAAATCCATACCTGTCCCTCCACCTACCCCTATAGAGTAGAAACTAGTATTAGGTTGTTGCCAGATGTACTGTTGTCATTCCTTCATGCTAATTACATTACATAACACGCATTGACGAGACAATTTATGCAGTATTCCATTTGTTTTCCCTCTTAAAGCTTCAGTAATTAACTCTAGTACACTCCTTATTGGCCTCTGATAATCCCCCACAGGTGAGTGAAGTCACATCTCCATCAAGCCTGAGCGCCTCATGCACGTTCACAGACTCACCTGTTGAAGGAGACTGCAGGGAAAAGCTATTGAGTTATTGAGCTGCGACACAATGAAATCATATCAGCATCTGTTTCTCCTTCAAGTATTTTTCTACTACAGCTTTCTTTCTCTCTGAGGACTATTTTTTCTTTAACCTTGCCAGCTTAATCATACTGTAAATAAGGCAGGATGCATACATAAACAAACACAGGTGCTTAATGTCACAAAGACAGCTGCTGACAGGAAAAACCTTGACATAAGAGTGAAACGAAATAGCTGTGACATTTTCATTAAGAGTAATTTGGTCACAGCCAAAGGGACATTGAGACTCTGTTGTTGATACCAAACACCCAAACTTAATTAGGTTAAACCTCCACTGATGGGATGCTCTTTTCCCTTGGAGATCTTCTTTATGGTTTACTCCGTAACATGGGCGTATTTTTCATTGACAGTCCTGATCAGTGAACCTATAAATTGGGAATCACGTCATCTTTTTGCTATCGCTTCTGCCGGAGAAGCAAGAGTACGAACAAAGTGACACTGCAGATTCCTCTGTCATGTTTTCTTCCTCATTACCAGTAGCATGCGTCCCTCTGTGGCTACCCCTCCATGAATCATAGTCAAATAATGCTTGCATATGCTGTACTGCTAGCTATACCTTTCATAATAATAGTAATGCTGTATCTCCCGGTTGGCAGGCTCTGTTTCTGTGCTGACATTTTAGCTATCATCAAATCAAATGACATTAAACAAGCCTGAAAGTGTTTGAGTTTAACCGAACTATGCTTTCTGACTTTTCTCGTGGTCACGTTAGAAGCGTAGCTCTGGAGGTGAGGTCAGTCGGGCAGTCCACCACAATGAAATGTCTCAGTAAATATTGGATCACACATGGACTGGAAAATCGAGAGCTCTCTTCCAACCCTCACCTATGGTCATGGGCTTTGGGTAGTGACCGAAAGAATGAGATCGTGGATACAAGTGGCCCAAATGAGCTTCCTCTGCCGGGATGCCAGGTTCAGCCTTAGAGGTAGGGTACGAAGCTCAGACACATGGATGGATGGATGGATGGTCTTGTCCAGTGACACTAGCAGATCAAAGTGAAGCGTCCCCACATCTACTTGGCTCCCAACCTTTTTTTGGGTTTTTTTTGCATTCATTCATTCATGAGGTTAAAGGGCCGGATCAGGGTTTCACGGTGGAAGGCAGCAGGCAGACTGATCTGAAAAGAAAAACAAGAAAAGGGAAAAGATTAGAGGCACATTTTTTAGAGGAACAGTTTTGTGACCTCTCAGATTTGTATTTTCACCTGGGTCCTGACCCCAAAGTTTGGTAACCACTGTAGTAAAAGGCTTGACATCAGATGTAGTACAGACTTTTTACCAAGAGCCACTAGGTTTTACATTTTTAATTCAGAGTGACATGTTTCAACAATAATTGCATGAACTGCCATAAAGTTTTCTCAGGACATTTCTGTTTCCCACGGAGTGGATCCTAATTGCTTTGGTGATCCCCTGACTTTTCAGTGAGCACCCATCAGCCTCAGTTTTAAGTGCTAATTAGCAAATCTCAGTATTCCAACGCGGTAAAATAAGATTTTAATAAGATTTAATAGATTTTTTTGGCACTTTTGTGTAGCTGAATCCAGTGCAAACACAACTCAACACACTGTTGCAAAACCATGTGGTGTTTCGGTTCCGTCCACCAGACAAACATTAGCCTGGTGTTCATATTTTCAGCTGTGTTGGTCTCAATATTTGATCAATACAACTCAGTTTGCTTATGTTCACTGCTGGGCAGGCAATGTTCGGTGGGAAAAATTAACATTAACATTAACAGCTGAACATTGCCTATAAAACCAAAACACTGAGCTGAAAGACACTAAAATTGGGTAATTTTATCCATCGTTGATATAAAAATAGTGACTAATGCAGCTTAACATTGGTCATGTTTACATGCTGGCTCCAGACACAGAGCCTCTGGGGTGACTGTAGACTCAAAATGTTGTTAATCTGTGTACTTATGTGCTTGCTGTTGCATCTTCGTTTTATTAGCTGGCTGTTTCGATCATGACTCTTGCATCAAATATAAATGATGTCATAAACGCTTTCATTACTTGCTTTATAAACAGCCCCACAGCTTTATCCACCAATCACTGTGAGGTGGAAGACTGTAAAAATGACACCACACTGGCTCATGTCACACTTCTGTATAAGTGCAAGGCAATGGGGCAGCTACACTTCTATCATATCTTCAGCCACACAGTGCCTGCCTGTAAATCCCGCAAGGGCCATGCTGTATCATAAAATATAAACATAACAGAGTCAATCCTGGCCCGAAGCTTTGCTGGGACCGAAGCTTTGCTGGGACCGAAGCAGTGCTGGAAACTGCAGCAGGATGTGTAAAATCAATAGCATGACATTGTGTGTGAGCTTGGCAATGTCAGTCCATCAACCAGACAAGCCGTCACTTGTCTCAGAAAGAAACTGAGCTCATTGTTCATCTTGTAAAGGCACCAAAATGAAAGCTGGACTGAACACTGAAGGGATAGTTCTATATTTTGGGAGATACTCTTATTTGCTTTCTTGCCAAGAACATGATGAGAACACAACATTGTCACGTCTGGACAGCAAATTTAAAGCTAAGCTAGTTTAGCTTGCACAAAAGCTGCTGATGGTGGAAAACTGCTGGCGTAGTTCTGTTCAAAGATAAGAAAATCCGCCTTTCAGCACCTCTTAAATCCAGTAATTGTCACATTATATTTCGTTTAACTGCTTGACAAAAGTGACAAACAATATGTTGTGGTCCTATAGGGGGTTATGATTCAAGACGTCACAGTGCACTGCAACGAAATCTCAAAGAAGAGTCCAAGAAAAGCGACAGTGATGTGTTTATCTTGTTTTTTATGCTAAGCTAACCCAACTGACTCTTGGCTGTGAGCTTCAATCACATAGTATCAAACTATTCCTTTCACATGGAGGATGGTGAGTATTTGACCCCCAAGATTCTTTTTTTTTTTTTTCCTGCAGCAGCGTTTATTCATCTTGTAAAGAAGAATAAATATTTGACACTTGAACCATAAGCCTGCGTCCACGCATCAGTGGAGTGTGAACTCCATGAAGCAGACAGATTTGTTGTATGCTTACATCCAATTAAGAAAACATGAGGCCGATTCTGTCTTGCATGCAATGTCTTCTTTTCCCCACAGAGCCAACGATTTCATGGCCTCCTGCCAAAATAGTAGTTAAATGAGCATTCAAGTCATTTTGTGATCCGCTTTAATTGGAAGCTAATGGTCTGGAGGGACCTCATCTGCTCGGGTCCAGGAAAGCATGAGGTGAATAATATGACTGGAATATTGTTACTACGCATTGTTGATTAAACTCCAGTGTGACTGAGAAGTGTGTGACACCGGGAAGCGCTGCATGGGGAAATGAGTCAGTCTTGGATGGACTTAGCATAACACTTTGTCTGGTTCCCATTCAGATGCCGGTTTGTGGAGTAAAGCCGAAGCAGAGACAGAAGGCGACAGAGAGCTACAGAGTGATAATGAAACCAGTTAAAAAGTTGGAATGACACAGGGGACGAGTAGAAAGCAGTGACACATACTAAATACATTTTTGTACAAATAATTGTTTTCTTAGTTAGCAAACAAATTACTCTTGGGACTGTTTTCCACTCCAAACTGGACAGCTCTCACAACTATTTCATTGTGATCAACCATCCTCCAAATTGACTGTGTCTGAAACACATCAGTGGCTTGGACTGTGGAAATTGAGGCTTAAGCAGACCAAATAGCCATGTTATTACTACAGGGACTGTTTTCCCATCGCCCCCCCCCCAAAATGCACATCATCCTTCCTTCCTTCCTGGTTCAAACACGTCTTTCCGCTTGTCACTCCCTGCAGGCCAGGAATCCAATTTAATGGATGTATTCACACAAACCTGTTGCCAGTGATGAGGGAAAAGAGAGAGTTAGGAGAGGCAGGGGGGAGGGAGAGCAGTGATGTAAGAAACAGGACCCCCCCCCCCCACCCACCACCCCACCCCTCGTCATTTTAATGAAGATCTTGAATTCCTTCAGGTGTATGTGGGTGGCGCCACTGATGCCTGCCAGCCGACAAAATGCAAGGCAACAGGATCTGCAATGGTGTGGAGGCAATTATTCTTGTAGTCACTGGAGCATAGCGCATAGATCTCATTAACAAGTCTGAAGACTCGTCTGTGAAAGCGGCTCTGCAAATCCAGAGATATAAGAGGAAAGATGTTGTTACTTTTGGATCTAGGGTTACACGCACAATGAAGACTAAGTAGCGTAGTAGTTTGAAATGTAATTACATCTTCATCAGTTATTGTGTGTACTCTAGTTGTTGTCTGCAACTGGTGGAGTCTGTCTTTCTGAACTGGCAAACGGAGATAATGCATGCATGTTCTGTAGACATAACTTGACTATGTGTTGTTGGAAACTGTTTGAAAAAAAAAAAAAAAAAACTTGCCGGGTGACTGAATAATCCATCTGTCTCCATCACTGTCTATCACAGGTGAATTTTCAACTAATCAGATCAACGAGCCATATAATGTAGTCCAACTCTTAATGAAGACAGTCGCGGGAAGAGTGAAAACATCTTTCCCGTGGAGAAAAGCCCTCAGTGTCATTTTCTGCTCTTCTGTCAACCAAGAAATACTCTCCACTTCTGATATAACTGATGCTAGCAGCGTCTGTGCTAACCTCATTAACAGCCGTCACTTTTCACGCACATCGTCACACACACACACACACACACACCTAGTATTAAACGTCGACCATAGTTCATGCTGTAGCTGCCAAAACATTGTCATAGGAAGCTGATTGGTCTGTAACCACTGTCGAAGCCTGGCAAGATGGATTGTTGCATGATCTGGTGATTCTGTGATGTCAGCTACTTCATAAGGTTACTGGCAACTAATGAAGAAAGCAAAAGGCGGTTGCGTGTGTGCACATCACATTATGTAGATAACTAGATTGCTTCCCTACTATTCTTCTGAAACACCACGACATCCTTATGTTTGCTTCATGTGATCTATACACTGCCAGGGACAAGAACAAGGATAATGGACGATTCGGCAAAACCACTGCCAAGACTTTTTCTTTATATGATTTGAAAGGTGCCGTTCAGGGATGCAACTATGGATTATTGTCTTTATTGAGTCATCTTCTGATTATTTTCTTAATCACCTGTTATTTTATTTACTCCTTCAATTAATCATTAAGCCAATACAAAATCCGAGAATTATCCATTCCAATTTCCCAGAGTCCAAGCTGACATTTTCAAATGTCTTCAAACCAGCAGAGCCTGGAGACGTTAATTTATGCCTCATATTGTTTTTTTTGTTTTGTTTTGTTTTGTTGTTTTTTTTGTGGCATGTCCAACAAACTATAACAGCTTGTGTTATAAACAGTGACATGGAAGAGTGCTCTTGCATATTAGTTCACCCAAAAATCATCAGTAGTTTTTGCTCAGATCATTATGAAATCAACATAATCCAGAGAAGAGGTACATTAATAGGGACCCATAGCTATATAACCATATAATTATGTATTTTAAATATCTATTTAAATATCTATTACTCCATCTACTGGAAAAATATGTCAAGTGTTTGCCATCCTAGGAAAGAATAATTCAGGTCACAAAAGAGTACTGAATGATGCGCATTAGAGGGGATATAGATGTGGGTATACCCAACACTGTGTACACTTGTGCATACTCTGTGTTACAGCACTGTCCAAAGATATTTATAATAAAATAAATCTGAAAAGCAGGGAATACTCACATTGGAAAAGACGACAGCAGAATTTTGGGATATATTCTTAGTAAAGTGATTTTTAAATTACCAAATGGTCATTTTCTGTTGATGTCAATTTCCTGATGATGACTCGCTAATATTTGCAATGACACTGCTAAAAACAGGTCAGTGTGTTTAGCCTGCAAAAGATGTCGGTGCTTTCCTGACTAAAAATAATTAGTTAGTCATGTTGCCTGCTTTTGGCCTAAATTATATTTACATATGAGCAATCTGTTGGGGCAGAGTTCCCACCAGCTGCAGTGAGCAAGTCATGCACCAGCATAATTTCAAATATTCCAAAATTACACCCTGAAAAAAAAAGGATCCCTATGATTAAGGGTACCTGTGAAATCATATTTTTGTGTATTTAATTATATTTAGATCTTCTTTGTAGTGTTTCTGTGTTGATCCAACACAACACTGGAATATGTTTTTCTTTGATTTCCTGTCAATGAACTCTGAGCTTCTGTGGGTGGCTTTTTTTTTGTCCGATCAGAGAACGTGTATGCATAAAGGGAAACCATCACAGATAACTGTGCTGAAACCCAGAGAGAGAGAGAGAGCAATCACCGCCACCACTGCAGGTCCTTTCTTATAGCTCCCATTTCATCAGGCCAGGGGGAACGAGGCCATGTCGCCACTGTGCTCAAAGAGACAATAATGACGCTGTCATTTCAGCGCCACGGACAGCGACAATGGGGAGGACGATCATCGGAACTGACTATGCATAAAATAGCACAAATTTCCTCCCTGCCTGCACAATACGTCAGTGATTAGAAGTGACAGAGGCTTTTTGAGGAACCTCGGGGGCTCTTTTACATCAAGGTTGTGAATAAAATGTTGTGCCCCTGAGGTTGATTCATATTTGCTGTGTCCATAGAATGTTGCTTGAAGATGTTTGAGTTGACCTTTTTTTTTTTAAGAGTCAGAACATTTTATATTACCTAGAATGAACCATCCACAATTTTGATATACAAATAACAAATAGCAAAAAAAAAAAAAAAAACCCTCAGGGAGTAGGTTTGGTGAAATCACAGTAGAAACCACTCACTGATGGGAATCCACTCAGTCGGCCTGTTAACAGATTTACAGATCCCATTACTCAGCATTATTATTTACATTGTTGTAATATCTGTGTATGATGCATATATTTATATTTTATTCTTGGAGCTGTCTGAGCTGAGTCAAACTGAATGACTGTCAGATGCCAGAATCACCACATGACATCGACTGCACATCAATTTCAGTAACCTGGATGACGCTGATTGCAATGTAAAATAGTAAAGCCATTAAGCTATAGCTTTGATTAGGCCAATCTGCTCTGTGGAAACATTTAGGACAGCCTTGCTATTGATAGTTTATCAACTGAGTTGGACACAAACAGGAGAGTAGAGGCTCTGAACCACCCACTCATCATTAGAATCCACAAAAAATCCATTAAAAATAAATCAATGGTTTACTGACAACCATGTAAACATAGATTTTCATTTCTGGTGCTAAATGTGTCTCATTATAGTGTTTCAGGTTTATTTTGTGAGCTTGAAAAAAAAGGCCTTTTTTGTTGTTGTTGTTGTTGTTATTGTGGTATAATGCACATATCTAATTTTCTTAGCTGCTTATTATATATTATATTATTATTATGTATATATAAAACCTGAAAGATGTTTGATATTCACTTTTAACTTAACATTTCATTTCAACTACTGAGAAAATATGTAGCCCTTTAGATGCTCCATAGTGTTTACTAGAGATGAAGTTAATGATGTCTATCATTTGCTAAATATAAATAAAAATGGATCTTAAGGTGTGTCTTAAAAGAATCAACACTCAGCCCATCTAATGGCCTCCAGGAGGTTGCTTCACAGCCGAGGCGCCACTACTGAAAACACTCTCCCTGTCTGGCCTTCTTTTTCCTCAAACGGGGCACAGTCAACCTGCCACCATGGGACGATGTAGTCAGAAGCTGTGAGATATATGTAGGGGTAAAACTGTGGCAATATCTATGGACAGTTAGAAGATTTTGAAATTGACTGATTGAAGTGAACAGGAAGTTAGTGTATGGACGCCAGGAATAGAGGTGATGCGGCGTCTTCTCTTGGTCTTTGTTAGCGAAAGTGGTTGAACCAAAAGAGAAAAGTTATGAGCCTAAAACCAAAACAATGAAGCATTCATTCCCAATTAGATCCAAATCTTTTGCTTGGAGACTTTGAAGGGTATTTTAAACAGAATCACCACTGACTGTACCGGTGCTAATTGTTGCCTGAACAGGGACTATGATTAATTAAAGCTGAGACAAATCTACCAGCAGAGCTAACAAGCTGAAATGTCCCATAACAGCAGTTTTACAGGGAATAAATTTAGGTAACAACACAGCCTTTCCTGTGGCAGCACCCTCAGGACAAACCTGATGGATTTAAAATTTAGCAGAGTTGCGTCTCCACTTTCCAATCATCCAACAAATGTTGTGTTCTGGCGTGTAATGAGCGTCTCAGGTTCATGATAGGGTACACATTTAGTCTAGAGTATAACATGCTATCCATAAAACAGTGGTTGGCCGTACTATATCAGTGGACTCACAAGATGCATTACTGTCCTAGAACCTAAGTAGGCTGTTAATGTGACACAGTATCCACAGGGACTGTTCCCATAAGGCACATAATCCACATTCTGGAGTAACTAATCATTCCCTGTGTGCCCACGACACATTTTTCTTGTCCTGAACTCTCTCTGCTGCCGCCAACATCAGCAATTTTCAATAACTGCTTCATCTTCTCCAGGATGTTTCCGCCTTCCTATTTTTCACCCCAGTAGTGGACAACATGGCAGCATTTTCCACTTTCTCTATAAATCTGCAGGTACATATGGTGGCACTTTTGATTTCCCACCAAAGCCGCCACTTCAGAGTCGTGCTGCACTGGGCAACAGACAGTTGAAAAGGGGTTTTTCAAAGCCTGGAGGGAAGCAACAGACACTACAGAGGCGGATTTGTGGCTGCAGAAGCTTTATAAGATTTAAGAGATTGTTTGGATTTAGAAGATGAGGAAGATAGAGGAAATCCACGCAATCATAAGATCAATCCCTGTCATTTGGTGAGTTCTTTGAGGATAGTTCAATCTCTTGCCTGAGACACTTTTCCTTAACAGTCATAGATCTGAGACAGTTGGGGAAAAAAAAAAAAACAAGGTGCCACTTCACAATGTGTCATCTCTTTAGAATCCTGCCACTAAAAATGCATTTATATCTGTGCCAGCAGCCATTTGTAGCTCATCTTTTATAAAATGTAACATAATCGGTAATGTAAATAAGAAGGGCACATTCTAGCCTATTTTATCTAAAGTGGACTGAGAGAGAGCAGCGACAAGAGGCCATTTTTTCATGGGACTGTGGAGACGCGGAATAGCTTCAAACAATAGAAGCATTGTTAAGGTGTTGAATGTAGCAGCAATTTATTTATTTATTTATTTATTTTTTGAGGGGGTTATTTTCCATCAGGTTCCACCAGCTCACTATGCACAGTGTCAATAAGAAAAGAACTCAGAAATAAAAATAAAACATCTATTATATCAAGACAGAAATAAAAAAAAATACAATAACATAATTTAAGTATAGAGATATATCACAAAAAATAACTATATATATATGTGTGTGTGTGTGTGTGTGTACTCTACTACTATATAAAAGGTATAATATAATATTACAGCTGCTGCCAACACCCCGTTGTGTGACTATCCTTGTTCCGAGCATTGTTTTGTTTGTTGTTGTTTGTAAATTTAGATGTGTGGTCGCCCTGCCCTGATTGGCCCCAGCTGACAAGGCGTGGCCACCCCCGTTTCCAGGAGACCGGGAGGGTCAACCCCAACTTGCAACCACCCAACAATCCCCAGTCTTTAATCTGATACTAATAATAATAATTGAAGACAGAAGGGTTTAAAAGTTGGGCCAGCTTGTGGTGGTTTTGTGTTTGCATGGAGAATATTAATCATTGAATTAACTTGTATTTTTAGAGATGTTTTCGTTTGGAGCCTGGGGGCTGGCGGGACATAGGTAATTTTATTGATTACACATACATGGTTTTGTTAGAAGCGTGACTTAGGCTCTTGTAGAGAGTTCAGTTTTGGTTATATTTAGTAGCTGGTTTGAATAGCATCAGCATCCTTTTGTCTCTCTTGTAGATTCCTCACCTCCTTTGTATTCCATAAAATGTGGTTTTATGTTACTTCCTTTTCCCTCACAAGCTGAGATGTGTGTGTATGTGTGTGTGTGCGTGTGTGTGTGTGTGTGTATGTGTATATATATATATATATATATATATATATATATATATATATATATATGACACATGAGATGTAAGTAAGGGTATGGATTTATAGAGTGGAATTCTAATCATTTAACAATGCTATATTAAGTTAAGCAGTAGCGCTCCTTCTTACATATACAAACAGTATTAGTATAGTATTACTTCTTATTTAAGTTATTTGTTTCTATTTATTTCTGTCCTGTTTCCTTCCGTATAAGACTAAATGTAATGAAAGATACGTGAGTGAAGAAATACTGACTTTTATGTAGGCTGATTAGATAGTTATGTTACATTGTTAAAAATCATGTTTTTGTCACATTTGAATGAGAATTTTACATCTAAAGACGCCACGGGTCCTCTTTGATGAAGTCTTGTCATCAGTACCTTCACAGTGATCCTTTAAAACAACACTGTGTAACATCTTTACCATGGAATAACAGATTTAAATCATTTTGACTCTACATTGACTTGTAATCGGGTGAATGTCGTCTCCGTCGTTCCCACTCTGCAGCCCATATGTCTGTCTCTGCACTGTAAGTTTGTGCTCGGGCTATGATCACTCGTGAGAACTAAGTCGCGCACCAGTCTGATTTAATTTTAATTCAGTTTGGTGATACTGCATCGTAATTAATGGAGACAATGTTTTCTGGTTTTCCCTCTGATGGTCTCTAGCTGCTCTGCCTTAACTCTCTGTGATTTACAGAGTTTCCTGATGGACAGTGTTGTGCAGGACTTCGAGTGTGGTATGAAATAATCTGAGCACTTCCACCACTACCAATTCTAACATTCCCAATTAATGAACAGATAAGAATAAGGCATGAAGGAGGCTGCGTTTGCCTTAGGCCCCCAAATCACCAAACCTGCCCCTGTCTATGGTCATAAACAGCAACAGGGTTAGCTTTTTTTTTTTACTTTCAGATGAAGGTCAGCCAGACAGCAAGGTCAGCAAAGAAATTAAACTGCCATTTATTCCAAGCATGCAGACAGATGTGAGAACTAAAACAAGAAATAAAGGTTAACCTTCTGAACTTTCCTCTCAGCTGAACGCTGTTCCACATTATTAAACCAGACCACTTAGGCATAAACATGACATTAACTTTTTAATAATTGGATTGGCTTGGCAGTAAACAACACGGCTGTCATCAACAAGACAAAACCTGTTTTAAACATGCTTTCTCAGACTCCAGCCACTGCTCACGCCCGGAAAGTGTGCACCATTAAGTGGGTTATCATTCTTTATTTGTGATCTATTATGGCCTAATATGTTTTCCAGCCCCGGGGCTTGTTTTTCTAGCTGTATGTGATGCATTGACTTCTTAACAGTTGTGTTACTCTTGCTGCCGGAACACAATTTAAAGTATCGTGAATTTTCTATTGACCTTCTGTTACGGTGTTTGTTTCTCTGCTGTATGGGAAGTAAGAGAAATGTATCCTTTACAAATCTATTCACGCTGCTTCAGGCGAAGAGTGTTCACGTCACCATAATCATATTGATTTTGGCAAAACATTCTTATCCTTTGCGTGATGGTAAAAGAGTAATTACACGAAGGCGCTGTCTTCGTGTTATCCGGGAAAACCTCTGCTTCGTCCATCATTCTGTGGCAGAAAAGTATTTTTTTTTGTTATTCTAAATATTCGTGTAAGTTTGGTTTGTGGATGTTTTTTTTCTGAATTATGCTCACTTTAAGGTTTTTAGGACCCTGGAGTGTGTGTGTGTGTGTGTGTGTGTGTGTGCGTGCGTGGGTGGGGGGCGGGGGGGGTGCTGTGCGGGGGCAGAGAGAATCGTTTCAAGAAGCAAAAGGCACATAGGCAAAGTGTAGACTCTGCCTCCAGCTGTCCAACTCATGGCAGGATTGAATTTAAGATGATCAGTCTTATTTTTTCTTGGCACGCCGCGGCTAAGACAGCAGCTATCAGGAGGTGAAGTCTGTCATCCAAATTCTGTTCTTGAATCTCTGCCCTCACAGATTTCACTTTCTTTCATTATTTATTTATTTTTTTACCTGCTGATAACATACCAGTGACTAAGCGTGTTTTAGCTCATTAGCTAAAAATGTGCATGTTTCATTTACATGCACACAGTACTGTATATTTTATTATTTACTTTTATATTACTTCCGGACAGCCACTTAATTCATTTTAATGTATTCTAAAAAAGTTGGCAGGAGTTTGGTTATACATCAGAGTTCAGTTTGCCACTTTTATTCATGTCATCTGTTACATTATTGTCATTTGGAATCTTACGAAACGCTAATGCCAGCAAACTTTGTGCAGGAACCGGCTCGATTCACGTGATGATAAAAATAATCACTATTTTAGTGCTTTCTTTCTAAATCCAATCCTGAAAAAAGTAACATAACCCTGGGCTGAGAAGCAGGGTTTCAGACAGGTATGTTCAGAAAGAAGTGGAAGCGAGTGTGTGTTTGCCTTGACAAGCCTGTGAACCAACTGCGCAGGCATTAGCTGTAAGCTACCTAGCAACCATTGTGTGTGTGTGTGTGTGTGTGTGTGTTTTTGTTCAACTCACACGCCGACTGAAATCAGACACTGCAGTTCTTTGTATAATTTGTGAAGCAGAATTTGTGCAAATGTTTTACTCCGGATGAAACATTGTTAGCTACCACAGTTGCATCAATTTGCACAGCCCCAGGCAAATCTGGGTGTAATTGTGCATTTACACTGATTTATGTACATCAGTCACTCCTAAAATTAGCTTTCTTTCTATCTGAACACACAGTTCAGTCTGCTGCATCTTCACCATGCCCAGCATATGGGTGTGGTCAGTTGGAGTACAACCAGCAGAGACTCCATCTCAGCTGGGATAGGCTCCACTGGGACCCTGATGAGGATAAGCGGTTACAGATAAAGGATAGATGGATAAAGTAACCATGTATAAAATAAAGATGGAATTGGTTTACCTGTATCAAGCAGATTTCAAATCTCTGAACAGTTAGCTGTGTGGGCTGCACTACAGAGCGTTGCATCCTCTGGGCGTCTCCTACCACAAGAGGTGAAATTAAAACTTTACAATCAATATTGGGCATCCTGGTGCCCAATATCCTCTCCACATTTTCTGTCAAGCTATCTACTAACTACCATTAAATAATAAAAGCGAAAACAAGACGAGGAAGTGTTCTGAAATCCACACTGGCCTCCCTTGTCAGGTTCGTGTCCTCTATGAAGCATCATAGACTGGCCCTGACACATCATCATTGTGCTCTGTGCAGTTCACTGACATCATCTTGGGATTTGTGGCTGTTGAAGTTCTAATTTTTCAGACAGTTACCTCTGCCATGTGGAGGCAGAAATGTTCAGCCCAAGGTTGCCTGGAGCAGCTTTAATAGTAGCACGAGTAGTAGTGAGACAGGAACGCTTTCATGTAACTGAACCCTCTGACGTGTCGTGTAACATGAAGGTGATAAGAGAAACACATTTAGAGAATATAAACACATTAGCTCGTGAATGCATGCATCGGTATCTGACTGCACGCATCCCCCCGCTCTCTGCACCAACATGCCCTGGGGATATTTAACACACAGCTGGGAAGAAAACACACTCAACAACTAATTTCAAACTGTTTCTCTCATTAGTAGACAGAACAACACTGGCACCGTGCCACCTGACCTGGTGCTAACCGCCTGTCTATCCTGTCTAAGTGCTGAATTCTTCACCACAATGGTGTCACGGCTCACATCCTCCCCATAGGACTAGCTGCTGCAGGGAAGCCCTGTAAATCTCTCCCCTGAGGGTTCAACCCATTAGGATAAATAGGCACTGTAAAACACACGCTTCTCTAAAGGCTTATCCCCTATAGCCTCAACCTGCTTGCATGCAGCACCGTATTAACTCCGACGCTGTTTCATGTGCAAGGCACATTTCCAGCTGTGGTACAGTACTCATCAACAAAACGCAGACACACAAAGGCATTTCCCAAAGGAAATCTTGCATTAGAGATCCGGTGGAGTTCACAGGAAAAACTGATATCCATAATCCCGGCTGTGGTTTAGTGTTGTTGAGGTATTTAGCCTCAGAGAGGAGGGGTTTGTTCTGCAGTGAGCCGTGTATGAGCTTTGTGCTACAATTTGTTGCCTTGTTAATAATACCTCATTTGCCTTGCATCAAATGAAGAGCCTATCTGTGGGATTAGCTAAGGGGGGGGAAACTGTGCCTTCAGCTGGTGGTTTATAATAAGGGATATTCTTTAATTTCACTCACTGAATCTTAATCTGACAGCTCAAGGGTTTTTAACACCAGGTGTATCCACTTACTTGAATCGTATTCGCGCCGTAACTGTGATTAATCATATTTTGAAGATGTAATAATGTGGCGATATACTGTACGGCATGTGCCATGAATTTCACAGTGACAGGGGAAACGGCTTTGTTCAAGTTCATGCAACAACACTTGTCATTCATCTTGATGGGTAGTCCGCCTTAAAACAGAAAGGGTCAAAGTCTTTACAGCCATTAAAGGAGTCTGATGTTATATCAGACAGTGATAGCTTAAACAAACAACACTGTGCTGATATGTGTAGAGTCCACATTCCAGCTGAATTATCAGTTATGTTTATTATTTTTATATTTTTACCGCTATAGTGACAACTGTTTTTGTCACTCTTTTTTTTTTTTTTTGCTGTTATGTATTGTATTCACTCCAGTAAATGGACGGCATTTTTGAGTCTGGCATCTTGTTACAGTATGCATCTTTCGACAGTTTTTGTCGAAAAAGATACACCACACTGTATTTTATTGTTTAAAAAAGACCAATGGAGTGGCATCAAATTTACTTGCATATGCTTTTGGACTGTGGGAGGAAGTCCCGGCTGGGAGAACATGTGAACTCCACACAATGAGCTCTTTGGTTGTTTTAACATCAAACTTTTCTAATGCAGGATGAGACTATTTAGCAGAGACTGAGGGCTCTATGAATAACTTGGGCTCAAGGAGAATCTCTTTGAGATTTTTTTCTTACTTTTTATGATAGTTTTCTCACACTACTCAAAAAGGCCTGAGGACACTCTGCGAAGTTTTGAAAAAAATCTAGTGGGTGTCAGGACCTCGAGGTTAGGAACCTGTGCCCTAACTTTATCATGTTTTATCTAACATAGGGGCATCCAAGAGGGCACTTTTACTGTGTTTTTTTGAACAACATCCACAAGTGCACTGAACACAGGTGTTATCAGTTTGTAAGTTTAGGAGAGGTAATGCCTTATAGAGGAGGAGGAAGAGGATTAATATTCTGGAGCTTTGGCATCAATTGAACGTATCATAAAAAGGAATTTCACTCTCTAGCTGTGTTGAATAATTCCAACACAAAAATGTTGCTCATGCATGATTCTCACTTGAATGGATGGATGCCATTTTTGAGTCTGGTATCCTGTTCTTCTAACACATCCATGAAGTCTACTAGTCTGAAATAGTTTTGTCAAAGAAGATACACCGCACTGTATTTTGCCATTTGTAAAAAAGATAACTCGTGGGCTTGGTCTTGCCATTAAAAAAACACCAACAAAGTCGCTTCACAAAAAATCTAAATCATTGCATCTCATCGCTTTTAGATCAATAGCTAGCTGGTAGCATGATATTTGTCAAGTGTAAATGAAAGACAGGTTTGTTAAACTGTGATGCACATCATATCATTTTAAGCTTTACTGTAAAAGCTCACTCAGTCTAGAGTCACATTACGTTAGCTCAGCCAGCGGGGTGTAATGGTGAAGCTGTTAGCAGTCAAGTGAGATATCAAAATTGACTTACCACTATACGTGGGTACCTGTGGAGCTGTTATGAATGAAAACGCCTTCAGAATGTCATGATTATGAATATTTTTCAGCAGTGTCAAGTAACTATACCACTACAGTAATATCTACACTGTAGTTTATCAGTCAAAACATCTACTGCTAACTATTATTTTGTCTGATTGTGTGCAAGCAAGATAAATTGGTGATAATGCTTAATAGAAGTGCATGTTGTTTAAACCTGCTGAACGGCCACTCGAGGCTGGTTCCAGAAGCGAGTCGATCTTCATAGCAGAAATAAAAATGTTTATAGCCTGGTACAAAAAACAGTTTTGGTCCTTGTAGTGAATTTAATGACAACTGTACTGTACTGGGGGTGATTTTTTTATATAAACTCCCCCATTCAAATTATATTAAGGCTTGAAGTTATGCATCATTAAGACCATCTTTCGTCGACAGGTGAGTGTCGTTAAGCCCAGTATTCAGTCTGCCTCAGCTCCACCCACACTCGACCTCTGTGCTCATTTTTTGATTTGCCAAGAGCGCCAAGATGGCAGCAGTCAGAACGTCCACACTTCTTCACAACGGCTCTTCAGAAACCAGGTGGATGACATCATGGAGACTACGTCCATGTTTTATACAGCCATCCTGGTGTACCCCGCCTCCTGCCCAGTGCCACCTGAGATGGGCTCCAGCACCCTGCAAGGATAAGTTGTTATGGAAAATGGATGGATGGATTATTGTCCTGTACTACTGCTGGGATATAGTGAGAGTTTTGGCAAATACGCCAAAAAGTTATTCTCATGAAAGTTACAGCAGCTTTAATACTTCTGTGTATTAAGTTAGTATCTACTCTGCAGTCCCCTTAGAGGAGCAGCTGCTCTCAAAAGCCAAGCATTTTTTTTTTTTTTTTTTTTTCACCTCTGACCAAAGACGGGAGGGCATAGACATAAATAGCAAATTGTCCTATGAGCTCAGTCAGCAAAGACGCTCAAAATGTAATTGTTACACTCCGTGTTTAAATCCACTCTTGGTCCTTCATTGCCTTTTAAATTTCTCCTCACAGTGAGCTGGCTAATGCAACATAAATGCACTTCCCCTAATGATATTAATATGTAATCCAATCTAAAAATTACAAGTATAAACTGACACACAATATGAAATTACACAAACTTGAATAATGACTGAACCGCAATAAAGTAGCTTATTTGTTTAGTGAGACAGTTTCCATTTCTTTCTCTGTCTATTATGTCAGATAAGAAAGCACTCAATCAGTGCTGCCAGTTCTGGACTATAATACTTGATGTGTCCAAGGGACATACTGTAATAGCCTTCACATAATGGAAATGCCGTGGAATAAATGTATTTGAGGCCGCAGCGGTATTAAGCTTCTTCTGGCTTACAGCATCCATAAAATGTTGCATTTTCTCACTGGTTCCACTCCTTTAATTTTATTTATATGACATTTATGATGGGTGCTTATCCAGTTGCTCTCCCGCCTGGACTGCTGCAAATCCCTCCTCGCCGAAGCCCCTGCGTGATTGGGGGACGTGGGGGCCCTAGGACAGTAGTCTGCTTTTGCCCAATTGATAATCCAGCCTTGATCATGTTTATTCCCTCGCCACCATCCCCAGCTCCGCTCTCTCTCTCTCTATTGTACGTGAGTGCTTTCACATACACTACTGGAGGCTGTAAAGCACAGCTCCTATAAGTCTGAAATCTCTTGGGGAATAACCCACTATTTGTTACATTAAGAACAAATTTACTTGAGATTGCGCAGGCTCAGAAATGGGAGAAACGGGTCGCCTTCACAATGAGAACTCCGTGATATCTGGATCTGGATAAATCCAAGAACAATATCAACGCAGACCAAAAAATGTATAGCCCACTCGTTTCTCTTTCCTGGTGCTTTTTTTTTTTTTCTTTCTTTTGAAAATATACTAAAACGTGTACAAAGATATAGCTCATTATAGCTCGTATAGGTTAAAGCACTGTATGTCCTTTGATGGTTTCTAGTATTACAAACAACAGGAAAGTCTTTGCCACAGGTAAAATATTTCTCATTTAACAGTTTTCAGTCCTTGAAACTTCCGAGCGCTATTGCATTTATGCTGAACCAGTTAGGTTGTTTGAGGGGCAGAGGCTAAAAAACATAAATAGGGCACCGGCTGTATGTGGCGGGACACAAGCATGCATAAAGTCGTGATGCGTTTATGGTCACAGACACGGGTTGAGATTAAAATAGTTGTATTATGTGTCTTGAAGCGAGTATTATACCTGTAATAAAAACACGCAGGGAATATTAATTATTTAACTATTTAAATAGAGGCCATCTAATTTTCTAGCATGTAAGGCAGCTGGTATAACATCGCATTTTCTCCACTGAAAGGCACCCTAGATCAGTGGATCCCAACCTTTTTTCTATAAGAGACCCTATCACTGACTGCTTCATCGGCGACCACTGATTCTGTGATGTTTCATATTTCATATTCATTGCATAACATAAATACCCTAACCCCTGGAACTCAAATAAGCATCCAAGCACACAATTATCTATCTGTATTATGTGTAGTCATTCATTATCCGTAACCACTTATCCTCATCAGGGTTCGCAGGGGGGCTGGAGCTGATCCCAACTAACATTGTGTGAGACACTGGGTCCACCCTGGATTGGTCGGCAGTTAATCACAGGGGATGACACGGAGACAAACAGCCAAACAACTCACATTCACACCTAATTGTGAGTCACCATTTAAGCTGTGGGAGGAACATGGAAACTCCACACAGCGACAGCTGAGATACTGTGAGGTTTTTTTTTTTTTGGAAACTTTTTTATAATTTTTAGTGATGGAATGTTTTCTTACACCCCTTAAACTCCAGAAGACCTCAGGACTCTCTGTGAAGCTTTGGAAACATCTAGTTGGGGTTAAGACTTTAAGGTTAGGAACCTGTGCCCTAGAGGGCACTTTATTATGTTTTATCTGACATAGGGGCATCCAAGGGGGCACGTGCTTTTTTTGAAGCAAATGTTTAGGAGGGGTAGAGGAGGAAGGAGGAGGAAGAGGATTGCTGTTCTGGAGCTTTGGCATCCATCTAAAGTATCATTAAAAGGAACTTGAACCAAATGCCACTCTCCAGCTGTGTTGAACAATTGCAACACAGATTAAGACACACTTGAAGCTGAATTTAATCAGCTTCAGTTTATTTAAAAAAGCCTCCTGGAAGCACATATCCTGAAAATAAACGGTCCTATTGAAATAAGCTTGCGTTTACTGATAACGTCGCTTTGCGGAGCAGCCCTCTGGTCGCAGGTTTATCACTTTCACTTCAAAATGTTGACAGGCCGGTATTTTTTTTTTTTTTTTTTTTCCTTCCCTGTAAATTATCCCAGCTAACAACACACTCAGCTGCGATTATTTCCCTCTAGTCACTCATGAAAATTACTTTCTCAAGCATTGTTCATGCTTGTTAATGTCAAGACAAGTCAGTTTTATTTATATAGCCCAGAATCACTAATCACAATTTGCCTCGAGGGGCTTTACAATCTGAACAGCATACGACGACAAGCCTCTGTCCTTAGACAGTCGATCCAGATAAGGGGGGTAAAAAAGGACAATCATGCAATAGACGCCGTGTACAGAATAGATCAACCAAAACCTGCAATTATGTGAAGAGTATGGATACAGGAGGAAGGGATAAGTCACAGCCAATTGGATCTTTTGAGATGAACTGGACAGACTTAGATAAACAACCTTGACATGTCTGATTTTATTTCGCTCCTACATTTCTTGCAGGTAGGTGTTTCTCTGGATAGCAGTGCTGTGGAACAAAAGCATATATTTTAAACTCCAACAATAAGAATGCAATTATTAATATAAACATGTCACACTGACAGACTCTGTCTGTGTGTGTGCGTGTGTGTGTGTCTGTGTGTGTGAGACGGCTTGGCTCTCACATTTTACACATTATTTTCCCACCAGCAAGTCACTGACAGACAATTACAGGAAGCCTTCAGTTTAGGTTGAAAATATATATATTGGTGCAAGGGAACAGCAAAACCCCCACTAAACTTAAAAAAAGGAACAGATTTTGACGTCATATCAGCAGAGCGCACAGTGAATTAGCTGCAGATCCGCCGGGCAAAACAATCATTTCAGATAATGGAGCACGGAGACGGAAGTTAACTTTTGAGTCAGAATAACGGAGTGAACCGTTAGTGAAGTATTGTTAGATAGAGATGTAAGGATCAATACTTTAAGTGCTGAGTATCTGTACTATACTAGGTCTTGTGTCTAGGTATCAGTACTAGTAGGACTGATACCATTAAAGACTGGCTGCATCTCATATCAGAACCTGAATCCATGTTAATGCAGCATTGATGCCTCCACCAGTCCTTCTTCAGCAACCTGCAGAAAGATGGACTGTTAACCATCAACAGTGGAGCTTCAGGTGCTTTGAATTCCTTCAGTGAGTCATCAAAGCCATCCAATTACACCAGTAATTAAATCAATTTAGCGATTAAGCTAGAAGGAGCAGGTGGTCGGCACCACACCCAGCATGATCACCCAGGATGATCTCTGGTTTTAAATTTAAGAGAGTTGTGTTTATTCCATTACTGGATATCATGTGGTATCAAAGCTTTTTGACAACCATTGTACCTACTGTGTAGAGCAACACATAAAATGATCGTACATGGCATACTTATTATACACTTAAAGTCAAAGTGAAACGCACAAGTACCCTTCATCGCTCCGGCACCTTCACTGCAGCATGCTTACCAACACTGCAGAGCCCTGGATCACCCATGTGTGACCAGCTGCAACCATGACAGACTGCTGGGCCAGGGGAGAGATGTGGAGCACAATGACCCCCGTGTGGATAATCATCAGTGTGTGAACGCCGATAGAACCTCACCAGCTGTGGCTTTGGTCCCTGAAGAGAGTTCAGTGCTGTGTCTTTCCGGGCTGTGACCTTACGTGGTCAGTGCCAGTGGCTGCTTTTTCAAGCCCCTGGAATTATGGAACATACGCTGATCTTTAAACATTTAAAGGTACAGTATGCAAGCGCACAGACACTCATTACCTTTAATACACCATGTGATGGTGATGAAAACTTCTAGTGCTGTGACTGTTTGAAGGAGCGGTGTCTAGGTTTTGGAGCAAAATTATTGGCAAAATATGCCACAAATGGAATATAATCTTCACAAGATTCTTTTAATTAGTGTGTAATCACCTGAAAATAAGAATCACTGTGTTTTTGTTATGTTGGAATGAGAATTTTAAAAAGAGCCTCCTTAACTGAGACCAACATGGTGGACTGCCATGTTCTTACTGTAGCCCAGAAAGGACAAACTTTTTATGTTGTAGCGAGTTTTGCAGCCACAATAGCTTGTTATACATACTTGGAAGGGTGGGGGGGTGAGGTGAGGGGTAGCCAGTCGGTTGCAATTTACATCCTCACTACTAGACTCTACTAAATCCTACACACAGGTGAACAGATTTGCACTTTGTTCGCTGCCAGTTATGATGCAGGGAGTAGTGCTTCCGGTGGCAAAGCACAGCGTGTTCAGCAAAATACTGTCTTCATGAATAAAAACAAATCTGAATTTCCAAAGGTATTTACTGTTGCTAAGCTAACATTTTCCGGCCACCAAATCAGTGTGTATGCTTTAGCATTGGATTTGGTTTGCAAACTAAATGTCCATTCGTAAAGCTGGTAGTTGTCCAGTCTGACTGCTGGCCAGAAAACCAAAACAATGAGCTAAAAGCTCCTAAAATCACTTAAAAGGACTGAGGGGAACTGCAGAGTCTGTGTAATTATCTGTGGGTTCGTCAGTAAAGGTTGTGACTTCCTGTGCCAAACTCTTATTCCCTTGCCAACAGATTCTGTATTCATATGCAGATATCTGTTTAGAGAGATTAGACCGGGTCTGTTCCAGTCTGGGTCAGTCGGTGACAGATAAAATCATATACTGTGCAACATTAGGATTCTAATCTCATCGTGCATCTTTAGATAAACTTGCTGCTGGTTCTTATCATAAAGATTTCAGCTGGTCTTCGTGCTTGTCGCAGGCTTGAATATGAAAAAGCAAGGTTTTGTCAAGAGAAACATGATGAATGCAGTGTACTGCGTGGAAATTAAATAATTAACACTCAATACATCCTACAAAGATGAATGCACATTTGAAAGGATGAGTCATCCTAAACCATATTTTCCACAAGTGGGTGAGAGCATGTGTGGTGTACCTCAAGAGAACACAGGCCTGAACATGACCCTCACAGAAAAAGGCATTTGATGGCTGCGCTCATAGTTTGTCTGAGAGGAAAAGGTTACTGTAAGTCAAACAACAACAACAACAAACTCTCTGTGATTCCTATATGATGAAACATTTATGTCCTGATTGGACTGGACATACCCAAGCCACCATTCACCCTGGGCAAGAGGGCTCACTGAATGGTTTAGACTATGAAAATGATGTGAATCATATGTCCTGGCCTTCATAGTTACCAGAGCCGAACCAGAAGCACTACCTTCATCATTATCGCAACACCAAATGAAGGAATATCTTCTAAAAGATTAGTATTCAGCCATCTACCAACGTTAAAGGACATTTTGTGTGTCATTTAACACCTTGCTTTTACATGTTTTTGGCATTTAATTTAACACGTTTCACGCGACACATTTTATGATTTGTGGATGGGAAGGAAAGGCCGAAGACATTATGCCATCAATAAACACATCTGTGAAATGGTTAGGTCACGTCACATAACTTAAATGCCAGCGTTCTCCTGGGTGAAAGTCGTGTTTGTTTGACCCATCCATCCACCCCAAACACCTGACATTTCTTTCACCATTACATGTGTGTAAAATGGCGAGATGTCTCGCCAGTGTAGACACTGTAGCGATAACACGTGAAATAACTTAAAGTCTGTGTTAAGTAAGTATAAATATGTGTTCTGAATTTGTCAGACCAAAGAAGAAAGTGTTATTACCCACTCGGCCAAATTTGAATTATCAGGTGTCAAAATCATGTAAAAATGAGCAGTATTCTCAGCTCCAGGACTGTGGGGGCGTGTCTGCAGAATGCACTGACACCCGTGGGAGCAGTCAAGCAGCAGTTTTGAAGAAAATCTTCAGAAAATGACAAGACTAACTTTGAAACACTCTGAGCGAGATGAATTCATCTCTGTCTCTCTGCTAGGGGTGCAGCGTGTCATCGAGCCACGCATTAGGACCGCCCAAAAAATCCTGAAAACTGGTGAAAAACTGTTTTAACCTCTAACTCCACATTTCAGTAATATACTATTTGAGCAACATATTTAACATATTTTTAACATATTGGTATGTCATATAATTTGATAATATCAGGTTGGTTTACCAGAAAATCTGTGACAAGCAGCACTGAAACTGTTCTGAAGCCATTAATTTATCATCCATCTGTATATATTGTTATTACTGTATTTGTTTTTTTATATTCACATAGTCTCGCATTCATCTAGGCCACGGGTTGTTTTAAGAGTTGCTGGTTTACATGCGGACAGGTCTTATTTTTCCTCCCTCAGAACACAATCTTAATTTTAGCTGTCAGACTTAAAGTATAACTGTCAGCACATTTGTGTTTTTTCTAATAAACTTATATTAGATTTTCATTGTGGCCTGCAACTTTAAATCTGGTGATTCATAACTGCAGGCTCTCTGTTAAAAACCACCTCACCTCTGGGTTTGTGACAGGTTTATTTGCATAATGAAGTGCTAATCCCCTGCAGTTACTTACTCTATGCTAAAGTGCTAGCATGCATATGAACTGAGCTATCTGAGCTAGCAGAGAGCCAATCCTCTTACCACATTCACATGCAGTTATAAATTGGCAGATAACCTATAGATTTAGGATTAGCAAAAGGTTTATTTTCATACTTTAAATAATTTTAATCTCACACGATTACTTTATATGCTAGGCATTAAAGTGTTACATGCTCCAACAGAGCTAGCCAAGAGGCAGGGCTTTTTGCTATTACAGGAGATGACAGGAAAACTATTTTTGCATTTCTAACCTAATCCTTTCAACTTTATTGTCACTAACTAAAGTTTGGACCTTTAAGGCATTTGGCATTTCTTTGTCCTTTCAAGAACATGTAGTCTTTTTTTTCTCCACAAAGAAATACATAGAATGTAATAGCTTCACAATATCCAGCCTCCCTCGCAATTCCAGCTACTTCTAATAAGTATTTTCTGTATCAGCAGGCTAAAAGAAAAGTCATAAAAAGTTAACTCTGCCTCCAAGACAGAATAAAGAGGTAAAAACTTTACCCTAGAACAGAATTTCACTGTGAAATTCTGCGAATGAAACTGGGGAGGCAGAGGCTGTGTGTTGTTGTCTTTTGTTCAAATGATTGCTTGATATACCAAAGACAGATTTTGAGCCAGTGTGTGTTGTGCCTTTGTTATCGGTAGATGCCAGCGAAGAAAGCAAAAGCTACAGCTCTTCTTTCTGTAAGACACATCTCAGACTGACTTTCATGCCAAGTTTGGCTGCTCCTGCACCTCCGTGTATCACAGCCCCCTCACTGAAGTCACAGCAAAAGAGGAAGAGGATCGAAGCAGAAGCTCCTGGGAGAGTCTTGAGAACAGTGTGGACTAAGTGAAAACGCTGTAGCACTTGGATTGATGCTTTAAAATGCATGTCACACTTGGAAAAGAAAATGTCATGGGGGGGGGGGGGGTTCAGGTCAGGCCAGTGACTTTAGCTGCAGAGCACACACTTTTCTTAGCAGTTTAGGAAAGCAAATCTCAGTGCAGCTTTGTAGTCGCTAAATGATGCAGCGACACAGCTTTAGGAAGGAGATACAGTTCTGCTGAATGCGTTCTAATCGTGGAGGCCTCATTCAGCATCTTTTTTTACATTTGCAAAACAGAACGTAGCCTATAATGGCGGTTCGAGGATGGCCCTCTTTGTCTGAAGCACTCCTTCATCGCAGTTAGGATGTCAGGAATTTGGAAGCTAATGATACTGTTTACAGCTTAAGATAAAGGAAAGCTAAAGATGCTGCCTGCTCTGTATAACATATTCTTCAGGGGCTGTGCTTTTAAAGTAAAGTGACAAAATTGAACTGAACTCAGCTGTGAAAACAGAATGACAATGAAAACTAGAAGGTATAAATATGGAGATTTGTGCCACTGGAGATTGTGTTTCATATGCACACATTTTTATCCAAGATTCAATCCAAACACTGGAGAGTGTACTGGCACTGTGACAAGTCTTTATTTTCTTAGTTGTGGGTATATCTTCACGGCAGCTGAATATTGAATAATAACCAACATTTTTGTATTAAGAATGGATCGAATGACTATTTGTTATGTGAAAGAAGATGTTGTGAGTAACAAACCCACAAAGAACTAACTCCGCAGCTCCTCTCAGCTTTACAAAGCTTTTTAGCCTTTAGCTGATAATTTTGGTTTTCCAGCCTGCCATTTCTGCTCTCATCTACCTCACCGCCAGACACAGTAGACAACTGCTTTCAGTGAAAAGGTACTGAAAAATCTACTGAACACTACCTGCCCAGCAACAAAGGAAATGGGTGGCTGGTGAATATAGGGGGCTTTGTCTGCCACCAATAAAAAAAAAAAATGGTATTATATGTTCATAAAAACTTCCAACAAAAAAGTCCAACAAGTTTTTATACTCAACAAAGATGTTAATATTGCATTTACAACACATGTTTCTGTCCCCTAGTGGCCAAAGAATATGATCTACAATACAATTTAAGGTGAAATACAGTTTTGTTATGCTAACCTTGATGTGCAGATTCAATATACACACTATGGCAAAAAAAAAAAAAAAATGTTACCAGTAGAATTGGTTACCAGTAGTGATAATCGAAAAACAAATTCAGTTCATTTCACAACCTGGCATTTGATTAACTTCACCCTTGGCAGGTGTTGTTTTATCGGGCATATTTATTGTGTAGTATATTGAGTTAACTGTTAGGCCGCCTAAAGGCACAGTGCAACTTCACATGTATTCCTGATGTAGTGTGTCTGTTTGCTCAGTCGGGGCAACATATCAAATAACACTGTTTAATTTAAATCTGGGACTTGTCCATGGACATTAAATGGACTTAGTGGACTGCCAGGTTGTCTGCCTCTTAGTTCCCAGTAGTTTCCCTTTGTTTTTGTCTCTCTGTGTTGTGTGTCACTGGGCGTGGCCTCCGGCTTCCCCTCTCACCTGCCTGATCGCCTTCACCAGCTGTTCCTCATTAACCAATCAACCCCTGCAGTATTTAAGCAGTATTTCAACCTCCCAGACTCCGCCTGACCATTCTGTCTACGTCTGTGGTAGCAGGGCTATGATGGCTTCCACCCATGTCCTGCTTCATCTACCATTCCTGTTTTTTCTGCCACTGCCCTGCCTGCCTGTCTAGCCTTTGGATACCATTTTCCACATCTGCCACCGCTCATTCTCATCTGTGATCAATAGACTTATTCACACATTGGGTCAGCTAAACAGTCACACATTGAGACCATGTTCACCAAATGACGCACGTACTCTAGCATTGCTAGGGGACGCGACAGTGTCCTAGCAATGAAGTTGCCGTGTCAAGTGTGAAAAGTTGTTGGATGAGTGCTTCTCGAAGCCCACAATTGCAGAGTCATCGTAGAACTTCTGCAGGTGGAAACAAAGGGTGACAGAACTACCCCGGGGGGGTGCACACACAATCTAACACAGGCCGACCAGACAGGTAGTCCACAATCCAGGACACCAAGGGAGCCTTTCCAAGGATTCAATCATGTCGGAAGTCAAATTGGAGTTGTATTCACTTTTACTTTATTTTTTGTTTGTTTGTTTTTTATTAAAATATTCCATAAGGGCAAGACATATTGATTTTTAATTTGAAGTATAATACAAAGACAGTCTCTGGTGGCACAAATATTCTCCTAAAGACAACTGGGAAATTACATATAAATGAAGTTTACATCTCAGTAATCATTTCGAGTCTTCTCAAGCATTAGAAGTGAATGTTGTTTCCAGAAGTCTCAGCTATGAACTGGGTGTGCATGCTGTGTTGGCTGCTTCAGTTTAGTCACTCAGACGTTCAGTGTCAGGCTGCCTGTGCCAAAAGAGGATAGAAAAGCATTCGCCGAGCAATTCTCCCACAGTAGATCCAAGCGAGGAGTTTAAGATTCACATTTCCAAATGCCAAGACGTGATTATTTTTATTGCAAATGACAGCAGGAAAAAAAAAAAAAAAAGTAGGCTGCAATTTCCTATGGTTTGATGCATTAGGGTTTCAAAATAGTTTTTCCACGTTGAATATGATTAATATTTAATGTCAGTATAAATATGAATGTGTATGCTGCGCAGTGATCTTTTAAAGCTTGAATTACATACAGTACATTAACTTGCCTCTTTTAGAACAGAAGGTCCAAATGGTGTTTAATATACACGTCTAGCATTCAGTTAAATACTAAAACAACACAGCAATGGAAAGCTAGAGATCTTTAAATATTTGAATTATATAATATGTGCCTCAAACAGCTTGATTAGTTCAGTAAAGTAGTTAATCAAGGACTAAGCCATCTTCTAGAATAACAGACTTGTTTGCTTTTTTCCTTTCACCCTTGACTGCATTATCATAAAACTCCATTCTCTGCATTGTGTCTGTTTGACAATCACCGCATTCATACAGGGTTTTTATCCAGCGTGGAGTGAATATTGATGAGGTGACTGATTATTCTCCTATTTGTAGAGTGAATTTTGGCTCAGTGACACACTTCATAATTAATGTTGCTTGTCACTGTGGATCTGCCAGAAAATATTAAGCATGGACAGACAGAGTGTTGGGGGGAGGTGAGCTGTGCAAGTGAGCTGATTTATATATGCTACCTTTAACAAAAGTCATAAAGATGAATATGCCACTAATTTTATACATAAATATCAGTTTACTCATCAGTCTGCAAAAAACAGTTATATAATGTTTGAGGTTACCTTGAGTTTGAGATGCAAAGTTCGAAGCGAAAGCATTATAACCTGAAGGTGAGGAGTCGTTCCCGCTCTGTGCCCTGTACGCCTCTTGTTCTTGCACTATGTAACTTTGTGCTCCAGGTACGATCTCTTACTAAGTCACACACCACCAACCATTTCGCTGATTCTGGTGAAACTTTGATATTTTATAGAGAAAATGTTGTCTGGTTTTCCCTCTGATGTCCTCTGGCGGCTGCTCCTCAGCTCTCTGTGATGATGGACAGTAAAGAAAACTGCCGACTGCAGATGCTGTTAGCTAACGTTAGCTCAGTTAGTTAGCGGAGTTGCATGACCTGAGCTCAGAACATTGAGTGTGTAAGTGTGCAAGCTTCCCTTTTCTCTTCTTCACTTTCTCCGTCAGTGTCACCGTCAGTCTTTTCGCCTCTGTCAGTATGTCCATAAAGGCCACTCAATCCGGATGCACTGCTTGCCCAGCTTCGGTTTTGGCACAACACCAGCTCCACTCCCCATCAGCACTCCCCTGAGCCTGGGCCTGAAAACCTCCTCTTCCCATTGGGCCAAAATGTCTGTGGTACAAACACAATCTGGGACTGACTTAGTAGTTTTAAAAAAAAAAAAAAAGTTCTGAAAGACAGGCACAGGCTGGGCTTCTTGATGTTGGATTAGCTTGCTAGTTTTTTGATCATAATTAAAGTAATCTTAATCTGTCCATAATCAGTAGACAGCTCTACACTATGGACAGCTGTGGTCAGTGGAAGTAAACCGAAAGCCCTTCGACAGGCACATCCACTGTGTGGGAAACTGTTTTACCAGAGTTTAGCCTCTTCCCTGCTCTACTGGATTTGAGAAAATTTGCAACCCCAGCTAGACTGTTAGCCAAGATCAATTACAGTCAGCAAACAAAGTGGTTAGTCCTTATCTAAAAAGACTTTTCCTGTGTACCATTTAAAGGTGAACAATACAAGCAATAAAGCACAAATCTAACTTTCATCTTCCCCAGGTAAGCTATCTTTTAGGCTGTAATACTTACTAACCAGTTCTCCACTACCATACATCAAGCTGTTTCTTTATTTCCGTGTCTTTTGTTGGTGAGGATGCAGACCTTTTGCCTGTGATATGCAGTTTTGCCCTGCTCAGCCTTTTAGCCCTGCATATTTTAGACCAGGCTTCACAACCTTCAAAAGTCAGCTTATTTAACAAACTCATAAAGCTAACACTACCTAAAATGTGCTGGTGACAGTTTGAAATTTCAATTAAAAGCCTGCTTTCGTGAAACCAAGCACCCATTGTTTCATAAATTCACTTTCAAGAACTTTCAAGAATTTCGATAACTCTGCCCCCGTAATCAATGTAAACTGTGTGAGAATGGAGACCTTGACAGCTGTAGTGTAACTGAGAGGGACGAGTCAGTTGAAGTTATTACATTTTTCCAAATGCCTTGAATCACCTGACCTTGCTTGCTTTGTTTTCCCACCAGCTTTCTCACATTTTCAGTGCTCTTGCCTCTGCAGTTTGCTCAGGCAACTTTCCCCTGGGTATTTAATGTGATACAGTCCGCTCTTCTCTTCCACTTTATGTGTGTGTTTTTCTGTCTCCTCCATCCAACAGATGATTCGGCACCGGGATCAGCATTTATTTTGGCTCCCAGTTCTTTTCTTCCCCCACTTGTGCATCCCAAGCACATCCCTTCCTCTTAGAGAGTGCAAGCAGAGGAGGAAGTGAAGGAGAGCGATGGTGCCCTGTAGGAGGGAGGAGGGTTGACTGATGATCCATCCCTGCTACACAGTTGGTTGTCAGTGTATAAATGGCCTCAGCCTCGCAGCCATTCAATCTAAACTATAGCGAGCAGGCAGGAGCTCGCTCCAACTCTTAATGCCGTGCACATGTCTGGTTTTAACAGAATCCAAGTGACAGATGTCAACAGAAAGCATGTCTCCCATCACCTCCACGTGGTGGTCTTGAACCTATATCACATTCCCCATTCTCCGCTCTGTGAATTATGGATTTGATTATCCAGTATTACCCATAATGCAGCAAGTACCTACATACCGCTTTGCGAAATGTCCCCCCACGTACACACAATGTGCAACATTGCTTGACTCGCATAGCTATCAATGAAGATTTATGCCGCTGATGTTTTGTTTCTTTTTGGAGGCAAATACAGAAACGTCTTAAAAGTGTTTCATTTGTCATTACAGACAACACATTTCCCATTGTCTCTATGGGCACCCACGTCTCCCATTGCAGAGGAATTACTGACATTCAGTTATATTGGCAGCGAGCGCCAGTGACGTCGGCAGTGTGCATGCCTCATTTATTGATGTCGAATCCTCCCTGATAGGCTGAATGCTTGTCTACGGATAAGCAGGTTTGAGAGACAGTTTTGTGACAGAGTAGACACCGCAGGGGGAGGCTTTTAGAGTAAAACCAAATGAGAGAAACAAAAAGAGGGGACAATAATGAAGTGGGAGGTGGTGCATGGGGCTCATTATAACTACAGAAATTGTTTAGGCTGCGTGTGACAGCTCAAAGCCAAGGAAAGCATGTGAGCATCTCAATTACAGGAGCTTAACGTACACAGAGAACTGAGTAAATGTAAAATGAGTGTGAAAGAGACGGGGAAAGAGTACACCTGCTTGTACGTCGGTGATATCACTGTATTCAAACGTACGGTGGTGCAAAGTGTTAAACATAAAATGAACTTTTGTATCAACCTCTGATGATGTTTTCTTCTACTTCTGCCCCCATTAGATGCTTTTTTGACAGCTATTGATGCTCCAAAAGGAAGCGGTACAGTATAGATCCCATCGGGTCATGACACCCACTCTGGATTACCCATGGTAGTAGGTAGACTAGTGTCTTGGCTGTCTGTCACTTCCCAACTCTTGCCAGATCAGACTCTAATGCATCGGAGGCATGCAGTAGGGGGGGTTGCCATAGCAACAGCTCATCCCCCGTCTGTGCAATCTGATCTTGTTTATCGAGTTCTTCTTTTCGTCGGAGCAGCTGCATGGAAACAGCCCCTGATGCCTCACGGGCAAAGGAACAGCGTCAGATCGGAATAGAAACTGATCACAAAAGGAATAAAAACGAGCCTTAAGGATCCCTAAGAAACTCTAGCCAGAGTGTTAATCAACCATTCATTTGCTGTCTGTGTGGGCCCATGCCTATTGTGTAGCCACACAGACTTGCTCTCAAGCAGTTCACAGTTAAAGTAGAAAGTAAAAGACTGCTTTTTTCCCTGTCCTTCAGTACAGACAGGGTAATTATTTGGCCAAGCATCATGAACATGACCTCTTCCTTTACCTCGGGCAACTCTGAAGTGAAACTTGTATCCATAGTTTTATCAGTTAATGAGTTCAGTTACAAGCCCATGTCATGCCAGGCATCTTTATGTGATGTATGATGAGCTACACACGAACCTGTCATGCCAAAACCATGTGCATTCCTATGCTATACTCTAACTCTACTCTTCTTGTATGGCTTTACACAAGATTTAAGAACCTGGCTGCAAGGATTTGCTCCCATTCAGCCCCAAGTGAGGTCAGGTGCTGATGTTGGACGATAAGACCTGGCTCACCGTAAGCATTCCTGTCCATCCCAAAGGTGTTTAATGGGATTGAGGTTGGGGTTTTGTGCAGGCTAGTAAAATTCTTCCACACCATAATGGGAAAACCGGAGAACTGTCACACTGAAACAGGAGAGGACTTTCCCCCAACATGATGAACGGTCATGCCCAACTAGGCGAAGCACTACGCTTAGCAGTGCGTGCCACCTGGAATACCCACTGAGCTCTGCACTCAAAGTCGAAATTATTTCAACTTTGACCTGACCTGCTGTTGCTGACCTTTCAATAGTTCCATGTGATGTAGCGTAGCAGTAATGCATTGCGAAATGTCAGCAGTCAGAAACTACCAGCTTTGTGAGTGGGCATATAGTTTCTGAACTTACCTTGCCAAATCCAATGCTAAAGTTAGCATAGCTGTTTATGTACGTTAGCTATGCCAGAGTTACACAGAGATATTCTCGAGATAAGAGGATATGGTTCGTACACAATGAATCAGAAACCAGAAAACGTTATCAACACTACCCTGCTGAAATTGGTGCCAAGAATTACACAGTGAACGGAAGTCAAACTGAGACACAGCATATGTTGTGTGCCTTATCTTGCAGTCAAAGAGCATATCTCTTCATGTGAAGGCTTCATAACAGTCTCCTCAATTACTGACTCACATCATTGTCTTTAAAAGTGGATCCCAACCATTTGTGTACTCCTACAGCACTATCAGACTGTCACAGGGACCCTGTCATCATACCTCTTTCAGAGATGGAAGTATTTTTCCAATGCAGAGAACATATAATGACTGCGATGGATTCCATGGTTAAAATACGTAGAAAAAGTGTTGGATTTGTTGATAATTAGGCTTTGTCTCATTTTCTTTACTTTCATTACGTTTAGTCAAGTTTGCATTTGTACTTATATCACTTGGAGCAGCGTGTGGGTGTTGTGGGAGCATTTATCCATTATTTTTAGCTCTCTGTTTTGACTTAATTCCCCTTGCTTGGTGATTAGTTTTCAAAGTAGTCTTAACTCAAACATAATTAAAACCGAGGCATGTCTTGTGCTGTCAGCCTACTGTAGATGGACAACCCGTCTCAAATTTTGTTTCTATACCACTAATTGGCAACAGCAATGTTTTGAAGGAAACATAATGCAGACCGGATTAGGTTTTCTATTGATGTAATTAAAAATATTCATTAAATGTTCATTAAAATGTATGACAAGTCACAAAAATGTTCAGATCATATCAGTAAAATTATCATTGACAGGGTATTTCATTTGTTTTCTGCCAAATATCCATTCAAAGTAGCTAATGAATTATTAAACTTTTGTTTAATGGTATGTTTAGGCACTAGCAGCACTTATGTAAACTTATGGAAAGATTGGTTCAACATTTAAGCTTAGCATTTAGCCAAAACCATGATCTTTCCCTAATTTGAACCAACATGCTTTTGTAGCTTGAACCTAACCACAGATGGGAGTCATGGTGGGAACCCCAAACCCTGGTACCATTTCATGGAACCTTTTAACAGAATTAGTTTAATTAAAATCATTGTTTCATTTGTGACATTTGTGCAGACATGGCCCCTGGCATGCACGCACTCCTGGTTGGGAATCTAAAACATCATCGGAGTCTGCAGCAGTACTATTTCTCTTCATTGGAAGTAAGAGAGAAGCCCATAACTTGAATGTAATCAGGGGTGACTTGTGATTGTTCTTTTCACACAGTACATGCTGCGATAGGCTAAGTCACTCGCAACCCTGCCTAGGAAAAGCTCTAAAAAATAAAGGGATGGGTGGCTCATATGATCCAGATACACTTATAATAGTGTTGGGAAGGTCGAGTCTTTTAACTGACTCAGGTCTCTTTCTCTCGGACGGTAAAATGAACCAATCTATTTTTGAGTCATCTCGTTCATTCACTAGTGCAGCGCTGTAGCCCTCTTGTGGCCCATGTAAACGTGACAAATGAACAAAAGACCGATCCGTATGAACGAACTGCTGTGTGTACTGCTCCTCACACAGCCTGAGCAGACGTACAGCTGTCTTGTGGCGAGAGAACGTACTGCATGAAAATGAACGAATCACTCACTGAGACGACTCATTACTCCCGAGTCATATAAAAGATTAGTTCATATTGAACGATATGTTCACGACCTGGGACAAATTGAGAGTTAAAAACACAATGTTGACCGGGATTCAATCTGGGGTCACACATCTCCACAAATATCTCAGGGAATGGGCGATCCACGTACTCCGGCTTCCTCTCCAGAGTCCAAAGACATGTATAATCAAAGAAAGAACAGAATAGATACTATATTGATCCCTCAAGGGGAAATTCTTTTTTTCATTCAAGTATTTCACATGCATTTTTACCCGAAATACAACCACACACAGAAAGGGCTCATTGACATGCAAATGTGGAGAGATGGTAGAGCGAATGGCACTGCCACACTGAGCAGTGCCCTGGGAACAGTTCGGTGCCTTCGCAGGAGGTGAATTGACACTTCTCGAGCTACCAGTCCACCTTCCATACTTCTGCTATACTGGACTTGAACTGGCCACCCTCCAGTTCCCAAGCCAAATCCCTACAGACTGAGCTACTGCCACCCCCTAGTAAGTTAATAAGTTAAAGGGTGATTCTAAATTGCCCTTTGGTAAATGGTTGTTTGTCTCTATTTGACTTGTCCACGGTATATCCTGCCTCTTGCCCAAGGTCAGCTGGGATTGGCTCCAGTCCCTGATAAGGATAAGCAGCTACAGAAAATGGATGGATGGATCTCAGGGAGATCCACTCCAAGCTCTTATTCCAATATCAGACATTGATTTTTACTGTAATAAATCAGACGTATTACGACGCAAACTCATTAACTGAATTTCCCGTATTCATGTCATCAGTAAAAAGCTGTCTGTCTGATAGCAACTGCCATGTCATTGGCTCACGTGATTGGTGTTAAAACCTCTATTTGAATATGTCGAATCCAGTGCTGCACTGTCAGTAGGTCTCTCATTTGAGTGTTCACCTCAACACAAACAAAAATTAGTATTGTGCAAATGCTGGGACTCTTCGGCTGTAGAAAGACTGAATTCATTATAAGAAAGATAGTGTTTTAATAGAAAATCATAATACAAGTGTCGAGGGCATGGGGAGTTAGCCGAGGTTAATTTCATTCTCTCCTCCTTCTCTGGCAGGAAAAACGCTATCTCCACTGGCACATTTAAAAGGAGGAGTAATTGAATCATTTGTGTAGCAAAGGCATTTGAAGGCCAAAAATGTTAAAACCAAAGAGCATAAAGTAGGAAATTCTCAGCAATACAGAGTTTTAATCAGCTGCATGAAATGGGTTAATTGAGCTCCTTTGTATAAAGGAAATACAGACAATATACAAACGATATAATCACTCTGGTCACGATAAAAGTAGTTGTAGGTCACAGAATCGCAGTATCAGTTTATTCATCCGACTGAGATGCTATGATAACACAAAGGATATTCTGAGGACACTCAGACAATGAAGCAGCATATCTATCCATGATAAAATGAAGTCTCTCTGGCCTTTTGCAGTCAGGAGCAAAATGTACCCAAATGGCACCACAGTAAATTTCAAAGCTGGTCATTCTAGTCTGGCTGCTCGTCATCATTTTTGAGTCCCTGATAGCTGAACAGACCTACAAAAAAAAAAAAAAAAAAAAATCTGTATTTCTCTCCCAACCACTCCCAGCTTTTTAACATTTAAAGTGGCCCACTTAAACAAAAGACTGCTCTCAAAGTTGTTTCAAACACCTGCACATTTTACCACAGAGTTACAAGAATACTTTGAGATTTTTGAGATATTTTGAGATGCCGTTGGATGAGAAGATCATCATTTATAAGGATAGCCATCAGATTAGTCATGCTTAGCACTAATAAGTGAATTTCTCCGTTGTGGGATGATTAAAGTACAATCTAGTCTACTCTAATCTAATGGCTGGAAACTGGTTCTGTTTGAAAGTAACTAAAGCCTACCAACACATTTAAAGTTCAAATGACACCTTACTTTGATTTGAAAAAAAAGTTGTGGGGTAATCTGTTTCCAGTTTTATGCTAAGCTAAACTAGCCAGCTGGTGGTGGGATGATACCCTGCACCATAGCTCTCATGCCGTGGCTGCCTCTCAGTTACCGCTGTTTTCCCTTTCCATTTCCCTACCTGACCACTTTCACCACCTGGGGCTCAGCAGCCAGTCACGAGTGGGGTATAAAACTCGGTTGCACCTTCCAGACTCTGCCAGATCATTTGATCTCTGTTGTGGTAACAACGCTACGGCCAATTCAGTGCTCTTTGTGTCTACTAATCTCTCTCTGTGCCTCAGGATCCCTACCTGCCACTCAGCTGTCACGTCCAGCCTTGCTTCATTACCGCTCCTGTCTCTGGAAATCAGGCACCACCAGCCCTGCACAGTTTGGATCTCCTCACCACCTGACGCCCACCTCCCTCTGCACTATCCACTCAGGAATGTAGCTGCAACAATCATGATGTGGTCCGCTTGGTGTGTGTTCATCCATGGATCTATATGGAAGATGCACTCAGATGAACCCAGATAAGTTAATAATGCTGTTTGAATCCCAGTTAAAGGGCATCTAGCACAACCTCCTGTACTGGTCTTCAAGTTCCAAACTTGAAGGAGGAACTATACTGACCATGAAATGCCCTGTCTAGAGCCAGTGTTTTGGTTCTGGGCTATTTTAGAAACATGCTGGTGCAACAGTGGGGACTTTTGACGTATGTCGATATAAAAGTCACAACGTAAGGTAGCAATTATAAATATTCTATTCTATTCTGACATATTCTGTAAATGGGGTCCCCTGAATCTGACGCACTTGACCTTTAAAACACACACGCCCACATTCACATCTCTATGTACACACAGCCAAACAGAAAAACGTGTCCACGTTCCTTCGCGTTCTCTCGTTCTTTCATTTCACGAGCAGCAGGGGGTGAAAGGCAAGGAGGAAAACACAGAAGAAAAGAGGAGAGAGACAACGGAGAGTTTCTGTTTCAGTCCCTGTTGTTTGAAGTTCATGAAGAAACTCAACGCACTGGCAAAGAAACCCATGCCGAGTAGTATTTTAGCTGTGATATTTTCAGAGCAACACAAACACACGTGCATAAGTACAAAGGCTCAGTAAATACCTCTCTGATTCTCGATATGCGTTTTAACAGTGATTTTCTGTTCAGTGGTATTGATCTTCTCGTCTAACCCTTGGCAAGAAAACGAATAAGCATATTTCCAAAAATGAATCTCTGTATGTCTGTAACAACATATTTCCCTGGTGGAAAATCTGTTCTTTCAGATGAGTTTCTCGGAATACCAAGGAGCTGCTACACTATGTTTCCTGAAAGCGCTTGTCACAGACAATGAAGTTTGTCTCAATGTCAGCAATATGAGGCAACAGTGAATTGAGTGGAACTGCTGAAGTGTGATTTGTCTGTAAAAAGAGAGAAAAGGCAGCAAGGTTAACTAGACACACTACAGACCGTTCATTGCAGTTTTTTTTTGCTGCCAAGAAAGCAAAAGTCAGTGAGATCAGAAGAAAAGTTTAGAAATTGGCAAACAAAGAGAGCACTGCATGAAATAAGGACGTGGAGAAAAAAACAACAACTTATCAACAAAATACAGCAGAGACCTATGAAGTGCTACTACATACTTCATTACACCTGACAAAGGGAACGGCAAGCTCTCAGCATGGGCCTGCTTGATTCCTCAATTTGTGCGCGTGAGGATAATTAACAGTGAAAGGAAACATCTCGGAATGCATGAAAAGTAATGGAGAGGAGAATAACACGTGTTCCAAAGAATCTGTGAAGCTGGACGGGACTTCGTGGCTCTGAATGCGAAAAGTAATTTAATGACTAAGCTTGAGTGGGAGACGAATAATTAATGCGAGGAGGAAGAGTTTCGCTTCGCAGGTACACTGTTCAGTTGGCGTATTAAGCGTACTCCATTTTCAGAATAGAGTATAAGCTGTATGTGTCTTAAATAAACAGGATTGCTTTTGACTAGTGCTCTAGGTGATCGTAGAGAGAGGTTTGGTCACCAAGCAAGTAAACAAAACCCGGTCTCTTCCAGGTATTCCTCCACACATCTAAATTCAGTAGTTTTTCGGAGAGAATAGCAACAAATAACCATCATGATTGAATGGTGTCAACATATATCAAATAAGCGAGCGACTCCATTTCGAGCTTCAGCATCTTCCTGTCAGACGTTGCTGCTTGCACTCAGATTTGCACGACCTCAAAAGTGTTTTGACAGTTTCGGAGAATGTGCCAACGAATAGCAGACGGGGACGGGATGGTGTCATATACTCGGTATCAACAAGCTGACACTGTGGACTCATCAAAGTGTCACAGCTTCACAACCGTCGTGTGACAAACTGATGTGGACTCATGACAGTGTGTCAGACTTAACACCGCCACTTTCCAAGAACGGGCCATGATGTGGAAGGTAAAATGACCCAGTGATCCTTTTTTTTTTTTTTTTTTTTTTCCTGGACGATTGTGGTTTGAGGAAACAGTACAGTGACTCAAAAAAAAAAAAAAAAAAAAACAAGAAACACCAAACTGCTGCATTCCAGCATTTCAAACTTGAATTTTATGAGCGGCGATAAATGTCATTTTAATGCACTGTTTGCCTTTGTGTGGTGCTAATGGCTCATTTGATGTCAAAGCCAAAACTGGGAGGCATGCCTTCAGGATGGGGGGGGGGTGGCGGTTATAGGGGGCGGGGGGGGTTGCAGAAGGACAGAGCAGTAGCAGTGTGTGTGACACACACAGCTCATGGAGGCAATTTAGGTACTTTAAAACCATTAGCGCCCGATTGCTGCAATTTGCGTCAAAAACTGTGCTCGTTCTCGGTGTCATAACGAGTCACTTTGAGGAACGTTGTCTGGAGAATCTTAAAAAAAATATATATATATATTTCTGTATAAAGATGAAATCAAAAGCACACAGCAGCATTTTAGCCTACGCCGAGGCAATTGAGCCAGTTTAATGAATATGAACACTAAGCACTTGTACTGTATAGTGTGGGGAGGGATTGTAGGCTACTTTACGATATCAATACCATCATCTAAAGTGCTCTCAGCGCCTGATGTAAATACGTTACCGGCAGCCATATCAATTGTGGTGGAATAGAATGAGAAAATGGTGTTGCTATTTTTGTGTGCTCGCTGCTGCTGCCAGCCATGCGCAGGCACAATCCCCCACTAATTGGTTACCCTGGTACTGCAAAGGCAAATGTGAGAAGGCATCTAACTCAACAACTGGGCTCCTCTGACTGACAAGCAATTAAGCCCTGAAAGCTCATTTTCAGGTGCACCCTTTCAGTAAAATGAAATGTATAAAGATCAAAGCACTGACATCGTGGAGGGGGAAAAAAATCCTGAAAAGTGACAGGTCTGCAGAAATATTTTCCATCTTGATGAGGAACACATCCAGTGGATGCTCACTGGTTTGGTACGACATTACGGATTTGATTTCTTAGATATATCCCAATCCAAACATTCATGGGCATGCAGTAGAAACAGCAAACTAATTATTCCCATGTCCTGAGGACATGTGTTCATCTCCAATCCACCATTTTGCAGCATTCTGATGTCATAAAACTATTGCTCGCTCTGAAGGCTTGGGAGTGCCCAAGTCACTGTGGTAACTGGTTGAACGTTGAGGAAGAGGCCACGGTCCAGCTACGGTTTGTGTGTGGCACAAGACTGCCCTCCGATGGAAGATTGACAGACTGCCTCTAAATCAGCCTCATGCACCACATTTCAAAAGACTCATTTTGCTTCCAGTAAAACAGATTGCTGTAGAGTAGCTCCAATTTCAGAGTCGGCTTTATTTTATAAAGATGAAAGCTGCATGAACTACAGAGAGCTACATGGGAATTGACTCTATTGCCCTGGGTACAACCCCCTACTCTGCTGCTGTCGCCCCAGTGAGCTCTACCAATAAAATGCTTTGGAGTATAAAGTTGAGGTCAATCAATTAAAGCCTTTTTGGAAGGTTCAGACCAATTAGGACTCAAATACTAGTCTGCATATCAAACTGTTTGTGGTTTAGCGTGTTTTTAAGGGATAAATCCTCCCTAAATACTAGAATGAGGAGCTCAGATAAAGCAGTAAGAGGTTTGGCGTCATGTTCAGTTGCCTGTGTAACTTCTGGAGCAGTAGTTCTCAACCTTTATGGCTTGTGAATGCTTAATAATATACCTCTGCATACTCATATGTGAGTAATGGCCAGTTCAAACAAGTGTTTTTTTTTTCTTTTCTCTTTTGACTACACTATCTGAATTTTGAATTGAATTTTGAATTTGAATCTGAACTTCTCAAGGAGTGAGGACTTTTAAAAAAAAGAAAGAATATAAATGTGTAGTAAATGTAGTACATTTGTCCTGCTTTGCTTTCATTTACCTGCTCACAACCCCTCACATTTATCTTGTAGACTCTCGGTACAGACTGTGAAGTCATTGTTGTTACACCAGTGGGGGAAGAAGTCTTAAAATCCTAATCTCTGTACTGAAGTACCTACACAACAATGTAAAAATACTCCATTGCAAGTCAAACTCCTTTATAAATACAGAGGAATTATCAGCAAAAACATACCTCAGGTTTAGAAAGAAGAAGACAATGGTCCCTGAAATTCATTCATACATCATTACATATCTTATTATGAGACTGGTAATTCTGTGTGTTTACTGTTGCAGTTGGTCAAAGTGTAGCTAGGTTGAACTTTGACTAAGGTATCCCAACCAGGCCCCTATGCTGGTTCCCAATAGAGAAGAGGGAGAAATGTGATAATGTTTAAATATAGGAATCTTTACTTGAAGGCAAGCCATATCAAGAACTTTCTCATCTCCATACAGTTGCTCAATCACAGCGAGGAGTTGGTCTCATTGTTGCATTTTCGGTCTCCGAAAGTTGCAGTTGCTTGGACGCGCCCATGAATTTACTGGAAAACTGTAAAAGTGCGGTGGGATGCGGTAGCAGTTTGACCATCCACCAGTTGGATTCCATCTTCTTATTTTGTAAAACTCCCCTCTCTTTGTGGCTGTAACAGCTTATTAGTTTCCACCTGTGTCTTCCTACCTTCACTCTGTGTGTTCGTTGGTTGAAGTGTCAGTTCGTATTTGTCTGCGTGTCAAGTAAAAGATTCCTTGAGTTTTTTTTTTTTTTTCTTTGACTACAACTTTGTTTTCTTGGACCTTGTCTGTTTTATGGATTTTGGACTTTGCTTGCTGCTTGGATTTGTTTACCTTCCTTGGACTGCTCTCCGGTATTGACCATTCCCTGCCTCATCAAGCCTTTTGCTCATTGACATTTCTTATTAAACCATTGTTCAGCACCAGTTCTGCCTGTGTGGTCTGTATTTGGGTTCTTTTTTCTTGTGTTCTTGGCAAGCAGCAACCTGCGGTGCTGGGAAATGAAACCAATGCGGAAGTGCTAAAAACTGTAATTCCCCAAGTGGCCACTTGAGAGTTGGTCTCTATAGCTAATTTTCCTGTTCATCAACTGTATGGGGAATACATTTATATTATAATATATTAAGGCTTAAAGTTATGCATAATGACAGCGTACCTGTTTTCAATGGCAGGTAAGTGCCATTAAGATGCCTTATTACAACACCCAGGCGTCATTTAGCCCACCTCAGGTCCGGCAATGATACACATCTTTGCCGATATAGATTAGCTTGGAGGCACTCAATTTTTGGACAATGGGAGGGGGCTTGAACAGGGAATAAATAGTAAAATTATAAAGTACCATAAAACAGAAATACTCAATGAGTGCTTCGGAACTGGCGGCCTACTTGAGTCCAGAGACTTGGTTAATGCCACCGCTAGTGTTGAACTTTTCCCGCATGCATCGTGACAAAGCTGACTTTCATCGAGCCTCATTTTTCAGTGATCTGCAGTGCGCTTTGCAGTTGACTCACTCTTGAACTCTTTCGGATTTCATTTGTACCTCCTAATTATACCTTTGGCAACTCTCCAGACAAAAAAAAGAAAAGAACCAGAGGATGGATGAATTCCAAGATGACGAGACCGCATCAATAACCCGAGAGAGAATATCCATTGATAGGTTCAAACTGAGAGGCCGTGCAATCGGTTCTCTCATCTGTGGGGTGCAGAGAAATTGCTGTAACAGTGGCATGTATAGCATGGGACCCTTTGCACCTGTCACATCCCATATGTCTGGTAATTCATCTTTCCGTTGATACGATCATCTTGTCTCATAATTCATTATTTGTGACGTACAGTATCTCTTACATGATTACAATAAATAGAATTCTGAGATTTCCTATGATGACATTACTTTCGGAGGAGCGTCTCCTTTTCCACTTTACATTGTGATTTGTTCAAAAACAGACAAATGAGCTCCCTGAAGGACCATTCCAGCTCATTGTGCAAAAATGAAACGTATTCCTCATTCTGGTCACAAACTCAAAACTTGGCTGGTGAGATTAAATTTCATGCTAAATTAATGACTTTGCACGTAGGAGGGTAATTAATCATTTGTTGGGTCCTTTTCTTTGGCTCTTAGAGCACCCTGGCCCTCTCAGAGACCCCTGCTCAAAAAACATCTTGACATTTTTGTAATTACACCTTTTCTCCTCAGCACAAAGCAACTCAGCAGCTGTTGACAAACTGAGGGGGGGGGGTCACATTGGCACGGCACAAATACAATAAGGCTGTATGTTAGCCATTGAATCCCACCGGCCACAATAGTGATCATTAAAAACCATTTGTCAACCCAAGATTTAGTTTTATATATATATATATATATATATATATATATATATATATATATATATATATATAATAGCAGTGTAAAGTACATGTACTAAGGTACAGTTATAAACTAACAATAGCGATCATTAAAAACCATTTGTCAACCCAAGATTTAGTTTTTTATATATATAATAGCAATGTAAAGTACATTTACTAAGGTGCAGTTATAATCTATACTACATTATACTAATATAATACATTTTGAGGTAATTCTACTTGAGTGTTTCCATATTATGCTGCTTTATACTTCTGCTACACTACAATTCAGAAGCAAATATTGCACTTTTTAATCACCGCTACATTTATCTGACAGGTATAGATCAAGAATCATCAAAAAAAAAATCATGAGCCTGTTAATTAAAATGCATAACTAAAGATTAGATTTGGAGTTTTTGGCTTGGGATCTTGGGGCCCTTTGTCAGTTCGGCACCTGAGTTGCGAAGAGCAGATTATTTTGAAATGTAGTCAGTTACTGAATATAAATTTCACACCACCTACCTTATTTTTTTTAAAGAGGTAATCAAAAATATAATCAAGCAATTCTCGACTATGTAACTGTAAACAGAATCCCTGCAGGGCATTCCAAAAAAGTCTAAGTAAGGGCAACAGATCAGAAGACTCTTAATTTGGAAAGAAATGATGAATAACTTATTACATCGTCTCAGTCGGCGTCTGTCGCTGCTACATCTGCCACAGGATTGAGTTTTGTGCTGTGACTGTGCAGACTCTGAGTACTTCCAGGTGACATTGCTTGCAGTTATTACCATCGACAAGTGGAGCCTTTTCAATCAGAAGTCTGGCATACTGATTTTGTTTTCCAGCTGCTCAGACTCCCACCTGGGTCACATAACACTGCAAATCAGACACATTTTTGGAGGTGCGGCAGGAAAAAAAAAAAAATTACCATAAATCTACTATGAATGAAGGTAATTTAATATCAATACATATGACCCCCATCAGCACTTCCCATAGGCATAGACAATTACCTGCCTGAGTGTGAAAATGCAAGAGGCCCACACAAAAGAAAATCACATGTATTCAAACAGACCCGCTCATTCAGCATGCAAAATTATGCATGCCGTAATTAATTTGCTATTAAGACTGGATTAATGTCGCCTTCACGATGCAGACAACCAAGCCATAATTGCCTCTGGTGTTGCATTCACAGCTTTGCCTCATTACTGAAACAGATGCTAATTTAGCAGAGCGGTTTCAGGTTGACAGGTGTGTGTGAAGTGTGTGTGTGTGTGGACACGCGCGTCTCCAAGTGGATCGTTCCGCTATATTCACCTATGTGTAAAGTGTACGGCGACAGGAAACGTTGAGTTGAATATACATCATAATAAGCGACGGCATGTTCAGGAGGGGGGAAAAAAAAATATTTTCCTTTTTGGTGGAGCATCTTTTAATCGCAATGAATGGCACAGGCGGTGATTAGCGTGTGAGGAGAAAGAGACTTAATAGCTTGGGAAAACAAACCACTCTGCTGAATTATTAATCTGTTTAACTAAATTATTTGCTTTTGGACCTATTAGATTTTCCTGTTCTTCAATTGAGTAGGGTTAATTGTCGCCCTCCTTTAATATTTTCTGAGAAGTAATAACTCAAATGATGAACTGATACTTCAAAAGATGTTTATTCCTTTGACAATAAACCACATGAATAGATTTCATGCAAACATCTTCAGCTATTTTTATAGAAACTATACAAAAAAAACCCTACAACTACAAAATATTGTTTTCCAGGTCAGTTCAGTTCGTTTCTGACGTTGGCGTCTCAGTCAGTCTCTGATCTCACACGTGTCCTCACATCTTCTTCGCCCGTTTCTTGGGTCTCTGGTTGAAGACGGGCGAGGCCCCCATCAAGGAGTCTGGCGAATGCGAAGCGTAGCTGCCGTCTGACACTGCGCCCCCGGGAGAGGGCGCCATGGCTCCTCCTGACTCGCTCATGGTCGACATGGGCCCCCCTTCCTCGAACACATCTCCGCCCAGCACGCTGTGGTGATGGTGGTGGTGGTGATGGTGATGGTGGCCGGAGCCCTGGCCCTCCTCGCCATCCTGAGGCTCCATTTTCACTGGCCACAGCGGCGAGTTGTTGGCCCCGCCTCCACCTTAGGAGAGAGGAACACAAGTTCAGCCAGTCAAATCCACTGAGTATAAAGTGTGTGTTTCAGGCTTATTCTGTTCTCACCTGATGTGTGAGGAGAATGGTCACCATCCAGGCCTGAAGCTAGCCTCTCACCGTGGGCCCCGAGGACTCCCATGGGCAGAGCTTGGTCCCCGGAGGCCAGGTCGGCCTCGGGCTCCTCGCTAACAGGGAAGGAGATGTCACTCATGGGCTCCTCCTTGATCCTCGGGGGTTTGGAGTCCTCGAGAGCCTTCTCTGGGTTCACAAGTCGTTCGTATTCCTCCGACAGATCCTTACTCACCTGGAAGAGGAGATTCTTTTATTAGTCCCATTTTACAGGACAAAGGAATGTAAGAACCGAGCCTGGATGATCTATTATTTTAATTCATCATCATTTATTATAGAATATATTTTAAATATGACACAAAATGATCCAACAGATTGTGAAAACAATGGTCCGTTTTTCAGCTCATCACTTGCATATCTTTAGAAATCATGTTGGCAGTGAAGACGGCGAATCTCTCTGTTTGGTTTCTGTCTCTCTTCCAAGCAGCTTGCACACAAATTGCCATACGGTGCATTGTTCTCACTTGTACACAGTGCTTTACGCTTTCTGTGATGATTCAGCACTGCTGTGGTGAAGCTTTCACTGAAAAACGTATTATTTTTCCAGCTAATGGTTCAGTCTACAAAATGTCAAAATAAACCCGTTGTTGGCAATTTATATGTGCTCTTTGTATTGTGTGAATGCTGTTGTTGCTTCTTGTGTGCACAGGAGGGCATCAGCAAGTAATGACAGCAGTCACGCAGCCTTCATCGGAAGTCGCAGGTAAACGGCTGCGGGGAATAACGACTGTACTTGTGCATCTGTGCCAGTCTTTGTCCTGTTAGTTGTTGTTTTCTTTCTTTCAGCTCATTTTTATATCTTTCATTCAGCGCACCAAAGTTTTGTAGTCTTTTTTTAGTCTGCATATGTAATATAAGTGTCACTGCTTGATGGAAATGCCTTCAAATGACCTCAAATGATGGAGAACAACAGTGAAAAATGGCCATCATAACTCCCCAGACCCTGTGGTGACGTCGCTTTTGGGAAACTGGTCATTGCTGATGGTAGACACTGTTTTTTCTGTTTTTAACCATGGTATAAGCAGCATAATGGCTGCAGAATGGCTGACAGATTAATATTCAGTTGATATTGTCAAACAGCAAAACCCTATGAACAGTTATGACCCACTCAAACCTCACCTGCAGCATGTAGCTGTGATAGTCCTTGATCCGCACTTGCCAGAAGCGCTGCAGGGCTAGCACGCTGCCGATGCCCATCTCGTGGAACACTTGCTCCACCACGTCTGGGAAGGGACTGGCTCCGAGACGAGCCTCCCGGTCCACCGCTACCCGCAGCAGGCGTGTGATGCGCAAGTAATGCTCATGGACCAGGTCCGTCAGAGTCTCCAGCACGCTTTCCTGGGCCGACTCAAAGCCGGCATGGGCCAAGACGGTCGCCACTGACTGGTAGAGGAGCTGCCTGCAGGAGGGCCAACTCAGCTCTGTGACAGGCTCGCCTTTACCCCTTATGATGGAAGAAAGAGCGGAGATGAAAGGAGATAAATGAAGCTAAATTTATTTAGATTATATCTGTAAAATGTTAGATAATACATAAAAAAGTGAATTGTAATATCTAAACTGTGACAAGCCAGATGCTTTACTGTGTGTGTGTATCATCTTGATGCAGATACACGGGCAGATTAACTTACTTATAGAAGTCACTTTCAGGGTCACTGTGGCGGAGCTGGAAGGGCTGCCGCGGGGCTTTGCTGTCCACAGGTAGCAGATCATCTGGCATGACAGGTGGGGTGGGAGGACGCAGGGGCAGGTTGGTATCAGCCTCCTCCAACCTGCTGCCACCTTCAGAGGACGCTGAGCTTTGACCCTGAGCCTGGGCTTGGGCCGCTGCCAAGAGGCCACGGAGGCGGCGGGTATGCTGACACAGCTGGACTGTGTGGATAGTGAGGCTGCAGGGCTCCGAGGGGATGTCCAGCATTGTGGTGGGCCGAGGACGCTGGGCTGAGGGCTGGTGCAGGGGAGGGTCCTGCATCTCCACTGAGCGAAACTCACGCTGGAGTAAATCAAAAGAGCTACGACTGGGAGGAGCCCCTGCAGGCCCGGGGATCTCGCCCCAGTAACGCATCATGATGAGTGATGAAAGGGACAAAGGGAGTTCAAACTCACACTGCGTCTGAATACTGGAAAGATGGAGAAGAAGTCACACACAAGATAAAAAATAATAGCCTTGAGTCAGATTTTTGGAGGTCAACGGGAAACTTCCTTCAAGACACTTTAAAATGTTAGACTTCTGCAAATAAACCACGTCAAAATCGCGCCAAATATCAGTCAAAACCACGACAATTATTAATAATAACACAGTGACAAGCGTGTACTACTTAGACAATTTAAGACCCGTGTAACAATGTACTCTTCTTGTGATTATATTGGCATGCATTTAGCCAATCACTGCCACATTATAAAGAAAATATTAGTGATTATAATCTATATGCATTTAAATATGCCCACACAGTGTATAAGACTATTTGATTGATTAAAAACGTATTGGAAACGCAGTTAGGTGTCGTTAATGTCTGCCGAACTGAAAGGCAAATTGCAGTAATTCGCATAAGCTCTGAAGTCAAGGTGTAACATGTTTATGTGTGTGCTAAACAGCAAGTCGCATGTCAGGTTTCTGGCTGGACTCTGGTACGACATGAGCGTACGAGCAAACAACGGCTAAGCTACGTGTACGGAAGCTAAGTGCGTAGCACGTTTGTTGAGCTGGTTAAACTAATGTAAGTTAAAAAGTTAAACCGTGACTCACATTACACAGAGATGGATGAAATGTCTGACAGTAACTGGAGTCCACAGCCCATGTACCAGTGGAGGAAGCTGCACATGAAAATCAGGAACTACACTTTCTCGTCCTTGTTGTATAAAATACCCCGGGTGAACACATTAGTTCCGCTATAAACCGTTTATTTCGACCGTTATAAAATTATAAACTCTTGTAAACTTGTATTTAAAATTGAGTTGTTGTTTTTTTTTTTTTTACAACAACCACAGAACCTTTTTCTGTGGCATATTCTTTGTTAATAGTTTGTCTTCGTTTTGTAGAGAGGTTAAAAAAAAAAAACCCGGGCGAAATACACAGTCACTCCAAATAAACATGGCCGCCTCCCCGCCGTCAGACGTGTGTGTGACAAACACGGAGGAAGAAATGAATAATGTCATGGAGACGGACGAAGGCTTGGCCACGGAGAGTGGACGTGAACACGAGAGTGAGGACGTACAGAAAACTGAACCAGAAACAGAGGACACTTTTAAGAAACCGACTCTTTTCGCGGCGCCTTCGCTCACCAGCAAACGCAGCAGCAGCAGCGTCGCCACCGCTCCGTCCAAAGCAGCCGAAACCAAACCTGTGACAGAAAATAACAACGCTGAAACAGAAAACACTACTACAGAGGATTGTTCGGGGCCTGTGGGTGAAAACATACCCGCCGAGAAGGGCCAAGACGTGCACAAAAAAGTCGTTAAAGACAAACATGTGGCTCCTGTCAAACCCAGGTCGGAAGCTAAACCCAGGGTGCTCCCTGCTAAAGGGCCCCCGGCTGGAAAATTCCCCCCTCTCCCGTACACGGAGCCACCTTGGGGTGGCAAAGCTCCGGATATCGCCTATGCTTTGGAAATCCTTAAAAACGGCACCATAGTGGACACGGTGCCCCTCACACAGAGAAGTTACTTCGTGGTCGGACGGTTACCCGTGTGTGACGTCTCTCTGGAGCATCCCTCCATCTCCAGGTACCACGCAGTGATTCAGTACCGAGGACAGGCTGGAGACGGGGACTCTGTCGGAGAGGAGACCGGGTTTTACGTCCATGACCTGGGCAGCACGCACGGCACTGTGGTGAACAAGAACAAGATTCCACCAAAGACTTACATCAGACTGCGCGTGGGACATGTTTTAAAGTTTGGTGGGAGCACGAGGCTTTTTATCCTGCAGGTAAATTATGTTTATACTGCAGAACACAGACTGACTGCTGGGCTCTGTTCTTCTCACGCCATCCGGTTCATGTAATAACTAATAATTATATGTAGGAATATTTGCAGCAAACATAAAAGTGTGCAAAAATCAGGATCAAATATCCAGAGCAGACCTTTCCTTGTATCATTTATGAGGAGACAGTTAAAGCCTTCAACAAAACATCTAAATCTGTTGAAATAATCACTGAGAAAAGGGAGTCACAAAACAAGATTTGTGCATCTGTGCCAGAAATAGTGAAAAAAGTGCAGCTGGTTCCAGCTTATCAAATGAATATTTGAATACACGGTGGTGCAGTGGTTTAGCACTGTCACTTGTGTCACAGCGAGGAGGTTTGAACCTCGGCTGGAGCCTTTCTGTGTGGACTGTGCGTGTTCTCCACGTGTCTGCGTGGGTTCTCTCCAGGTACTCCGGCTTCCTCCCACAGTCCAAAGGCATGCACCTAAGGAGGTCATTTGTGACTCTAAACTAGCCGTAGGTGTGACTGTGATTGTGAATGGTTGTTTGTCTCTATGTGCCCTGTGATGAACTGGCACCCCGCCTCTCGACTAATGTCAGCTGGGCTGGTCCAGCCCCACCATGACCCTGATGAGGATAAGTGTTTAAGGATAATAGACGGATTTTAATCCGTCACCTTGGTCACTGAGAAATTGTGACTATATATATATAAAATAATCAATTTATTTAAAAAATGCATTGATTAATCAGTAATAAAAACAGTTGTTGGGTGCCCAGACATGCTAACTCTATACAATGAGAGAGCCTGTCACACACTTGAGTTATGCTTATCTAACTCATGATTATTTAAGGCATTAATTAACACATGATGTATCATGAAGTCCTGTCGCTCACCACTAACAAATGATCACCGACTTTAAGTGATTAATTCACACTTGATCGTCATTGAATTCATTTCATAATGTATAATATAAACGTTTGTTTATGTAACTGTGTTTGTTTATTATGTAAATGTTTTCATCTGATGACCTGATTGATTAGATCAAAGCTTCATATTATATATTACATATCATATATCAGACAGTGTAAGAGATCAGTTAAGTGTGACGTAATCACATAAAGTCATAGTGTTGTATGTCACTGTTGATCCAATGTTGTTCAAAGGAAGACGTATGTAGACATTACTTTGGTTTTTATGTATTTTATAGACTAAAGAAGAGTTTCTATTTGAACTGGGAGGCAGCGCCCCCTGGTGGGACACAGAGGCAGTGTGCCAGTGAGGGAAACCAAAGACCTTTTTCAGCAGAGCCTTGTGTCTAACACAACAGAAACTTGTTTAAAGTATTTTTGACCACTCTTCCACTTTCCTCCTTCCACAGGGTCCCGATTTTGATGAGGAAGAGGAGTCTGATCTAACAGTGACGGAGCTGAGGGAGCGAGCACGAAAACAGAGGGCCGAGCTGGAGAGGAGGATGATGGGAGAGGGCTCTGATGATGATGAGGAGGAGGAGAAGGAGGAAGGCGAAAGCAACGAAAGCCAGAGCAAACCGTCGACTGAAGACTCGGGATGCTCGTGGGGAATGGGTGAGCCTTCCTTCTGGTCGGAGGATTACGCCACAGCATGTTACGTGTCATCTGTGTTGACATATCGCTGCGTTGGTGTCAACGCTCCTCCGAAGGCGAGTAACTAAAGATGCACGTTAATCCTTTCTGTTCTCTCCTTTTCTTTCATTCCATCTGTCTCCATAAATCCGCCGTGCAGCTGAGGAGGCTGTTCCGGAGGAAGACGAGAACGAGGAAAACCCTTTCTCAACGGAGTTTCACGAGGACCAGGAAGCTGCCTACCTGAAAGACCCAAAGAAGGCTTTGCAGGGCTTCTACGACAGAGAAGGTGAGAAGATGTGAGAAGATGTTTTTGTGGTGCATTTGTGTAATTCCTTGACTTCAACTTTGGCGTCCTTTTATCGTAGGAGAGGAGCTGGAGTTTGAGTATGAAGACAAAAGCCATGGCAGCTGGCTCTGCAGAATAAAGTAAGTGACATGATTTATGCCTCTGAAGTTTACAATATATGCTCCTTTTTTTCGTCATGTTGATGTTGACGATGATGATGATCTGCCAGGCTTCCCGTGGACGATGCCATGGGCCGACAGCTGGTTGCTGAGGTGACCCACACAGGGAAGAAGAAAGAAGCAGCCATCCAGTGCTGCCTGGAGGCCTGTCGGATGCTGGAAGCCAGAGGGCTGCTGCGCCAGGAAGCAGGTGTGAACTCGACTCCAGTGGGAATATCTAAAAGCAGACTTATAAAGCACCATCTGGAGACTTTTTATAGCTTGTAATCACGATTCAAACGATTTCCCTGTTATCTTTCTTTATTTTAAGTGTCCCGTAAACGCAAGAAGAAGAACTGGGAAGATGAGGATTACTACGACAGCGATGACGACACTTTCCTGGATCGAACCGGCACCGTGGAGAAGAAGAGGCAGGAGAGAATGAAAAAGGCGGGAAAGATCGAGGAGCGGCCTGAGACCTATGAATCATTGGTAAAAAAAATCTGCTGCTGTTTATACACATGATTGTGAAAAATCACTCTGTTTGGACTGGATACTTCTTTACTACAGCTTGTTACATGCTCACATTGACGTGATTACAATGTTCACCATCTTAATTTAGCTTGCTAGCATGCTAACATTTACAAATCAGCACTGAACCGAGGTACAGCTAAGTACTGGTGCTGGTGGGAAAGTATTGTGAGAAACAGAAACCAAAGTGCTACCCATCTCTATTATTGTCCCGGGTGAAAAGTGCCACCCGGGAAATGAAGTGCCATCATTTACGGTCAAAGTCAACCAAAGTATTGGTTGACTTTGACCGTAAATGACAGTGAACGTCACAACAATAACGATGTGCCTGAGGAAAACCTCAGGGGAATCACCAAAGTCAGAATACTTCATCCTCTGCAGACGATGGATATCTGGACCAGATGTGATGGCAAATCCATCCAGTAAATGTCGAGATGTTTCAGTCAGGACTGGCCCATAAACTGGCACATCATCTTTGGAGCCCGCCTCTGCTGGCTTCAGACTAATCCAGAAATGAGCAAAGACGTGGATCTTAGGTGGAGCTGAAGCAGGCTAAATGAAGCCTGGCTTCTCAAACAAGCCGCCTGTGACGGCAACCACCTGTCAGTCAAAGTATCCCTCCTCTTAATTCTGCATAAGTTTAAGCATTCGTATAATTTGAATGGGTGAGTTCTATAAAAATTCATCCTCAGTACAGTCAACAAGCAGGCTGTAAACATCTTTATTTCTGCTGTGAAGTTGGACATTTTATTACGGATGCTTTACAGAGATAACTTCTCAAGTGGCCCTTCGAGGAAATGCAGGTTTTGGCACCCCTGCTGGAGTTGCTGTTGGCTCCAACCATATGAAACCACAATCTCATAAACCTCACAAGGTGCCCGTGTCTCCTCGCTGTCAAAATAATGTAAATGTAGCTGCTGTGTATACTGAACATAATCATTTTCACTGGGCCATACTGCAAACAGCACTTAACTACACATTGCACATCATGTTAAGCATGCTGCTGTGGTAACATTCATGCCTTTGATTTTCATGTAGGTGGTCAAACTGTCAGAGGTGGAGAAGGAGCTGGCAGAGACTCAGAAAAAGCTCAGCGCTGGTAGAGGAGGTGAGTCACGAAGGCCTGTGGGTTCACTGGCACCACGCTACCTACACATGCACGTTCTCCTCGCGTGATCCTGTGTTTCGTCCCCCCTGCTTAGGCTCCTCCAGCTCGTCCTCCGAGGACCCGCTGGATGCCTTCATGACAGCAGTGCGAAGCGAGGCAGCGATGGACGCCGTGGAGCGCAGGAAGCTCCACGTGCACGTGGCCGACTTGCGCAAAGACGCCCAGAGGCTCCGCAAACTGGTCGAACTGACGCGGCCCGCCCAGATGCCCTCACTGCTGCCGAGGTCAGACACAACGCTGCGTTCAGGGTTGTTCGCAAATATGTGAATTGCATTTTTTCAATATATATTAGGCCACATTGTAAACACTTAAAGATATTTTGATGTGTGTTGGTGTGATAGTGCCAGCTCAGAGACAGAGAAGCCTAAAAAGACCTTACCACTGTTTGGAGCCATGAAGGGAGGGAGCAAATTCAAACTGAAGACTGGTACCATCGGGGTACGTGTTGTCAATCAAATCACCTGATTGGACTGAAAACACTTATGTTCTTTTTATTTCTGACTTTTGCTCAGCCTCTCTGACACAGCGCCACTGTTGATGTTTTCTTCTCTCTTGCAGAAGTTGCCTCCGAAGCGTCCCAACCTGCCCGCAGAGCTCTTCAACATGAAAGTGCTTTCGGCTGGCGGAGAAGAAGAAGAAGAGGAGGAGGAAGAAGAAGAAGTGGAGGAGGTGGAGAAAAATGAGGATAATGATGATGAAGAGAGTGCGACTATTACAGAGATGAACGTTGACGCTGAAGAGTCCGGTGCATCCATTTCTCAAGAGAGAACGTCCTCAGGGCAGCAAAGACGGGAACCAGCTCAAGAGTCAACAGGTAAAAAAAACAACTGAACTCAGTGAAGAACTTTTGTTTTTATTTAAGTCGACACATCTGCCCTGTGTGTGTTTGTTTTCTGACTTCTGTTCTCCACTGGGTGGCAGTAGATCTATAATCTGTGTGTGTCAGCCAGACAGAGTTAACTGTCACGCTGACTGACGCATAGATTCCAGTTTTTAAATAATTTTTATTGATAAATATTCAGAAAAGTAGAGTCACTAGATGGCACTATGCACTATGAACTAAATGATTCCACTTTATGTTTTTGTGTTTCTGACTGGATATTAGAGCAAAGCCACAAACACAGCAGAGGTGAGGAGCGTGCTGAAGCAGCGCTGCAGCTTCCTCAGCGCAGCAGCAATCACAAGGCCGTTGCCTCATCGTGTCCAGGTGGGTTCCTCTGTGTGTTTTATCGTTTCCACATTAGTCTGCGCTTCTTCTCTTCAGTATCGGTGCTCCACCTCTAATGTTCTCCGTGTTCTCCACGTGTTCTCCAATGTTCTCCGCGTCTCCATAGAGTCCGAAGTACAAGGCGACAAAGAGGCAGCAGCAGAACCCAGTCCCAGAAAGAATGGGAAGAAGAGAGTGATGGGTCCCAGCAGAGTAGGTCCACACACGCGCACGCACACACACACACACACACACACACACACAGAACATACATATAGAAAAATGCGACTAAATTGAATTTCCTCCTGATTCGTCTTCACAGCCGCCGGTGCAGCTCTCTGGACAGTATCCAGAGGACGACCCTGATTATTGTGTTTGGATGCCTCCTGCAGGTAAACTGTCAACCTGACCTGACTGATTTGTACTACACTCTAGGGATGTTCGTGATAACTCAGTTTGCCGTAGATGAAATAAGAATGTAAATGTAAGAATGTAAACGCAAAACTATGCACAGTCTGCACTCCTGTTAGATACCCCGCTATGTCCTGTTACACACTTCTGGAGAAGCCGCATTTACATTTAAGTGCCAATTCTTTAAGATGTGAACCAAAACGTAGGTGACGAGGCACTGGCAATGACATAAAGCTGCAGAAAAAAAATGTTACAGCTGGCAGAGGGCAGGGAAGCTAACGCTAGGTTAGCTAACTAAACATATCGCATGTCAGTCAGCATACACAGTGTAACGAAAATGTATGACTATAACTTCTAAAGGAGGACAAAGATGATCATCAGCTGCAGCCCGGCTCGTGACAGATGTGTAAAGACACAACAGTTAACAGTCAGCCCTATTGCTCTTTGTTCTGATAAGTAAGATATGGATTATTTGTCGAAATCTTGAGGCCTTTTTGTATGAACGTTTTCAAACCTGATGAATGGAGGTAATCTGGGATTCAGATCTGAATACAGCATGCGTATCAGACTGCATCTATGCAGCAAACACGAGGTATCCCTGATAGCTAACTTGTTGACACTGATGGGCCTGTATGTTCTTGGTCTGCTGAGCACAGGAATGAAGGAGGGGGATTTTTTTTTTTTGACATGGCGAGAGGAAGTAAACAGGCTTTCATGGTCCATTTGTGCAGCTGAAATTGCAGTGACATTTTCATTGTTCGCCAAGGAATGCAGATCAAAGGCACTTATAAATGATAAGATAAGCTGGAATAAAAATAAACTTTGAAAATGGCTGCCAGACTGAGCTCGGATTCGGGGTCAGAACTAATTGCGCTGCGTCATTTATGATTGTTTTGACGATTGCATACAAGTCAGTGTTTCTGGGGAGGTGGCTGAGACATTTCCAGCATTTCATTTTGTTTTACACGATTTTCCTTCCTTTGAACATGAATCCGTATGTAACTGTGAATCCTTTTGATGCTAAATCTCGCCGTTCTTCACTCGCAGGACAGACTGGCGATGGCCGCACAGCCCTCAACGACAAGTACGGCTACTGAGGTGTCGCGCCTCCACTCCACCAGCTTTTACACCGCAGATAATACCTGCAACACAAAGCCTCCAGCCCTCCTTAGTCCCGACCGTTAACCCCCTCCATCCATCCCAGTTCCCTGTGTGTGTGTGTGTGGTTCAGTTTAGAGGAGCCTGTTACAGAGCAGGCAAAGGAAATAACGCTGCACCCTTTCTTTTATCCTTTGGAGATATTTGCATTCTCAGGCTGCCATAAACTCAAAGCACACCCATTCCATTTCACATTAAAACTGGCAAACTTGAGGAATCGCCCTCCCCTCCCCTCCACTCTTCACAGAGCAGACACTGGGCAGTCAGCCCGCTGGCACTTTTCACCCGGGACAATAATAGAGATGGGTAGCACTTGAATTTTTTTTTTTTTTTTTTTTGTCCTTCTTTATTTGAATCCTATATCATCCAAGCAGAAAATAGAAAGGGACAGAGCAGGAGCAGTAACTGATCTGAATTCAGCTTTCTGCTGTTTGGCTGCTCCTCATGCAGATAAGTCCACCTGACATCCAATCTGTATCCCTCCCCTATTTGGCTTCAGTCGATCGCTGGCATAACCTTATTTTTTTTTTTTTTTTTTTCCAAAAGGAGAGTGTGTAGCAAGAAGGGAGAGAGAGAGAGAGAGAGAGAGAGAGAGCATTGAAGCAGCTTTTCTGACCATCTGGACACTTGGATGGCTTACTGGATGAAACGCAAGCTGATAATGACTCAAGCTAAGTGGAGTGTGTGTCTCTGTCTACACTGATACACACACACACACACCAACCTTCTCAAAGTTCTCTTTTTAACAAGATTGTCTTCACAAGCGAGTCAGCTATCGGTGTGTGTTTGCCTAGAGCAGGATTCCTCGCTCTGTGAAATCCCACTCGGTGCTGTTCTGCTGGTTTACGTCGTACTTTCCACCCTCTTTTCTCCAAACACAAAGTAAAGAAATGTAAACTGTATTTTCTTATATAAATGTATAATAAAATTGTCTGTACATAACACAGGCGTTGCTAGAAGTTTTTTTTTCTCCAGTCGTCCCTCCACCCTGGTGTACCCTTCAGGGGCTCTTCTTCACATCCAACCCGGTTTTGACGTCAAGAGTCTCTCTCCCCTCTCTTTGATGCTCCCTCACACGCGCAAAGAGCGTTTCTCAGGGTATGATCTGGCACAAAGAGGCTTGTGGTCTTGGCTGTAGATCTCTGCTCTGATGTTCTGCGCTGTAACCTACTAATCAGTGACGGAAAGTATTTTTCCTTGCCTCAAAACACATGAGAGGAGTCCTCTATCCTTCCACCTGGCACAATCTTCTCACACTCACTTAAGATGATGGTCCAGTGATAAAACTCACTCATTAAGTGCAGTATTGATTAGTGCGCCTTCAGTGTTCAGAATTTAGTTGTTAGACTCAAAAATCACGACTCTATTCTTAAAAACACAGAAGATAAAAACTGATCTTGAAGGAGAGTAAAAATTGACATACAGACGTGTAAAAAATTAAGAAAAACCAACATAAAACTGTCTTAGGGGTGACCGAGTGACTTCATCTCTACCCCAACAACTGCAAAGATGTATTTTATCCCATTTAACATAACTACATCTTCTTAATAGAAGTTTCAGTCTTTAGCTAAGCTAAGACTAGCTTAATTGTCTTGTTAAGTCATCATAACAAACAGTTCATTCAAATGACAGATGGATACAAAAGAAAACTCATCAAAGCCATCTTGGTTAGTCTGTTCCAGCAATCACCAACTCTGGTTTGGTTAAAATAAACCTTGAGAATATTCTGGCGATTCGCTGTTCTTCTCCTCACTCGTTCTTCAGAGGCAGACCATTGAATTAGCTGAGTCACCCAAGAAAATAAAAAAACATACCGGTCGCACTCTTGCCAATCATCATCAGGTGATGAAGAGAGCTGTCAAACGCATCAGTCACATTATGTTTGTCAAAAAAAAAAAAAAATCACATCCTTAACAAGAGGCCACAGGGCATTTATTGATTCTTGTTGTGCAACAATGGACGAAAAACATGTCACAATGTTACATTCACTTCGGCGGAATCTTAGTTACAGTGGTGACTTTGTGTTTTAATCAATTGATCAGCTCGTTTCAAGAGCTGAGAACTACCTCAAGTTTTCATTCAATACAACAGGAATGTGATTTCAAGGCATTAAGAGATCTTTAGAAAACACTGGGATGTCTTCGATATACCAGTGGTCCTCTTCTACCTAGAAAGTAATGAGGTACAATATTGGAAAAAAACAAAAATGGCACACTACAAGTAGGCTATGCATGACATAGCACCAATTACACTTGCCAAATGTGCAGCAAACTAGTCTCATACTTCCTTATTTCCACATACCTCTCTTTCTGCAAAAACAGCGGAATTCATGCAAGGAAAGAGGATACAAGTACTTAACTTTGACCTGGACTAAAAGTGACAAGTTCATTAAGAAACGTACATCATCAAAAGGTCAACTACTCAACTACATACATGTCATACATGTTTGTTATAGCTCGTCATGACCTGCATATTCAATGACACATCCAAAGAAGTAGTTTTTTCAGACAGACGAATGTAACCACTGTCTATGTTCATCTCAACAATAACTAGATATAAAGATACCAGATGACTCAGCTTGCCATGTTTAGTAATGTAATGTTACCAAGAACCTCACGAGATGCCCAGTAATGACATCAAAAGAAGAAACCCTGGGACCATTTGATTGTCTTACATGCATTATTTCCCTTGAATATTGATCCAACCCAGACTTATATCCAGATTTTAAAATGGTTGGCCTTGTCCCTTTGTACCATCTCTGGTCCACAGTCCATGTCCTCCTCCAATCGCAGGATTCTTTCAGAGACAGCTGTACATAAGCAAAACCTGAAGTATCCTTCCAAGTGTTGTGTTGAAGCCATTTTGTTCTCCAAATGTTGATTTCATGTGGAGAGCAGTGACCGAAAGTGACAGCATTACAGGGTGGGATTACCTGAGTGTGCAATAGTTAGACCGTCAAAGGAACGTCTTTTTCTAGCGGTCAGTTTCCGAACAGTCACTCCTTGGTCTTGCTGCAGAAGCCGCTAAATGAGCAGCCGTCTGGAAATGAAGAAAGCGGGGAGGGGGATTATCTGGCAGTGGATGATTTTTTTTTTTTCTTATGAGCAGGGGGGATCCTCGGACGGGGTGAGGGGGCTGCAGGGGGGCACTGTGCTCAAGGAGCGGAAGGCGAAGATGGAGGGATCGTAGGTGTACCTGGGTGGAGGGCGACTGCTGGTCAGATTCTGAGGACAGACAAAAAAGAGAGACAAGTGGTCAGAGTGAGTAACAGGCCTGTCAGCCGTGTTTGGGTTAATCCAGCTTTTGAGCTTTAAGGGATGGAAATGGTGAGGATTACCCTCTGTCCATGTGTTATGCTGTAACCGAACGGTAATACAATGTCAGTTCACGTCAATACGAAGGCAAGATATTTAACGTTTAACTGATAACACCTTTCTGGAACCTCCACAGACAAATAGTAACAGGTATGGTATAAAAGGGGCGTCCTTGGAAGGCCATTCACACGCAAGGATGGAGAGAGGTGCACCGCTTTGTGAACAACTGCCGCGGCAAATAGCTTGAGAACATTTCTCAATGAACAATTGCAAGAAATTTAGAGATTTCACAATGTCCAATCCATAATATCACTAAAGGATTCAGAGAACCTGTAGGAATCTTTGCATGTAAGGGGCAAGGCCCAGAAACCAACACTGAATGCCTGTGAACTTGGATCAGTTGGTACTGCATTAAAAAAAAACAGTTGTATCAACTACAAGTGAAGACTCCAGCGTGCAAAGCCACATATCAGCACCATCCATGAAATGCTGCTGACTTCTCTGGGCCGAAGCTCATCTGAGATGGACTGACGTAAAGTGGAAAAGTGTGCTGTGGTCTGACGAATCCACATTGAGAGTTGTTTTTGGAAAGCATGGAAAAGGACCTTCCAGTTGTTACCAGTGCTTAGTCCAAAAGGAGCCACCTGTGATGATATAGGGGATGTGCTAATGCCCATATCATGGGTAACCTTCACATATGCGAAGGCACCACTAATGCTAAAAGGTACATGCGGGTTTTGAAGCAACACATGCTTCTATCCAGACAACAGCTTATTTCAGCGAGATAATGCCAAGCCACGTTTGTACACGTGCACAGCAGCATTATTTTGGAGTAAAAGAGTGTAGGTAGTAGACGGACTCGTCAGCAGTCCAGACCTGTTTCCCGTTGAAAATTTGTGGCTGCAGCGGAAACTCTGGACTGCTGAGCATCTGAGGTCGTATATCAAGAGAGAAAGGGAAAGAATTTCACTTTTAAAAGTTCAACATTAAGTCTCCTCAGTTCCCTAACACCTACCAAATGCTTCAAGAAAAGGTGATGTAACACAGTAGTAACCATGACCCGGTCCACATCCCATTCAGACTAAATGTACATTTGCAAAAAACAGTGAAATATTATGTCTTTGTGGACATAAGGATTGCAAAGTATTATCATTAATGCATTCTGTTTTAGTTAAACAGCATCTTTGGAACTGGATTATATAACGCTGAAAGAAGTGAGTGAAAACCAAACTAGCAGTGGTGGGGAAATGACTGTGCCTCGTTAGAACATTTTCACACTGATTTTTTTTTTTTTTTTTCATTCCCACTGCAGGTTGGGTGACATAAATGCTTTCACAGAGCCCCCCCGCCCCTCCCCTCCGAGCAAAGCCTTGCTTCTTGTGGCTCTACAAGCCCTCTGTCTAAAATTAGCCCTGGTCATTTTCCTCCCTACAGGAAACGACAGGAAATGACTTTGTTGGATTTGGCAGTGAGGCAGCACTTTCTCCAGAGCCTGCTGAGGGGGAGTGAAGTTTTTGAGAAGGTGGACTGAGAAAGATTAGGACCCTGAGACGGATTCAGTGTAATTAGGAGCTGATCCCATGGAAAAACTTGAGTGCGTGTTTATGTGGATAGCTGCATAATCTCACTGTGAACCAAGCACCTCTCTGAGAACAGAGATATAGATGCATCCTTGGTACCCACTGGAAAAGTGCCCACTTCTACTGGAAAAGTACCAGTGACATCAGTGCATTTGAAATAAGGCCCCATTAACAGTGCATGTGTGGCTACAGGTGTTGCTATGACTTCAGCCAACATCTTGAGGGATTCAGTACTGACAACTGAGCCACAGTAACACAGCAACAATTCCCAATACCACTTAGAGCTGTTTTATCTACCAATGTTAATATAAACAGGCAAAAAATGAGAGGTGGGAAAACAAATCGTAGCCCAAGAACAAGCTACAGTAAACTTGATAGATGTTTCGATGTTAAGATGTTCTCCATATGGTGGCTGCGAGTCAGTCCAACTGTGGGGGAGAATCGTTCATCAGGATGGCTCCCTAGCCACGTTCGCAATCCCCACAGAGTTGTCCTGTGGTCACATCTGCAGTATGATGGACATTTAGGGCCCAGAGGGGTCAAACAAAGTACAAGTCCCAAAGACAAGGCTCTCCGTTTGTGCGGACATCAAAAGCGGCAGTTGGAAAACTGAGTTTAAGAGAGTTGACATGTTCTTATTGTTTTAAGCTTTTCCTGTTGATCATTAATTTAGGCCTCAGTCTGCACTTTTGAAACATTTCCACACTGTTACCGGCCCTCTGTGAAAGGAACAGTTCAACAGTTTTTGGGAAAAACATTTATCACATGGATGGATCGCTGCATGGGCTTACTATGAACAGGACCAGAGGCCCAAGGACTCACAGGGGCCTGAGTATGAAGTGGCTGTTATAAACATGTCTTGTTAATAAAAACCAAAGGGGTACGCAGCACATTTTCCCTCCACTCTCCAGATCTGCACCACTTCCCTCACCTCAATCAATCTTCATCTTTCTCTCTGCCCGTTCCTCACAGTGGCTGAAACCAGACGCCATCACTCTTGCATGGGAAGCTCTCATCACCCCTCTCTCTTATTCACCTCCAACCCCTCGAGGGGAAGGCCTCAGCAGCAGCAGCAGCGGCGGCCAAAGCTGTGTTTTCCTACTGCTTCCACATGACACCACCCCCCACCCTAAAACACACACACACAACCACCACCATCAACTTCCTCGACTCCCCGTTAACAACTCCCATGCTTGAATGCTGCTTCAATCCAGTCTCAAAACCGGGGGGGCCCCATCCAGATCCAGTGTCTCTTCTGGATACTGGCCAGGAGGAAAGCGATGGTTGACAGACAAAAAAAAAAAGGGGAGGAAAGAGAGAGGTGGCAGCAGAGAAAAGACAGAGGTATGGAGTGGATCACGGTATGCCGTGGTACGAAAAGGTAGGCAGAGTGAACGCAAGCCTCCAAATGGCTCATCAATCCAAAGACTCACTGTGTACAAGAAAAAAAAACAAATCTATGAACTGGAACATACCCAGTGCCCACAGACGTCACTGACAGGGACAACAACACTACCAACTACGCCAGCGAGAACAAGAGGATAATGAGCAATATCTCCATGTATCAGCGGAGCTAAACAGATAGCAGCCGGCCAGGCTATAAATGGAAAATGACTTCATCCCTGGAAATACACCACAAGGGAACCGCACAACACTCCGCCTCCTCTTCCTCCTCCTCAACTCCATCGCTCCGCGCCACTCACTTGTTCTTCCTCAACCACTTCAAAGATTACCCTGCGTTTGTTTGATACATATTTATACTGATGATGCATGCCTGTATCATCGGAGCAACCTAGATGCTGTTACAGTTGGTACAAGTGTGTGTGTGTGTGTGTGTGTGTGTGTGTGTGTGTGTGTACATAAACAAGTGTGTGATGAGGTTCCATTGACACTATCCCACACAACGTGATAATAACGTCACTCTTCTCACCACACTGTGCATCCTTCTGGAGTGCCCTGCTCCGTGCCAAGATGCCCAGGCTTGTTTCAGTCGACCGTCCAACATGGCTTCCCTTACTCACTACAAACAAATTCAACCCATACATAGTCGCAGTGCCGAGTTGGTGGGTGATTATTTGGATGTTGTTGGAAAACCACTCTAACGGGAAGATTGGGACACAATCTTTGGGAAAATACCTTTTGTCTTTACAAAGCATTTTAGTCGAGGAACCGTGCACGTCTAAGACCACTAATTGGACGAGTGGAAAGCTCGGCTATTAAAGGTTGTTGAGTGA